>CM040120.1:304756531-305386639 GCA_022559845.1 Amorphophallus konjac
TGAAACAGTACAAATGAGCAGGGGGTGAGGCCCCCCCAATATATATAAGGTCCACTGTTATTGGGGCGTCCAGGTGCCTGGACGCCCCCACCTTTTTTATTTTTTTTCAAAATTCAAAAATTTAGGGCGTCCAGGCGCCTGGACGCCCCCAAAACAAAAAAAAACAAAAAAAAATAAATAAAAAGTTGGGGCGTCCAGAACCCTGGACGCCCCCAAATCAAAAAAATTTAAAAAAAAATCAAAAATAAAAAATTAGGGGCGTCCAGGCCCCTGGACGCCCCCAAGACAAAAAAACTTAAAAAATCATAAATATAAAATTAGGGGCGTCCAGTCCCCTGGACGCCCCCATAATAAAAAATTTTCAAAAAAAAAAGTATATATATATAATAAAAGTAAAAAAGATAAGAGTATGTATATAATCCAAACAAAGAAAAAAAACACAAAGAAAAAGAAAAACCACAAAAAAAGACAATAATAATTAAGGGAACTGGTCCAAAACTGCCAAATGCCAGATTTTATTCCATCAGAAAGTAGAATGAGCTACATCAGGGGTTTAGGCACCTTAGGCCTTAACTTCTCCAGTTCGATTACATAAGCCCTCCACGGCTCGCATTCTTCCACCACGTGCGCTAAGGCCTTTCCCGCAACACTTGTCTTCCAGGGAGCTTTAATGGCCTTCGCTTCCTTCGCGTCCGCTTCAGTGCCCAACTCCCTTTTCTTCAAAGGAACGATGCCAGTCGGTGGCGGGAACGAATGGCGTGTGATGCCAATCTGGAGGCAGCACCGATGCGCATTATAAAGGATGAACTCGGTCACGCCGATCAGTTGAAGATCAACTTCGGGAGAAGGCCTCATGAGGAGATCTAGCGAAAGCAAACATGCCGGTGTGCAAGTAAAGAAGCCTTGTGTCACGGTGCGGAAGTGAGACCGCCAGTTTTCACGTTTCTTCAGCCACGGAACGCGGTTCACTACAGTACCACCGAAGCCTAACACGTCGGCTATGTGGTGAAGCGGGCTTTGTTGGAAGAGCTTCGAAGCAGTTGGCATTCCCTCGCGGTGGTCGAATTTGAAGTGCAAATCAAGCCAGCAATTCAAGACAAGTGCGCAACCAAAAGGAGGCTTACCCATGCTCGAGGCAGTAAGGCCGCTGTAAAGATAGGCAAGGACGGCGGGTCCCACCCTCTTTCCACTCCAGATCCCGCGAATGGCACTTAGTTGATCCTCCTCCACTATGTTGTCGGTATGAGGAAACAAGAGAGCACCCGCCAAACAGATAGTGAACCCCTTCATGATTCCCTCCAAATAGTCATCGTCTGGTGACCCTCTCAGGGCGTCCATGACCCACTCCGCGAGCTTTTGGAGATCGATTCCCTTTTGAGTACGGACCTTTCGGGCTGCGTCGGGCGGCATGAAGCTTCCAAGGACGCTTTCAGAAGTCCCCCGTGTCAGCATCCGCATAGCCTTCACCTTCCCGTCACTCTTGAATTTCTTCAATCCGAGCAGAAGTTCCACCTCCTCGAGGAGGATGGTCACCTCGAAGGTCGGGAAGATAAAAGTGTGGGTCTGAGGATGCCAGATCTCCACTAGTGCGCCCATAGCCGCCCAGTCCATACGAATCTTCTCGTAATGTTTGGCGTGAATAAGGAGCCCCTGCAGATGCCACTTCGAGAGTATGGCCCTCATGCCAATGGAGATATTGGAAGTTAGCTTTGAAAGCCATGGCAGTTTGGAAAACTTCCTCGGACCTGGGAAGAGTGGATATGGCTCGAAGAGGAAAGAAAGAAGAAATGAAGGAAGTAAGAAGAAGGTTCACATGGGAAATTTGAAATGAATCAGCTTACCATATGAGACATGATCGTCCCACTCAGATGACCCTCGAGGTCGGAGAGTCGCCTGATCTCGCTGCTAGTCCTGCTCCTCTTCATAACGCGGGAAGACTCTCCTTCCATCCTGAAATCTCTAGATTCTCCTCTCCTTCCTCTCCTGAGCTTCCAAAACCCACCTTAGTGCATCTGAATGAACTAGCCTAAGGGGAGTTCTTATAGGAAGGGAAGATCGCTACAGGACAGAACATGTCACATCAGCGGTCAATGTCGGGATTTTGGCTAGATCTCCTTCCCATTATGGTGCGATTCTGCTATGATTCTGCTACTTTCTGATGTTATTAATCCATGCTGGCCTGTGCAGGTTTTACAATCGGACATCTTTGTCCTATCTCCTGTCCCACCTTTCAATGGTTGGTCCCACCATGTCATGCCTCGTAGTATATGATACCTACGCTACTAGAACATGTCAAGGACCTTGCGGTCCGAACGAATCTGGGATTTGAGTTCCCCTTCAACAAAAACGATGATGATCCCGGAAGAATTTGGGTTGTACGGATAGGCCGTTAACTTGTGGTAGCATGGGGACGACGGTTCCATTCAGTGAGTTGGTGCGCGGATAAACGGGCCCCAGCCCAGTGTCGGCTCACCGGATGGGTATCCTGACCCGTTCTTAACAAGTTGACAATATTATCCTTGGCTATCTTCTATTTTAGTTTGTTTTAAATTTTTATTTTAACCCAACATGCATTCATATAGGATTTTGATTTATTCTGGAAAATCATTCAAGTGATTCGATTGCGAAGGCCGTTGTGCTTCAATTCCTACAAATATGAGATATTCCACTCCGAATAAAATACTGAGTTTTCTTGAAACGGCTCTACGTTGCTCTTCCAAAGGAGACCCTTGTTTGGACAGACCCTCAGATATTCCTTTACTTTTGACATTGTTTGACCCACCTTGGCCGCAGCACTTCCACATTGGCTGGTAACCGCTCCCCAAAGGTGAAACCTCCGATTTATGACCCAGGTACTTCCGCACCGAGAAGTTGGTCTCCTTTTCGTGCCTGAGCGCACACCTCACCCTCCCTTATTTGATCTCCGTCCAAGCAATCGTCAATATTTGAAAGACCTTCTTCAAGGTCGCCTCATTGAAACTTCAGGAAAGATTCCAAACAGCAACGTCAAAAGCGTGTCTCATCACACCTTGGCATCAACTTATCAGTCCGCTCCCACTTCATTTCACTCCACTTCGATACCATTCCACTACATGTCGCTCCCTTGCAAAGCAGACGCCAAGGCGGGGCAGCTGTAGACACGCCATTCTTGACGTCTCCTGAGAAAGTCCCATATTACTATACGACGCCCCGCGACGGCTTACGCATTTCGAATCACTTGAGTACTTCCTTTTCTTGGGTCTTCTTCTGCCTTTTTCGGCATCCGTAATCGTCTCGTCACGGCATTCGGACGGTATCAACACTAGTCAGACGCACCAAGAGGTTCCGGAATCAAGAAGGGTGTCTGCCGGGCGGCCGCCGACACCTGATCTGAGGACCCGAGTGGGTCTTCATGGGGGCGTCCAGGCCCCTGGACGCCCCCATGTTTTTAATTTATTTTATTTTATTTTCTCAGGGCCCAAAACTAAATAAAAAATATATATATTAATGGAGGCGTCTAGGACCCTGGACGCCTCCATAAAAACAAAAATAAAAAATGTGTGTAAAATGCCAGTTGGCATAAAAAAACAAATAAATAAATAAAAAATATATATATTTATGAAGGCGTCCAGGACCCTGGACGCCTCCATAAAAACAAATATAAAAAAATCAAAATGCCAGCCCTAGCATAAAAAGACAAAACAAAAATAAAAATAATATATTTTGGAGGCGTCCAGGCCCCTGGACGCCTCCATCAACTCCCTCACAGGCGCCGCTCACCGAACGACGATTTGTCGTGTGTGAAAAACCCAAATTATAGAGACGTACAGCCACCTGGACGCGCCCATTTCTGAATCACGAGGCGCCGCTCACAAAACCACGCGTTGTGCCAAACCGCGTGCGGCCGCCGTCGATTTTCTGTGGACCTGTTGGAGGAGTCCGGGGCCCTGGACGCCTCCACAAAAATATTCCAAAAAAATTACTAAAAATAGAATAAAATATTAGTTCGGCCCTGATGGAGGTGTCCAGGGTCCTGGACGCCTCCACCCTCCGGAGCCCTATAAATAGAGGCCCACCCCCTCAGTTCTGAGAGAGCTTCGAAGTGATCCGATAGGCTGCCGGAGCCCAGAGGCTACGGAGTCATTTTCTAACCCGTGGGTTCTTCTGTAGGTGGAGGTTTTGCCGGCTTCTCGGGTGCTCACGCTCGCGAGAGGAAGGTCGTCTTCATCCACCGCGCTTCCACGTCGTCCCCACGCTACCGGAGCTCCGCCGAATTTCACCATCGGCACATCCAATAAGCCAATTCTTTCCTTTTCTTCGTAGTTCTTTTGCATTCATCATCTTGCATCCCCTATCCCCCTTCATAAGGGCGCCTTTTCTTATACACTTCTTACATCCATCATCTCATTTTCCTCCTACTCGAGTCCGAGAGGGTTTTAAAAGATAACACCAACCAGGTGTGTGTCTTGCCATCATTTCGTTATTTTTATCGTAAGGATTTGAATACTACACCTCCATCTTTCTAATCCACTTGTCATTTGTTTGTCGTTGTTCTGCAAGGGTAGCCGAGGAAAGCCCTCTCCGTCGGCCGGCCGGAGGGAGAGGAAGAAGCAACCAGCCATCTCCCGCTCTTGAGGTAGGCGCGATCACTTTCTTATTTTGGGGTCTTTCGGCCCCTGGCGATCACATCTTGTTTTCGAGGCCGCGGCGAGTCACTTCCCCAATGGCCGTTTAAATTTCCGTTCTTATATTCTCTTTATATTCTGTTATATTCTGCTCATATTCTCGAGGCCGCGGCGAGTCACTTCCCCAATGGCCGTTTAAATTCACGTTCTTATACGTTATATTCTTATCTGTTTATGTTCTCGAGGCCGCGATGAGTCACTTCCCCAATGGCCGTTTAAATTCTCGCTCTTTGTATTCTCTTTATATTCTGTCATCTTATTATCTGCTCATATTCTCGAGGCCGCGGCGAGTCACTTCCCCAATGGCCGTTTCAATTCTTGTTATTTAATTTCTGCACCATTCCCGTCCCCCCGAGGCCGCGGCGAGTCACTTCCCGCTATGGCCGTTTAACCCCCATATCTTGCTATATCACACTTGTCCCGCTCGCCCCGCCGGAGCAATCTCCCGTGGTGGCCCCTTCTCTCTCTTCTCTTATTTCTGTGTTGCAGCAAACAAACACAAAAAAAAAGAGGAGCCCGTGCGCTCCGCGTCCTCTCCTCTTCCCCGAACCGCGTGACGTCGCTCACACCCCCCTCTCAATCACTTCCAACCCCCACCTACCTCCATTAACTCCCCACAACTTCTCACAACCCCTCTTTAATCCTCACCTTGTCCCAAGGAAGTTCCACCACTCCAAGCCCCACCACCCAACTACCACCTACCCAATACCACTTCCTAACCACCCTTCCTCTCCCCAAGGTTGAAGGGGCTCTTCCCTAAGTCCAAATTTGAATTTCCCTCTCCCTAGGGCTGTTCCCTTTCATCTCCCCACCTCCCTAATCACCCTAGGTCGAAATTCCCTTCCTCCCTATAGCCAAGTTCGCCCCCCACCTCCTCTCCCACTCACCTTCTCTCTTGTGCCCACCCATCTTCCCACCACCACCTCTTGTAGCTCCAGCCCTCTCTCCAGAACATTTTCGCCCTCCCCACCTTCTTCTCCATAGCCTTCACAACCCCTGAACACCTCACATCTCCCTCCTATAGCCATTAGACACACCTTCCACCTTTTACTCTCTTGGCCATCCCCTTCCCCACACCTTCTACTTCTCCCCATTCTGTCTCTGTTTCAGGCAGCAGAGTTTCAGTCACTTGCAGAGGCAACCACGACTGTCTCTCAAAGATTCAGGTGGCGAGGCCTACATTTCTTCAATATTCTGCGAGTTAGCTTTCCAACGGTGGTGGTCTCGCCGGCTTCTGAGGTCGGAGCTGTTCGTGGGAGCTGATCTCGTCCGACTGCGCATTCTGCCCCTGTCTGAAGACATGAAGCTGAAAGCAGAAGCCACCACGGTCCGTACGGGAACGATCTGAGCGCCATTTTTGGAGGGGAGGAACTACGTCCAGTTAGATTTCATCTTCAAGAAGAAGGACCTCAATCGGCCACCGGAGATATCAGTTATCATTTTCTTCGCCGAAGTGTGCAGACTGCCCTCTGTGATTCCAGGTTCGACCAGTCCCCACTTCTCCGGCCACCACTCTCTTCTCCGACCACGGATTGTGGCCCCGTCAACTTCTGCTCGAAGCTACCCCGACAACGATCGCGTAACCACCAGTTTCATTCCATTTGGAGTTCGGGAGCGCCCGTAGTGCCTTCTGCACTCTGCTGCACCAGTTCTGCACCAGCCCGGGACAGAACGTTGCTGTCCTGCTCCAGTCGCCGGTCCGGTCAGCCTCGATCTTCAGAGCTTCCGTAAAAATTCAGACACCGTCCTCAGTCAGTTGGGGAACTTTTGGCACTGGTTTTGTCAAGTTTGGAGTTCCGTGGAGTCCGTGGCAGCGTCATCAGCGACACCCTATCCTGTGAACCTGCAGATTGGCAGAACCGGCGGAACTCGAAAAGTCGTGTTTCCTTTGCATAATTCCCCACCCCGCTTGGCCGGCTGAAGGCCCCTCCCTGCGTGGAGGTAGTTTTGGATGTACTAAGCCTAATCCCTACCCCAAGATCATCCCTCCTGCAAGAGGCGTAGAGTTGTATTATTTTCACTTTCAGGTCAAGCGACACCGCCGCGGTGATCGGGTATGTACCCTCGCCTCCCGGCGCGCCCTCGTCTCCGAGCGGGATCGGTGTTTTCACACCGATCAGGTGAGCCGTTGATACTACCCTTGATTTGCCTTATTTCTGCGAGTTTAGTATTGCTTTGAATACCCGTCGGACGGTGAGAAGAGAGCCCGTACTAGTATGCTACTTTGAAGTTGTCCACCGCGGACCGGGAGAGAGTGCCACCCAAACCCCGCCCTGCGGGCCAGCCGCCCACTAAGTTGGGAATCCTAGGCCCTTTGAGGTCAGCCTAAGCCCACTAAGTCAATTAGAATCATTGGGTCTCACCCCGGACCCTTGCCATCATCCCCCGGCCCCACCGGGAGATCGCGTGTGCCGTGAGGGTAAGACGCTATTGTGAGAATCATTGGAGTGCTTGTATGCTTGCGGGTCTAGGTCCTAGGTTGCTCATTTCATGCTTAGTCATCCTTGGGCTGTGCCACATCAAGTGGTATCAGAGCGGTCAAAGGCTTGTCCTTACAAGTCTTGTCTTGGGTCACACTAAGTCTTTCATAGGTGCATCCGCACACCCTTGCATAGCCCACCCAACTTTGCATGACCACTCGTAGTGGAGCCCATTATCAAGTCAATCCCTCCTCTTCTAATACCACCATGAATCCCAATCCCCAAGGAAATCCTGCTCACAATGAGCATGAGCTTCCCGATCACATGAGATTTCTTGTGGAAGGTATGACCAATATTATGGGACGGCTTGATGATATAACGGCCCGGCTTGAGCAAATTGAGGAAAATAGGCCTCCTCCAAGGGTAGGAGATAGGAGAGACCCACCTCCACATGTGGAGCCAGCCATAGGAGAGTTCAACCTTGACCACCCTCCCGAACCGGAAAGAGACCCACCTCCTAGAAGGAATGAGAGACACTCCTGGGACAACCCGGATGACCAACTAATGAGACTTGTGAAAGTCGATGCACCCACCTTTGATGGGTCTCATCATCCGAGCATCTACTTATATTGGGAGGCAGCCATGGACCAATATTTTGATTGGTACCCAATGACCGAGGATAGGAGAGTCCGGCTTGCAAAGATGCAATTAATCAAACTAGCCAAGACTCATTGGATGAATGTTGAGGCATTAAGGATAGTTAGGAGGGAAGCTCCCATCACCACATGGGGGGCCATGAAAGACCAACTCAAACTCAAATATGTCCCACCCTCCTACCATCAAAACCTCCTAGATGAGTGGCAAGCCTTGACCCAAGAGGGAAAGACCGTTATGGAGTACATTGAGAAGTTTGACTACTACCTTCTCAAGTGTGGAGTCCAAGAGGACCCCGCCGTCACACTCTCCCGCTTTAGGAATGGACTTCAATTCCATATCAAAAAGAAGTTATTCATGCGTCAAGTAGCCACTTTAGAGCAAGCCTACCAAGTAGCTCGGGATGCCGAGAAATTATCTCGGTATACACGAATGGTTCTCCCTCGGGGGATGGACCCTAAAGCTATGGCACCTCGGGCCAACCCTCCACCTCCCCAAAGAGGTCTCCTTCTCACACCCATGGGAGCTCCTCCCACCCGGGTCACCCCTCCTAGTGGCACTCCACCACCCCGTCCCACAAGTGGGCCCCTAAACATAACTCCCAATAAGCCCAATCCGACACCCACTCCCCCTCACACTAAGATGGCCCCAAACCATCAAAGTGGGCAGCAATGCTTTAGGTGCTATGGGTATGGACACTTTGCCAATCAATGCCCCACCAAGGGAGCATCTAACTTGCTCATAGAGGAGACCAACCCCCAACCCCAAGTTGAATTTGAAGGGGAAGTTGAGGTATATGAACCCTCTCTTGAATGGGAGGAGGAGTATGAGAATCACTACATAGAGACCAACCAAGAATAACTCCCTCCACCCACCGACTCCCACCTCGGAGTGGTTAGGTGCACCCTCACTCAAACCCAAGAGCATGATTGGAGAGGAAACACCATATTCCATACCTACATATGGATAGGGAGCCATGTTAGGAAGGTCATCTTGGACAATGGGAGTAGTGTGAATGTGGTGTCACCCGATACCGTCAAACTTTTGGGCCTTACCACCTCCCCACATCCCCACCCATATCGGGTAGCATGGATTGATACCACCTCCATACCCGTTAGTGCTCGTTGCCTTGTCCCCATTACATTCCAATCCTATCAAGGCCAAGTGTGGTGTGACATCCTACCAATGGAAGTTGGGAGTATACTCCTAGGACGACCTTGGATCTACGATGTAGATGCCACCTTTCTAGGAAAGACAAACACTTGCATCTTCATTCATGAGGGGAAGAAAATCCAACTCAACCCTTCTCCACCCCGCCCCCTCCCCAAGAAGGCATCCCCCTCCCTTGAGGGATCCCCTACCCCTCCCACTATTCCAAACCCACCAAACCCCACCCCATCAAGCCCTAATCCTAGTATGATCAATAAGCCTCCTAGGAGCTTACACCTCATCACTAAGAAAGAATTTGAGGAAGAGACCAACCAAGGGGGACAAGTGTGTGCCATTGTCATTTGCCTCGGGGAATCCACCCCAACCAACCCACACCCAATAGAAATTCAACAACTCCTTGAGGACTTCCATGATGTATTTCCTGAGGAACTTCCGGACAAACTACCCCCCATGCGCGATGTGCAACATGCCATCGACCTTGTGCCCGGGGCCACCTTGCCCAACCTCCCACACTACCGCCTCAACCCCACCGAGCATGCCGAGCTCAGGAGGCAAATTGAGGAGCTCATCAAGAAGGGCTTCCTCCGGATTAGCAAAAGCCCTTGTGCCGTCCCAGCTCTTCTCACACCCAAAAAGGATGGAACTTGGCGCATGTGTGTGGATAGCCGAGCCATCAACAAGATAATGGTCAAGTATAGGTTCCCCATCCCTCGGTTAGATGATATGTTAGACATGCTAGCTGGAGCCACCATCTTCTCCAAAATTGACCTCAAGAGTGGCTACCATCAAGTTCGTATTAGGCTCGGGGACGAGTGGAAAACCGCCTTTAAGACTAAGGACAATCTCTATGAATGGCTTGTCATGCCTTTTGGCCTTACTAATGCGCCAAGCACCTTCATGCGCCTCATGACCGAGGTCCTCCGGCCCTTCATTGGCATCTTTCTAGTTGTCTACTTTGACGACATCCTCATATATAGCCAATCCAAGGAAGCCCACCTCAATCACCTCAAACAAGTGTGCACCATTCTTAGGAAGGAGAGTCTCTTTGCTAACCCCGGGAAGTGTCATTTCTTGACCAATGAACTAGCCTTCCTAGGATTTATTGTCTCATCCAAAGGGGTATCCATGGACCCCGAAAAGATCCAAGCTATTCTTGAGTGGCCCGAGCCCAAGACCCTTCATGAGGCCCGAAACTTTCACGGGCTAGCTACCTTCTATAGGAGATTCATCCGTGGGTTTAGCACAATCACCGCTCCTATCATAGATTGCCTCAAGAAAGGCACCTTTGTGTGGACTAGGGCAGCCTCCAAAGCATTCCTAGAGCTCAAGGAAAAGATGACCCAAGCACCGGTCCTTTGCCTACCCGACTTCTCGAAAGTCTTCGAAGTCACTTGTGATGCATCCGGGGTAGGGATTGGGGGCATTCTTAGCCAAGAGGGTCACCCGGTAGCCTATTTTAGTGAGAAACTTTGTGAGGCTAGGACTAGGTACTCCACATATGATAAAGAGCTTTATGCCGTGGTTCACTGCCTTTGGCATTGGAGGCACTATCTCCTACCCAAGGAGTTTGTGATCTTCTCGGACCATGAGACTTTGAAGTACCTCAACACCCAACAAAAGCTCAATGCCCGCCATGCCCGATGGGTAGAATACATTCAAGCTTACACCTTCATCCTCAAGTACAAGATGGGTAGTGAGAACCGCGCCGCCGATGCGCTAAGTAGGCGGGTAGCCTTACTTTCCACCATCCAGGTGGAAGTGAACGGGTTTGAGAGAATCAAAGGAGAATATCCAAATTATCCCGACTTTGGGACTCACTACAACACCCTTTCCACTCATCCCCACAAGGAACATGAGGGGTTCATACTTCAAGAAGGGTACCTATTTAAGGGAGCTAGGCTTTGCATACCCCGGACTTCACTTCGGGACTTCTTAGTTTGGGAGTTACACAGTGGTGGCCTAGCTGGACACTTTGGGGTCCAAAAGACCATAGAGTTAGTTGAGAGGCAATTCCATTGGCCTAGTCTCAAGTAGGATGTGGCCCACATTGTGGGACAATGTCGCATCTGTGCCTCAGCCAAACAAGTAAAGTAGAATACTGGGCTTTACACACCCCTACCCATACCAGACCGACCTTGGGAGGATTTGAGCATGGACTTCATCCTTGGCCTACCTAAGACCTTGCGCAAACATGATTCCATCTTTGTAGTGGTTGATAGGTTCTCTAAAATGGCCCACTTTATCCCATGTTCCAAGACCTCCGACGCTTCTAGGGTTGCCAGATTATTCTTCGATGAGGTGGTCCGACTCCATGGATTACCTAAGACTATTGTGTCTGATCGGGATGTGAAATTTATCAGTTATTTTTGGAAGACTCTTTGGCACCTAATGGGGACCCTCCTCAAATTCTCCACTGCTTACCATCCTCAGACCGATGGCCAGACTGAGGTCGTCAACCGAAGCCTTGGGAACTTGCTCCGTTGCCTTGTAGGGGACCACCTTGGGAATTGGGATCTCCTCTTATCTCAAGCTGAGTTTGCCTACAATGATTCTGTCAATAGGTCCATAGGCAAGAGTCCATTTGAGGTTGTACATGGTTATAGGCCTAGAAAACCTTCCGATCTTATTCCCCTTCCCCCACACGCTAGAGTGTCAGTCTCAGCTGAGTCCTTTGCACAACATATCAAAGAGTTGCATGATGACATCCGCAAGCATATAGGAAAGAGCAATGAGGCTTACAAAAGGCGGGCAGATGCTCATCGGTGCCACTGCAAGTTCCAAGTGGGAGATTCGGTGATGGTGAGGACGGAGCGGCTCCTTCCAGGGCCTACCTCCAAGTTGAGGGCACGGGGTTCGGGACCCTTTCGAGTTCTGAGATGACTTGACAGTAATGCTTATGAGCTGGACCTACCTGAGGGTTTTAGGGTACATCCTACTTTCAATGTGGCGGACCTGGTACCCGACAAGGGCCCCGTGGTGGAACCTAGTGAGGAGCTCGAGCCTTTACCCCTCTTTGAGAGAGACACTCCCGGAGGGACTCCACTTTCTAGCTTGAGAGACCGACGAGAGAAGGTAGAGGCAATACTGGATGAGCAGAGTATCATTACTAGGCACAAGGTGTATCAGCGCTACCTGGCTAGGTGGAAGAACCATCCCCCGATAGAGAATATGTGGGTGAGTCGGGAGGATCTGCTGCGCTTGGACCCCGACATGCTGGAGCATTACGACAGCCAGGCGGACCCATACTCGACGGGGTCGAGTTCTCCCCACCCCCGGGGATTTGATGAGGGCATCTCACGACCCTCCCTCTAGCTCGGGTTGCCTGCACACTTTTGATATGGGATGGCTGTGATCTCTACATGTTATCTTCCTTTTCCGTGATCCCATCTTATGTATTTTCATTTTATTGAGTCTTATCTTATGTACTTTCTTTTATTGAGTCTTGGTATCTAGTCTACTTCTCTTATTTTGTGTAATTGGGCCTTAGTACCTTAGTGTGGGCCTAATGGGTTGAGTCTAGGACTTGTTGAGTCTTTTGTCTTAATGTCAGGGTCATTTTGATCATGTAAAGAATGGTTGCCTATATATAGGCCCATCTCTCCTCATGTACTCAACTTTTGATGAATATTGAAATAGCATTTGCCATCTCCCTCTCATTATCTCTCTCATCATCTCTCTCTCTCTTTCTTCAAGAAGGGGGCGAACCCCTCCCTCCCTCCTCCCCCCTGTAGACACGCCATTCTTGACATCTCCTGAGAAAGTCTCATATTACTATACGACGCCCCGCGACGGCTTACGCATTTCGAATCACTTGAGTACTTCATTTTCTTGGGTCTTCTTCTGCCTTTTTCGACATCCGTAATCGTCTCGTCACGGCATTCGGACGGCATCAACACCAGTCAGACGCACCAAGAGGTTCCGGAATCAAGAAGGGTGTCTGCCGGGCGGCCGCCGACACCTGATCTGAGGACCCGGGTGGGTTTTAATGGGGGCGTCCAGGCCCCTGGACGCCCCCATGTTTTTAATTTAATTTATTTTATTTTCTCAGGGCCCAAAACTAAATAAAAAATATATATATTAATGGAGGCGTCCAGGACCCTGGACGCCTCCATAAAAACAAAAACAAAAAATGTGTGTAAAATGCCAATTGGCATAAAAAAACAAATAAATAAATAAAAAATATATATATTTATGGAGGCGTCCAGGACCCTGGACGCCTCCATAAAAATAAATATAAAAAAATCAAAATGCCAGCCCTAGCATAAAAAGACAAAACAAAAATAAAAATAATATATTTTGGAGGCGTCCAGGCCCCTGGACGCCTCCATCAACTCCCTCACGGGCGCCGCTCACCGAACGACGGTTTGTCGTGTGTGAAAAAATCCAAATTATAGAGACGTCCAGCCACCTGGACGCGCCCATTTCTGAATCACGAGGCGCCGCTCACAAAACCACGCGTTGTGCCAAACCGTGTGCGGCCGCCGTCGAATTTCTTTGGACCTGTTGGAGGCGTCCGGGGCCTTGGACGCCTCCACAAAAATATTCCAAAAAAATTAATAAAAATAGAATAAAATATTAGTTCGGCCCTGATGGAGGTGTCCAGGGTCCTGGACGCCTCCACCCTCCGGAGCCCTATAAATAGAGGCCCACCCCCTCAGTTCTGAGAGAGCTTCGAAGTGATCCGATAGGCTGCCGGAGCCCAGAGGCTACGGAGTCATTTTCTAACCCGTGGGTTCTTTTGTAGGTGGAGGTTTTGCCGGCTTCTCGGGTGCTCACGCTCGCGAGAGGAAGGTCGTCTTCATCCACCACGCTTCCACGTCGTCCCCATGCTGTCGGAGCTCCGCCGGATTTCACCATCGGCACATCCAATAAGCCAATTCTTTCCTTTTCTTCGTAGTTCTTTTGCATTCATCATCTTGCATCCCCTATCCCCCTTCATAAGGGCGCCTTTTCTTATACACTTCTTACATCCATCATCTCATTTTCCTCCTACTCGAGTCCGAGAGGGGTTTAAAAGATAACACCAACCAGGTGTGTGTCTTGCCATCATTTCGTTATTTTTATCGCAAGGATTTGAATACTACACCTCCATCTTTCTAATCCACTTGTCATTTGTTTGTCGTTGTTCTGCAAGGGTAGCCGAGGAAAGCCCTCTCCGTCGGCCGACCGGAGGGAGAGGAAGAAGCAACCCGCCATCTCCCGCTCTTGAGGTAGGCGCGATCACTTTCTTATTTTGGGGTCTTTCGGCCCTGGCGATCACATCTTGTTTTCGAGGCCGCGGCGAGTCACTTCCCCAATGGCCGTTTAAATTTCGTTCTTATATTCTCTTTATATTCTGTTATATTCTGCTCATATTCTCGAGGCCGCGGCGAGTCACTTCCCCAATGGCCGTTTAAATTCACGTTCTTATACGTTATATTCTTATCTGTTTATGTTCTCGAGGCCGCGGCGAGTCACTTCCCCAATGGCCGTTTAAATTCCCGCTCTTTGTATTCTCTTTATATTCTGTCATCTTATTATCTGCTCATATTCTCGAGGCCGCGGCGAGTCACTTCCCCAATGGCCGTTTCAATTCTTGTTATTTAATTTCTGCACCATTCCCGTCCCCCCGAGGCCGCGGCGAGTCACTTCCCGCTATGGCCGTTTAACCCCCATATCTTGCTATATCACACTTGTCCCGCTCGCCCCGCCGGAGCAATCTCCCGTGGTGGCCCCTTCTCTCTCTTCTCTTATTTTTGTGTTGCAGCAAACAAACACCAAAAAAAAGAGGAGCCCGTGCGCTCCGCGTCCTCTCCTCTTCCCCGAACCGCGTGACGTCGCTTACAGATTGGCGATCACGGTGGGACATCTACTGCTTCCTTTCAGCTACCCTTGCAAGTTTGGCACCATCCGTGCCTCTCCACCTTGGCGCCCGCGCGCGCCCCTGTTGTGCTCACGGCAGCACTGTCAGTTTTGATTGGTTGTTTGTTTATTATATGTCTGTTATTTCTGTTGTTTTTCCACTCCATATCTCTGTCAGCATTTCATTGCATGCATCCATCCCTCTTTTCTATCCTTTCTTCATTTTTTTGAGGATCACCCTTTCCCGGTGAAGGAAGGACTCTCCGTTTGTGAATTCCTCTCAACGGACTAGAATCTCCTACACTGGGACCTCCGTAAGTCCCCGACATCGAAGAATCTCCTCTTCGTTCACTGGGCTGGTTGTACCATTGAAGTTCCCCAGAGTTAGTCATTTCATTCGTGGTGAGACGAGAGACCCTAGCTGACACGGCGGTGAAACAAAAATAAACTAGGGTCCCCACTTTGTGTGAACTTCGGATCTCGTTAAAAACATAAAAAAAATCATCAAAATCAAAACATAAAAAAAAGGCGTAAAGGCATCCACTTGTTTGATAATCTCTGCTACCTGCTTGCTAGTGTATGTTTTTGCGTTCTGGGAAAACTGTGAGCATGGCTCACGAGTCTTTTGAGGAGAACCACCCTAGTCATGGTTTGTCAGCCGACCCGCGAGTCTATGCTATGGACTCGGGTCCCTCTCATGAGCCCTAGCATGAGGTGCATGTTACCGCTGGGGACACGTCCCCACCACAGGATATCACTTCCTTACTGGGCGTCCTCGCCAACACGGAGCTTACCTCTGAACAGCTCCGGGCCTTCCAGGCCATTCTAAAGGGGAAATCTGTTTCCCCCACGCCCCAGGAATCAACTCCGGCCATCGCACCTCTCCAAGAGTCCGTGCAGGCCATTCCATCTCCTTCATTGGCGCAAGCCATCCAGTCTCCCTCGCTTCAAGGTCAAGCGAGCCAACAACCACCCTCATTCCAATTCCTGTCACAATCTCAAACTCCCGTTGTTCCCCACACACCGCTTCAGCCAGGGCCAACTGTCGGTGGTCCGACAACTCCCTCTCATTCGGGGTTTCCCCCTCAAGTCTCCGGGAGACAGTTTCTCCCCCAGTGGCAAGTGCCACCTTCACCTCCAGAGGATCTCGCCCAATCGCTCCTCAATAGGTTCAATCGCATGGACGAGCAGTTTCAAACTCTAAGAAGAATGGTGGACATGAAGGCCACCCCGGAGGTTGCTTTGCCAATCCTTCCCGTCATTCATCTTCCTCCCTCCGAAATGCCCACGTACCGCAGATACAATGGTACCGGCAACCCCTTCATTCACCTCAAGGACTTCATGTATGAGTCCTCCTATTGGCAAAATGATCAAAGGTCCCTGGCATACCTCTTTCGGAGATCATTGGATGGTCCTGCGCTTGAGTGGTTCTATTCTCTGGAGCCCCGCGAGGCCGAGAATTTTGAAATAGTCCAGAGAAGGTTCTTGCAGAAATATAGGGATAGGGTCGGTCCCTCACTCTCCATTACCGACCTAGTGGCCGAAAAGATGAAACCCGACGAGGATTTTGTCTGATATGCTGATAGATGGAGGTCTCTGGCGGAAAGAATAAGGGATACCCTCTTCGAGCCCGAACAAGTGAAGATGATTTTGTCTAATGCAACCCCACAGTTCAGACATGTCCTGGCCATGAATAAACTTACTACAATGGAGGAACTCTATGAAAGGGCTCGGTACATCCAAACCCAGCTAAAAGACTCCCCCATCATGAACATATTTGAGTCACCGAAGCCCAAAGTGGTCAGAAAGACAGGCGCTGGTGTCCCAGGCGGAGCCACAGAAGGGGTCGTGACAAATGAGCAAGTCAGTGTGGTCAACAATGCCAACTATGCAGTCAACCCAAGGCCTCCACAAATGCCCCGACTTCCCCTTCAACCAGGTCCTTTCCCTCTTCGTCCTCCACCCCAAAATAATCCACCCCAGGATAATATGCCTCCATTACGCCAACCCCAGCAACAACAACCACAACCTCAGCAACAACAACCACCGCTTCAGTACAACCAAGTTCCACCCCCGGGGAACTATGGTCCCCAACAGCAACAAAGGAGGCCGCTCGGTCCCAAGAGAGCCTACTATCCACCATTGCCGGAAACCTTAGCAGACATTTTTAATGCCCTCATGGCATCAAACCAACTCGCCCTACCCAGAGAAAGGCCCGCGTGGCCCCCCAATGTTGATACCTCCAAATACTGTGTCTACCACAGGCAGCCGGGACACACAGTAGATTACTGCTTCCATTTCAAAGATTACATCCATGATATGAATGATGAACATCAAATAGATTGGGATGAGATGAGACGATACGTCGCGGCTCTCAAGGCTAGGAGACCTCCTCATAGGCCACAGCAGCAGTTACAACAGCAACAGCAACAGCAACCACAACAGCAACAGCAGGCTCAGCAGGCCCCACAACAACAGCCCGACATGGGCATAATCCAGAATCCATTACCGGAGCACCAACAGCCCAATCATCAGGTTAACCCCATCTCCTCCTTCCCAGAAGTCGGGAGAGAGCAAGTGTGGCACCAGGAAAGTACCTCCATTCTTTCTACCTCCAACCCTATCGTCATGCAACCCCCTCACCTTGCCCGGGTAGCACCTCTCTCTCATCAACCAGCGTCAGTATCACCATCACCATTTCCACTACCATTACGCCCTCTCATCCGCACCCCGACCTCTTATCAACCGACACTCTCCACTACGCCTTCACACCCTCTCATCTTCTCTCACTCCCCCACTTTACCATCCACCTCTACCACATTTACCCCTACGCCTTCTAAACCCCTTATCATCCGTCAACCATACATAACCCCGTCTTTCTCCACCGTGTCACCACTAATGCCTTCAAAACCACTCATTAACCATCACCCACCTCAAAATCATTGCCCACTTCAAGCCCTACCCACTCCTACTTCGTCTCCACCGCCACCTTCTAGACCCCTTATCCTTCATAATCCGCGTAATATCCCCTCTACCTCCACCATGCAGCCACCTAACAAACCCCTCATCAGAATCCCTGCTCCCGTCATCACCCCTGCTTCATCAACCATTCCTCCACTACTACCCCTCAAACCCATGTTAAAACCCACTGCTACCCCCACAGAGGTACAAAAGCCGCAGGCAATGGTGCTCCAGAGTGGAAGGATTTTCCACAGGGTTTTCCCCCACAACAGTCAGAATCCCGAGCAATCTCAGCCAGAGAAAGATGATGCAGAACAACCAGAAAGAGCTATCCCTGGAACACAGTATGATCTATTGAAACACTTGGACAAGACACATGCCTGGATCTCCATCCTGGAGCTACTTCAAAGATCCACATCCCACCAGGCAGCCTTGATGGAATATCTTCAAAAGGTCATGGTTAATGAAGACCTCCCCGTGGAGAAGATTTCAACCATCCTGACCCCAACAGACACACAACCAGCCATCATGTTTCACAACTACGAGCTCGCTCCCAAGGAAGCTCGGAAATATGCATTGTGCATTTCAATAAAAATTAATGGGGTATCCATAAACCCGTGTCTTGTGGACACGGGTGCATCCATAAATGTGATCTCCATGAGCACTCTTAGTTGTGTGGGGTCAACGAGGAACAAATAAGACCTTCTCGATCACGGTCACGGCTTATGACAATAGCAAAAGGCCGCCGCAGGGGATGATTATTCTGAAGGCAGAACTAGGCCCCATGTCAATTCCCACGGAATTCCATGTCCTCGACATGGACCCCACATTCAAGGCTATACTGGGTCGCCCTTACATCGAAGCCATGGACGCTGTGCCTTCCACCAACCATCAGTGCCTGAAGTTTCCTTACAATGGGAGAATTATTAAAGTGGTCAGTACACCTATCCTTCACACAGTGGATGCTATCAACACCTCTCTGCCTTCTGTTTGGCCGTCTCATCGGCCCTTATTGTCACTGCTGGACGTACGTGATCCATCTCATGTTCCACTAGCACCAAAGGAGCCGGTCAGGGCAACCACAACATCATGTCTCCCTTTTCACTCCAAAGGTTGGGAGATTATGAGGAACATCGGCTATCAACAAGGAAAAGGTCTGGGCGCACAGTTACAGGGTATGCTCAAACCGCCAAAGGAAATTAGGCCGAACCGCAGGTTTGGCCTAGGCTTCAAAGGACCGTTCAAGGCAGATTGGAAGCCCCTCACGTGGACTCTATCAAACCACTTCAACAGAGGGCCCGTTGTTCAGATGGGAGATCACCCACGAGAAGCATATGGGGGATCACATGCTGTATATTTGGCTGAAAAATGTCCGAGGATCACCAAAAGAGGCAAGATCAAAGATCCGGAATGCGAGTGGGACAAATGGTTCGACATACGGGACATTTCCGTTGCACTGGAAAGGATGTTCTCGTCTCCGCAGCTTGAAGGACCACCATTGATCTCTGAAATACCAGAGAATATTACCACTCTTGCCAAGGTTCCAAACTATCCTCGTCCTCGCCAGAAGGACCCTGTCATCGACGGATCTTCATCCGTCCTCAACATTGCCGTCGACGGCTCATTAGCCGCCATCTTCTCCATCCACTCGTCTCAGCCTTTGCTGATATCTTCTTCCTGGGCCAGACAATTGTCTGATGATCTTCCCAGGTCCCCTTCTTTGCTTACATACCTACGCGGACTTTTCAACCCGCGCCAGGTCTTCAACCATGATCTGCTCTATGAGCCTCACAATCCTCTAGCCATAACCACTTTCCTCTCTCCTCCAATCTCTTTTCACTGCTTTGTCATTAAAAATGAAAACGAAAAAAAAAACGTCAATTTTCAAACTCCCCAACAACACATCTTCGTTGAGGAAACCTCTACATCTCCCACGGGTGCGTACCGCCTTGCGGACCACCCGTCCAAGGTCCGATGAGCGACCTTTTCTACCCCTCCCCTGAGGGGTCTTCTCCTGTACATTCTACACCATCCTCTTCGTCTTCCTCTTCTTCTGTAAATATTGTCAGTCAATCTAGGAATGATAGGCCAAGGGTAGTACCTAGGAAGAAATCCAAGGGTAGGCAGATCCCTCGTCGATTCCTTCTAGATTTGGCGACAGGTGTCAGGCCCTTCTTGCCATCCCCCAGTTGTTAGAAAATCCCATCCAGCTACCCGAAATAGAATGCGAGGGCGACTGTGCATCTGATGAAGGGTATGGAGTCTACGAGATCACGGATGAAGAATGCCCCACTGAAGATGAGGGTGAAGAATATGAGGATGCGGCGGGCGCATACGCTAGTGGAATGAGGAGATTCGACGAGCCGTCAACCGCCGTAGAAGAATCCACCAAAGAAGTCAACTTGGGAACTGAGGAAGACCCTAGGATCATCCTCATAAGTGACAACCTACCACCCTCTGAAGAAGAGGCACTAATTGAGGTTCTCAAGGAATATAAGGACACGTTTGCATGGAGCTACGAGGATATGCCGGGTCTGGATTCAACCTTGGTCGAACACCGTTTAACCCTAAAACCAGGGTCCATCTCGGTAAAACAAAGGTTAAGGCGTTTCCACCCTCAGATGGCTTTGAAAATGAAAGAAGAGGTCGATAAGCTCCACAAAGCCAGGTTCATTAGAGTCGTTCTTTATCCTCAATGGGTGGCGAACATTGTCCCGGTCATGAAGAAAGATGGGAAAGTCAGGATTTGCATTGACTTCCGGGACCTTAACCGCGCGTGTCCAAAGGATGATTTTCCCTTACCTCACATTGATGTGCTGATTGATAACACGGCAGGCTACGAAACCCTCTCTTTCATGGATGGATTTTCAGGATACAATCAAATTCGTTTGGCAGAAGAGGATCAGGAAAAGACGTCATTCACTACCCCTTGGGGAACATATTGTTACGTGGTCATGCTGTTCGGATTAAAGAATGCTGGAGCTACTTACCAAAGAGCGATGATGGCCATATTTCATGACATGATGCACATATATCTGGAAGTGTATGTGGATGACTTATTGGTGAAATCAAGGACCAGGATGGAACATCCAGAAGTTTTGGCTAAGGTCTTGCAAAGGTCAAGAGAGTTCCAATTGAAAATGAACCCGAAGAAGTGTGTGTTTGGTGTGTCGTCAGGTAAATTGCTGGGGTTCATCGTGAGTAAAAGAGGGATCGAGATAGATCCCGACAAAGCCAAGGCTATCAGGGATATGCCGCCTCCCAAGAATTTGAGGGAAGTCCGAGGTTTAATCGGGAGGTTACAGTTTATTCGTCGGTTTGTGTCCCAACATTTACAAAGGTGTAGACCTCTCTACGAGTTGACCAAGCCAGGAGTAGAATTCCACTGGAATTCTAAATGTCAGAAAGCTTTTGAAGGGTTGAAGGAATATCTGGCTAGTCCACCCGTTCTCATTCCACCCAAACCAGAAAAACCTCTGATCCTTTACGTCTCAGTCTTGGATGACTCCGTGGGAGCCGTCCTTACACAAGCTGATGAAGAAGGCAAGGAACGGGCAACCTATTACTTGTCTAAACTTCTCAATCTCTGTGAGCAAAAGTACACCGTCATGGAGAAAACCTGTGCTGCCCTCGTTTGGGTAGTGCAGAAATTGAAACACTACTTCTTGGCTCATGAGGTCCACTTGATTGCTCGAATGAATCCTATCAAATTCCTTCTGGAGAAAGCCGTCCTTACGGATAGGCTAGCACGCTGGCAAAGTTTTCTCTCTCAGTTCGACATCACCTACATCCAGCAAAAGGCGATTAAAGGTTATGCCATAGCCGAGCATCTCGCTCACCATCCTCTTCCCAAGTTCGATCCCGTCCAATCAGAGTTTCCAGATGAGGAACTAATGTCCGTCAACCAATCGGATGAGCCAATGTGGACACTATATTTTGATGGAGCTCTGAATTCTCAAGGGAGAGGAATCGGCATCGCCCTCCTGTCGCCTGAAGGTCTCACATTCCCGTTGGCATATCAGCTCAAATTTTCAGTCACCAACAATATAGCTGAATATGAAGCTCTTCTAGCTGGCCTAGAACTCGCTCATTCTTTTCGTATCACTGAGTTGCGAGTCGTAGGTGATAGTCAACTCATCCTTCGCCAGGTGCTCACTAAATATCGCACTCGCGATCCCAAACTCAAGCCATACCAAGAACTCACTGCTGCCTTTGCCAAACTGTTCGCCAAACTGATCTTTGTTCATATCCCTCGTCATCAGAATATTCTCGCCGATGCCCTCGTCTCGTTGGCATCATCCATAAGGTTCCCTCTAGGAAGATGGTTTAAGTCCATTTCCATCTACAAACTTCACGCCCCTGCAATTGATGATGCTTCCTACGTAAATATCAAAGACAGGATAGCAAGAAAGATCCTACAGGAAGATATCCTTGAGAAGAAGGAGATCATGTTGGCAGAGGTTGAAGAAGAACTGGCTGATGAAGAGAAACCATGGTTCTATGAAATTATCAAATACTGCCAAGAACAGTCTTATCATGAAGGGGCCACCACAGAGGACAAGAAAGCCATAAGAAGGGTGGCTCAGAAATATACATTGGTTGGAGGTCTACTCTATAGGAGGAACCTTACTGGTATTCTGTTAAGATGTCTTGGTGACGATGAGGTTTGGAAATGTGTAGAGGAGACGCACTCAGGCGTGTGCGGTGGCCCCGTGAATAGTCAGATGCTCGCCAAGAAGATCATTCGCCAAGGCTTTTATTGGCCCACTATGGAAGAAGATTGTGCTGTCTATGTCCGTAGGTGTGTCAAGTGTCAACTTCACTCCGATAAAATCCATTCACCATCTTCCTCACTTCATCCAATATCTTCCCCGTGGCCTTTCTCCATGTGGGCATTCGACATCATTGGTCCCCTAGGTGATCCCAATTCCCTCACCAAGCAGAAATCTTTCATCCTTACTGCGACGAAATACTTCACCAAATGGGCCGAAGCTGAAGCTTACGCGGAAATCAAGGCGTCAACAGTCTGCAAATTTATCATAAAGAACATCCTCGCCAGATTCGGCGTCCCAAGCACGATCGTCACCGACAATGGGCCACAGTTCATTTCTCAGGACCTACAGGACCTCTGCAAAAGGTACGCAATTACATTGCATCATTCATCGCCTTATTACCCACAAGGTAACGGCCAAGCGGAGGCCACCAATAAAATATTGCTCAAAATCACAAAAAAACCTGTGAGTCTAGTAAGTTTTCAGACTGGCCAGAAAAGCTTATCGAAGCTCTATGGGCCTATCGCACTTCAATCCGTACCCCCACCGGGCAGACTCCATTTGCCCTTACTTATGGTATGGAAGCAGTAGTCCCGTACGAGACTCTGATCCCTTCTCTCAGGGTACAATTGGACGAGGAATTTCCCCTCGACGATCGTCGTAATTCACTCCTCGCCCAGTTGGAACTCTTGGATGAGAAATGGCTGGCCGCTGCCGAACACGCGCGTGTGTATCAAAATAGACTCGCTCGCTTTTACCAAAAGAAAGTCGTTGAGAGAAAATTCAAAGTCGGTGAGATGGTCGTAAAAAGAATTTTTGTCAAACCTGGAGGTCCGCGTTCTAAGCTCCAACCCAATTGGGAAGGACCATTTGTAATTCAAGCCGTGTACCCTGGCAACGCCTACAAGCTAGTCAACGCCGAAGGGACCGAGTTATCCCACCCTTGGAATGGGCTTTATCTTAAGAAATACTACCCTTAGCACAACAAACAAAAAAAATGATGAAAAGATAAAAACATCAAAAACAAAGGAATATTGAAAACCACTAAAAATATGGAAAATTCAAAATGCCGATGCCCGGCAGTCACCATATAGTTAAGTCCCTGCATTTAACCTTCATGTTAGGATAGGGCCCATTAAGGCTCGATAGGCACCGGGTCTTGGTTTGCCAGAACCGTGGAGATCCCTGTCCGGCCACGTCGGCCTATGCTCGCTCGAAGGAAGCCAACATGTGCTCACTTATGTATTTTATTCAAAAAAGGTCGATAGCATCACCTACGGTGGAGCGTCACCCAGAAGATCTCCGGAAGCTCTAATCTTTATTCTTTTCTCTTCGACCAAATGAGACAGTCGGCGCCCTTAAAACGCTGAGCATGAGAAACCGAAACTCAAACCCCAAAGGTAAGAGTAGGATCCATTTCCTCGAGTATCGATCAGAGCACGAGAAGAGGGCAGTGTCCCCGCAGGCATACGAAAAGGGAACCCACAAACATCCAACGACTGTATCTCCCTCGCAAAAAGAAATACAAAATCAAAATCAAGAGAAAAGCCTGGTCGTGACCGTGCCTATTGCGATAAACGGAACCCCTCAAAGCAAAAGTCTGAATCCACAAAAGGGGCCGTGGAATGTAAATGCTCAAGATTTGGTCCGAAGTTGTCCGAAAGGAAAGAGTTAATGGGCCCTTATTCGCTCGCCGGGTTAACGGCTTTGCCGGTCCTCTCAGGAGGTTTATCCTCTACGCTCTTCCTTCTTCCTCTAAAGATGAAGGTTCGATGGAGTTTCTGAAGGATGAAAACTGCCTAGGGTCTGCGACCTTATTTTAATATACACATTTGGTTGCCTACTTTGAAAAGCAAAAGCTATCGCTGCGAAGGAGTCTCTGTGTTTCTGGCTGGTCAAGACCCCTGTTTACCACCTTGATGTCTTCTTGTTTAACCTCGGGCTTAGGCCAATGCAAGCGCGTCACCTATGGGTGCGACGGCGTCTGATTCTGGGTCAGCGTTGCGCGATTGGTCGTTAGGGTTTCAGGGTGTTCCATCATATACCATCTAGAGTTGTGAGGAAATAGACCCGGGTCGGGCAAATCTTTTACCTCAAACACTTTTTTGGTGAATCCCTGTGGTCGGAAGCGACTGGGAGCCTAAGCATGGCATGACGGTATTGTCATCAGGGTAAGTCCTAGCCGGCGGGATCATCATTCGAGGGGTCTAGAGGCCCAAATCAACCTAGATATGCACTTAGGATACCTGGGAGGTTAGTGAGAAACCCCTGTCTCACGTGGGTTAGGAGCCATTTGGGTGCTTGCCAGGCGTTAGCAATAAAAAAATTGAAATGATAAAAATAACAAAAAAGGAAAAAGAGAAAATGTACATATTTGCAAACAAAAAAAAATCTTTTTATGATAAAACAAAAAAAAATTCAAATATAAAAAAGAAAATAAATCAATTTTGCATGATTATATTTGCGTGCAGCATCTCACTTTAATACCGCTTGCATTCGTGTGCTTGCCTGTCACATTTATCATCACCACTTCTTTCCCTTGCCTTCGTTAAAATAAAGGCTTGGCCCCTTGACCAGTTATCAAGGACAGTCATAGTGACCACTTGCTTATTGAGCAAGGGGCCAAGTCAGAACAGAAATTCTGATTTGTTTGTTTCAGTGATGTATGCAGGGATTCAGGCAACAGAAGCAAAGGTGAAAACCAAACAAACCAAACCTTGTATTTTATTCCAAAAACCAAAAAAATTACATCAAGTTCCGCCCTCTCTCTCTGCATTACTCGTCCCACTACTCTCCGGGCAAAACGCTCTCAAAGGTGCTACCCAACTACGAAAAGCGGTACTCCTACCGCTCTGTACTCCCCTTCCTATTCCCACACCCCGGCTTTGATCCATGGAAACAGCAGAGAAGCTACCAACACGAAAGCCGCGCTCTCGTGCTCTTCGGTAACGCTCCTCACCATCTCTCAGCCACTGTTCAGCAAGGCCAAGGCTGATTCAGAGTTTGAATAGTTGGGCTTCCATGGCCCTTCGTTCCTCCCTTTCAGTCAATATGTTGGCCCTTTCTCTCTCTACGTCTCTTTCTCTCTCTGCACGTTCTCTCTCGCGGTCTTTCCTCTCCAACTGGAGAGTGATCCTCAGTTCCACGGCATCCCTAGAGGAGTCGTCATCAGGACGACGCCGCAGTTCCCTCTCCAGTTCTGCTATCCTAGCCTCCTTCTGCGCAGCTTGGGCAAGCGCCTCTTCCGTCTCCTTTTCCTGCCGAGTGTACCATCTCAGATACGCGATAAGGCGTAAACCAAGAGAACTCAACACTGAAACTTTACCTATATAGAGAGCATCCCTTCTGCCTCCGCAGCACGCTGCGTGGCGTGAGCAAGTTGCTCATGAAGCAAGTCAAGTTCTGAGGTGGGAATCCACAAGCTGGAAGAGGCACCACCCACTCCCATCGCTGGGGAAGCCGCGCCAATCTGGGCATGCTACGACCGCGTGAATTAGCAGCCAACATCTGGAATCTGGGGTTTTAATTAGGAACGTACTGTACACCTACCAAGGCGCTCGTAGCTCCGCGGGCATCGCCCAACTGTTGTTCCATCTCTGCCAAGCGAGTTCATAAATTCGCTATCATGGCATCCCGGACATCCTGCAGCCTTACAAGTCAGCATTTTCACCAGAAAACTAAGAAAAGGAGAAAGAAAAGAAGAGAAAAGGGGAAACCTACCTCCACAAGTCCCCGGGGTTGGAACCGTTCTGTGTACTTTGTCCTATATAGACGCAAGTAGTCCTCGCTATCCCGCGCCTGTGATTCTACAATCGTGCCACCCCGTTGCCAGTCCTCATACTGTTCGGGGAATCGCACGCTCCAGTCAATGCAGGTCGCCGGTCCCCGCGTCTTTCTCCCGACACGAGGTGGCACAGCTGAATCCACCCATTCTTGAGCCAGTCCTAAAGTCCTCATAACTAATCGTAGTCGAAGCGGCTCGATTTCATTCAGGCAGTGCATCCACAGTTCCCGTCCGAACCGGGCACGACTTGCTAGAACCCACGGCTGGTCGGCATCGACCATGTCTGAGTAGGGTCTCCAGTTTACCATCGCTGCAGGGAACTCCTGTAGCTCCCGCCTTAGCACCATCAGTTGGTAGGTTAGGGGTGCCGCACTCATGATGGGTTCCCACTGCCTGGCTAACGGCACCATCACGGGTCGCCAATGCCGAGCTCTCCCCATAGGGAGGTAATAATAGCTCCATAACTGCTTTTGCACATGTCGTCAATATCCTACGAAAAACAAAAACATAAAAACATACAAAACAAGCAAAACCAAAAATACCTGGATGAATGGTGTGAAACCACTCACAGTCATCTCACGATCCACTTCTTGGAACAGGCCTGCAAACAAGTGTGCCAGCATGGCAGCTCCCCAGGCATAGTACCCTACTCTTTCAAGGTCTGACGGCAGCTCCAGGAAGCGACATTGGATACCATCCCCTTTCGAGCTCAGTACCAATCTCCCCAAAAGGAAGAGGAGAAATCTCCTCAAATCTATGTTTCATCTTTCCCAGTTGCCGAAATCTGTGCAGTACATGGCACGGCATCCTATTTCCATCCTTTCCATGAACTCTTCTGAGGATTCATCGTCCCGCCGACGAGTGTCGGTGAGCCCTAATGCATCCATGAGGGACGCCCTAGCTACTGACCTGTTTTTCCGACCATCTAGGTCCAAACCCAGTAACTTCTGGGCACCTTCTCTGTAGTCCGCGTAAGTGACTCCGGTCACTGCCTCGCCATCCACCTTGAGACTCGTAATTCGGACCACATCTTCTAGGCTGGGCACCATATGCCCCCAGGGCATCAGGAATGCCCGACTCATTGGGTCCCATCTCTCACACAAGGCTTGGATCAGAACCAGGTCAGGCTTGATCGGCTCAATCCGAAGGAAGGTACTAAATCCCATCACATCTAGCCTCGCCTTCTGAAAATCTGGGAGGCCCCTGTACGCTGCTACTACCAACTCCCATAAGATTTATGATTTCATCACAACCTACACATACAAGGAATGGAGGTGAGGTTTGGTCAGAAGAAAGGAAGAAAGAATGAGAAGAGGGGCAGGAAAACTTGGCTTACGAGTTGTGATTGAGCCCTTTCACTGAAGCGCCCTTCGAGGTCCGAAAGCCTCCTGGAACTACTACCACTGGATCTGCTTCTCTTCGAGGAGTGGGAAGATTCGCCCTCCATCCAACTCTCAGAATTTTGAACTCCTCCTCTCCCGTGAGAACTTGTGCTCCTCAAGTTAGCTCTCGATATACCTGGGAGGATAAAAGGGACAAGAATTTATAGAAATGGAAGGAGTGCGGGCCAAGATTGCCTCCATCACCTGTTAATGGTAGCCCTCGCGATGAGGCACCTACCATGCGGTCCCGTGTGTCACTTCACCGCTCGCACAGGGTGATTGATTGGACGAAGAATATGACGACTAGCACCCTATGTTGTCTAGGGATACCCTATCATATTTTGGAGGACGTCCGCAAAATTTGACACAACTTCCGGGAAAAGGGATTAGGGCCGTCATTATTAACTCTGACGATAGATTCCTGTGGAAATGGTCGCAACAAGACGCGATTCTCCGCTCGGGGCGGAGTCTCGGCAGACCCATCACATGGGAACAGTGCAAAGGAGAAGAAGTGTAGGGAAGAAGGAACGCACAAGAGAACAAACAAGCAGCAGAAAATCAAATCATTCCATTCATAATTCTACATAAGCTGTCACAAACACTACAATCATAGAGAGGTGGCGGGTCCACTAGCTTGCCAGCTCTTGCCATTATTTCCATGCTCGTCCCTCTAGGCGTCCCTCTCCTCTCCCCCGAGGTGAGGGTCCCTCAGAAGTCTCCGGGATCCTCGTGCAGCAGCACCTGCCTCGCCTCTTGGCGCCTGCTCCGCAGCAGTGACTCGCTGCTCCTCCCCTGGCGTGGCGAAGAAGCCAGTAGCGGCAAAGCGACCGGACTGACAGAGTCGCTCATCGCCATTTTTGGAGGAGAGGAACTACGTCCGGTTAGCTTTCCTCTCCAAGAAGAAGGACCTCAATCGGCCACTGGAGCTATCAGTTATCATTTTCTTCGCCGAAGTGTGCAGACTGCCCTCTGTGATTCCAGGTTTGACCAGTCCCCACTTCTCCGGCCACCACTCTCTTCTCCGACCACGGATTGTGGCCCTGTCAACTTCTGCTCGAAGCTACCCCGACAACAATCGCGTCACCGCCAGTTTCATTCCATTTGGAGTTTGGGTGCACCCGCAGTGCCTTCTGCACTCTGCTGCACCAGTTCTGCACCAGCCAGGGACTGAACGTTGCTGTCCTGCTCCAGTCGCCGGTCCGGTCAGCCTCGATCTTCAGAGCTTCCGTAAAAATTCAGGCACCGTCCTCAGTCAGTTGGGGAACTTTTGGCAATAGTTTCGTCAAGTTTGGAGTTCCGTGGAGTCCGTGGCAGCATCATCAGCGACACCCTATCCTGCGAACCTACAGATTGGCAGAACCTGCGGAACTCAGAAAGTCGTGTTTCCTTTGCATAATTCCCCACCCCGCTTGGCCGGCTGAAGGCCCCTCCCTGCGTGGAGGTAGTTTTGGATGTACTAAGCCTAATCCCTATCCCAAGATCATCCCTCCTGCGAGAGGCGTAGTATTGTATTATTTTCACTTTCAGGTCAAGCGACACCGCCGCGGCGATCGGGTATATACCCTCGCCTCCCGGCGCACCCTCGTCTCCTAGCGGGATCGGTGTTTTCACACCGATGAGGTGAGCCGTTGATACTACCCTTGATTTGCCTTATTTCTGCGAGTTTAGTATTACTTTGAATGCCCGTCGGACGGTGAGAAGAGAGCCCATACTAGTATGCTACTTTGAAGTTGTCCACCGCAGACCGGGAGAGAGTGCCACCCAAACCCCGCCCTGCGGGCCAGCCACCCACTAAGTTGGGAATCCTAGGCCCTTTGAGGTCAGCCTAAGCCCACTAAGTCAATTAGAATCATTGGGTCTCGCCCCGGACCCTTGCCATCATCCCCCGGCCCCGCCGGGAGATCGCGTGTGCCGTGAGGGTAAGACGCTATTGTGAGAATCATTGGAGTGCTTGTATGCTTGCGGGTCTAGGTCCTAGGTTGATCATTTCAAGCTTAGTCATCCTTGGGCTATGCCACATCAGGTGCAACCACTTTCACTACCTCGGTCTCCACCCCAATAGTACACCCATAAATTTTCATGGCCAAAGGATACTTCTATACCTAGGAACAACTATTAATGCTAAAACTCATAACTGCCATATGTTCAATTGACGACTGTCGTTGATCAATCTTTTTAGAATTTCATTAAATGACGACATGGGGGTTGTCACCTTCTATTCTTATAACACCCTAAACGGTGGCGTCATTTTCATAAGACACGACATACATCAAGTCGTCATTTTCAATTGGAAATTGACAACTGTTTTGATGGGCGTCAAAATGAATTAGCGCCCTAGAAAGGGTCGCTATTTACTGTAAAATTTCAATTCTCGACCGAACACATCGATAACCATATGCATGATATAAAAGACGATTTTATCTATCATGTTGGTCTTAAATCATGATTTAACTTTGTTTGGGCTACGAAACTTGAGAAAACCTACTTGTTCTAATGATCCAGCATAATGATTATATAATATTTTGCTTGGGAGATTACCTACCTTTTGGTGTTTATAAGGATGGAGATGCAGAACCGTGAAGAGTAAATAATAATAGAAGAAGTTTGCTTGCTTCTTCCACTACAGTAACAATAATAGCTTTACATAGCTGCAATTGCACTTCAACGGTAGTAGCACACTATAGCAGAGGAAGAAGACATGCGTGTGTGTCAACGTAGGGAGGAGGAAGACCCCACTATCCTGCACGAACTCCACAAATTCCCTTTCGAACGAAGCCTTTTTGCAATAGTCGAGTTCTGCTACTTAAAAGGTGTCTTATTTATAAGATTAACCTCTTGAGAGTCTTACTGCAACTAGTATTTCCTATATTTACAATCCTTAACCAAGTTATATCTAAAACCTATTCCTACCCGAACGACAGCTGCCTGCCAAAATTTGTGTGTGATACGCTAAAACTTATCATATGCACAGTCGATCATGGGTACGTGGATTGGCATATGGAGTTGGCTATTATGAGTGTTGGGTTATAAAAGGAGGAATGGGCTTTGTAGCTCATGTGGCAAGTGTTTGGGGTTGAGGTAAAGTGAGGGTTTTGATATATATATATATACACACGTAGATACATTAAAAAGGTTTGGCCTTTATATATCGAATATGGGTGTAAGTCTTATTAAGTCTTTCTCTATTTTATATATAATTAGATTAATGGATAAGAAAATCCTATTAATGATAAGGCATTGGCTTCTACTAAAGCTCATTAGTTATTATCAAGGCCCATTAGTTTAGTATTATCTGGGTTGGGTTGGGTTTCATAGCTGGGCTTTTTACCCTACAATTTAACATGTTTAAGTCCTACACCTTTATTTAAGGCCCATTTAATTATGTAACCCATTTGTGTGTAGTCTACCTAGTCTCACTTTTAAGAAGCTCATTAGGTTAATATAATTGGGTTAGGTCTTTCTTCTTGCAAATTATCATGGGTTAAGCCTTACACCTTTCTTAAGGCCCACTAATTAAATTTGGTTGAACTATAATGGGCTTTAGCTTCTTCATGTATTTAGTGTAGCTGGACATATTATATATTTCTTGAGATAGAACTTATATAGAGATTTTATATCTTATAATTTTATTTATTGATCTATCTTATTAAATTTTACCATTGTCTTGGATAGCAGAGTCGGGTTCTATCGTATGACACTTAACTCAGTCATGTACCCCTATAGAAGGAATTATTTATAACCTTTTAATTAATATGTAGGTTCATTTTCTATTTAGACTATTGCTTTTATCAAAATTTTATTACCCATTTTTTTTGACAACTAATAATATTTAACTTTTTTAGAAATTTCGGGGTGCTACACCCTCCCCCACTTAAAGGAATTTGGTCCCCAAATTCACATAGTTTCCTTTCCAAAATTTGTGGGGTAAGATCACCATACCTAAAGCATATATTCTGGCTAGATCATTCATATATCATGCTAAGTACTTAAGGTCCTATCCGATTCATGCAAGTTTTAGATGAGATAGGTTTATAGGGTTACCTTCCGTTGCTTGCGGTGCTTCTTCCTTTAAGAGTGGACATCGAGTAATTTTGTAATCTTTGCTTCCACAACGGATGCATTTTCCAAGTTTATACCAACACTCGTCCGGATTGTGCCTTCCCTTCTTGCAATGCTCGCATTTCCCCTTGGCCGGAACAATTTGTCGATCTTTGTTCCGGGGTTTCTTATTTTCATAGAATTTGTTGTCTCCATTAATTCTCTTTTTGCCGTTCACTTTTTCCTTGTTCTTGGATCCATTTGGTAAGTTCTTCTTGGCGGCCTTTCCTTTGATTCTTTCCATTATATCCATAGCATCTTCCAAGAGTTGAGCTTTTCTAACCATCTCCGTATATGTTTGAATTTCTAGTGGGGCTAGTTGAGGTATAAGTTCCATCTTCAAGCCATTCATAAATCTCTTTGCTCTCATTTTCTCCGTGCAAACCAAATGTGGTGCATATCGGGCCAATCTAGAAAACCTCGCTTCATACTCGGCGACTGACAAACGACGTTGCTTCAAAGCCACAAATTCCATAGCTTTCTTCTCGCGAATTCTTTCCGAGAAATACTTTTCATTAAAGTGTTCTAAGAATTCGTCCCATGTAACTTGCTCGTTAGGCAAGATTGCTTCCACGGATCCCCACCATACTCGAGCATCCTTCTCTAATTGATATGTTCCTAATAGTACCTTCTCTTCATCGGTGCATTGCATCACCTTAAAGGTCCTCTCTATTTCTTGCACCCAATTCTCTGCTTCATCCGGGTCAGTCGACCCACTAAACTTAGGGGGATTTATCTTTTGGAACTTCCGATGCAAATCCCCGGCTCCGTGCCGTGCTCCACCTTGTGCAACTTGTTGCAAGGCTTGCATTAAACCCTGGACAGTGCGTTGCATCTCTCTCCACTGACTAGCCTACAAGAATAATGTTTGGATTAATGATATTCATCTCTTGGTAGGTATCTAACGCAAATGTAACATATTTTATCATTTAACCCAAAGCTCTACCCAAATCTCGCAGGGTTCCTATAGGATAACTGATAAGGAGAACTAAATCTAAGACTTGAACCTGATGACCTAGGGATTTAGAAAGCCTAGGCTCTGATACCACCATCTGTCACGTCCCGAACCGATAGCAGCGGAACGTGTCGTTTGCTTAGAACGTGGCAGTTATATAGTCATGTCAATCAGAGCATAGTTATTTCCATAAAACCAAATTTGGACAAATAGCAAATTTTATTTCAAATATAAGTTCTTTACATATTCGGGCCCATAATAAACGAAAAGACTCAATAAAGAAAAACTACAATGAGACATAAGACGCAAGATAACCACACTAGACGGTTCATCTAGGTTGTCGGGGTACTCTTCACTCTTGTCCTTGCCCATCATGTTCGGTCTCGTCGTCACTAAGATCATTACCTGAAAAACATTAGAAAACGCAGGGTGAGCGAAAGCTCAGTAGGACTTAATATCTCATGCTTCCAAGCTAGCTTTAAGTCAATTATAGTTTAACATGCTCATGCAGGTCATGCAAGACATAGAAAGCGAGATAAATTCAAAAACTAATATAAACAAACGAGTAAGCAAGATGCTAGATAAACTCATGAAGAGTAAGGACGATGATAATCAAAAGAGTATAGCAAGATCTAATCAAGTACTTTCTCAAGTTAGTCAAGAGCATTCACGAGGAAATATAACATTCATCTCTCTATGACGAACACTATCACGAGAGCTTCAAGGTATCCATTATTGTGAAGGATCTTTGTGACAAGATAACGAGTACTATCAATGGGATAATTCAAGAGCATCTATGATGATCGATATAGAAGTAGGACAATTACTTCTACAAGCACCACATAGCATTTGCCAAGACACTAAGGGAATATCACGACGATATGATAACCCCTCCAATAAGGCAAATCAAGATCTTTTCATGACGAACAATAAGTTGTAGAAAGGTGTGCAATGATGGCAATTACTCCCGATCATCACTATCACGAGAGCGTTTGCACATCTAGCACTATATAGGATTGGCCAATGCACTAAGGGGAAAATCATGACGATATGACCACCCCTCATGGAAATAGCACTAGTTAGTATTTGGTCGCACACTTAGGAGTTCTCACGACTATATGATTGCCCCTAAATGCCAATAATCGAGTTGGTGAATGCCAACACCCGATCATCGTATACCGGTAACGTTTGGACTTTGTCTCGCCCAATAGGGTCAGATCAGGACCCGTAGCATTTAAAATGTCATTTTAGTGGGACCCATAGCCCCTGAAATTAAATCTAGACTAATTCCATATTAATGGCCAAGAATTTCAAGGATCAAGCATGTACGAGCAATAGGGTAGATTTCATTGAACAGAGATTCAAGATAGACCTCGACAAGTCTAGAACAGTGGCACACAAAAACTGAGAGAATTCGAGAAATCTGGGAGATTTGCGTCTCGTCAGAGTGCCATATATTTAAGAAGTCGCGCCCACAATGGTGGTCACTCATTCTCTGATCAAAGCATTGAAGAATTGGTGCCTCCACAATACGGTTGCTCTTACACTAAGCGCCCGCCAATAAGGTCATCCCTTCAACATTCTCATGACAGAAAACGGTGATAACCAATGTAGTCACTAATCAAAAGACTAACAAGGTTCCAGGGTTCTTGTGGTACAACCAGCTCAGTCGACCTTGAGGGAATCCAAGGCTACGAGGAGACTTACGGAGGTCCCAATGACTAACTCGCTAGTCCAAAGGAACGGAATGTCCAATGGAGAGCTCGTATGTCACCGAGAGTTGAGGTGTATACGTGAAACAATCATGAAACAGGGACTCCATCTACGGACGTGAGATGAGAGTGCCAAACGACCTGCGGTATGGGTCAAAAACGGAAGTAAACGGTCAGAACATGATTGCGTTAATTATAGAATTCAAGTCCCTCCAATTCTATAATTAACTATAATTAAATACACTTATTTTATTTGACGCCCGTGGGTGTCGTCATTTATTAATTAGCGTCCTCTTGGGGGACGTTAATTTTTATGATTCTTAACTTACTTTATTTAACAAGAATTCACATTTATATCTATTTAATTGAATAAATTCAAAAACATATTTTAAAAGGCACATTGATTTATTTAAATAATTTAAGGAAAAAGAGTATATGATAATTAGGAGAAAAATACAAGGATTCCATGTATATATTTTTCATAATTTTTCGTTGTATAGTTTAATAAATATGAATTTTCAAAGCTATAATTACCATATATATATATATATATATATATATATAATTTGACGACCTTACTGTACGTCGTCAAAAATGATGTTTGACGACATACGAGATGTCATCATTGCAACATTGTCAAATTTTATCTATTCTTTGGTCCTCTCGTTTCCCGACTTAACCACGTCGGAATCTAGCTTATAATATACCGAAATGACCGGCTCGAAAAACTCTACCTAACCATACATTCAAAATAATTTTTCATTGTGAGACGGGGGATCTTGCGATAGGGGACACGAAAAATGGTGCAACCACTTTCACTACCTCGGTCTCCACCCCAATAGTACGCCCATAAATTTTCATGGCCAAAGGATACTTCTATACCTAGGAACAACTATTAATGCTAAAACTCATAACTGAAATGTGTTCAATTGACGACTGTCGTTGATCAATCTTTTTAGAATTTCATTAAATGACGACATGGGGGTTGTCACCTTCTATTCTTATAACGCCATAAACGGTGGCATCATTTTCATAAGACACGACATACATCAAGTCGTCATTTTCAATTGGAAATTGACGACTGTTTTGATGGGCGTCAAAATGAATTAGCGCCCTAGAAAGGGTCGCTATTTACTGTAAAATTTCAATTCTCGATCGAACACATCGATAACCATATGCATGATATAAAAGATGATTTTATCTATCATGTTGGCCTTAAATCATGATTTAACTTTGTTTGGGCTACGAAACTTGAGAAAACCTACTTGTTCTAACGATCCAGTATAATGACTATATAATATTTTGCTTGGGAGATTACCTACCTTTTGGTGTTTATAAGGATGGAGATGCAAAACCGTGAAGAATAAATAATAATAGAAGAAGTCTGCTTGCTTCTTCCACTACAACAACAACAATAGCTTTACATAGCTGCAATTGCACTTCAATGGTAGTAGCACACTATAGTAGAGGAATAAGACATGCGTGTGTGTCAACGTAGGGAGGAAGAAGACCCCACTATCCTGCACGAACTCCACGAATTCCCTTTCGAACGAAGCCTTTTTGCAATAGTCGAGTTCTGCTACTTAAAAGGTGTCTTATTTATAAGATTAACATCTTGAGAGTCTTACTGCAACTAGTATTTCCTTTATTTACAATCCTTAACCAAGTGATATCTAAAACCTATTCCTACCCAAACGACAGCCGCCTGCCAAAATTTGTGTGTGAAACCCTAAAACTTATCATATGCACAGTCGATCATGGGTACGTGGATTGGCATATGGAGTTGGCTATTATGAGTGTTGGGTTATAAAAGGAGGAATGGGCTTTGTAGCTCATGTGGCAAGTGTTTGGGGTTGAGGTAAAGTGAGGGTTTTGATATATATATATATACACACACGTAGATACATTAAAAAGGTTTGGCCTTTATATATCGAATATGGGTGTAAGTCTTATTAAGTCTTTCTCTATTTTATATATAATTAGATTAATGGATAAGAAAAGCCCATTAATGATAAGGCATTGGCTTCTACTAAAGCTCATTAGTTATTATTAAGGTCCATTAGTTTAGTATTATCTGGGTTGGGTTGGGTTTCATAGCTGGGCTTTTTACCCTGCAATTTAACATGTTTAAGTCCTACACCTTTATTTAAGGCCCATTTAATTATGTAACCCATTTGTGTGTAGTCTACCTAGTCTCACTTTTAAGAAGCTCATTAGGTTAATATAATTGGGTTGGGTCTTTCTTCTTGCAAATTATCATGGGTTAAGCCTTAAACCTTTCTTAAGGCCCACTAATTAAATTTGTTTGAACTATAATGGGCTTTAGCTTCTTCATGTATTTAGTGTAGCTGGGCATATTATATATTTCTTGAGATAGAACTTATATAGAGAATTTATATCTTATAATTTTTTTTATTTATCTATCTTATTGAATTTTACCATTGTCTTAGATAGCAGAGTCGGGTTCTATCGTATGACACTTAACTCAGTCATGTACCCCTATAGAAGGAATTATTTATAACCTTTTAATTAATATGTAGGTTCATTTTCTATTTAGACTATTGCTTTTATCAAAATTTTGTTACCCATTTTTTTTGACAACTAATAATATTTAACTTTTTTAGAAATTTCGGGGTGCTACATCCCAGCTCCATATTCTCCGCCAGGCTTTGCAGGGGCAGGACGCCCCACCTTCAGTTCCTCCTCGGGGAGGGCTTGCTGCCGCCACTTCCTCATCATTTGTTAGTAGGCCAGGGGCGTCGTCTGCTGTTCCCATCGATCTCACCCCCATCCAGCCTCGGACCCTCCGATTTCCTAGTTTGGAGGTAGGCCAAGCTTTTAGCTCGGCCCATCAGATTCTTGATAAGGGAAAAACCCAGCTCCCCTTGTCTTCCTATGTAGATCCTTACGGGACCACCTCTTCAGCGCCACAGGCTCTTGTAGCCCCAGCCAATTTCCTATGTTCTCAAGCTGGGGCCGCCCAACTGGCTCACGTGAATATGGGCCCATCCTTGGCCCCTTATCCCTCTTATGGGCTTCCCCCTCTGATGGGAATCAACACCGGGCACTAACTTTTTAATTTTACATTTGTGTCCTTTTGTTTGTATTTATACCCTTGGCTAATTGGGTTTGCAATTGTAAGGCATTATAAGCCTATTTGGTAGTCTTTAGGAATCTTGGGTTTCTATGTAAATTACCAGTGGGTCCAGCAGGGTCCCCCACCCTCTTTTCCATTGGTCCACATAGGTTCTAGGGCCCATGTGGGGCTGGTTCAAAGTCCAAGATTGGACTTGGACTAAGGGGGGGACAAGGTGGAAGAAAATTAAAACTTCGACCAAGCAAAGTCCAAGATGCTTCCCCCTATAATATAGTTTATTCCATGTTATATTTTTATTTAATTTGGTCATTTGACCACATGGGGGAAGAAAATGCTATCCCTAGTTTACCCCTCCCCTCTCTCCCACGAAATTCTCAGCCCCCCACCCCTTGCCATTCTCTATATAAGCCTATGTATAGTGTCATTAGAGATTTTAATGAAGAATTAAGCATGTTTGCCAAGAGCAAGCCCAAGGGCACCCCTCTCTCTCTCATATCCTCTTGCAGCATGGATTTTCTGTGCTTCTAGGGTGGATTCCAAGTGATCTCTCCTCCCCAGAGTGCGAAGCTCTGCCGCTGCCGCCATCGACCCGCCGTCGCGCCGCCACCGCCAACCCGCCGGAGTTATGTCCACATCAGGAGTAAAGTCTAGTGCGTGATTTTTAGCTCTCAATCAGGAGCTCAGATCGTGTTAAAATTTGGTGGGTGAGTTCCCCACATCTACTCCACCCTCCACAAAAAAATTCAGGTTATTTTCCCTTCGTTTACCATTTTTCCCAATCTGTTCTTCCCACCCCTTGTAATCTGCCTCCTGAGCAGATCCACCAACCAGCAAGCCACCTCTTCACCCTTTTCACCCCCTTTCCCATTTCAGAATGATGAAATAATAACTGGGAGTTCTGTCCACCAAAGCCATCGTCTCCAATTTTTTTTGTGATTTTAGGAATTTTCTTTCCCATCCAAAAAATCACTGTATTTTCCCAAATCTATGTTGCCCCCTGCAGTCCAGATCTGACCCATCTCTATTAGAAAATCTATTTCCCATATCAAACCTCCACCAAAATTTACAAAAAATTTATCTCCGTCTTCCTTACTTCTTCCTCTAGCTTCCTGAAAGATCCCATCACCCAGATCCAAAGTTTCAGTCGCGGTCAACGCCCTTTCTCAGGCAGATCTCAATCTGCCCGGCTAGATCTGAGACTGAGAACTTTCTCCTTTGAAATTATACCATGGAAAGTACAGCCCTAGAAAAATTACTGTGACACTAGAGGGTTGAAGCTCTCTAAGTTAGCTCCGCAACGACGCTGGTTTCACATCAATCCGACGTTCGTGCTGATCGTAGCAATTTTTCTCGCTGAGTCACGTAGTGCTGACAGCAACAGAATCAGTTCGGGACAGCAAGCTGCCGCCCGAGTAGCAGTGTGCCGGAACCGACGGAGCTGTCCAACACGCAGCCCGTCAACCCAAGATAAGTCATCCCGGGCCCACGTTGTAGCCCTTTACTTCCCTGCGTGGAGTGGGCAGTATAATTTATTTATGTAATTATTGTAATTATTTGTACCGGGAGTTACGGTCTTGGCCGGGATCGTCTTCCCCACGTCCGGAGCGTGGAGGTAAACTCGCAACTCTTTCTATCGCATTTGCTCAATTCGTATATTTTTTATTGTCGCTGCTAGAGTGATAGGAACATAGCTCAATATATTTTTTATCACCGTTGCGAGAGAGTGAGCGTGACCCGTCCCGTGACACAATCCGAGTACACGCGAAAAAGCCGATACCCTCGACTCATTGTCGGTTTCTCAACCGCACAAGTCCCACGTTTCCCTCGCATAGGGACGTCCGCGAGCTAGAGTCCCAGGTTCGCTGTCCGTCCCGCATCAAATTGGTATCAGAGCGGAAGGTTGAGTTTAGGGTAGTATTTGTTAAAAAAAAGAGTCATTTAAGTAGGTCCGAGGTTGCATTTGTATACCTTTATTCGGTATATCAAAAGGTGTTACCCAAAAGTTAGGTTACGCCTAACGGGAAAGTAGCACACTTGCGTGAGCGTGATCTTCGGATCAAACCTCCGCCACGTATCGGATATGGGTTGAGTCTAGGTTTGTAGGCGAGTCTGCATTCAAACTTGGCATTAGTGTTTAGAGTCGTGTCTAGGTGCTTGCATAAAACAATAAAGAGAAAAAGTGTTCCAATGCATGCCCACTCTTAGGGGAACCAATTCCCATCTTATGTGCAACTATGGCCAACCCGTGTACCCCGATCAAACCCGTCCAAGGCAACAAGTCCGTGTTGGAGTACATTTGGGACTATGATAAGTACCGGTTGGAATATGGAGTTGGAGAGGAGAGCACCATGACTACCTTTCAGTTCCGGACAGGTTTGCGGCTTCACTTCCAGTTTCAATGTCTTTGTCGCGACGCGTTCACTCTGGTGCAGTTTTATCTGGTCTCTCTAGAGGTTGAGCCTTTCGAGGCAAGGTTTAATGCTGCCCTTCGGCGAGCATCTACCTCTCAGTCGAGTCCCGAATTGGTCGGATAGCCTACCCCACGGCTAACCCCACCCCAGCCGAGGAACCCTTCCACTAGAGCTCCGTTGCCACCCACGTCCGATCCTCATCCGGAGCCACCTCATTCGGAGTTACCGCCTTTGGAGCCACCCGTGTTTCTAACGGGAAAGCTTTTCATCGCTGAGCCACTACTTAGTTGGCTCAAGATAGGCTTGGTCCATAGAGCATCATGCTATCCATCCATGGACCCCACACTACCATTAGTGCCGGTCAACTCATTCCATATCACATTCCGGTCTAGTCACCATGTTGATACATTAGATGACCTTATTATGGGATTAGACCGGCAGTTGCAGTTGACGCACTTATTGGCCCGAGGCTTCGACCAACCCACAAGTCGTAGCTTCACCCACCCCGCCTTAGGGTCCATTACCTCCGTGTGCAACGTAGGTCAGGTCACCACGGAGGTTCTTCTATTCCTCCCCATGCCGGTCGAAGCTGACTTCATTCCACTTTTCCCGAGGGAGGAACCTTACTTTCTACTTGAGACCACCGTCCCATTTACTCTAGTGCAAGAAGGTGACCATTTACACCTTCAAGAATTCCATACCTGGGACCGTGACTTGTGGGAACCCACCTCAAGGGATCATAGTTTTTTTGATCCCTTTGACCCTTTCCCCACAAAGCCGCTTGACCCACCATATATGCTCCCCTTCTTCAAAGGAGTCCACTACCACACCCCTTCCCCACCGTCCAGTCCACTTACACTCAGCCAGGGGACCGTTCCACGGTCATCATATAGGGGTGACAAAGAAGGAGCATTCGGCTCTCCTAGCCCCCCCAAGTCTCTAAAACCCAACAAGCAGCCGCATGCTAGGGATAGATTAGGATGTCTAGGAGTCCCCCATTCTATCAACCGCCGATTGCATCTAGTGTATGCATAGCACACATTCAGATGTTCTGGTCCACAATTGCATGCGTATGGGTCGGACTAATAGTAGGTTTGTTTAGGGTCATGTGTGAGTCTTTGATTCGTACAGTTTGTCTGTCGAGTGCATATGCATACATCGAGTTGAGTCGATCTTTTGTACGCTCGCATTGTCAGTCCCTTTCGAGTGTGAGGCAAGTCGGATCAAATGCGTACGTTATAGAATTGTCAGAATTTGAGATCGGCTCTACCGTTCTATGTCTCGGATCTAGTCACATCAAGGGACCCAGCGGTGATTCCTAGTGAGTCATTGAGCCGTCTCCTTCCTTTGAGAGTGACCCCACCCCTGAGTGTCCACCACTAGCCTCATTCCTACAGCAGTGTGAGCATATCGAATATATACGGGATGAGCAGGTGACGATAACTTGGAGTGGAGCGTACTCCTCGCTTCCAGGTTCGGTGACGGATTCGTAGGAGCCACACGAGCAGCCGCACCCCTTACTCGACGGGGTTGAGTTCTTCCCACCTGGGGAGAATTTATGGAAATCAACACCAGGCACTAACTTTTTTATTTTGCATTTGTGTCCTTTTATTTGTATTTATACCCTTGGCTAATTGGGTTTGCAATTGTAAGGCGTTATCAGCCTATTTGTTAGTCTTTAGGAATCTTGGGTTTCTATGTAAAATGCCAGTGGGTCCAGCAGAGTCCCCCACCCTCTTTCCCATTGGTCCACCTAGGTTCTAGGGCCCATGTGGGGCTGGTTCAAAGTCCAAGATTGGACTTGGACCAAGAGGGGGACAAGGTGGAAGAAAATTCAAACTTGGACCAAACAAAGTCCAAGATACTTCCTCCTTATAATATAGTTTATTCCATGTTGTATTTTTATTTAATTTGGTCATTTGACTACATGGGGGAAGAAAATGCTATCCCTAGTTTACCCCTCCCCTCTCTCCCATGAAATTCCCAGCCCCCACCCCTTGCCATTCTCTATATAAGCCAATGTATAGTGTCATTAGAGATTTTAATGAAGAATTAAGCATTTTTTCCAAGAGCAAGCCCAAGGGCACCCCTCTCTCTATCCTCTCCTCTTGAAGCATAGATTTGCTGTGTTTCTAGGGTGGATTCTAAGTGATATCTCCTCCCGGGAGTGCGAAGCTCCGCCACCGCCGCCATCGAGCCGTCGTCGCGCCGCCACTGCCAACCCGCCGGAGTTCTATCCACATTAGGATAGAAGTCTAGTGTGCGATTTTTAGCTCTCACTCAGGAGCTCAGATCGTGTTAAAATTTGGAGGGTGAGTTCCCCACGTCCACCCCAGCCTCCACAAAAAAATTGAGGTTATTTTCCCCTTGTTTATCATTTTTCCCAATCTGTTCATCCCACCCCTAGTAATCTGCCACCTGAGCAGATCCACCAACCAGCAAGCCACCTCTTCACCCTTTTCACCCCCTTTCCCATTTCAAAATGATGAACTTTTAATTGGGAGTTCTGTCCACCAAAGCCATTGTCTCCAATTTTTTTGTGATTTTAGGAATTTTCTTTCCCATCCAAAAAATCACAGTATTTTCCCAAATCTGTGCTGCCCCCTGCAGTCCAGATCTGACCCATCTCTGTTAGAAAATCCATTTCTCATATCAAACCTCCACCAAAATTTACAAAAAAATTATCTCTATCTTCCTTACTTCTTTCTCTAGCTTCCATAAAAATCCCATCACCCAGATCCAAAATTTCAGACACCGTCAACGCCCATTCTCAGGTAGATCTCAATCTGCCCGGCCAGATCTAAGATTGAGAACTTTCTCCTTTGAAATTCCACCATGGAAAGTACGGCCCCAACAAAATTACTGAGACCAGAGGGTTGAATCTCTCTGAGTCAGCTCCTCAACGACGCTAGTTTCGCGTCGATCCGACGTCCGTGCTAATCGTAGCAATTTTTCTCGCCGAGTCGCGCAGTGTTGACAGCAGTAGAATCAGTTCGGGACAGCAAGCTGCCGCCCGAGTAGCAGTGTGCCGGAACCGATGGAGCTGTCCAACATGCTGCCCGTCAACCCAAGATCGGTCCTCCCCGGCCCATGTTGTAGCCCTTTACCTCCCTGCGTGGAGTGGGCAGTAGAATTCATATATGTAATTATTGTAATTATCTGTACCGGGAGTTACGGTCGTGGCCGAGATCGTCTTCCCCACGCCCGGAGCGTGTAGGTAAACTCGCCACTCTTTCTATCGCATTTGCTCAATTCATATGTTTTTGAATGTCGCTACTAGAGTGATAGGAACGTAGCTCGATATATTTTTTATCACCGCTGCGACAGAGTGAATGTGACCCGTCCCGTGACTCAATCCGAGTACACACGGAAAAGCCGATACCCTCGACTCATTGCCGGTTTCTCAACCGCGTAGGTCCCACATTTCCCTCGCTTAGGGACGTCTGTGAGCTAGAGTCCCAGGTTCGCTGTCCGTCCCGCATCACCCTCCATCTATCTATCCTTCAGCCCCTTACATCGGGTCTGCCCTCCCAGCATTGTCTCCTCCATCCCAGGAATGGGAACTTCTTGACAAATGGGCTGCCATGCAACAATAGCTTGACCTCCTTCATAAACGGGTCAGCCCACAATCCCTTGCTGATATCCCCATTCCCAATTTCGGTGATATCTGCTTCCCTCCTCAGTCAGAGCTCCCCACGTACCGGAAGTACGATGGGAATGATAACCCCTTCATTCATATAAGGGAGTTCTTATACGAGTCGGCGTAGTTTCAACATGATGATCGCCTCATGGTGTATCTTTTCCACCGCTCGTTGGACGGGGTAGCATTGGAGTGGTTCTACACTCTACCACTAGAAGAGACGGATTGTTTTAAAGTTGTCAAAGAGAAATTTATACAGAGATTCCAAGACCGGGTGGGCCCGGAGTATTCTTTCACTGATCTAGTGGCCGAGAAGATGAAGGTCGATGAAGATTTTGCAACCTATGCTGACAGATGGAGGCAGATGGCCTCCCGTGTGCCCGGGCAAATTTCGGAAGAAGAGAAAGTGAAGCTGCTAATTTCTAATGCCACACCCACATTCCGGAATATTCTAGCTATGGATGATATCTCTAATATGCACCAGCTGTATAGTAGGGCCTGGTTCATCCAGACCCAGTTCAAAGACTCCCCTATTCATTCTTTGTTTGAGGCCCAGAAGCCAAAACCCGCCAGGAAATCCGAGGGCCGAGTCACTGAAGGGGTCTAGACAAACGAGCAGGTGTAGGCTGTCCATTTCCCCAACCAATCCGCTGCACCCCATTTCCAGCAACCTCCCCGCAATCCCCAGTTCATCGCTCCACCAACTACCCAACCATCATTTCCCGCTCCTCAGCAACCACCGCCACAACAACCTCAACAGCTGCCACAGTACCATAATGTCCCTCCACCGAATGGCTACGCACCTGCTCGACTGGGTCCCAAGAGAGCCCACTACCCTACACTTCCTTAAACTCTCCCATATATTTTCTCGGCTCTGATGTACAATGGTGATCTCCAGCTCCCTCTGGAATTCTCGAATTGGAATCCGACCGTCGACCAGTCCTGGTATTGCATATATCAACGGTAGCCCGAGCACACTATAGAAAGGTGCTATCAGTTCCGTGACCTCGTTTATGATTTGCATGAGGGACAGAGAATTGATTGGGCACAGATGCATAAGTTGATTGAAGACATTAAAGAGAGAAGAAGACTGGCGCAGAGGCCGCAGTAGTCGGCGCCGCAGCAGCAGCAACCACAGCAACCTCAACCACAGCAGCAGCAGCAGCCCGCACCAGAATTAGGGATTCATCAGAATCCGATGCCAAACCACCCGCCTGCTCCACAACAATAGCCACCGGCACCGGCACAAGTAAATATTGTTCACCGCCCAGCTCCCAACGCTGGGTGGTCCTATGATGATGAGACTCTTGCTCATCTTTTGGCCCTCCACCATACATACACCAACTCCCTTGTCCCCTCCATTATCCCGGCCCGCATTTTGACCTCCGCTACACCCCCTATTTTCTCCAGATCCCCCATTGCACCTACCACCTTGCCCACCATTTCACCAATTCTTGCACCTCCACCCATTATACCCTCTGTTGTCACCCCCTCACCTAACCCTTCACCTATCATCCTTCCGCCAGGGCCCGTCAGACCCGCTTCCACCGCCACCTCTCCCACCATTGTTCCTTCCGCTTACCCCACCGGGCCAGTCAGAAGTCCATTCAATGCCGTGCCGGCACAGAACCTGGCCCTCCGGAGCGGGCATTTTTTTCAGAGAAGTTATCCCTCTACTGGTGCACCTCCACCCAACCCTCCAGTTTCCTCACCCACAGTTGAGCAAGAAGAAGCCGACCCCCTACTTGGCACAAGATATGATCTACTGCAGCACTTGTACCGGATGCCAACCAAGATTTTTGTATTGGAGTGGATCAAGCGCGCCACGTTGCATCAAGAAGCTTTAAAGGCTTTTCTCCAGAAGGTTATGGTCAGCGAGGATATGGCAGTAGATAGTTTGCCGTCGGCGTTGGCCACAATTACAAAGGGGCTGTCCATTTCCTTTTCAGAGTCAGAATTAGCACCCCCCGAGGCACGCCAGATGCCGCTTTGCATCTCAATCACATTAAATAGAGTGGCAGTCGACGCAGCTCTAGTGGACATAGGAGCTTCGATAAATGTCTGTCCCTTGAGCACTCTGCGTGCCTGCAATATTTTTGAAGATATGCTAAGGCCCACTCCGACAACTATTGCTACTTATGACAACTCCAGGAGAGCATGCCATGGGGTGGTGACTGTTCAGGCTGAGCTCGGGCCATTGTCAATGGCCATGAAATTTTATGTGTTAGATATTGATGCAATGTTCAAAGCTATTCTAGGCCGTCCGTGGATCGACAGCCTACATGATGTGCCTTCGACCGCTCACCAATGCCTCAAATTTCCATTTCAGGGGCGGGTGGTCAAGGTAAAGAGTATTTCCACGGTGCAATCTATTGAAGCTATTTCCGATAAGATACTACCGACACTCTGGCCGAACAATAAGCTGGTCATGTTTGTAATGGACTTGAATTTTCCATGGGCATATGCGTCACGCAAGCCCGCCACCGCACCAGTTAACGTCAAAATCAAGTCGAAGATAAGAGACTCCAAAGGCTGGCACAAGATGCTGAAGCTCGAGTACCAGCCGAGCATGGGTCTCGGCACGCAACTGCAAGGGCGGACTAAGCCCATCCCGAGGGGCAGAAAGATGAATAGAAGAGGCCTCAGGTACCGAGAGTCCGCGTTATCGATCCTGGGAGATTCAGGACCGTTGGCTTGGGACTATCGCCAGCACTTTGTTGAGGGCCCATTACAGCCAGGCACCCTGAAGGTGCCGCCTTGTCCTGACATGAGAAATGATGTTGCTTGTACTATTGCTAACCTGCCACCGCCACTGAAGGGGCTGGTGGGGGATATGGAAAATTTTTGTAATAGTTTTGAGAAGTTGTTCCATGAAGAAGAAGATTGTCCGAGAAACCCAGGGGTGCAGCTTGTAAAGTACACTCCAGCAGAGCCAGTTTACCGAAGGTCGCGAAAAGAGGGGAGCTCCCTTGTTGCCTTTTCTTGGCCTCCTTCCCGCCTTACCTCCTTGTTTCAAGAGCTGGAGTTCATACCCCGCTCACCTCCAATCATGATCGATCCATTTTTTACGGAAATGCCATTTGAGGTATTGATCGTGCCATGTGCATGTAGGCGCTGCCCACCTATTGCTCTCTCGACCATGTGGTCCTCCTCATCCGATCTTTCCACTATGTGGTTTTCCTCCTCCGATCCCTTCTTTGATTTTCTGTTTCCGTCTCTCTTCCCCCTTCCCCCTTCAACTTCCTCTCTCTCCCCCTAATCAATCTTGTTGCATGGTCACTACCAGTCTCCAAAAAAAAATGCCAATTTTAAAACGGAGATTTCGGTTGAGGATTATGCTATGTTTTGTGAGTCCTCTTCCCGAGGGCACGAGGCCCCTATTTCCCTTCCTGTAGATTTTCTATCTTCTAAGTTAGATGTAGGGTCTATTGAGTCTAGGGAAGTAGAGTCGATCGAGTCTAGTGAAGTAGGATCTTGTCCTAGTATCTCCAATCATTCCGCGCTAGCTACGCGCCCGATGACGCGTCATTCTAGAACCATTCCTGATAGGTTCCTCTAGGATCTTGCTCAGCGTTGCCACGCCCTCCTTAGATGTTCCGAGTTTGTAGAGACAGCCATCGTCCTAGAGGATGATGAGGAGCTAGACGGGGTATGGAGCAACGATGGGTTAGGTGTTTATGAGATCATAGATGAGAAGGACCCAATCGATTATGAGGATAGCGACGTGGATGACACTGCCGATTTGTACGCACATGGTTTGAAGAGATTTGATGAATCGTCATCGGTAGTGGATGAACTCACGAAAGAAATTAATCTTGGAACTAAAGGCGATCCCAGGCTCATAATTATCTCTGCTAATCTCCCTCCTCAGGTTGAAGAGGAGCTAGTCAAGATTTTGAGGGAGTATAGCGATTCATTCGCCTAGTCCTACGAGGACATGTCGGGCCTTGACCTCGCTCTGGTAAGGATAAAAGAAGAATTCGATAAGTTGCATAAGGCCAAGTTCATTAGAGTCATTCTGTATCCTCAATGGGTAGCCAACATTGTCCCTGTGATGAAAAAATATTGAAAAGTATGAATTTGGATCGATTTTAGGGACTTGAATAAGGCATGTCCCAAAGATGACTTTCCGCTTCCATATATCGACATGTTGGTAGACAACACGGCCGGGTACGAAGCCCTCTCATTCATGGATGGATACTCAGAGTATAACGAGATCCGCCTAGCTCCGGAAGATCAAGAAAAGACCTCATTCACTACGCCCTGGGGAACCTACTGCTACATGGTCATGCCGTTTGGATTGAATAACGCGGGTGCCACATATCAATGGACAATGATGGCCATCTTCCATGACATGATGTATGTCTATATGAAAGCCTATGTTGATGATATTCTGGTGAAATCAAGGTCGAAAGAAGAACACCCTACTATCCTGGCCAAGGTGTTACAAAGGGCTAGGGAGTATAAATTGAAAATGAATCCAAAGAAATGTGTATTTGGAGTATCATCAGGGAAGTTACTAGGTTTCATAGTTAGTAAGCGGGGGATTCAAATTGATCTGAATAAAGCAAAGGCCGTTATGGATATGCCACCACCTAAGAACATTACTGAGCTTCGAGGTTTAATTGGACGTTTACAGTTCATTCGAAGGTTTATATCTCAGCATAACCAGAGGTGCCGCCCATTCTACGAATAGTTGAAGGCGGGGGCCAAATTTGAATGGAACGAACAATGTCAAAAGGCCTATGAAGATCTTAAGGTTTATTTATCTAATCCCCCAGTTTTGCAACCCCCTGTTCCTGGAAAACTCCTGATTTTATACATTTCTGTTATTGAGAACTCCCTAGGAGCTGTCCTGGCACAAGTGGACGACGAAGGGAAGGAAAGGGCAGCCTACTACCTCTCTAGGTTGTTCAATCCTACAGAATCTAAGTATACCACTATGGAGAAGACTTGCGCAGCTAGAGTTTGGGTAGCCCAAAAATTGAAACATCATATCCTAGCCCATGAGGTTAAGCTGATCTCTAGAATGGACATAATTCGCTACCTCCTAGAGAAACCCATCCTTTCTAGCAGGTTAGCTCACTGGCAGAGCTTTCTCTCTCAATTCGTTATTACCTTCGTCGTTCAGAAAGCAATCAAGGGATATGCTATTACTAAACATCTTGCTCATTCTCTATCCCTTGTACAGACTCTATTCAGGATGAGTTCCCCGATGAACACCTTGCTATGCTTACTCATCAACCTTTTTGGTCATTGCACTTCGATGGTGCACTTAATTCTCAGGGCCGAGGGATCGGTGCTATTCTCCTCACTCCAGAGGGAGTGACCATTCCCTTCGCTTATCAACTCACCTTTCCTGCAACCAACAACATAGCTGAGTATGAGGCTCTCCTTGCTGGATTGAAGAACGCCTATATCCTGGGCGTGCGATACTTGAATATCATAGGAGATTCTTAGCTGGTGCTGCGTCAGGTTCTTTCTACTTATCGCACCCGTGACCTTAAACTTAAACCATATTAGGATTTGGTCACCCTCTTGGCTAAGCAATTCCGTAAGCTGATTTACATTCACACCCCTCGATCTAAGAATATCCTTGCCGATGCACTTGCATCGCTTGCTTCCTCTCTTTCCTTTTCCCTCAGTCATTCTACTGAGACCATTGTGGGCTAGCGGTTAGGTGCTCCTTCCCTTCAGGACCCCTGGTTTGACAACCTTAGGAAGTCTGTAGAGAAGAAGGCTAAGAAGGAAGATTTGAAGGAAGTATCTTTAACAGAGCTCGAGGAGATTATAGAGGAAGAGGAATTGCCTTGGTACCACGAAATCGAACAATATTGCAGAGATGGGTCATTCCCAGAATCAGCCAACGCCGAGCAACGCAAGGCCATAAGAAGAATCGCCTCCAGATACACAATTATTGCGGGGAATTGTATAGGCGTGCTCTTAATGGAGTTCTCATGAGATGTTTAGACGATGATGAGGCTTGGAAAGTTGTTGAGGCAGCTCACTCAAGTGAATGTGGAGGGCATGTCAATGGTCAGGCTTTGGCGAAGAAGATTCTTAGGCAGGGCTATTACTGGCCAACCTTAGAGGAAGATTGCTCCACCTATGTCCGTAGGTGTCTTCAATGCCAACTCCACGCCGACAAGATTTATGCTCCTGCTTCATCTCTCCATCCTCTTTTTGTTCCTTGGCAATTCTCCACGTGGGCCTTTGATATTGTAGGCCCGCTAAGTGATCCCAACTCCCAAGTCAAACAAAAATCTTTTATTCTCACTGCTACAGAGTACTTCACCAAGTGGGCCGAAGTTGAAGCATACGCGGCAATCAAAGCAACCACAGTTTTCTGCTTCATCCTGAAGAATATCATTTCGCGGTTTGGAGTGCCAAGCAACATCGTCATTGACAATGAACCACATTTCGTGTCACAAGAACTCCAGGACCTCTGTAAGAAATTCAATATCTCATTGCATCATTCATAATCTTATTACCCCCAAGGCAACGGCCAAGCCTAGGCCACTAATAAGACTCTTCTTAAAATCATCAAGAAAACATACGAGTCGCATAAATTCGCTAATTGGGTCGATAAATTAATAGAAGCTCTATGGGCTTATCGCACCTCCATCCGTACTCCCACGGGGTAAACTCCTTTTGCTCTCACTTATGGGATGGAGGCGGTATTCCCGTATGAGATTTTGATCCCTTCCCTAAGAGTGCAGCTAGACAAAGAACTTAATCTCGACGAACGTCGAGAGGAGTTGCTAGTCCAGCTAGAACTCTTGGACAAGAAGAGGCTTAATGCGGCTAATCATGTCTCCGTTTACCAAAAGCGTGTCTCACATCATTTTCAAAAGAAGTTCATCGAAAGAAAATTTTAAGTGGGAAACATGATTTTGAAACGTAAATTTATTCGATCAGGAGGTCCTAGGTCTAAGCTGCAACCTAACTAGGAGGGTCCGTTTGTAATCAAAGAGGTCTATCTAGGGAACGTGTTCTGTCTAATCAACACGGAGGGTGAAGAATTATCTCATGCGTGGAACGGGTTGTATCTTAAACATTTTTTCCCTTAGAGTCAAGCTAATGAAGGCCTAGTAGTGAGATGTCCCTTCCCTCGATCGCAAAAGAAGATCCCGAGTCCGGCATTCACACACTTCACGACATCTCTAGTCAAGGGTCCTAAGCTTTGTGTAACACCATTTCTCCTTGGCCATACCTAGGGAAGTAAAGACCCTTGTCCATTTCTCCCTTCGACTGAACTTGGGGACAAGTGGTGAGTAAGGGCGCGATGACTTATCTTGACGCCTTGATGGGAAAAGTCTCAAATAGGGGTAGTCCATTATGACCTCACTCCATAAAAGAAAAAAGAAAAAAGAAAAGAAAGAGAGAAAGTGAGCTGTAATCAATGCAAGAACCAGAAGGTTCATTTAGAAGCTCAAAGCTCGAAAATCCTAATGCTCCAGCAAAATGAAACTAGGCATGGCAAAAGTGACAGTACGGTTTCCCCGCGGGGACGTTATCAACCTGGTCGTATGCGTGCCTAGCATGGATGAATGTTCGATGATGGACATAAAGCCCCGATGCAACAGACTGAACCCTTGAAAAAGCCGTCATGAGAAGAATTCAAGCCCTAAAAACCTCTATACCTGGCCTTAAGCTTACCCCCTCAATTCTCTTTTATTTTTCAGGGACTAAGACTGTACCCTGGGTATGGCTTCGGTGGAAGCACCGTTACAAGAAATGGTCCTCGGCTCGGGATTGTCACCTTTAAAACATGCCGGGCGTAGGAGATTCCAAGTAAGACAGTGTTTCAGCGATGGGATCTCTTCCTCGTACTTTGTTGAAGATTATTATTTTTTTTGTTTACTGGTGGGTTTATTTGGTTTATTTACGTGTCGATCAACCAATTAATTAGCCGGCAATTAACTGACTGATTGACTGCGCAGGCGTGCCAGCCACATAAGTGACGAGTTTATTATGCGCTCATTCTGACCCGTACACGGGCGAGAGTGAGATTCGATCGGGACCAATAGTCCGCCACACCATAAAGGCTGTGGCATTAATTACATCCCCCACGAGGAAGGAAAACCTTTGATTAATTGCCGAGATAGTGGGTTGCCAAGGCCGGAATAAAGATGCGAAGGTATAAACGCGACTATGTCACATGAGATGTTTCTATCTATCATGCAAGAGAGGCATGGTTCATTAAATTAGAGACCCTTGGTACGCGGCGGGGGACGTAGGTCTGAAGACCACCATCGCACATAGCAGAGACTTCCGATCGGGCGTAACCCGGGCTTCCATCAGTGCCATTTAATATACCTGAGGGTCCATGCAGACATGCACCCATGATGCTCGTGATTATGCTAAGCATGGCAGTAGAGTTGTAATGATGATCAGTGATCAATCAAGTTATTAGCCTCCCCCCAAAGGGGACGAAAGCGATAACATAAGCACGATAACAAAAGCGAAGTGATAACGGACACGGTGGCAAAAGCATGGTAACAAGATAGCTCGGGCCTGAATAGCCCCTTTCTTATTCAATTTATTATTGGTTAGGGTCATTAATCTTGACTACGGGAGATGAGGATCGCTCCGAGGGTGAGTGATTGATCAGGACATTTCAATGCTTCAAACCGGCGCGGCTGTGTGTAGGGATAGCTTTCCCCAGCGTGGCCAAACGTAGGTAAATGATCTTAATACGGCGCGGCTATAACCATGGTTAATACGGCGTGGTATGCTTGGGGCGCGCCGGTTTAGGGCACGCCGGGAACATGCCATTTGAAAATAAGTTTTTATGAGTGTAAGGCTATTCCGGCACGGGGGGGGGGGGGGGCGTATTAAGGCGCGCCAGATTAGGACCACACCATTTTAGCTAATTTTTGATGAATTTTGACACGATTTAGGTTTATTAGGGTTCTATTGAGGGTTTTGAAGTTAATTGAGGTGATTGTTTGTTTAACTGGAGCCCAGCGCCCTCCAGAAGTGAAACTATAAGCTAGTGCGAGGTTTATACTCAAGCACTAGGGTCCTTAGCCTTTAGAACAAACGTTTTATTGAAGCCCTTTCATGTTGGTGATCTTATAAGTTAAAAAGATTCTGCCAAAAATTGGGTAGCATCTCCCCCGTCTCTGAAGGACTACAGGGGAGAAACGGGGTCATACTCACTCGTGGAGTAAGCGCCTAAACAGCCGGTCTGCATGGTGGTAGCCAGCAAAACCCCAGTCGGACAGGATGCCCCGAGGACTAGCCTGCGAGGGGCACCATAGTTCCGTGGGTGGAAAAAGAGGAATCAGGCAGCTATTGACAGAAGAAACACCCCAAGGACTGGCCTACGAGGGGTGGGCAACCTACAGCGTGCACTGCACCTGCTAGCGAGAGGGCATTAGGGAGAGAAGCCCCGAGGACAAGCCTACTAGGAGCACTCATCCCTTAGCCACCACATAACCCCGAGAGACTGTGGGTTTGACGTTGTCGGGCTGAAGCCCCTGTTGTTATTAGCCCTACGGCCCATGGGAAGCGTCCATCATTCTGGAGTGGAGCTCCCTTGACCGATTGGAAACTCTGTGAAGCAGTGCGGAATATCCCCCTCCCTGGGTTATTAAGACGAAACCAACGGGACTCGAATGGTTTAGTGGCTGTAAACCACAAATGAGGGGAGTGAGGCTTCTCGGCATTGATAGCTTACCCGCCACAGGGTTGAGATGTTAAAGCTCGCGAGACTGGGTCGCCATCCACAAAAGAGAATGCAGTCATGGAGAGAGAGGCAGTTGATATGTAGCTAGGATGATTTATCTACACGCGCATATACTCGAATGGCTGGAACACAGTAATCACAAGGCAGATTCCACTATTCCAGAAGCAACCCCTACCTCCTCTGAGCAACGGAGAAATGCAAAGAGGGAAGAAGGTCGAGGTCAGATCTCGTATTAAAACGGAGAGAAACGTATGCACATGCACGGACGCGGAGGACCCGGGGAGGGGTTATCTCTGTAGTCCATGGCATCCCAGGGCGTATTCGGAATCGGGGGGAAACCGGAATCAGAAATCTATACATGGGAGGACATCGATATATATCTACCGAATGAAATAGATGTGGAAGGAGAAAATTAGGTGTTGAGAATTCAATCCACCGATACATTCATATATGCATGCCATCATCCCATCGGCGAAGGAGGCTACACAAATGTTACAAGTTCGGTGCCGGTATTGCGGCACGGCCACCGTTTTACTTACAGGGGAGCTCACAGATGACCAATAGAAAAAGAAAGAAGGATGGCGAAGAAGGGGGGAGGGGTTGGCTCATATCATCGCCATCCCCTACCCCTCTCGCTTACATTCGATTGAGAGAAAGCAAGGCGGAGGAGAGGCGAGAAAACACAGACGACCCACCTGTTCCAAGAACAGAGTATCGGGACACCTCCTTCCTCTCCGACTCCGGAGGGCTTCAGGCAGAGGAGGGAAGATGGTGGCAAAGGGCGCTCAGAGAGACCCTACTTCACTCGCAAGAAACCCTCTCTCCCTCACAGGCGATTGGCTCTCAGACCCTCTCTCCTTTTCTTCCAATTCTCTTCTTCTTTTGAAAACCCCCCTCCTCTCTTTTTTTCTTCACTTCGAATGGCCTCTTATACAGGAACCATTCGGGGCTTAATCCGGCGTGGGAATGGCGCGCCGGATAAGAGGGGCTTCTGCAGCTTTTGCGCGCCGGAATAGAGGGGCGCCGGATAAGAGGGCGCGCCGGTTTAGGGCGCGCCATATTAGCGTCTCCCGCACATCGCGGGTTAGCCGATGAGTCTGGGGATGGTTCCGGGGATCACCGTGAACATTCATCTTGTCACCGTTCTTCAAAACCTTGACGGGACGCCTTGTCGAAGCTCTCAGGACGACGTATGGCCATTCTCGAAACTTCAAATGTCTTTGGTTTGAACACGCGGGTTTTCTGCTGACACGGCTCTCGGCACTATGATATGTGCTATTGGCTCGGTCTACCTTGTGCTCAAAGCTTCTTGAAGGGTGGGGTGGCACCCAGGATAGTTTCGCCTTGGTCGGGCGATCATTCGGCTGCTATCGGGCCCAACTTGGGGAGAAGCTGTACCCGTGCCGGGTAGCCAGGATCTTCCACCGACAGAGCCCTCGGTCCTCTGTTCTGAAGAACCAAGGGAGTCGTTCAATCTCAGGAGAGTCTTTCATGAGGTGGTGGGCCACTGGGTAGACCGTCGTCCTTGGTCGGACAACGGGTGAAGTGTATGCGGCATGATGAAGTCGATGTCGGTTCATTGGGTTGGCTTGATCGCACTGCCGGTTGGTTGTGAATTCATCTCGACTCTCCTGAGTTGAAGTCCCCTAGTGTTCATACAGGGTGACCTGAAGCTCTGGCAGCTCGAGAGGGCTTCATTATGTTGATGTCTATCGGCTTCTGTGCTTCAGTAGGCCGTGTCATTCGTCTTCGAGGCTTGATCGCCGCGAGTGATATTTCGAGTGCCAATAAATGCCCCCCAGCCGTGGGTGTTGCGACCAAGGCACGAGTGTAGCAAGACCGACGGATGAGCTTCGCCCGGAGTGATCTCCTCTTCGGTTGGCGGAAGCTCGGAACGGCCCTTAATCCGACGCGGATGCTAATCCGGCGCCATTTGGATGTTAATACGGTGCGGGGTAAATCCGGCGCGCCCCTTGGCCTTGGATGCTAATCCAGCTCGCCCTTGGTGTTTGCATGTTAATCCGGTGCGGTCCCGGGCATTGGAGTCGAATCCGGCACGTCTTTTTTGTTTAGAAGGTGTGTTAATTCGGCACGTCTATAATCGGCGCACCTTTTGCTTAGGGGAGTGTTAATCCAGCGCGCTATTAGAAGGGGAAGTCTCTTCTATATAATCCCTCCACCCTTCATCCTTCCTTCATCATTGCTCATTTATGAAGTTTCTTTCTCTCTCTTCCTGCTCTTCCCCTCTTCACGTTCGGCGCCGAGTGAGTTGGGAGTGGCCGGGGTCATCCCCTCCGAGCGAGTGAGTGAGTGTTGTTCATTTGGGTTTTAAATGCATTCTTTGGGCCCCGTAAGGCTTCTAGTAGGGCTTGCCCTCGGAGCTATTCCCACGGGTGTTCCATTTCGCCTCGGTGTAATGCTGATGGCTGCGTTTAGGGGCTGTTCCCTTAGTGGACGTGTTCCCGCTTTTCTTTGGCAATCTCCCGTGCTGGGGAGACTCTGCCGAAATTTTGTCAGAAATTTGTCTTGATCAACTATTTTCTGACTTTGTTTATTGTTTAATGTGCTTCTTTGCAACTAACATGGCATCTAGTTCTTCTTCTTCTGCCTCCAGTGCCGTGGTGACGTGGGAGAACGTCCATTCCCTTGATCGGGGGCATGATCAGCTTGCTGTAGTCGTCGCGTCCTCGGATTCGGAGACAGACACCGTAGATACTAGCCGTTTCCTCATCCTCGAAGGTGATTCCTTTCATTATGACTGGGAGAGCGCTGTCAGGATGGATCACCCCAAGGACAAGCATCTGATGTCCTTCCTCAAGCGCTTCAACCTCCAGGGGAAAAGAGACATGTTCCTTGTCCGCAAAGCTGAGCAAGTCTTGCTAGTGGAGAGGGATAGTCTGACAGACTGTGTAGTTCGGGGGAGGCCTATTTACCTTTTCGAAGAAGTCAGGAAGTGGAGTGCCGTGCTTGGATTGTAGGATCTGGCTCCAGAAGATGGGCTGCTGACCAGGGCCCCTGAATTTGTACCCGCTCGGTGGAATGATTCCGCAGGCAGGGTAGATCGCGAGGAGCCGATCTTTGGCATGTTCCTCGCCCCGTTGAAATGGGGGTACAGGGAAGAATCTTTTCTACTAGACAGCCTGGCGGTCCACTTCAAACATCAGATATCCGTGGGGTGGTTTTCCGAACTGAGGGCCACCGACGCCCACGCATTCCGACCCGGAGCGGTGGAGTTCACCGATTATGTATTGCAGCACTACGCTCCCATCCTGACCAAGGCTGGCGTCTATCACAGCGTGTACGTTTCAAGGTACCATTACCCCATCTCCCGGGGCTTGTGCTATGGTATGATTGAAGTCTTCTGCCCCGAGTACAACACTTTTTATACCTCGGAAGGAGAAACTTCTATGGATTTATGGAGCCTCTCCCAGCTTAGCGGCCAACCCATTGACGAAGAACCGTACGAGGAAGTCTGCGGGCCTGACTGGCTGAAAGATCAGACTGACGGTGACGGTCGATATCTGGCAGGTTATGCTTATCGCTATCTGATAAAGGCGTACCGCACACTTTGCCACTCGTCACATGACACGAGGGAGGCTCGGAAGCCGGGCAAGAAGCGGAGGGTGCGGATGGGCACCTGGCTCCAACATTTCTTTGGCGGGAAGAAGAAGTACGAGGACTTCCCCACAGTAGCGCCGATGGCTCCGAAGAGGAAAAGAGAGTCCGACGACAGGCCGCGACATCATCATCTTCAAGAAGAGGGCAGAGGGAGGACCCGAACACCACTAGTGTCGATGCCGTCACACACTCTGCTGCGTACCTGGCTTATTGGATCTGTTCCTTCGCTATGTTGGGATGCAGCAATGGTGCGTGTAGGATTCAGAGGGGGGGGTGAATGAATCCCTCCAAAAAATTTGACCGGACAAAAATCAATTAATCCAAACTCAAGGGCCTGATCAAGTCAGATCATAGTCTCGAATGACTGATGTGCACCAGTAAACTTGAAAGCCAAACGAAACCGATCGAGCCTAGTTATGCATCTATCGATTCACAAGAGATAATCAGACCACACAGAACACAAGGAATTTTTTAGATGGTTCAGTCTGCATCCTGTAGACCTACGTCCATCCCTCACTCCAAACCGAGTGAGACTTCCTGCTGCCTAACAGCTTGAAACCGCTGCGCAATATAGCTTGCGTCTGCTGAGCCTCACAGCTTGCTTACAAACAACTGAGCAACACAGCTTGCTATCCAAAGGATCCCTCCTCTGACCGCTGAGGATTACAGCTTAACCTCTGCTGCCACACAGCTTGAACAGAAAAATTAAGATAAGAAATAAAAGCGATGAAAACAGCTACTGAAGGCTGATAATGAAATCCGATGAAAATAGCTCACGCAGGAGCAAACTAAACTGGATTTGATCCAAGTACCAGTGGATAGACTTATCGGAGACTCTTCTCGCGAACTCCCTCTTTCTCTATCTCTTTTCCTTTTTTCACAAGCTCTCTATATCTTTCTTCTTCTTTTCTGCTCTCTAGACTGGGCTGTGAAAACCTGCTTCTACTTCTTCTCTCTCTTCTTTCGATATCTTTTTCTACCTTGATCTGCAGCTTCTTATATTCTCTTATTGGGCGTGTGGAGGAAGAACTCCCGCCCATATGCTTCCAGAAGGCTCTCAGCCATGTGTCATCATCTGAGCATTGTAGCCTTCCACGTGGCATTCTTTTAGAGGACGATCCGCCTTGGATCACGTGCCCCTCCTCGGAAAGAAAACTCTATCAGAGACACAAGACATTAGTCAAACACTTAGCACAGTTTCCACAGACGTAATGAGAAAGTAAGCATGACCTGCACTGAATAGATGTATGTAAGTCAACCATTGCACTGACTTAGTACTAGGTGATCAGAGGCTTGCACCGGCCTTAAGGATGGTACGTAGCGGCATGAATTGCACTGAGTGGATATAAGGAAAAAGTGGGAGATAAACCGACATATGAATGTGTATGACACCATATGCACAGAAGACATGCACTGTCTTATAAAGTGTCTAGAATAGAGGATGCACCGACTCTAAAAATGTGTAGGATAGAAAATGCACCGAGTTGGATTTGTGGTCCAAGCAAGAGTTGCACCGAGATGTCGGGTAAAGATGAGCAGAACAAAAGCTTGCACCGAGATGTAGATGTCCTATCCAAGTGAAAACTTGCACCGAGATGATGAAGAAGAATACACGGATAGAGAAAGATGCATGACAGAGCTTGCACCGAGTCAAGAAATCTCATCTAAATCAGAACTTGCACCGAGATGGCGATATGCTATCTAAGTGAAACCTTGCACCGAGATGGAGATATCCGATCTAAGTGAAACCTTGCACCGAGATGGGGATATCCTATCTCAGTCAAACCTTGCACCGAGATGGAGATATCCTATCTAAGTGAAAGCCTGCACCGAGATGGTGGATAAGAATGCACTGACACAAAATGACAAAACTAAACAGTGCGTGCTGGACAAGAATTGCACGGACCTAAAAACTTGCACCAACCCCCAGAGGTGTGATGCAAAGGCAAGATATGCACGGACCTAAATACGCATGCGTCATTGAAATACACTGACCCTTTTATGTATGAGACAAGTAATGCATTGAGGGAGAAGCAGAACGATAGTGTGTGTGAGTGAACAGAAACTTGCACCGAGGCAAGCACTTATGCTAGAAATGCAGAACAAAGTTAGACTATCACCGAGCTAGATCTCTAGCAGGACAACACATGCACTGACTATGATTTCCCTTATGAAATAACATGCTCCAAGTGAACCAAACATAGCAGATAGAATTAAAGGATTTAAACACCTTAATCTAAACATGATTCATAGAAAGTCATTATCAAAATTAGGGTTCCAACAGTCTCCCCCTTTTTGATTATGACAACTATGAGTCATGTATGATTAAACCATAAAAATATTCATACTCCGCATTTAAACAACTGTGTTCACAGTCTGTTGGAATATGCTCAAATTTTATTCACATGCAGACAAGACAGAAAAATTGCATTGGACACAACAAATGTGCAACCGAACAAAATGCAACTATGCAACATAAACAAATGCTTTTGTGTGTATTAACAAAGCAAACATTAGTGTTTGAATATACGTCTCTTTTCACAAAAAGAAAGGTATTAGAAGCAGCACATCTTCCCCCTTGACAGAACATCATTCCCCTTGCCAATATCTTTGCCATTTAACTCAGCAGCAAAAGTGAGGTCTCTTCTATGTAGCATATACCCAGCAGCTACCCAGCAGAATACATGAGGTCTTCTGCATACATGAGGTCTTCTTCTCACCCTTTGTCATTATCAAAAAAAATGGAAAAATGGTATAAACTAGTGACCTCGGTAGCTCCCCCTGTCTCTTGGAGGATATGCTGAACTTGAGCCAGAGAAGGGAGATATGTTCAACAAAGAGGTATGAAGATCTCTAATGGAGTCTGCCAGTTTATCAAGTTTCTGATGCACAGTGTTCCCCAGCCTTTCCACTAGAGAGGTGGTTGACTCTCGTTTGTTGAGAGCTTGTTTAACGGTCTCTGACAATGTCTACAAATTAGACTGGACAACTTCAAACTTTGTGATGATTTCTGGCTGACTGGTCGCTATCTTGTTTACTGTGCCCTTTAACAGTTCAAACTCAATTTTTAGATCAAAGGTATGGCTAAGAATTTTACCCATATTGCTGAATATGGAGATTTGGGTATCTTGAATTTTGCTGACCATGTCACCCACTCGAGTGCTGATACCCATAAGAGATTCTAAAATCTCTTGTACTGCTTCATCAGTTTTTCGTTTAGCAGTCCAAAACTCTATTCCTTGAACTTCCACAATCTTTTCCAGATGTTTCAGTCGGCCCTCTACTCTGTCCATTTAAAAGGTATGGAACAAGAACTGTATGTTCATCAAGTCATTTTGGTTGAGTAAAATCTCTATCAAATTGGATAACATCTGTGCAAGATTAGGCTCAGCATTTGCTCCATGTGAACTAGATGTGGAAGCACTAGAATCTGGTAACTCAGTGAAGTACTCATTATGCTATTTAGGGGGTGGAGAAGGTGGTATGCCAAGGCTAATCAATTCTCCAAGGTGTGGACCATATTCAGGAGCCTGAGAGAAGGACATTCTTGCATACATTCTGTTGTGAGGGGCAGGTCCCATGACATAGTCTTGTGATACTTCTTCAGCTGCCCCTAGAGCTGGAGCAATTGGTTGCTCATGTGGAGCTTCTTCAGCAGATCCTTGAGCTCCTCGTTGTTCAACTTCCTGTTCATTGACCACAGATTCGGCAATTTCTTCATAAATCACTTTAGCAGCTTCTTTCATAACCTCGTCGACTCGCTTAGCCATTTCCTCTTCATCTGGGATAGCTTCCTTTTCTCTGTCACTAGGTTGTTCTTCTACTGGAGCCTCTTCCTGCGCCAGCTCTGCTTGATTATTGACTAGTCTTTTCTAAGACTGCTGTGCAAATTCATCAAATATCTCATGATTATGTTGATCTAATTCCTGAATAATGTCCTCATCCTGAACATCCTGTTCAATTGTTTCATGGATCTGAGGTACCTCAGGTGCTGTAGCTACAATTGGGTCCAGTTGTAGTTCTTACTCATCAGACCCTTCAGTTGCTTGTACTTGAGTTGGAGGTTGATCCTCCTTCTGACGAACATGTTTCAAGGGTGATTGAGCTGACTGATTTTCACTTTGAATCAACTCAAGAATGTGAGTTTCTTGAGTGGGCTGTTCAGACACTGATTCATCCTGGGTTTCTGTATCTCTTTCCAAAGGAGTATCCTTGGCAGCAGGAGTACTCGTCCGTTTAGTTCCTTTCTTCCTCATGAAGGTATTAATGAGACCCATGTTGTAGATGTTTATCTTGGGGATTGATGACACAACTTCACCATCTAGGGAGATGTTTTCCTCTTTAAAGATTGTAGTTAAAGGAGCAGCAAAAGGAAAATATCTTCTTGATTCCTTGCAAGTTCCTATAACCTGAGTCATTACATGTGGCAAGCAGACTCTAATCTTCTTCAGCAAGCAGTAGAGAATAAACCGTTGAGAACTTGTCAGTCTTCCCCTTCCTCCTACTTGTGGAGTAATCATGGAGGTGAGAATGTGATGGAGTAGTCTCTTGGGTGCAGAAAATTTGTTGGTGTTATAACAACCGAGCTTAGTATGTTGCTTGTCATGAATGTTTCTAGGCACGTTAGTGATGAGGGCAAACGCATCATGTAGGTTAAATGTAAACCTCCTTTGACCTCTCCATCTACAGGGACTCTTAGAGTCTTGTATAGGGATTGCCTATATTGCTCTATCACTTTTCCTTTGACCAGAGAGGAAACTATGAAATTAGCATCATCGTACCTTAAGTTGCTGTAGAATTCTGCTACCAGATTAGGGCAATACACCTTATGCATGCTTAAGAACTCTTTCCATTGTTGGAACTCAAACAGCTCAAGCACCTCCGGGAACTCGGAAGCCATCTCTTGATCAGTAAAGTCAATATACCGAGGGGGTATAATCTTCCTGCCTTCCAATACTAGCAGAGATTTCTGTGTAGGCCTTGTAGATGTATCTCCCTTCCTCGTGGTAGAAGCTGCTTTCTTCTGCCTTTTCATCCCATGAGGTTGTACTGCAGCCACCGTGGACATAGCATCTTCTGGCTATGGCTACTCTACTGCTTTCCTCTTCCCTTTGCTCACGGCTGACGAAGTAGACATGGCGGCAGCAGGGATGGAGGAGAGATGAAATGTGGAGACAGTGGGGTGCATTGGGAGGAGAGAAAGGTTGGAGAAGCGAAGGGTTGCAAGTTGTGCACGCGCGAAGGAGCTACAGAGCGATAGGACGCTTCAGCTTCGAAACAAAAGGGTAAGATGGTAAAGTAGATATGGTTTCGTATATAGAGGAATACTTCCAACTTTACCAATCTTCAATAGATAATACCCAAAATACCCTTAACTTAAAATAAGGTGCCTTTCTTCGTAGAGAAGCAATTTACGGAATATGAGATTATATCTCACAGGTTAGCTCTTCATAAGATATCTCAAATGAATTAAAGTCAATGAGAATAAAACAGCTTAATAAAGGAAACAACTCAGACAGAGAAGTCATTAATTTTACTATTCCCTTTCATTAGCCGAAATCTGATTGAAGAACCCAGTTTTATATTATTCTTAAGTCTATAGAAATTAACTGAGAGAACTATTGGGTCAACCACATATATATTTCATTACTCCTCTCCCTTTTTTTATTTATTAAAAAAACTTTTATTGAGTATTCCAGTATAGCTGCACCTTTTTACACAAGGAGACATGTCGATCAAACACGCGAATCCCTGGTTACTCAGTGCAGTTAACTTTCATACTTCATATGTGAACAGAGTTAGCATTGATTATCATGACATAACCTCTGAATTTCTTTGAAACAGATGGTCAGTTTCTTAAATGTCATGGCATTGCTCTGTCGAATTTTCTTTCATTATTTTATATCATGGCGTATTCCCAATTCATTTGTCAGAAAAATCTCTTTAACAAGACGTAAAAATCATATAAACCTTAGGTTTTCAACAGATTGGCTTATTACTAAAGATTTTCAGATATCAGACCTTCTACAGAGAAGTTTCCAATTTGGACTGTTTCAAAATCATTGAGAAATCGCTCATTGTAATTTGTGAGAACTATTCAGATAAGATTTAATGTTCATACACGGTAAATTACATCTCAATTTAGATCAGCAAGTTGTTTTTGGTTCAGAGTGATCTGGACATTTATTTATTGAAGAGGGTAAAGGTGACAACATTTATATATACTACTCCCCCTTACTAGGGCAACCAGAAATATTTAGAAGATAGAGAATGATAGGAGAGATAGACCAATGACAAGGTAAGGAGGATGAATGCCATATGTGAGCAAGGTAAGAGCATTTCCAAAAGCCACAACTTAAACGGCTAACAGCCCACTAGCACATCTCTCAGTAAATTAATCATCATTCAGTCTTCAGACAAACTTCTCATGCAAACTTAAGCTCACACCAATGACAGAGCCCGCAACAAAAATTTCAAATTCATTAGACACCACAAGATGACTCCCATTAGAGCAAAGCACAGCCTCTCAAGATTTTAAACATCCACAAGGTAGCATCTAGCTTATTGAACCAGAACCAGTGACACTTAACTAGAAGAGATATCAGCTCACAACAGACCAGATACATTGAGCTCAGCAGTAGAAGAGATACCAAATCTCATGTTCTCTTTTTCAGAAGGGTATACCTCTAATGACCAGTTGCCTTAGATAGACTAAACTCCCCCTTTGAGTGAGCAGAGATTTCCATCAAACATTATATATATATTTTTAAAATTCACAGAAATGCTACTCTAAATGATGACATTGTGTTAAACTGCAGGCAAGATTCCTAATCATTCAACATGATCAATTTTAGAATGAGATTGATTATCTAGCATTCATCACCAGTTTGTATCCTCCTAACAGCAAGAATTAATTACATGACATTGATCATAGTAGAAGGATAGAGATCATGCAGGCAGTTGTAACTTAAAAAGAAACAGATGTAAACTAGAGAAGAAATTAAATTCAACTAACCTTTGTGTGCCTTGGTTTTTATTTTCCTTCTTCAAGACACACCTGCAAAGTAAGATCAACCTGCAAATTTGGGGACCCAAAGACTATTAGGTCTTATTAGTTGAGTGACATCTCTAGCAGGTGCACTCCAAGGTTTCCAAGTTTTTCTATTATCAAATTCTAAATCATGGCATTTATTCATAATATGACCCATTCTCCCACAATAATAACAGTGCATAGCAGAATTCAGATGTTTCTTGATAGAATAAACATTGAATCTTTGTGGGTGGACTTTCGTTAAGATGGTTCTGCCATGGAGATTGTTACCTCTTTTTGCATGCCAGCATTCAAATTTACCACATTCAAATTCATGGTGGCCAATTCTTCCATAAGCAACATTTTTACTACCAAAAACATTTTTATTTATAGGGGAGTTTCCAAATTTTGAATTGACTCTCTTTCTTTGTGCATGCCAACACTGGGCTCCAATATGGCCCGACTTCCCACAGTGGTAACAGTGAATCTTCTTCTTCTGAACTGCATGGTGAGTGTTTTGAGTTTTTTCATCATGAAATTTCTTGGAGGCCAGCTCATCTAGCTCCATTGTTCTACACTCATGCATTTTATGACCAGTTTTTCCACAGTAATGACATGAAAAAGTTTTTGTGTTTGCATGTGACTGAATGGGGAAGCTTTCTCTAACATGCACTTGTTCAGGACAATTTTTAAAGATAAGAGAAACTTTAACAGCATCAGATGAAAGTTTGGTTTTATGTTTGCTTTCACTCTTTTTCTATTTTCCTGCATTTTTTGATTTTTTACTTTGTTCTTCACTTCTCTTCGCCGTGAACTGAAATACAGATGAAGTGGAAGGTTTTTCTTGTTCTGAACTTTTAACGAAAATAGTATTCAATTTATTTCCATCAACCTTCTTTATTATTAGACTGTAACCCAGTCCCTCTTTCTGAAAATTTACATTAGCTCCAAGCAGCTTATTCAAATTATCTTTTCCCTTAACAAACTTTGACAGAGAATTCTTTAGATCTTGAATTTCAGTTTGCAAGGAAACAATGTGGTCTTCACAGGAAATGGCTTGAGTATGCAAACCATCATTTAGACTTTTCAGAGTCTCATTCTCCTGCGTTAACTTCAATTCTATATCCACTTCTTTTTCTTCCAAGACTGATTTTCTCTTTCAAATGCTAACCATTTTTCAGAGAGAACAGTATTCAGAACCATCAGCTTTTTATTTTGATCTTTTAGATAACCATTTTCTTCAAGCAATTTCTCTTGGCATTCATCAATTTCTTTTTCTGTTCAAGCAATGAATCATTTTCTTCTTTCAAGGATTTGATTAGATTTTTCTGCATATTATCATCAGAATCAAGATCTTAATCAATTCCTTTAAGAAGGCACATTCATTACACGAATTTTCATTTTCAGAGGCTTTATTATTAAGACTTTCATTTTCAGATTTCAATCTGTCTATTTCAGATCTCTCCTTTTTCATGTCTGATTTCAAATTTTAATTTTCAGCTTTCAAGCGAGTAACTTCAGAAATCATTTCTTTTCTAAGTTTTTTCTTTTCAGACTTGACTCTATCATATTTATTCAATAAATGCTCATTCACGGAGAGTAAATCATCATAGCTAAGATTCTCAGCTTCAGAATTTACCTGGGAGGATGATTCCTCGTACTGATCTCTGACCATCAAACATATTTCCTCATCTCCACATGATCTTCCCAATATTTTGTTGATGATTTCCACTGCGCTCCTGCATTCATTAACACATTGAAAGCAATTAGAGTGTATTGCCCTTTTTGTTAGATTTAAGGCCTTTTGATTTTCTTCAGATTTCAATCTGTCTGAGGATCTCCATTGAGATTTGCCCTCTAGAACTTCATATGAACTGTGATCTATGAGTACCCATAAGTCAGAATTCAAATGTATCACATAGTCTCTGAAATGATCGTACCAGCCATAGAAATCCGAACCAGTGTATACATGAATTTCAACCATAAGAACAAGACAAAATAGATAGAGCAAATCAAATCGCACCGAAACCAAATCAAGGAATGAATCTGCAGGTTGTTAGACCTTTTGTGCAGAAACCCACTCTGATACCAATTGTTGGGATGCAACAATGGTGCCTGTAGGATTCAGAGGGGGGGGTGAATGAATTCCTCCAAAAAAATTGACCGGACTAAAATCAATTAATCCAAACTCAAGGGCCGGATCAAGTCAGATCACAGACTCGAATGACTGATGTGCACCAGTAAACTTGAAAGTCAAACAAAATCGATCGAGCCTAGTTCTGCATCTATCGATTCACTAGAGACAATCAGACCACACAAAACATAAGGAATTTTTTAGATGGTTCAGTCTGCAGCCTGCAGACCTACGTCCATCCCTCACTCCAAACCGAGTGAGGCTTCCTGCTGCCTAACAGCTTGAAACCGCTGTGCAATATAGCTTGCGTCTGCTGAGCCTCACAGCTTGCTTACAAACAGTTGAGCAACACAGCTTGCTATCTAGAGGATCCCTCGTCTGACCGCTGAGGATTACAGCTTAACCTCTGCTGCCACATAGCTTGAACAGAAAAATTAAGATAAGAAATAAAAGCGGTGAAAATAGCTACTGAAGGCTGACAATGAAATCCGATGAAAATAGCTCACGCAGGAGCAAACTAGACTGGATTTGATCCAAGTACTAGTGGACAGACTTATCAGAGACTCTTCTCACGAACTCCCTCTTTCTCTCTCTCTTTTCCTTTTTCCACAAGCTTTCTATATCTTTCTCCTTCTTTTCTGCTCTCTGGACTGGGTTGTGAAAACCTGCTTCTACTTCTTCTCTCTCTTCTTTCGATATCTTTTTCTACTTTGATCTGCAACTTCTTATATTCTCTTATTGGGTGTGTGGAGGAAGAACTCCCGCCCTTATGCTTCCAGAAGGCTCTCAGCCACGTGTCACCATCTGAGAATTGTAGCCTTCCACGTGGCATTCTTTTAGAGGACGATCCGCCTTGGATCACGTGGCCCTCCTCGGAAAGAAAACTATGTCAGAGACACAAGACATTAGTCAAACACTTAGCACAGTTTGCACAGACGTAATGAGAAAGTAAGCATGACCTGCACTGAATAGATGTATGTAAGTCAACATTGCACTAACTTAGTACTAGGTGATCAGAGGTTTGCACCGGCCTTAGGGATGGTAGCGGCATGAATTGCACTGAGTTGATATAAGGAAAAAGTGGGAGATGAACCGACATATGAATGTGTATGACACCATATGCACAGAAGACATGCACTGTCTTATAAAGTGTCTAGAACAGAGGATGCACCGACTCTAAAAATGTGTAGGATAGAAAATGCACCGAGTTGGATTTGCGGTCCAAGCAAGAGTTGCACCGAGATGTCGGGTAAAGATGAGCAGAACAAAAGCTTGCACCGAGATGTAGATATTCTATCCAAGTGAAAACTTACACCGAGATGATGAAGAAGAATACACTGACAGAGAAAGATGCAAGACAGAGCTTGCACCGAGTCAAGAAATCCCGTCCAAATCATAACTTGCACCGAGATGGCGATATTCTATCTAAGTGAAACCTTGCACCGAGATGGAGATATCCTATCTAAGTGAAACCTTGCACTGAGATGGTGGATAAGAATGCACTGACACAAAATGACAAAACTAAACAGTGCGTGCTAGACAAGAAGTGCACGGACCTAAAAACTTGCACCGACCCCAAGAGGTGTGATGCAAAGGTAAGATATACACAGACCTAAATGCGCATGCTTCATTGAAATACACTGACCCTTTTATGTATGAGACAAGTAATGCACCGAGGGAGAAGTCGAACGACAGTGTGTGTGAGTGAACAAAAACTTGCGCCGAGGCAAGCACTTATGCGAGAAATGCAGAACAAAGCTAGACTAGCACCGAGCTAGATCTCTAGCAGGACAACACATGCACTGACTATGATTTCTCTTATGAAATAACATTCACCAATTGAACCAAACATAGCAGATAGAATTGAAGGATTTAAACACCTTAATCTAAACATGATTCATAGAAAGTCATTATCAAAACTAGGGTTCCAACACGCTCTCCCGCAAGGCGACGAGAGCGTGATTAGAGCGGAGGATATCTACCCCGCCTGTCTCATGGCTTGGGGTACTAAGCTGTCTTTATACCCAGTGGCTTTGTGCCTTACTTACAAAATGCTGGGAGTCCTACACAAGACGCGTCTTCCCAGGAATCTGCAGACGGTTGGTCCGTTACACTTCTTCAATGCTTGGGTTTGTACCATTTTCCCGGAGGCTGCCCCTCGGGCGTTACAGTCGGCTCATCTTATCCCGCGGATGATAGAGTTCGCGAGTGCTGAGCCGTCCTCACTAGCGGAGCAACTCTTCGCCATTCGGGGCAAGTTGGCCCGGGTTCCCACAGATTCACCCGGGGTCCTCCACTTCTGGAGCTTAGCTGCTCATTCCAGCCCGCTAGTGAACAGGATGAGGTAGTGCAAGCTCTTCAAGATAGAGGAGTATGTCCACCCAATCTCTGGGGCCAAGTGTACAAGGCCCATTCTGGAGCAGGAGTTAGTTGACTGGGCGCTGGCTATCAGACCAAGCGTCCTCGTATTCCGAAAGAGCGGCATTCTATGACTAGAGCCGTATTATCTGTTCAGTTTTAGCCGAAACTTTGGCTATGACCAGCACATTCCACATTCTTCTTCACAATTTGCGTTGCCCAATAGGCACAAAGCTGGGCAAGTTTCAAATGATGATGCCCGGACATGGTGGGACTTCTTCCACCGCCGAGAAGATGTTTCTTTCAGGGTGCCAACCCCTGCCCGCTTCCCCCGCGTCACTCCTGAATATATCAAGTGGTGGAACGCGCGGACGGGGTTCTACAGGAGCTCCCGCTGAGAGTGCTGGGCCGTAGCGGAGCATAGATTTCTGGACTCCAAGTCAGAGCCAGCCCTTGATATTGAGCCCTCTTATTTGAAGAAGCTGAAATCTTGGACCAACACGGAAGTCAGGGCCTATCTGGAAGCCCGAAAAGCCGTGAAAGGCCACTCGATGAAAGTCGATCCGAAGCTTCCCATAATCAGTAGGGACGACTATGTGAAGACGCTTCGGGGACTATGTCGCGTAAGCAGCGAGAGGGTGGTCCTTCAGCAACTCCCTCTGCCGGTAGAGGAAACCATCTCGGTTGTAGCCGACTGGCGCCCCGAGGTTGACAGGTTGCACCCCTATCGGACTTTCATCCGTAGGGAAGACAGGCGGTATGCTTTATATAACAACACCCCTTAGCTGTTTGCGCTTCTTCGCTCTCACGGGCTTTCAGTAGGTAGCCCCAGCGAAGCCATTCTGGACCGGCCCCTTCATATCTCATTTAAATATGCTGACGGATGGGGGATGGACCACCTGAGCTTATATTATCACCTGTCTTCTCGTGGCCACGAGGACCTAGCGCTGCTGGCCGAGCAGAGTGAAAAGATAGGAGATTTATGTTGGCTTATTCGCGAGGCAGCTTCGAGGGACAAAGTGCAATCGCTGTATTATTGGCCTCTCTTCCCTTTCTACACGGGGCCAAGAGGTATCTTTCTTTCCTTTGCTTCAGCACTTTGGCCAAGTTTATTTTTTCTTGTTGCAGCATATATCATTTTCACTGTGGCGTGCACTCAGTCCGGCCCACTTTGGAGGAGACTCAACACTTCAGGGAGCTGATACTGAAAGCTCAAAAGCCAGCATACTTCGAGACTCTCGAGCCGGCCCCGACCACAATGCCACTGCCTCCTGGCGATTCGAGAAAGCGGAGCCGATCCCAGTTGAGGGAGGCCGTTGGGAAGGCCAACGCGGTAGTGACCCGAGTGACACGGGCACGTTGGAGGAAGGCCGCAGAAAAGGAACCAGCAACCATTCTTCCACGGTGGTATCCTTTGAAGAGTTTGAGGCTTCTCGCACGCAAGGGCCAGAAGCTGAAGGTAAGCTCTTCATTTCTTCAGAATTCATTGGCTCATTTTGGCTGCTCCGGCTAATCTGTGTTGACAGTTACCGACACAGTCGCTACGGTCATCAGGCTAGAGGCGACAGCAGGCGCCGTAGCTAGAGAAGGGGCAGAGGAAATCTCTACTGCTCCCGTAGAGAGAGATCTACCTTCTCTAACGCCCAGGCAGGAAATGGAAGGTAATTTATAGTTTAATCGCGACACCACTACGAGTCTTCATGTCTTCAGTCGGCTTGACTATTTCTTGCCATAAATTTTAGTTGATATGCAACCGACATTACTTCCGGGAGCAGGGGGTGCAGAGCAATCTATTGCTGGGGAGCAAGGCGAGCTTGCCCCTGAGATCCCATCAACTGCTGCTCCTAGTGTGGAGTCCATGGAGGAAGTCCCTACTGAGGGTGATGCTCCTCCTAGCGAGGTTCCTGCTCCAATGGTGGAGCATCCAGAAAGAGTAGAGGAGTCTTCTTCCTTTGAGCAGGTCGATTACGGTGGCGGTTCTAGTGACGAGGAGTTCCCACCTGTCGACACAGAGACTAAGGATGCCAAGGCGTCTTCAGCTTATGAAAGTGATCACATGACTTTCAGCCCACCCCGGTTGGCATGAAGCGGTCTTGGTCAGGATCACTCGTAAGTGAAGGGGCTGGGGCCACGGAGGCCACCCTTGGAGATTTGAGCCTAGTGCCGGTTGAGGTGAGGAATCCCCCATGATCGGTGCTTATTGTCCTTCCTTTCTTTTTCTTTTCAGCATTCTGATATATATATATCTCCGGTGCAGACTGAGGTGGTGCTGCCAACCATAACGGTGCAGATACCCCTCCCGGCTCTAGGTGCGGGTCGCGCAACCTTCCCCCCCATCTTGCGGCCTATCGCCCTGCGATATCCCAAGGACTATGCAGCGGCAGCGGGTCCAGTAGGACCGGGAGCACTCGTGAGGGCCGATGAGTCAGTGGCAGTCGAGGAATCCCGACCATTTGTAGTCGCACGACAATCGGCCTCAGAGAAGAGTGGCCCCCCCGAAATAGAGGCGGGAGAGATCGTTGAAGAGGAAGCCGGGACTATTGGGGCCCTGGCTCTCATTGCTGAAACTGGCCATATGGGGGTCAGCCAGGTTGGAGATGAGGAGCAGATGTCCTCGGCCACTGATGTTCCTGTTGCAGCTTTGTCCCAAGGGGCTGGCAGGGAAGTTGCCGTCATCGAGACTCCAGCTACCATATCAGCTATTGCAGTTGGTCCCAGTGCAAGTGCATTGCAAATGATGCCATCGTCGTCTTCTGGGACGAGCGACGATCTCTGGGCCACTGTGGATAGCAGAGTGGAGTTCGAACTTCCTGAGACGTCACCACTCGGTCTCCAGTCATCGAGCGACCTCGTGTGGAAGTTCTTAGGGACCCTTCAGCAGACCATAGGGGCCAGCAGAGATTTGACTTATGTTCAGCTGAGGGGCTTGATAGAGCACTTGTCCTGTTCGCTGTTGGCTTTCAGCTACCCCATGGACGACTGGACTCCACGTGTAATTATGCTGCTGAAATATGTGAACAGAAGAGAGTTCCTAGGTCGGGAGGTAGCTGACCAGCTGACGGCCATAACATTGGAGTGAGCTGAATGCCGAGCGGCTCTCGTCTCTCTGAAAGGGACTTCAACGCAGATGAGGGATGCTGCCAGTGCCGAAGTTTCCTTACGGCCCCGATAGCAGAGCTGTAGGCCGAAATTTCAAGGGCAGAGGCTGAGCTTCAGGAAACAAAGCGTCTGGAAGTCCAAAAGATAGAGGAAGCAGAAATCGCCGAGGGACAAGCCGCTTCCCTCGAAGAGAAACTGTCCCATCTGGAGGCCGCCGGGTTTAGACTGTAAGAACTAACCCGCCATCCTTCCTTGGGTATTCCAGAGCTGGAGGATATCTTCCAACGCCCGCTGCCATAGTCTCTTCTATTTGCCCCTTTTTGTTTGATGGACTTTATGTACCCCGGGGTATGCCCCGCGTAACATGTATCTTTTGTTTCACAGGAATGAAATATCCTCATTTGCTGTTAAATGACGACTCCATTCTTTTATTGGCCTTTTCCTCTCTTTTTCTATTCGCCAGTTAACTCTAGTCCGAGTATAGGAGTCATTAGGGCAGGAGAGCGCTCACGCCTTCAGCAAAGGGGTGAGGTGTTCACTCCACTGCGTCGTGACCATTCTCGGAACCAAGTAACGGCTAGTGTAGGCCACAAGTCCGGAGGACCGGGGTGTAGAGGCCCCCTAGGGCTGGGAAATAAAGTCAGAAGGCTTGTCAACCAGACTTGTTGATGGTAACAAAAACTGAGGGTATGGTTTATTCATCGATAGAGGTTACATGTCGAAGCAAAAGAAGTTTATTGCTTAACGAGGACGAAAGGTCCAGGTTAGGGGGATGTTGACCGGTCCTGTCGATGATGACGAGGGTCGATAGAAAGTCGATCGGTCTCGTCGATGGTGACGAGGGTCGATAGGAAGTCGACCGATCTTGCCGATGGTGATAATGGTCGAAAGAGTAGCCGGTCTTACCGATGGTGACAAGGACCGAAAAGGTAGCAACCGATCTTGCCGATGGTGACAAGGGTCGAAAGGGTAGCCATTCTTGCCGATGGTGACAAGGACCGAGAAGGTAGCCGGCCTTGCCGATGATGACAAGGACCAAAAGGGTAGCGACCGATCTTGTCGATGGTGACAAGGGTCGAAAGGCTAGCCAATCTTGCCGATGGTGACAAGGACCGAAAAGGTAGCGACCGATCTTGCCGATGGTGACAAGGGTCGAAAGGGTAGCCGATCTTGCCGATGGTGACAAGGGTCGAAAAGGTAGCCGACCTTACCAATGATGATAAGGACCGAAAGGGTAGCGACCGATCTTGCCGAGGGTGACAAGGGTCGAAAGGGTAGCCGGTCTTGTCGATGGTGACAAGGACCGAAAAGGTAGCGATCGATCTTGCCGATGGTGACCGGGGTCGAAAAGGTAGGTGGTCTTGCCGATGGTGACAAGGACCGAAAAGGTAGCGACTGATCTTGCCGATGGTGACAAGGGTCGAAAAGGTAGCCGGTCTTGCCGATGGTGACAAGGACCGAAAAGGTAGCCGGCCTTGCCGATGGTGACAAGGGTCGAAAGGGTAGCGACCGATCTTGTCGATGGTGACAAGGGTCGAAAAGGTAGCTGGAAGTGGAATGATGAACGAGGGTGATCTCGTTACTACATCATCATTTTATTTCATTTTTTTTATTCATTCATTTTTTATCACATTACTGACTCAAGCGCCCATTCGAGTTTTCACCAAAGTCAGCCCCCTCTTGCTTTTGCCCACACGCCCTTTCAGGTTTTCGTGTGGCGGGGTACCCGATTTTACCTATAGCGCCCTTTTGGGTTTTCACCACAGCCGAGTTATAGCCATTTTTGCCCTTGTCCTGGCTTGGGAACAAGACCGGCGGGGTATCTCTCTTTTTTAACCCCATTTTTGTTTCTTTCTTCTTCTTTTTTGTACTCCGTGGAGAATTCAAAACAAGGGAGAGCTTGCGTGCTAGAGTGCCGACCGGCCTTGTCGATTATGACAAGAGTCGGACCCTGGTTTAGTTCATCGACATTGGTTAAATGCCGAAGCAAAGGCTATATAGCTTCCAACAGGGACGAAAGGTCCAAGTTAAGGTATGGAGGCCGACCTGTCTCGCCGATGATGATGGGGGTCGAACACGAGTTTGTTCATCGACAGGGGTTACATGTCGAGGCAAGGGTATGTTCATTAACATGGACGAAAGGTCCAAGTCAAAGGTAGGGGTCGACCGATCTCGCCGATGATGACGAGGGTCGAACACGGGTTTGTTCATCGACAGGGGTTATATGTCGAAGCAAGGGTATGTTCATTAACAGGGACGAAAGGTCCAAGTTAAAGGTAGGGGTCGATCGATCTCGCGGATGATGACGAGGGTCGAACACGGGTTTGTTCATCGACAAGGGTTATATGTCGAAGCAAGGGTATGTTCATTAACAGGGGCGAAAGGTCCAAGGTAAAGGTAGGGGTCGATCGATCTCGTCAATGATGACGAGGGTCGAACACGGGTTTAGTAGGGGATCTCCGGTGGAACTTTTGATGATTGTCCCTTCTGGAGTTTCATTAGGAGGAGAAAGAAGAGGAACTTTTAGATTACCACTTTACTGGCTTGAGCGCTCTTTTGGGTTTTCTCCGAAGCCAGCCCTCACTTGCTTTTGCCCACGTGCCCTTTCAGGTTTTCACGTGGCGGGATACCCGATTTTGCCCGCAGCGCCCTTTCGGATTTTCGCCGAAGCCGGGTTATAGCAATTCTTGCCCTTATTCCGAATACAGGAACAAGCCCGGCGGGGTATCTCTATTTTTAACCCCATTTTGTTTTCTCTTTTTTTTTGAAACATGCAACAAAAGGACGTTGAGAGAGTCGGCTAGGACACGAAGTCTTGTGCCGAGAAAACGGGAGGTTTATTCGTCAGCAAGGAGACAATGCTGACGCAGGGGAGATTTGTGTCGATTCGGGCGTAAGGCCCGCAATGGCAATGTTGTATAAGGGTCGGCTAGGACATGAAGTCTTGTGCCGAGGAAAAGTGTTCATTCGTTAGAAAGGAGGCAATGCTAACGCAAAGGATAGATTTGTGTCGATTCGAGCGTAAGGCCCGTAACGACAATGTTGTAGAAGGGCCGGCTAGGACACGAGGTCTTGTGCTTAGGAAATGGGTTTAATCGTCAGCACGAAGGCAATGCTGACGCAAGGGATATAGTTGTGCCGATTCGGGCGTAAGGCCCGTAATGGCAATGCTGTATAAGGGTCGGATAGGACACAAAGTGTTACGCTGAGAAGAAGGGTTCATTCGTTAGCAAGAAGGCAATGCTAACGCAAAGGATAGATTGGTGCCGATTCGGGCTTAAGGCCCGTAACGACAATGCTGTTTATTATATGCGAGCTCGGTCTGGGCAGAGTGCCACTAGACTGAGGTATGGGTAGCTTGATCAGGGTGGGTGCCACTAGTCTAAGATAAGGGTAGCTCGATCAGGACGGAGTGCCACTAGACCAAGATGAAGGAATCAGGGTGGAGTGCCACTAGACCAAGGTGAAGGGTAGCTCGATCAGGGCGGAGTGCCACTAGACCAAGGTTATGGTAGCTCGATCAGGGTGGAGTGCCACTAGACCAAGGTGAAGGGTAGCTCGATCAGGGCGGAGTGCCACTAGATCAAGGTTCAGGGTAGCTCGATCAGGACGGAGTGCCACTAGACCAAGGTGAAGGTAGCTCGATCAGGGCGGAGTGCCACTAGACCAAGGTAAGGGTAGCTCGGCTAGGGCGGAGTGTCACTAGACCAAGGTGAAGGGTAGCTCGATCAGGGCGGAGTGCCACTAGACCAAGGTTCAGGGTAGCTCGGTGTTGACACCTTGAAAATGAGCAAGGGTGGAAACAGAATTGAAAAGAAGATCAGACCAACAGTGAAAGATCAATGACGAAGCTCGTCAACCGTCTACCCGGCTGAAGCCTTTTCCCAGCCAAGCTGAGGTCCGGTGCCATTGCCAGTCAGACGGCGGTGCTGATGAAATAGCAGTCACCTGACTGATGAAACCCCCTAGCACACTTTAACAAGAGCTACACTACGGCCTCGTCTGAAGGTCTGCAGATGACACGTCATATTAAGTCAGATATTGATTTGTTGACAGATGAGATGTGAGCAAAGATAAAGATAAATCCAGAACCAGCAAATGAAGATTGTGAAGATTCCGGCAACGTCGGAGCCACGGAAGAATTACCACTGAAACTATTACTCGGCTAAAGCCTCCTCGGGCTAAAGCTGATGCCCGGTGTTATCGTCATTCAAACGACAGCACTGACGAAATCCCAGTCTGCTGACTGATGAAATCTCAAGATGATCTCAACAAAGTTACGTCACTAATACTGGACCTTCTCCAGTTACGATGAATATCAGTTTAAAGAATTAAGAGAAGCCAAGGCACGTGTGAGGCCTAAAAGCCCTAAATGGGCCGGCCAGATGGGCTTCCGAGAGTGGCGCCGGAAACCTCAACAGGAGGCCACTCGGCGCGCCGGGAGCTGCTGCGAACAGAGGAGGCACGCCGACTTCGACATGCCGAGATGCAAGAAAAGGGTGAGGTATATATAAACTCACTCACTCGAACAAAAAAAAAAGGACGATAGCAGAAGAGAAGAGACCACCAAGAGACTAACAGAGTGGGAGGGATCTCCCCCCCCCGCTGAGAAAAGAGAGAGGAGACCAAAGGAGAAAGCAGAGAGAAAGATTCGAAGCTGATTGAAGGTGGGCACCGGGGAGGGAGAGGAGTCAATGCTCCGCCCTCCCCCCCCCCCATTTCTGTATTTCATCTTCTTGTAATTTCGATTGATGCTACTTCTTCTTCTTCTGATGTATTCTGCAACATCGTAATCGGTTTTCATGCCGCTAGAACATGACTTAGTCTTTGTTTGCAATTTTCTTCTATGTACTCCGTCCCTCTGATGCATGGATGTAATAGTCATGTCTGAATGAATAAACGAATGGAACAGGCCTCGATTGTCGCCTGCTATTGTCTCTGTGGAGGTTTGCCCCCTATTCCCCTCCCCAGTCTGATTATTCGTCTGCGTTTTCTTTCTCGAAGATGCTTTCATGCGCTTGTTCCAGAGCCAGGGACAGGCTATCCCTTGGCCTTCGGAACAAAGCCAAGCCACATGATGATTCACATCTGTGAGATTCCGGAGTTTCTGATGCCCGGTTTGCTTATCGACATCATCAGAGTCGTTTCTGGACCAGAGACAGATATCTCTTGGTTCCCAGGACGATGAATGATAACATCAAGCCATCCTCCTGGAATTCTGCACAAGAAATGGTGACAGAGGCTCCTTATGTTCTGTTCTTCTTTCCCATTTCCCTCTGTCCTTGGACTTCCTTCGAAACCCATGCCAAAGCTGGTCGATACCCAATAAATACATCCATCTTTGACTCCTTAGGGCCCGTCAATCTTGGCCTTAATCACCAGGAAAACCCCCTCAATCATCCATAAACCCCAAGACAGGGTGTCGTAAAATCCTGAAATACATCTCGGCGCCCTCATCTATCTCGGCTCCACGAACAGTAGAACCGATGAATAGCCCTCGGCGTGAGCTTTCCCGCGCCAAGAACCCTATTGTTTTGGCCGCGCCGAAAAGCCCCCCCCCCCCCCCGCCTCACTATTTCTCCTCACGCCGGGAAGCCCACACCGGGAGCCTCCCTGGCCTTCTCTTCCTCGCGCCGGGAAGCCCGCGCCGAGAGCCTCCCTGGCTTGCTCTTCATCGTGCCGGGAAGCCCGCACCGGGAACCCCCTTGCCTTCTCCCCTGCGCACCGGGAACCTATCCCATGGCATCTTCCCCTTGGCGCCGGGAACCCCTCCTTGGCTTCCTTGTCTCGGCGCCAAGAACTTATACATATGTTTGAGGTGTGCAGAAAACTTGCTCTGCTGCCTAATGAGCCTCCGATTCCCCTGTCAAACTCACTCAGGGATGTCCACGAGTCACCAGAACCCCCCTCCGAGGATAAAATTAAAGGGAGTCAAACTCCCTTATGTTCCACCGTCCCGTGTCGGGTTATGAGTAATCCCCTTAGCTCGGAGGGCTCCGCCACTGCGTGAGTCTTGCCGGCTTCCGTAGGGAAGAGTAAAATGTTGTCCCACGGCAGCTACGTGATCTAGGAGGTTTGACCTCTCTTTCTTTCGGCTTTCATCCCGGCACTCCGTGGGTGATAGTCTATTCGCCCCTGGGCATAATCCAGATTATGGGGAGATGCTGCCGAAATGTCGATCCGACGTTCTAACCCCGATGAGCCCCGGGAAGTGCACGTCATACACCTCCCATTCGGCACAATCTTTTGGGGAATACTAGTTCTGCGAGGCCCTTGGCCGGATGAGAAATCTGATAGGGGACCTGTCCTCGATGATTGTTCAGGCTCCGCCCCGCCGCTGCGTGGACGGTGTCCTATTTCTTATCTGGCATGCCCCCCTATAAGAGGGGGTTATGTCGATTTAATAAGCCTGTTACCTACTTAATTACATACTTAGAATAACAATATCTTCAATATCACGCACTGTTATTTTTCTTTTATTACCACCCCGAGCGGCCTCCTATTTTGGCATTTAATCAAGGGTTGTCCTTCTTAGGAAGGGCGTAATTAACGTCATAGCCTTTATGGTATGACAGACTTTTGGTCCCGACTCGGACTTCACAATCGACTGACCAAGTCAGATCGAGCGCATAATAAAAGTTGTCACCATGGTGACTGGCATGCCAATAAATCAATAAATAAAACAAATAAAAAATCAAACAAGATAGACGGAAGAAAAATCCCCGCGTCCACAAGTCCGGCACGCCCGGTGGGACCTAGTCTCCCTTCATCTCTACGCCGAAATAGGAGGCCCAGTGGGCCCCCCCCTCAAATTTCTGATTCTGTGCCTTCTCTATTTTCAGGAAACTACAATGATGGCTGGAATCATCTCTGTACAGTTTGATCAACAAGTGGTCGATGTACATGTTCGAGAGGGCTACCTGGCGGTACCTCTTGCATTCGGATCGATGCCGCCTGCTGTCGGGATGCCCAACTGCTTGGGCCTCATCTTCGCTGACTTGCTCGTGATCGACAACCAGGAACAAAAGACTGTTGTCGAGACATTGCCACAAGCTACCATCCCCAAAATGAGTCGGGGGATGCAGGATACTCCTGAGGTCATGCCCTGCTTCGTCCATCACGAGGCGAAAAGGGGCGCACCCTCTGCTGCTGGAAGAAGGAGGAGATCCGACAGGAGAGCCCGATCTACTGCTGCGGGTCGTCGGATATCCAACTCAGGAAAGATAATGCTGATCGGAGGGATCCGGACGAACCTCAACGGCCGCCCGAGGGAGGTCAACCCAGATGTGGTCGTCCCGAGAGTACCCACCACCAACAGATTCCAAAGTCTGGCTACTAGGAGGGCCGACGTCGAGAAAGAGGACCGAAGGCCGTTGGCACCAAAGCCGCCCAAGTTCAGGTAGATCTGGCGACAGAAGAAGACCCAGAGCTGGGCCCCAGCTCAAGATGAAGAAAACATTGCTGACACCACTGTTGCCCGCTTCAGGGCAGGAAGCAGAAGAGAAAAAGGAAGAGACATAAGAAACGCTGTTGCTGTTCACCCTGGGGCTCGGGGTAGGAGAGATGAGGAAGAGAATGAAGGAAGAAATCTGAATACTATTCACCCCAGGATAAGGGGCAGAAGATATGAGCAGAAGGAAGACCTAACGGTCACCCACCCCATGGCTGGGGGCAAAAGATGGGAAAGAAAGAATTATGCTGCTGCTGCCAACTGCTGCCAGGATGGGAGTAGAAGGTTCAGGGAGGAAGAGGAAATGAGAATAAGCGAACCAGTCGCTGCTGTCACTCTAAGAAGACCCAGAGCCTACGCCAGACAGGCCGATATACTCAAATACTACAAAGCCGAGCACCTGACTGCTCAGGTGGGGAGACTGGCTTATCAGCAGAAGGGCCAGGAAAGATTGATGCTCCAACCAAAGCCACGAAGGCACAATCAAGAGGAGATGAGACAAGTGGCTCAAGACTACTTTCACTACCTGGGGAACTCCGCCCTCGGATAGCAAAGATTATCCCGTGCCTTGGGCACCATGGATGAAGAAGAAGAAGAAACCCTTCAAGAAGTGATGCTCGGAGTCTCCTCCTCCGATTCCAATGATTATGAAGAAGGCCACAGAGCCGGGTATGGAAAAGAAGGCCTGCATAGAGAAGAAGCTAGAGAAAGAATATCAGTCTTTGACCGGCTCAAATACCCCGATCAGATGAGAAGGAAAGTCTACAGGCAGAGGGAAAAGATGCAGATCTTTGCCTGCAATATGGCCGGGCTTGTCAAAGGGCAGGATATGTTACCGACACAGCCAGATGAACTGCTCAGACTAGCAACCAGACTAGGCCCCGTCACAAGAAGAGGCCAGGCGGCAAAAGATAAGATGAAGACTAATGATGAAGCCTGCAAGATCACCACTATGAAAGTTAATGTGGTGACAGCGGAAGAGGAAGATAATCCCTTCGTTGATGATGCTGAAGGACTTCAGAAGATCTACAGATCCCGTCAACCCTGGATCCCATGATCCAGATGATGTTTAGAAGATATCAACAAGAGATCAATGCTCTCAGAAGATAGCTAAATGAGAGGCATGAAGTTACACCGGTCTCCAAGCAAGCCGAGCCTGTGGGGCAGACTGCCAGCTCAAGAGAAATGGCTATCCCAGCTAATCCTCTTCCGGCTGATAAGGGCAAAGCACCGAGCCAACCCATTATGCAGCAGACGATAGCTCAGCCCTCTGCATCGCAGACGCAGCCTGCCGCACCTACCTTGCGCGCAACTGTGATGACAACTCCTTACGGTCAGCAACAAGCTCACTTCTTCCCGGAAAACATAGATCCAGCCATAGCCCAAAAGCTGATGATTGAAAAGATTGTGGAGATGAAGCTGTCTGAAAAGACTGGTGATGATGCTAGTACCTATGATGTGTACAAAATACCATATCCTCCCCAGTATGCTGCTAAGAGACTACCTCCAGGCGTCAGTAAGCCGTCGAAGTTTGAAAATTTTAATGGCCAGGGCTCTCCCAGGGAGCACATAGCTTACTACACCACAATCATGGGTGACTTGGCAGCTGATGAAGCTTATCTGCTTAAGTTCTTCGGCTCATCCCTCACCGGGATAGCCTTTGAATGGTATTCAAGCCTGCCGGCTGGGTCAGTGACCGATTGGCCTGACATGCAAAGAAAGTTCCGCGACAGATTTCACGTCACGGAAAGAGAAATTACAATAGCAGAACTATATGCGACCAGGCAAAAGCAAGATGAAACGGCACTGGACTACATCAAAAGGTGGAGGAACTTAGCTATGAGATGCAGAAGACCTCCTCATCAAGAAGATGCAGTGCAAATATGTAAGCAGAGCCTCAGGAGAGAGGTACTGGAAAAGATGATTGGTGCAGATGTCAGAACATTTGACCGATTGAACAATATAGTGGCGGAGGTCGGGACGTTCCTGTCTAAGCATCCGACCGCCAATGCTCCAACTGTGCCGAAAGGGAAATCTAATGATCGACGACCAACGCACTCTGAGGCCAACACCGTCGATTTCAGAACCTTCGAGCAACAGAAAGGGAAGAAGGGGGCAGATGAAGCTCCCCCACCAGCAGACACAGCAGAAAGAAAAGATAAGGTCTCTCTGAGAAACAAAATGAGAAAGCCGTACTCTTTCCCGAAAGATAAGACAGCCGCACTATTCAACTGGGCATACAAGTTCAACAAGGTAACATTGCCTGAGCCAAAGAGACTCGATGACGCGGCGAAGAAAGGTGATCCACTGTTCTGTCCATATCACCGTGCGCTGGGGCACGCAATTGAAGATTGCTACGTCTTCAAAGATATTATGGAAGGCATGGTCAAAAAGGGCGAGCTACAGCTGGGAGATTACCAGGTAGAGCCACCTCGTGCACATGAGCCTCCGGCGTTAAAAATGGCCGCCAATATGATTTCAATCTACCAGCAGCTGCCTATGGAGGCCGTTGAAGAATGTACCAGGCATACTTATGAAGCTTGCTTCCTCACCCCACTGAAGGATCAGGAAGGATGGTAGATGAAACCCATAAAGAACAGAAAGAAGACTCCCGCAGCCAAAACCAATGGAGTGATTATCCGCGGTGTCACACCAAGGCCCGAACCACCTCCAGTAAAGCCAGTATGGCGCACAGCTGAGACAAGGCTGGTCATCCGGATCCCCACTCATAACCGAAGAAGACAAGTCCCCCTACCTGCACATAAGGAAGTAAGTCCTGCAGCCAGGTGTTTACAGCAGTATATTAATGGGCTCGATGAATATGAACAGAAAAAGCCCGGGCACCTGCTGGTGAAAGACTGTATACTCTGGGAACAGCTCGAAGAAATAAAAATTAAATAGCAGTCAGAGGCAGAACAAGAAAAGGCTGAGATTGAACCCTTATGGGGGCAGGGGCCAATAAAGCCTAATTCCCAGAAAAAGAAGAGGCGGCCCAAGTCCAAGAAGGGAAAGAGGGTCGTGACAGTACAATGTAACACCCTGTCAGCACTCTTTACCTCGCCCGGGGAGGACGATGAGGATGAAACATCAAATGCCCCGCTAGAAGCCAACCATGCCGAGGCCTCAACCTCGGCACATGCAACACGCTCCGGAAGAAGGTGGGGGCGCCCACCACCAGCTAATCATAACATTATGTTCAGAGGGGAACAGCCCTACCAGATTCCCGAACCGGAGGTACGAGGTGTCCAGGTTCCTCCCCCTACCGGCTTGTACCAAGAAAAGAAGAAAGGAGGTCAAACTCCAACATTTTTGGAATTTCTATCTAGTCTAGAAAATGGGCAGTCGATACAGGCTGGGCCAGATAAAGGCAAGGGACGTCAGCAATCGGCGTCTGTAGCCTACGAGCAGAATGAGAAAGAAGGGGATAACCCTTTCACGGCACCAGGGGCCGTTGCTATAGAAGAAGCCCCCCAAGAAATCAGTCCCGGGGATGAAACCAGCACTGGGCAGCAGAGGCCACGGGCACCACATGAAGCTCCAAAACCCCGATGGGCGGAAGAAATGAGACTGTCTAATGTCAGGGTGGGCAGCCGAATCATGAAAATGCTAAAGAAGCTCCCTACCAGATTCTCCATCTGGGAGATTCTCTCTCTGAGTGAGGAGGCTCGCCGAGCAATTATTGATGCCTTGCAGTCGCCGGCACAATATGAAGCACTCTTGACAGAAGTGAATTCTGGGTCATCAGTTACATTCACAGAGGATGACATGCTGATTCCGAATTCTTGCCATAACAGACCGCTATATATGAGGGGCTCCCTGAACTGTCAGCCACTGAGCAGGATACTAATAGATCCCGGGGCTGCCGTGAACATTCTCCCATACCGCATCTACCAAAAATATTACTTTGATCTGCAGCTTACCAAGGTCAGAGACATGAAAATTACGGGATTCAACCAGAAATGTGAGACGCCTCTTGGGGTGGCTGATTTTAACCTCACATTGGGGGATCTCACTACCGTGGTACGATTCTATGTAATCGACTCCAACACCACATATAAGGCCCTGCTGGGGAGACCGTGGCTGCATGAATATCAGATAGTGTCGTCCACGCTGCATCAGTGCATTAAATACTGCCATGAAGGAAAAGAAGAGAGGGTGTTTGCGGATCTGCATCCCTTAGAAGTATTCGAGTGCCATATGCTCGATGCATCCTACTACACGGAGGTGTCGCGAAAGGGTGAAGAGAAAGAGGCTGTGGTCAGCCAGAAAAAGCCGGCGACGAAGGCAAGAGACTGGTCTCCCCCGCCACCAAAGGGCTATATTAAAAAGCATGAGGTATCTCACATCTCTTATGCTGGTGACTTTGCTCGGATCACCCCTCCTAGCATTCACCCGGATGATATCAATGAAGAGATGAAAGAAAAGTACACACAGGTGGAGGTCCTGCAGGGTTTAGTTAAACCCATCGCCAGCCTAGAGTACCAGACAGTGCTACCACTGAAGACTATGGAAGTCCCTCGCTTCTGCGAGCCTCCTATCATATTCTACACCGGGGAGTCAGTCGAAGACGATGATCAAGACTGCATGATCCCTGAAGAGGCCGTAAACCAGATGGTGCCAATTACAGGCTTGGATTATACTACCCGACGGGTTTCGCAGATGTTCTCTAAGATGCGAATGCCGTCATTGCAGCCTGCTGCCCAGAAGAAGGCGTTCAAGGAGCTATGGGATCCGCCTCGAGATAATAAAGAACTGAGGAAGATCACTCAGCACCTAGGATTGGGTTATACCCTTCAAGAATACTATGAAGCTGAGGTGGACGTCATATCTGTCTCCTACCAGCATGAAGACCCTCCCGAGGTAGGATATGACAAATACCCCTCGGAAGATGAAGAAATCATTTATCAATCCATAATGAACAATGAAGCCCCAAACAGTCAGCCGGAGACGGGGACGTCTGATGAAGCAAAGAAAGATTGGTGCTGGGAAGACCTACCTTGCAAAGAAGAGCTGTTCCATGCTGAAGCAAAGTTTGACACGGGAATCCCGAATGAAGACCAAGTAACCAAAGAGCTGAGGGAATGCCTGGAGTTTGAGCGCATCTTGGAAGAAGTCCGGGCTCTACAGAATGATGATTTCTCAAGGGAGTCTGCATCATAAGAGCCTCTAAGGGCGGAAGACTCCATCTTTGAGTTTCCTGCTGATCCAGTTACGTCTTCGGGGCATACTGAACAGAATACAATAATATTGGGCGTATATGATGAGCCAGCACCCGCTGATGACCAGTATGATGAAACAGAGGGTCATGAAACTGAAGAAGATTATATCCCGGGAGGCTTCATTGACCTGTAAGAAGCCCCACCCGAGGTCGAAGATGGAGGTCAGGCCACCGTTGAGGAGCTTGTGGAAATAAATCTGGGGACCGCAAATGAGCCAAGGCCGACATTCCTCAGTGCACTGCTGGAGCCAGCTACCAGGGAACAGTATATATAGTTTTTGAAGGAATTTCGAGACTGCTTTGCATGGACATATGATGAAATGCCGGGACTGAGTTCTGATGTGGCACAGCACCGATTGGCAAAAAACCCAGATGCTAGCCCTGTAAAGCACCCTTCTAGGAGAATGCGTCCTGAATTGATAAATCAGATTAACAAAGAGGTTGAGAAGCTGATTGATGTAGGCTTTGTCGAAGAGAACCAATATACTACATGGCTAGCCAATATAGTGCCCGTAAAGAAGAAGAATGGGTAGATCAGAATATGTGTTGATTTTCGGGACCTTAATAAGGCTTGCCCGAAAGATGACTTCCCAATACCAATCACATAAGTGATGATCGATGCGACTACTGGTCATGAGGCCCTATCATTTATGGATGGGTCATCCGGATACAACCAAATCTGGATTGCTGAGGAAGACAGAGTGCACACTGCATTCCGTACCCCGAAGGGGATATTCCACTACAAAAGGATGCCGTTTGGCGTCAAGAATGCCGGCGCTACCTACCAAAGAGCTATGACCAAGATCTTTGATGATTTGCTCTTCAAGAAAGTAGAGTGCTACATTGATGATTAGGTAGTAAAAACTAAAAGAAGAGAAGACCATTTGCAAGACCTGAGGGTAGTATTCCAGAGGCTGCGCAAATATGAACTCAAGATGAATCCCATGAAATGCGCCTTCGGCGTGTCCAGTGGAAAATTCCTCGAGTTTATTGTCCGTCATAGGGGCATTGAAATTGACCCATCCAAGATTAAGGCTATCCAGGAGCTCCCTCCGCCAAGGAATCTGTCCGAGCTGAGATCTCTGCAAGGGCGTCTGGCCTATATCCGACGATTTATATCAAATCTGTCGGGAAGATGCCACCCCTTTCACAAGCTCATGATGAAAGATGTGCCGTTCCTCTGGGACGATGGCTGTCAGGAAGCCTTTGAGAAGCTGAAAGAATACCTCAAGACCCCTCCGGTGCTGGGGGCACCAATTAAGGGCAGGCCCTTGATACTGTATATCGCAGCCACATACTGTTCCTGGGGGCAATGCTGGCACAGATAAATGAAGAAGGCAAAGAACAAGCCTTGTACTACCTAAGTAGGAGGCTGATTAGAACTGAAGAAAGCTACAGCTACATAGAAAAGACCTGCTTGGCACTAGTCTTTGCTATCAAAAAGCTCCGACACTATATGTTGTCACATGAAGTCAGATTGATATCTGCAGCAGATCCGCTCAAATACATATTGACTCAGCCAGTACTGAAGGGCCGATTGGGAAAATGGGCAGTGATCCTGATGGAATTTGATATTACCTATACACCCCAGCAGGCGATAAAAGGATAGGCCGTGGCTGATTTCTTCGTAGAGCATCCTGTGCCGAAAATGATATGCTAGGGACTGAGTTACCCGATGATGAGACACTCGAGGCCTGCCAGACCAGTCAGTTATGTGGCAACTATTCTTGATGGAGCATCTAGAATAGAGACAGACTCCGATGGAAAGACCAGAATACGGGCTGGAGCCGGTATTGTGCTGAAATCACCAGAAGGGGAGGTCGTGCATACTTCCTGTTCTATAAACAAGCCCTGCACCAATAATGAGGCAGAGTATGAAGCTCTGATAATCGGGCTATATATAAGCCTCAACATGGGTATCCAAATGCTTCAAGTATTCGGGGATTCGATGTTGATAATAAAACAGATCCAAGGGGAGTTCGAAGTGCGGAAGCCAGAACTGAATCCTACCACCAAAAAGCTGTGCGCCTCATGGCGAAATTCTACCATATTGAGCTCAAGCATGTGGGCCGTGGACACAATGCCCAGGCTGATGCACTGGCAAAGCTGGCCAGCTCACTAGCAGTCCAGCCAAATAAGACACTGAACATTGTCGTTATGAACCGGCGGCAAGTCCCCAGTATGCTAGAAGGGTGCCCCGAAGAAGACGAAGTTGCCACCATCAGCACAGAACAAGCGTCTGATTGGAGACAGCACCTGCTGCAGTGGTTTCTACACCAACAACTGCCGCAGATAAGAGAAGAAAAGATGAAACTCCTAAGAATCAAAGATTCTTATGAACTCAGGAATGGAATTCTGTTCCGAATAATGGCAGATGCACGCAAGAAGATTCTGCTCCGCTGTCTGTCCACTGAGGAAGCCTGGCAAGCGATGAAAGAAACACATGCTGGGACAGTAGGTGCCCACCAGGCTGGTCCCAAGATGAAGATAGAAATCAAGAAGCTGGGCTACTATTGGCCCACCATGTTTAAAGACTGCTGTAAATTTGCAAAATCATGCCAGAAATGCCAGGAGCATGCTACTGTGCCTAGGAGGCCTCCTACGACTCTGCACCCTACAGTTCCCAGTTGGCCGTTTGCACAATGGGGAACTGATGTAGTCGGGCCACTACCGACTTCCTCGGCTGGACATAAGTACATACTGGCCATAACAAATTACTTCTCTAGATGGGCGGAGGCTATAGCATTAAGAGAAGTGACTGGTGAACTGGTCGCCAGATTCATCAAGCAGAACATTATCTTCCGGTTCGGGATCCCCAGTCGAATAATATCTGACAATGGAAGACATTTCAAAAATCAGAAGGTCTATCGGCTTGCTGAGAAGTATAAGATCGAATGGAGGACCTCCACTCCTTACAATCCACAGGCAAACGGATTGGCAGAAGCTTTTAACAAGACTCTCTGCACCTTGCTGGCCAAGGTCGTCAGTTCTAATAAGAAGAACTGGGAAGAGAAAATGTATGAAGCTCTGTGGGCATACCGCACCGTCTTCAAGACACCTACAGGGTGCTCACCATACTCGCTGGTATACAGCTCAGAGGCAGTGGTTCCGCTAGTGCTGGAAGTCCCGTCACTCAGAGTGGCAGTCCAATACGACCTGGCCCGTGGCGAATAGACCAATGCAGAAAGAAGACTAGAAGAACTAGCTGAATTGGAAGGGAAGCGCCTCTGATCCCAGAAGAGTATCCAAATGTATCAGGCCCGCATGGCCACTGCATTCAACAAACTCGTAAGAGGACGAGAATTCAAGAAAGGTGACCTCGTCATGGTCAAGAAAAAAGAAGTCATGGCGTCCAACCCAAAAGGAAAGCTGAATGCTAACTGGGAAGGTCTTTATGTGATACAGAGGGTCTACGAAGGAGGGGCCTACGTGGTTTTTAACCATCGAGGGGAAATCCAATTCTCCCCACTCAACGGAAGACTTCTGAAGCTGTATCATACAGCACAACCAACATTCCCCGAGTAATCGGGCAAAATCTACCCTTTCCTTGGTCTAGCGGCACTCCACCCTAGTCAAGCTACCCTTTCCTTGGCCTAGCGGCACTCCGCCCTAGCCAAGCTACACCCTTTCCTTGGTCTAGCGGCACTCCGCCCTAGCCGAGCTACCCCTTTTCTTGGTCTAGCGGCACTCCGCCCTAGCCGAGCTACCCCTTTCCTTGGTCTAGCGGCACTCCACCCTAACCAAGCTACCCCTTTCCTTGGTCTGGCAGCATTCCGCCCTAGCCGAACTACCCCTTTTCTTGGTCTAGTGGCACTCCGCCCTAGCCGAGCTACCCCTTTTCTTGTCTAGCGGCACTCCGCCCAAGCCAAGCTACACACTTTCCTTGGTCTAGTGGTACTCCTCCCTAGCCGAGTTATCCCTTTTCTTGGTCTAGCGGCACTCCGCCCTAACCAAGCTACACCCATTCCTTGGTCTAGCGGCACTCCGCCCTAACCGAGCTACCCCTTCCTTGGTCTAGTGGCACTCCGCCCTAACCAAGCTACCCTTTCTTGGTATAGCGGCACTCCGCCCTAGCCAAGCTACACCCTTTCCTTGGTCTAGTGGCACTCCGCCCTAACCGAGCTACCCTTTCCTTGGTCTAGTGGCACTCCGCCCTAACCGAGATACCCTTTTCTTGGTATAGCGGCACTCCGCCCTAGCCAAGCTACACCCATTTCCTTGGCTAGCGGCACTCCGCCCTAGCCAAGCTACCCTTTCCCGGTCTAGCGACGCTCCGCCCTAACCGAGCTACCACTCCCTTGGTCTAGTGGCACTCCGCCCTAGCCAAGCAACCCTTTCTTGGTCTAGTGGCACTCCGCCCTAACCAAGCTACCCCTTCCTTGGTCTAGTGGCACTCCGCCCTAACCAAGCTACCCTTTCTTGGTATAGCGGCACTCTGCCCTAGCCAAGCTACACCCTTTCCTTGGTCTAGCGGCACTCCGCCCTAATCAAGCTACCCTTTCCTTGGTCTAGTGGCACTCCGCCCTAACCGAGACACCCTTTTCTTGGTATAGCGGCACTCCGCCCTAGCCAAGCTACACCCATTTCCTTGGCCTAGCGGCACTCCGCCCTAGCCAAGCCACCCTTTCCCGGTCTAGCGGCACTCCGCCCTAACCGAGCTACCCCTTTCCTCGGTCTAGCGGCACTCCGCCCTAGCCAAGCTACCCTTTCTTCGTCTAGCGGCACTCCGCCCTAGCCGAGCTACCCATTTCTTGGTATAGCGGCACTCCGCCCTAGCCAAGCTACACCCATTTCTTAGTCTAGCGGCACTCCGCCCTAGCCAAGCTGCACCCTTTTCTTGGTATAGCGGCACTCCGCCCTAGCCAAGCTACCCTTTCTTCGTCTAGCGGCACTCCGCCCTAGCCGAGCTACCCATTTCTTGGTATAGCGGCACTCCGCCCTAGCCGAGCTACCCTTTCTTCGTCTAGCAGCACTCCGCCCTAGCCGAGCTACCCCTTTCCTTGGTCTAGCGGCACTCCGCCCTAGCCAAGCTACCCTTTCTTCGTCTAGCGGCACTCCGCCCTAGCCGAGCTACCCATTTCTTGGTATAGCGGCACTCCGCCCTAGCCAAGCTACCCTTTCTTCGTCTAGCGGCACTCCGCCCTAGCCGAGCTACCCCTTTCCTTGGTCTAGCGGCACTCCGCCCTAGCCAAGCTACCCTTTCTTCATCTAGCGGCACTCCGCCCTAGCCGAGCTACCCATTTCTTGGTATAGCGGCACTCCGCCCTAACCAAGCTACCCTTTCTTCGTCTAGCGGCACTCCGCCCTAGCCGAGGTACCCATTTCTTGGTCTAGCGGCACTCCGCCCTAGCCAAGCTGCACCCTTTTCCTGGTTTAGCGGCACTCTGCCCAAACCGAGCTACCCATTTCTTGGTCTGGCGGCACTCCGCCCTAACCCAGCTACCCATTTCTTGGTATAACGGCACTCCACCCTAGCCAAGCTACACCCATTTCCCGGTCTAGTGGCACTCCACCCTAACCAAGCTGCCCTCATCTTAAGCTGGTGGCATTCCGACCTGTCACCCTCTAAAAAGGAAGGAAGAAGAAAGAACAAAAAAAAAGTAAAAAAAAAAGGGGTTAAAAATAGAGATACCCCGCCAGACTTGCTCCTATATTAGGGACAAGTGCAAAAATGGCCCAAAACCCAGATGTGGTGAAAATCCGAAAGGGCACTGCAGGCAAAATCGGGTACCCCGCCACGTGAAAACCCGAAAGGGCGTGTGGGCAAAAGCAAGAGGGGGCTGGCTCCGGCAAAAACCCGAAAGGGCGCTTGGGACGGTAATGTGGTGATTCCAAAGAAAGCCTCACCTCCCACCATAAAGCTCCTCGTCGATCGACCGGCGCCTCGCCCGATCAATGATTAAACCCATCCGGAATGGACCTTACGTCTATTCTGTTGAAGCCATCATGCATTGCTCGAGAAAAATTCCCTCGATAATAAGCCCACCTCGGGATAGACCTTCCGTCTATTCTGATAAAACACTTCCACTTGTTTCTGTCTAAGACCCACAACAATGAAACCCTGTCCGGTTTAGACCTTACGTCTATCCTGATGAAACCTATGAAATCCTTGCATTGGTATAAACCCAGTACTGAAACCTGATACTGATCGACCGGCACATTGCCCGATCAGCAATAAAGCCTTGTTCGGTTTAGACCTTACGTCTATTCCGACTAAATCTACAGTCTCTTTACGTCTCGCCGTGATGAAACATGCTGTTGATCGATTGGCACACTGCCCGATCTATGATGAAACCTATCCAGTTTAGACCTTTCGTCTATCCTGATGAAATCCATGAACTCCTTGCATTGGTATAAATCCAATACCGATGATGAAACCCGCCATTGATCGATTGGCACCTCACCTAATATCAATGATGAAAACCCTATCCAGTTTGGACCCTACGTCTATCCTGATGAAACATATGAAATCTTTGCGTTGGTATGAGCCAATACCAATGATGAAACATGCTATCGATCGGTTGGCACACCGCTTGATCGATGCTAAGACCCATCCAGGGTAGACCTTCCGTCCGCTCTGACATAGCATAACACTGCTCTTTGAATCTATTCAGACCATCCGTCTGGATAGATCATGAAACTCTATCCCTTTGCGTTAATCTTAAACCCCACATTAACGATGAAACTCATATTCTTAGCAAACGGCCTCGTGCCCGAGCTGCTATTTATATCCTCTAAATCAATTCGGACCTTTCGTCTGGATAGATCATGAAACCCTACTTCCCTTTGCATTGATGTTGACACCCACATCAATGATCGTGTGTCCACAATAAACATATGGCGCCATGGTCCATAGGATGAAAGTTCTGGTCCCAGAAAAGACAATGAAAAAGGAAAAGAGAAAGAAAACGACAAAAAAAGTATATATATAAAAATGGGGTTGAAAATAGAGATACCCCGCCAGACTTGTTCAGGCGTTCTGGACAAGTGCAAAAATGGCCCTAAACCCAGCTGTGGTGAAAACCCGAAAGGGCACTGCAGGCAAAATCGGGTACCCCGCCACGTGAAAATCCGCAAGGACGCGTGGGCAAAAGCAAGAGGGGGCTGGCTCCGGTGAAAACCCGAAAGGGCGCTTGGGTCGGTAATGTGGTAAGTCAGAAGTTCCATGCCAACCGGCACGTTGCCTTCACCTACCCTTCACTGACGAGGCCTTCCGTCGGTCATCTGGCTCTATGCCCCACCAATGATAAAGCCTTTCCGCGGTAGATCCTACGTCTACCTGATGAAATCTACATACCCTCTTTTCACATATCCCACCAACAATAAAATCGGTCATCATTCCGATAAAGCCTGGCCAGTTCAGACCTTACGTCTGTCCTGATCTAACTCCTAAACTTTCCCTTGATCGATCGGCTCCTTGCCCGGTCAATGATAAAACCCTACCAGGACAGACCCTACGCCTATCCTGATGAAACCTACGTATTTCTTGGCAAAGTCCCACCCGCCATAAAACCCGCTGGAATAGACCTTACATCTGTCCTGACGAGACCTACACCTCTACATACGTCCCACCGTTGATCGACCGGCACCTCGCCCGATCAATGATGATATCCTCTATCCGGTTTAGACCTTACGTCTATACTGATGAAACCTATGAAACTCTTTGCGTCGATATAGGCCCCATATCGACGATGAAACCAACCACTGATCGACTGGCACCTCGCCCGATCAGTGATGAAACCATGTCCAATTAAAACCCTGCCAGTTTAGGCCTTTCGGCTATTCTGATGAAACTTATAACACTTTCTTTGCATCGATATAAACCCAATATCAATGATGAAACTAGCTATTGATCGACCGGCACCTCACCCGATCAATGATGAAATCCTATCCAGTTCAGACCCTACGTCTGTCCTGATGAAAACCACGCACCCTTTAATGTCCCACCTGTGATAACCTCTACCCAGTCTAGACCTTACGTCTACTCTGATGAAACTTGTAAAGCTTCTTTGCATCAATATAAACCCAATGTCGATGATGAAATCATGTACTGGTCGATTGGCACATCGCCCCGACTAGCTTTGAAACCTGCCCGGGACGGACCATTCGCCCGTTCCGGATTGTGCTCTGAGCCTCTTCGTTCACATTCCTGCAAGCCATCTCCCTTGCGGCACGTATGGCCAAGAAGGACGTTTGCTACCACCAACAGAATTCGGGTTAAAGCACCCCCCCGGAGGCCGTCACGCGGTGGAGCGAGTTCCCCATCCTTTCTTTGAAGGGGTGGACGCTCTCCTGCCAGATACGAGCCGTTCCTATGAGGGACTGCTAGAACCACTACCCCACTTCCCAAAGTGATGAAACCACATAGAAAAGACAAACCACGTATGAGACTGGTATAAAGAGTCCTTTCCATTGAATAAAAAAGGGAATACAAGAAGGGCCCCTGAGGGGGGAATTGTATTACAAAAAGGGGGAAACAGATATTCACGGGCGCCGGAATATGTCCTCGAAGGTCAGAAGCCCTACATGCGGGGCAGCCCCCAGCTCATGAAGTCGAGCCTCCTCCTCCTGTAGCCGAGCAGACTCGTCCTGAAAGGATGCCACCTGCCCCTCCAACAGAGCTACTTCCTCCGCAAGCTGCGGTCGAGAAGTTGTTATCTGCTGCAGTTCAGCCCGGAGGTCAGACAGTTCAGCCTCCAGGATGGTTATCCGGCTGCGCACGAACTGCTCCCGCTGCGCCAGAGACTGCAGTTGGCATTGGCGCTCCTGAAGAACAGAGTCCATCTTCTCCAGCTCAGATTTGCACTCCTTCCTTTGCAACTTCAAAGCTGCCAGTCTGTCAGACATAATATGTGCCAAGAAGTCCCGGCGATGTATGAACTTTAACAACAATAGAACCCGCTGGGCCCATATTTCCATGGGACAGCCCATCGCCTATAGATCGGCAGTGAAACACTCGGCTATCTCCTTCAGCCGCAGATAAGTCAGTCCGGGCTGGGACTCCACCAGCTGGCACAGCATGTCCAGATTTTGCCAGATAAAACTCTCGGATGAAGCGAAGCCAGGAGAAGGGGCTGGAGCTACTTTGAAAGTCACCTCGCCATCAATGTCTGCCCACAGTGCAACATCCGGCTGAGAGGACGAAGACGGCAAATCCACTGGAAGAATTGTCCGGTCCCTCTCTGTGCTCTCTGGCTGAGCTGAAGATTCCTCCTCCACCGCTGTCTCGGGTGCTATGGCTTGAACATCCGCGGAGGGAGGACCAATGAATGATGGAGCTACCTCTTCATGAGTCTCCTGAATAAGGGCTTCATCTTCAGCTACTCTTTCTGATAATGGGGGCGAAAGGTCCCTAGTCTGTAGAGGCAGAGATCCAGTCTCTATAGCCACTGTGGCAGGGACTGCTGACTTGGGCGCAATTGACATTACGGCGGCCGGTATAAAGGCGGAGCTTCTGGCTGGGTCTGCTTCGGCTCTAAACTCTGAGGCCCTCACAGGGATGGAAATCTTTCCTGATGATCCCAAATCCAGTGATGTTAAGTCAGTTGAAGATTGTAGTCTTACTGGCACGGGGCGAATAACCTCAGAAATTCCCATGCAAGTTGAAGGTAAAGCGGGGATGATGACCAAATCTGCAGATGAGACGTCCATAGAAACTGCGGCCACGTTTGAGCTGGTAATGACAGGGTCCTGAGGACAAAGCAGGATAATCTTCAGCAATGAATGAAAGAAAATAAATAGAACATCAGATAAAGAGAAGCCCACCGAGACGCTCGCGCCGAGAAGCCCGCCGAAGACGCCCGCGCCGAGAAGGTCGCGCCGAGATGCCCGCACCGACAACATGCCGCGCAGAGAAGTATACGCGCCGAGAAGGGTCCTACCTCACGCCGAGAAGCCCAAGGCAGGGCCAAGAAGGCTCCAAAGTGCTGACAATAATATCAGAAGATATGGAGATGAAAAACATGAAAATGAAAGATACATGTGCATAATATTGCTACAGCAACATGATCAAGCTGAAGGAAAATGTCAAAGAGAAATTGAGGAAGATACCCTCGAATGATGAAAGGCACCTGCAGACCCCGTGCCGCTTATTCTGCGCTTGCGCCGCCTGCAGGTGGGGGGCATTTGTTGACACCTTGAAAATGAGCAAGGGTGGAAACAGAATTGAAAAGAAGATCAGACCAAAGCTGAGGTCCGGTGCCATTGCCAGTCAGACGGCGGCACTGATGAAATAGCAGTCACCTGACTGATGAAACCCCCTAGCACACTTTAACAAGAGCTACACTACGGCCTCGTCTGAAGGTCTGCAGATGACACGTCATATCAAGTCAGATATTGATTTGTTGACAGATGAGATGTGAGCAAAGATAAAGATAAAGCCAGAACCAGCAAATGAAGATTGTGAAGATTCCGGCATGGTCGGAGCCACGAAAGAATTACCACTGAAACTATTACCCGGCTAAAGCCTCCTCGGGCTAAAGCTGATGCCCGGTGTTATCGTCATTCAAACGACAGCACTGATGAAATCCCAGTCTGCTGACTGATGAAATCTCAAGATGATCTCAACAAAGTTACGTCACTAATACTGGACCTTCTCCAGTTACGATGAATATCAGTTTAAAGAATTAAGAGAAGCCAAGGCACGTGTGAGGCCTAAAAGCCCTAAATGGGCCGGCCAGATGGGCTTCCGGGAGCGGCGCCGGAAACCTCAACAGGAGGCCACTCGGCGCGCCGGGAGCTACTGCGAACAGAGGAGGCACGCCGACTTCGACATGCCGAGATGCAAGAAAAGGGTGAGGTATATATAAACTCACTCACTCGAACATAAAAAAGAGAGGACGATAGCAGAAGAGAAGAGACCACCAAGAGACTAACAGAGTGGGAGAGAGCTCCCCCCCCCCCGCTGAGAAAAGAGAGAAGAGACCAAAGGAGAAAGCAGAGAGAAAGATTCGAAGCTGATTGAAGGTGGGCACCGGGGAGGGAGAGGAGTCAATGCTCCGCCCTCCCCCCCCCATTTCTGTATTTCATCTTCTTGTAATTTCGATTGATGCTACTTCTTCTTCTTCTGATGTATTCTGCGACATCGTAATCGGTTTTCATGCCGCTAGAACAGGACTTAGTCTTTGTTTGCAATTTTCTTCTATGTACTCCGTCCCTCTGATGCATGGATGTAATAGTCATGTCCGAATGAATAAACGAATGGAACAGGCCTCGATTGTCGCCTGCTATTGTCTCTGTGGAGGTTTGCCCCCTATTCCCCTCCCCAGTCTGATTATTCGTCTGCGTTTTCTTTCTCGAAGATGCTTTCGTGCGCTTGTTCCAGAGCCAGGGACATGCTATCCCTTGGCCTTCGGAACAAAGCCAAGCCACATGATGATTCACATCTGTGAGATTCCGGAGTTTCTGATGCCCGGTTTGCTTATCGACATCATCAGAGTCGTTTCTGGACCAGAGACAGATATCTCTTGGTTCCCAGGACGACGAATGATAACATGAAGCCATCCTCCTGGAATTCTGCACAAGAAATGGTGACAGAGGCTCCTTATGTTCGGTTCTTCTTTCCCATTTCCCTCTGTCCTTGGACTTCCTTCGAAACCCATGCCAAAGCTGGTCGATACCTAATAAATACATCCATCTTTGACTCCTCAGGGCCCGTCAATCTTGGCCTTAATCACCAGGAAAACCCCCTCAATCATCCATAAACCCCAAGACAGGGTGTCGTAAAATCCCGAAATACATCTCGGCGCCCTCATCTATCTCGGCTCCACGAACAGTAGAACCGATAAATAGCCCTCGGCATGAGCTTTCCCGCGCCAAGAACCCTATTGTTTTGGCCGCGCCGAAAAGCCCCCCCCGCCTCACTATTTCTCCTCACGCCGGGAAGCCCACGCCGGGAGCCTCCCTGGCCTTCTCTTCCTCGCGCTGGGAAGCCCGCGCCGGGAGCCTCCCTGGCTTGCTCTTCATCGCGCCGGGAAGCCCGCACCGGGAACCCCCTTGCCTTCTCCCCTGCGCACCGGGAACCTATCCCATGGCATCTTCCCCTTGGCGCCGGGAACCCCTCCTTGGCTTCCTTGTCTCGGCGCCAAGAACTTATACATATGTTTGAGGTGCGCCGAAAACTTGCTCTGCTGCCTAATGAGCCTCCGATTCCCCTGTCAAACTCACTCAGGGATGTCCACGAGTCACCAGAACCCCCCTCCGAGGATAAAATTAAAGGGAGTCAAACTCCCTTATGTTCCACCGTCCCGTGTCGGGTTATGAGTAATCCCTTTAGCTCGGAGGGCTCCGCCACTGCGTGAGTCTCGCCGGCTTCCGTAGGGAAGAGTAAAATGTTGTCCCACGGCAGCTACGTGATCCGGGAGGTTCGACCTCTCTTTCTTTCGACTTTCATCCCGGCACTCCGTGGGTGATAGTCTATTCGCCCCTGGGTATAATCTAGATTATGGGGAGATGCTGCCGAAATGTCGATCCGACGTTCTAACCCTGATGAGCCCCGGGAAGTGCACGTCATACACCTCCCATTCGGCACAATCTTTTGGGGAATACTAGTTCCACGAGGTCCTTGGCCGGATGAGAAATTTGATAGGGGACCTGTCCCCGATGATTGTTCAGGCTCCACCCCGCCGCTGCGTGGACGGTGTCCTATTTCTTATCTGGCATGCCCCCCTATAAGAGGGGGTTATGTCGATTTAATAAGCCTGTTACCTACTTAATTACATTCTTAGAATAACAATATCTTCAATATCACGCACTGTTATTTTTCTTTTATTACCGCCCCGAGCGGCCTCCTATTTTGGCGTTTAATCAAGGGTTGTCCTTCTAAGGAAGGGCGTAATTAACGTCATAGCCTTTATGGTATGACGGACTTTTGGTCCCGACTCGGACTTCACAATCGACTGACCAAGTCAGATCGAGCGCATAATAAAAATTATCACCATGGTGACTGGCACGCCAATAAATCAATAAATAAAACAAATAAAAAATCAAATAAGATAGACGGAAGAAAAAATCCCCGCGTCCACACTCGGCCAGGGCGGAGTGCCACTAGACCAAGGTGAAGGTAGCTCGATCATGGCGGAGTGCCACTAGACCAAGGTAAGGGTAGCTCGGCTAGGGCGGAGTGCCACTAGACAAAGGTAAAGGTAGCTCGGCTAGGGCGGAGTGCCACTAGACCAAGATGAAGGTAGTTTGGTCAGAGCGGAATGCCTCTACACCAAGGTGAAGGTTGTTAAAATAATAATTTGAATGTGCTGGACTTCTCTAGAAGCATGAAGAAAACTCCAAAATATTGTGGAAGAAAGATGGAGGCATAGAAGGTTCTAGAATGCCATTAAAAAGAGAGAACTCTAGAAACACTTATCTAGAGAGAAGATGAGAGAAGAATTCTCTAGAATGGCAGTACATAAGAAGTATCTAGAAAGAACTTCATACCTCTTATGGAGACTATAAATACCACCACCAAGGCACCCTTGTGGGTATCCAAGAGAGATCGAAGAGATCCAAGTAGAAGTAGAAGTGAGCCAAAGAGTCTCACTCCATTCCATCAACCTTCCAAGCATTTTACCAAGCCTTTCCATCTTCCATCTCCCCTTCTACATTGTACAAGATCTTTTGTACTTATACTATTTCTTCAATAAAATTATTGCTTTATTCACCTTTAGTGCCCATCTCACTTCCGCTGCTCCAACAAATTTGGTATCAGAGCCATAGCCTCCATTCCCTCAAGTTCCAATCATGGCGGCATCTAGCACAACTCTTTTCAACTATTCTCAAAACCTTATCCCCATTTTTGATGGAGAGAATTATGATTTTTGGAGTCTCCAAATGAAGACTCTTTTCATCTCTCAAGATCTCTGGGAGCTCGTTGAAGGCGGATACGAGGTACCAGAGGACGGGGCAACTCTCGCATCGTGGACGTCGGCAAAGTAAAAGGAGTACAAAGAAAATAAGAAGAAAGATGTGAAGGCATTATTATTCATCCAATAAGGGGTAAGCAAATCTATCTTTCCCCGTATTATGACGTCTGCAACCTCGAAAGATGCTTGGGATCTTCTAAAGCAATAATTTCAAGGGTCATCAAAGGTAATCTCCATCAAGTTACAATCATTATGGAGAGAGTTTGATAATATTATGATGAAAGAAAATGAAACTGTTCAAGCATTTTTTACTCGAGCTGCCGGCATCATAAATCAAATTAGAAGCTATGGGGATAAAATAGAAGAGAAGAAAATAGTTGAGAAAGTATTGAGAAGTCTTCCATTCAAGTTTGATCATATTGTTGCTGTTATTGAAGAATCCAAAGATCTATCAAAATTTTCTATGCACGAACTAATGGGTTCTCTGGAGGCGCATGAGCAAAGAATGAATAGATTTTCTCATCAGAATATGGAGCAAGCATTTCAATCAAAGGTATCATTATTTGATAAAAGAGAGGAGTCAAAGAAGGAGAACATGGAAGGCTATTCTTCACAACATCAGTTCAGGAATGGCAATTCAAGGCAGAAGAAGTTCATGAAACAAGGTCAGGACAGAGGAAGAAGATATGAGAAAAATTTTCCAAAAGGTACGCCTACCTCCCAATGCCGAATTTGTAAAAAGTTTGGACATGTTATGGAAGATTGCATATTTAAATGCACCAAATGTAAAAATGCTAATCACTCCCAAAGAGACTGTTATTATCAGCAGAAAAATGAAGCTAATTATTCGGAGATGGATCAACTATTTTACTCTTGCTTTACCAGTCATTCAAATTCTAACGATATATGGTATTTGGATAGTGGCTGTAGTAATCATATGACAGGAAATAAAAGTAGCTTTGTCAAATTGGATGAAGAGATACATTCTCAAGTGAAGCTTGGAGATGGCAAGTTACATGAAGTAAAAGGCAAGGGAGTGATAGCGGTGCATACAAAGGGAGGTAAGACGAAGTTTATCATAGATGTTCTTTATGTTCCTGGCCTAGCTCAAAATTTATTAAGTGTTGGACAGTTGATGCAAAAGGGTTATTCAGCCAATTTCAGAAAAGATGAATGCATCATTATAGAAGACAGAAGTGAAAAGTTAGTGGCAAAAATCAAGATGGCTCGCAACAAAGTCTTTCCGCTAAAAATGCCACTAGAAAATATGGCTCTAAAAATTGAAGGAGAAGATAGCTCTCTCATATGGCATCAAAGATTTGGCCATTTGAATTATAGAAGCCTCATATTATTAAAGAAGAAGAGAATGGTCATTGGATTGCCATATCTTAAAAAAGAAGAAAACAAAATTTGTGAAGGATGCATCTATGGAAAGATGCACAGATTACCCTTCACTAAAACATCATGGAGAGCTAAAGAGCCATTACAATTGGTACATACTGACATTTGTGGTCCAACAAAAATTGCCTCACTTAATGGTTCACGATATTTTCTACTGTTTGTGGATGATTATAGCCGAATGATGTGGATATACTTTCTGAAGAAAAAATCAGAGGCATTTACAATGTTCTTACGATTTAAAGCATTTGTCGAGAAACAAAGTGGCAAAAAGCTCAAGGTTTTAAGGGCAGACCGTGGAGGAGAGTTTACTTCTAAAGAATTTCAAGAATATTGCAGGAACGAAGGAATAAAGAAAGAGCTAACAGCAAGATATACACCTCAGCAAAATGGAGTAGCCGAGCGAAAGAACAGGACAATAGTAGAGATGGCTCGGAGCATGCTAAAAGGTATGAATCTTCCTAATAATTTTTGGGCTGAGGCTGTACATACTGCAGTTTACATTTTAAACAGGTCTCCAACAAAAGCAGTTCCAAACAAAACACCATATGAGACCTGGTTTAAGAGAAAGGCCAAGGTAAGTCATTTTAGAATCTTTGGATGCATTGCATATGGCCATATTCCTTCACAAGTTAGAGAAGAAAAATTTGATGAGAAAGGAGAAAAATATATATTCATTGGATATAGTGAGGAATCAAAGGCATATAGATTGCTTGAGCCTAAGACAAATAAATTGGTTATTTCTAGAGATGTGATATTTGATGAAACATCATCATGGAAATGGGAAGAAGAAGAAGAAAAACAAGTACCAAAAATAATAGAAGAAAAAGAATTAGTAGCTCCTTCTCCTCCATAAAGTCCAAGAGAGCAAGGCGAGTCAAGTAATGACTCAAACACACCACGACAAAAGGAACGCTCTCTCAAAGAAATATATGAAAGAAGTAATGTTGCTTATTTCTGCTATGAACCACAAAGATATGAGGAAGCAGTTAAAGATGAGAAATGGATAAGGGCCATGGATGAAGAAATGAATATGATTGAGAAAAATCACACATGGGAGCTAGTTGAGCAGCCGAAAGATAAAGAAGTTATTGGTTTAAAATGGATATACAAGATTAAGTATAATGAGGATGGTTCCATTCATAAATATAAAGCAAGGCTCGTAGCAAAAGGGTATTCTCAACAACCTGGTATTGACTTCAATGAGACATTCGCACCAGTTACAAGGATGGAAACTATACGGGTTGTCTTAGCATTGGCAGCACAATTGAAATTGTCAGTATTTCAGCTTGATGTCAAATTTGCATTTCTAAATGGCAATCTTGAAGAAGAAATATATGTGGAGCAACCACAAGGCTATCAAATCAAGGGACAAGAAGATAAAGTTTATCGCCTACATAAGGCATTATATGGGTTAAAACAAGCCCCTCGAGCATGGAACAATAAGATCGATCAATATTTTCAACAAGATGGCTTTCTAAGATGTCCGAGCGAGCCCTCATTATATATAAAGAAGAAAGGTATGGACTTCCCAGTCCTTTGTCTATATGTTGATGATCTAATCTATTTTGGTACTAGCCATGATATGCTAGACAATTTCAAGAAGAAAATGATGAAAGAGTTTGAAATGACCGATCTCGGCATGTTGAGTTATTTTCTTGGCATTCAAGTAAAGCAAATCAAAGGAGAAATATTTCTCAGCCAAGAAAAGTATTGTGAAAATTTGTTAAAAAAATTCAATATGGCCAATTGCAAGACCGTGGCTACACCTATGGTAGCAAACACAAAGCTCTCTATACATGATGATGCATAGAAGATTAATACTTCAGTCTATAGAAGTTTAGTTGGTTCTCTTTTATATCTCACAAATACAAGGCCGGATATTCTTTATTCAGTAAGTGTGGTATCACGTTTTATGAATGAGCCGAACAAACTACACTTTGCAGCGGCCAAGCATATTTTGAGATATCTCCGAAGAACTACAAATTATGGCATCAAGTATGTCTCTGAAGAAAATAATCATCTTATTGGCTATACAGACAGTGATTGGGCAGGCTCGACAGATGACCGAAAGAGTACTTCTGGATATTTATTTTATCTTGGAACAAAGCCTATTTCATGGTCATCTAAAAAGCAACAAACAATCACTCTATCATCAGCAGAAGCCGAATATATATCTGCTACAAGTGCCGCATGCGAAGCTGTCTTGTTAAGGAGAATATTATCACAGCTTCAACAAAATCAAGAAGAACCAACTACTATACTTTGTGATAATATGTCAGCCATTGCTATGACAAAGAATCCAGTCTTTCATGCACGGACGAAGCATATCGAGCTGCGTCATCACTATATCCGAGATTTGGTCGAGAAAGAAGAAATCATTCTGAAGTTTATAAAGACAGAAGAACAAGTCGCCGACATCTTCACGAAGCCCTTGGCCACCGACAAGTTTATACACTTTAGAAGGAGTATGCACATTACAAATTAAGAGGGGGTGTTAAAATAATAATTTGAATGTGCTGGACTTCTCTAGAAGCATGAAGAAAACTCTAAAATATTGTGGAAGAAAGATGGAGGCATAGAAGGTTCTAGAATGCCATTAAAAAGAGAGAACTCTAGAAACACTTATCTAGAGAGAAGATGAGAGAAGAATTCTCTAGAATGGCAGTACATAAGAAGTATCTAGAAAGAACTTCATACCTCTTATGGAGACTATAAATACCACCACCAAGGCACCCTTGTGGGTATCCAAGAGAGATCGAAGAGATCCAAGTAGAAGTAGAAGTGAGCCAAAGAGCCTCACTCCATTCCATCAACCTTCCAAGCATTTTACCAAGCCTTTCCATCTTCCATCTCCCCTTCTACATTGTACAAGATCTTTTGTACTTGTACTATTTCTTCTATAAAATTATTGCTTTCTTCACCTTTAGTGCCCATCTCACTTCCGCTGCTCCAACAAAGGTAGCTCGGCCAGGGCGGAGTGCCACTAGACCAAGGTAAAGGTAGCTCGGCTAGGGCGGAGTGCCACTAGACCTAGATGAAGGTAGTTCGGTCAAGGCGGAATTCCACTAGACCAAGGTGAAGGTAGCTCGGCCAGGGCGGAGTGCCACTAGACCAAGGTGAAGGTAGCTCGGCTAGGGCGGAGTGCCACTAGACCAAGACGAAGGTAGTTCGGTCAGGGTGGAATGCCACTAGACCAAGGTGAAGGTAGCTCGGCCAGGGCGGATTGCCACTAGACCAAGGTGAAGGGTATTTCGATTATTCATGGAATGCCGGTTGCGCCATGTGATACAGCTTTATATGCATTCCATTGAGGGGAGAGAATTGGACGACTCCTTTATCGTCTACCAGGATGTAGGCACCCCCCTCATATACTCGGTGGATGATATATGGTCCGACCCAGTTTTTGACCACCTTCTCCTTGGGGTTGGAGGCCATCACTTCCCTTTTTTTGACCATTACTAGGTCTCCCTTCTTGAATTCTCGACCTCTGACCAGTTTATCGAAAGCACGGGCCATGCGAGCTTGGTAGAGTTGAATGTTTTGTTGCGCACGGAGGCGCTTTCCTTCAAGCTCAACAAGCTCCTCCAATCTTCTTTCTGCATTAGTTTGCTCACTGCTGACTAGTCCATGTTGGATAGCGACTCGCAGCGAGGGGACTTCTAATTCAATCGGCACCAGAACCTCCGACCCGTACACGAGGGAGAATGGCGAACAGTCGGTTGGGGTTTTATAGACGGTACGATAGGCTCAAAGCACTTCGTACATCTTTTCTCTCCAATCCTTCTTGATGGATTTGACGGACTTTGCCAGCAACGTGCATAGCGTCTTGTTGAAGGCCTCTGTAAGTCCATTGGCTTGAGGGTTGTAGGGGGATGATGTTCTCCAGTCAATCTTGTATTTATCAGCTAGCCGATAAACCTTTTGGTTTCTGGAATGGCTGTCGTTGTCAGAGATAATTCGGTTGGGAATCCCGAACCGGAATATTATGTTTTACCTGAAGAATCTTGCAACCAATTCTCCCGTCACTTCGCTTAGTGCTACTGCCTCCACCCATCTGGAGAAATAATCTGTAGCTGCTAAGATGTATTTGCACCTTGATGAAGATGCTGGCAGTGGCCCTACCACATCTGTGCCCCATTGAGCAAATGGCCAGCTTGGTATGGTAGGTTGTAGCGGCACTAGAGGTCTTCTTGACACATTGGCGTGCTCTTGACATTTCTGACAAGCCTTCGTGAACTTGCAGCAGTCATCAAATATAGTGGGCCAATAGTAACCTAATTTCTTTATCTCAATTTTTATCTTCGAGCCGGCCTGATGTGCTCCCGCTGAACCCGCGTGGACTTCTTGCATCACCTGCCCAGCTTCTGCTTAGGACAACCAACAAAGTAAGACTCTTCTTCGGGCATCTGCCATTATTCAGAACATGGTTCCGTTTCTCATCTCGTAAGAGTCTTTGGCCCTCAGGAGTTTCATTCTCTGTTCTTTCTCTTTTGGGAGCTGTTGGTGCTGGAACCATCGTAGGAGAAGTTCTCGCCAGTCGGGCTGTTGAACCTCTTCGACGGCTGCCACCTCGATTTCTTGTTCATCGGCCAAGACCTCTGTCACACTGGGGACCTGCCAGCGATTGATCACTGCTATGTTCAAATTTGTGTCTGGCGTGATTGCCAAAGAACTGACCAATTTAGCGAGGGCGTCTGCCTGAGCATTCTGTCCTCGGTTGACATGCTTGATGCTGATAAAGTAGAATCTTGACATCAGGCGGGTTACCAGCGGATGGTAGGAGAGGAGCTCTTGCTTTCGCACATTGAACTCTCCTTCCAGCTGTTTTATAACTACCATAGAGTCTCCGAACGCTTCCAGCATCTGAATTCCCATGGACAGTGCGATCTGCAACCTTATTATTAGGGCTTCATACTCTGCTTCATTATTTGTGCAAGGCTTGTTTATTGAGCAAGATGTGTGCACAACTTCTCCCTCTAGAGATTTCAGGACTATGCCTGCCCCTGCTCTGACCCTGGCTGACCCAATGGCCGAGGTGTCAATTCTGGAAGCGCCATCAAAGTATAGATGCCACAAGGAGGGCTGCACTTGAGCGGCTTCTAGGGTTCCATCTTCAGGAAGCTCCGGTTCCAGCGGGTAGTCTCCCGGTACTGGGTGCTCGGCGAAGAAGTCTGCAATAGCTTGGCCCTTGACAGCCTTTCGCGGCACATAGGAGATATCAAACTCTATAAGGATCACCGCCCATTTTCCCAAGCAACCTTTGAGTACCGGCTGGGACATAATATATTTCAGCGGGTCCTCTTTGGATACCAGGCTGATTTCATGCGACAACATATAGTGTCGAAGCTTCTTGCCTACGAAGACCAATGCCAGATAGATCTTCTCAATATAAGTATAGTTGTCCTTTGTCCTGACCAGTCTCCGATTGAGGTAATAAAGGGCTTGTTCTTTTCCTTCTTCATTATTTTGGGCCAGCATTGCCCCCAGAGAGTTGTATGTGGCCACTATATATAATATCAGCGGCTGTCCCTTCACCAGTGCGCCCAGCACTAGAGGAGTCTTCAGATAGTCTTTTAGCTTGTCAAAGGCTGTCTGGCAATCTTCATCCCAGTAAAAGGGAACATCCTTCATCATCAATTTGTGGGAAGGCTGGCATCGCCCTAACAAATTGGAAATGAACCGCCCGATATAAGCCAAGCGGCCCTGTAGTGATCTCAGCTCGGAGACATTCCTTGGTGTAGGTAGCTCTTGAATTGCTTTGATCTTTGCGAGGTCTATCTCAATTCCCCGGTATCTGACAATGAAACCCAATAATTTTCTGCTCGATACTCCAAACGCACATTTCATAGGATTCATTTTTAATTTATACTACCTCAGCCTCTGAAAAATGATTCGAAGGTCATGCAGATGGTCTTCTTTTCTTCTGGTCTTGACCACCAGATCATCTATGTAGCACTCGACCTTGTGGTAGAGCAACTCATCAAATATTTTGGTCATTGCGCGTTGATAAGTTGCGCCAGCATTCTTCCGTCCGAACGGCATCCTCTTGTTGTGATAGATGCCTTTAGGGGTTCGGAAGGCAGTGTGGACCCGATCATGTTCCGCGATCCATATCTAGTTGTAGCCGGACGACCCATCCATGAATGACAGGGCCTCATGGCCGGTTGTAGCATCAATCATGACTTCTGTTATTGGCACCGGAAAGTCATCCTTGGGACAGGCTTTATTTAGATATCGGAAGTCAACACATATCCGGATCTGTCCATTCTTCTTCTTTACGGGGATGATATTTGCCAGCCACGTGGTGTACTGATTTTCTTCGACGAATCCCACGTCAATGAGCTTGTCGACTTCTGTACAAATCTGAGTGATGAGCTCCAGTCTCATGCGCCGTGGTGGTTACTTCACCAGCTCGGCTTCAGGGCTGATTGCCAGCTCATGTTGCGAAACTACAGGGCTTAGACCTGGCATTTCTCTGTATGTCTAGGGGAAGCAGTCCCGGTACTCTTGCAGTAGCTGGATATACAGCTCACGTTCTTCTGGGGATAGCTGGGCGCTGAGGAAGGTAGGCCTAGGGACTTCTTCGCTTCCCAGGTTGACTTCTATCAGCTCGTCGACTGTAGCTTGGCCTCCATCCTCTATCTCCGGAGGTGCCGGTTGGAGGTCGACGAAATCTGGAATGCCGTCTTCGGGGCCGAGGACCTCGATTTCCTCATTTGACATCATCAGAGCCTCCAGGGAGTCCTCTGCTTCATTCAATAGCAGATGTGCAGATTACTCTATCAGCAAGTCCACGGCCATTGCAGTTTCTAAGGGCGAGAGAGCAGCTTCACCCCCCGTAGATAGAGTTGTAGCCATGATAGGCTGGTGGTTGCTTATTGCCGGGCTGGGACAGACTCTCGATCTTGTGGCAGAGGTTGAGGAGGCCTCGCCCTCTGAGGCAGTTGTATTTTCGGTAGAAGTGGCCTTTTCTTTCCTAGCAGCATGTGCCTCTTGATCGGAGTCGGCTGATGCTTCCCCGATTGGCAGGAGAGGTGTTGAGGTCATCATCAGTAGGACTCCACTGGAGGGAGAGGTCCCTGTTTGTTCAACATCTTCGGCTTCGCTGCTGCTAGCCGTATCAAATTTGGCTTGAAGGGCCGCCTCTTCGGGATAGACCCGCTCCCAGCATAGGCAAGGAATGACGGTCTCCACTTCTTGATTTCCGGGCTGAGCCGGCTTAGCATATTCAGCTTCCATCGGGTATTCATCAAAGGCTGCCCCCAGTGGGCTATCTTCAGCAGGGTAGAAGATGGAGATGGTGTCCACCTCGTATTGCCCACTATAGTAATATTCTTCTAGGGTGAAGCCCAACCCTGGGTGCTGAGAGACGCGCCTCAGTTCCTTATCCAGACTTGCGGGATACCACATTTTCTGGAAAGCTTCCTGGCTGTTATGAGACTGATCGGAGGGGATGTGTTGCTTCTGAAACATCCTGGCCATCCGACTGGTTGTGAATGCCAGACCCTTGATGGGGACTGACAGATTGCTTATATCTTCGGGGAGGCAGCAGTCTGTGTCATCCCAAGTAGGATGTTCTTCAGCCGTATAGAACAAGCTGCTAAGTCCATCTACCTGCGCCACCTCCCATGTTTTGAAAGGCTCGACAGTGGGGTCATCGAGGCCAGGAATCGGCTTGGTGAGGCCGTCCAGGACTCCAATCTAGTTGTGCTATCGATCGACCAGCACTTCGTTAGCTTCGGGGTACAAAGCTGGGGGTGCTATTCTGCCCACGTCCCCGGATACTGTGATATGTGAGACCACCTTGGGCTTGACATATCCGCGCGGCGGTGGTGAATACCAATTATCGCTGGGTGCATTTTTTGACACCCCCACAGGGGCTTTGGCTTCAGATGTCTTCTGAGGAGGCCCCGCATATAGGTTGGCATCCGCCAAGTGACATTCAAATACCTCGAATGGGTGGAGGTCAAAAAATATCCTCTCATCCTTCCCCTAGAGACTATATTTGCAACATTGGTGGAGCGTAAAGGGCACCACCATATTTTCATGCAGCCATGGGCGGCCGAGCAGCGCCTTGTACGAGGTGCGGGAGTCGATGACATGGAACTGCACCGTCGTAGTGAAATCCGTCAGGGTAAGTGTGAACTCCGCCACCCCCATCGACACTTCACATTTTTTATTGAAGTCGGCGATACGCATATCCCCGACATTCTCGAGATGCATGTTGAAGTGGTGCCTCTCGTATATTTTATAGGGCAGAATGTTGACCGCTGCACCAGGATCGACCAGAATCATGTTCAGCTCCCTTCCGTTCAGGTGCCCCTTCATGTACAGCGGCATGTTGTGGCTGATGGTAGGTAGCAACATATCCTCTGGAGTGAAGGTCATGCTGGCTTCCGGCATTGCTTCAGCCAAACAGGTCTCAAAATGAGCAGGCGTCTGCAGAGCGGTGATGATCGCCTATCAAGTCTCTTCACTCAAAGAGAGGATCTCCCAAATTATGAATCAAGTAGGGAGCTTCTTGAGTAGCTTCATTATTCGGCTCCCAGCTCAGACATTGGAAAGCTTAATCTCTTCAGCCCATCTGAGCTTGGGAGAGTCCTGAGTTGCGCCCTTGAAGGACCTGCTTCATCTGCTTCAGACTCGACACCCTTCTGGTTAGCACCGGATCCTTGCTGTTCTTCATCAGCCGCTGCAGGGCAAACTCCATCTATATTCGGGGCTTCGGCAGACTGTGCTGGCCGTGAGTGAACACCCCTGGGTGCAGGGTTAGCCTCCCGGCATGGCTGCTTCCCCTTAGACATATTCATGAATTCAAGAAATGAAGGGACTACCTTGCCCCCACTCTTGTTATATAGACCTGGCGGAGGAGGGATATGGACTCCCTTGACCTCCGGGGGAGGTGTCTTATAGGGCTGCTCTCCCCTGAATATAATGTTGTGGTTGGGCGGCGACTGGTGCTCCCATTTTCAGCCTGACCGGGTTGCATGTGCAGCAGTCGCGGCTTCGGCCTTGCCTCTCTCAATAGGGGGTATGAAGCAGATTTCCTCTTCTTCCTCATCTCCGGGCAAGTTGAAGAGTGCTGATAGAGTATTGTAGGAGACAACCTGCACTTTATCGGCCTTAGCGGCCTTTCTTTTCTTCTTCTTTTGTTTCTTCTTCTTTTTTACTTCAGCGGGCGCCTGCCCCCAAAACAAACTGCCCACTTTATCGGATGTTGCATCAGCTTCTTCCTTTCGCTCGAGCGAGAGCTGCTCCAGTTCTTGCCATGGGACATGGTCCCGCACCAGCAAGGGCTTCAATTCAGGCTGCATGTACTCGTCTAGCCCTTCAATAATGTCTTGTAGTATGCGGATCCCAGGACTGGTTTCCTTGACCACTGGCAGCGGAGTTTGTCTCCTTCGATTGCGGGTGGGTATTCTGATGACTGCAGGTGGAGTGGTCCACACAGGTGCTGCCACTAGCGAAGCGGGTCGCGGTGTGACTCCACGGACATGTGCCGCCACTTTCGGGCAGGGTGCCCTCTCCTTTTTGTGCTTTGCAGGGACCTGCTGCAACCCCTGTTGTTTCTTCACGGGCTCCAAGAAATGAGTTTCATAGGTGTGCCGCGTGCTTGCTTCAGAGATCTCCTCTGGCAATGCCTGGTATAGGGAGATCATGTTGACTCCTGCCCTCCTCAGAGGGGCTTCATGTGGTTGAGGAGGGTCCACTTTGTACTCCCCCAACTTTATTTCATTTTTCTTCACCATCCCTTCGATGATGTCCTTGAAAACATAGCAATCTTCGATTGGATGCCCCAGCATCTGGTGGTAGGGGCAGAATCTTGGGCTGTCTTTTCTCTTCAGGTCCTCCGGCCTCTTTGGCTTTGGCAGGGTGACCATGCCATATTCCATTACCCAGTCGAACAGAATCCTGGTCTTGTCCTTTGGAAAGGAGTAGGCTTTCTTCATCTTGTCCCGTAGCGAGGGACCTTCATTGCTATCCAGGGCTTTTGCAGGCTATGGGGTGACTGCCTCCTTGCCTTTACCTTTCTATTGTTCGAACGCCTTGATGTCAAGAGTGTTCACTTCTTTAGGCGGCTGGCGCCGCTCCACTGCCTTGCCCTTCTAGGTTGTGCTAGCAATTGATGTAGGGGTAGGCTTGGCCAGAAAGGCTTCCACTTCGGCCATGACATTGTTTAATCGGTCAAATGACCATATTTTCATTACAATCATCTTTTCCAGAACTTTCCTCCTGAGGTTCTGTTTGCATATTTGCACAGCGTCATCCTGATGCGGGGGCCGCTTGCATCTCATTCCGAGATTCCTCCACCTCTTAATATAGTCGAGGGCTGTCTCATCTGCCCTTTGCTTTGTTGAGTATAGTTCGGCCACTATGACCTCCCTCTCAGTAACATGGAATCTTTCCCTGAACTTCCTCTACATATCCGACCAATCACTGATCGACCAGGCCGGGAGGCTGAAGTACCATTCAAATGCGAGCCCTGTCAGTGAGGACCCGAAAAACTTCAAAAAGTATGACTCATCGGTGGCCCGATCACCCATGACGGTCATATAATATGCGACGTGTTCTTTTGGGGATCCCTTCCCGTTGAACTTGTCGAACTTGGGCGGCTTGTTGATCCCTGGGGGAAGCCGCTTGGCAGCATGATGTTGTGGGTATGGCACCCGATAGGCATCAAATGCGACGTAGTCGCCTTCACTCCTTTTTGCGAGCTTCAGCTCGATCATTCTTTCCACCATCATCCAGTTCATGACCGTGGGGTCAATTGGGTCCGGATAGAAGTGTGCCGGCTGCAGATACGGGGTGACCAGAGCGGTCGCCTGTGGAGGACGTAGCAGTGGGGGTGTCTGGTGCACTTGGGGGAGCACCGGCGGCATCAACGGCTGCAATTGTGGTGGCCGCTATTGAGTTATCGCCATGCTCGGCTTTGACGACTGAGGCATGGGGTAGAGCGACCGAGGGTCGACATGACGGACCGCTCCCCGGGATGATTCACCCTGGACTTCAGGCGGCTTGGAAGCTGATGACTGTTCAGTCTTCTCCATCAACTATTTCTTCAGCAAGTCTATCTCTTGCTGTTATCTTTGAAGTAGCATCAAGATCGACGGGTCCATAGTTGCCGTGCTAGGGATAGCCTCTGTTGCTTCCCCGGACGTACCCTCGGGCAGGATGTCGAGGAGGATGTCATCATCTTCTTCCGTCGTCACTACATTGGCGGTTAAGATAGCAGCTCCATCATTCCGCTGGTGATAACCCAGGGGTTGTTTTCCTTTAGCTGTCGCCAGGAGCTCCCTTGCGGCTTCTGTTCTTCGAGTATTCGGCCCCGGCCTCGTGGCCAATTGAGCCAACTCGCGGGGGTCTTCGGGAAGCCCCCCATATCGGCTGAATGTGGCAGCCATATTGCAGGTGAAGACCTGCATCCTTCTTCTCCATCGATGGACCATCCTCTTAGCCTGCTCCGGGAAGGTCAGCCTCTCGAACACAGAAGTCCTTCTTGTTTCTTCCCGCCTAGTGGCGGCTTCATCGGCTTCGATCTCAAAGCCATCATCATAGCCATTGTCGTCAACTGACGACACCATCATCCTTTCCCCTACATCTTCTTCAACTGCCATTGAAGGGTACTAGTCTTCATTGGCTGCGGCTGCTTGCATCAACCGCTGCTGTCCAAGCGAGGGGTTGCCTATCCCTCGGAAATAATTCTTGATTAAATTGGCCATCTCTTCTCGACCCCATTTTTGATGTAGCACGGGGGACAGTTGTCGACCTCCCGCAGGAGGGATGTAAGCCAGCCGAGCCCTGTCGACAGGTTGCTGAAATCTTCGTCCCACAGCAGGGATGTTGGCTTGGCGGGCGTAGGCCCAGATGCTTTCACGGCACGGAGGGTCCGCAACCACTTCTTCTTCTCTCAGGGCTAGGCCCCTTTCTTTCTGCCCCTCCACTCCGTCACGAGTAGGGCGACAATGGAAAGGTGCAGCTTGGTGGACAGGTTAGACCCTTTTGGGGACCCATACCTGTTTGAACTTCTTTAATTTGCCCTGGGGGCCAACTTCTCTTGGCCGTAGCGGCCGGCCACTTCTCTTTCTGCCCTCCTTCCAGTGAGGGCTTGGTATGAGCTGCGGACGGGGAAGGTGGGGACGACCCGGTCCGGGACTATTCGTGCATCGCGTCCATTGAGGAAGATGCGTACGCCACCAGTCATCATGGATTTATCGGATTGAGACAGAGATCCGATAACCACAGCAGTGCTCCTCCGGAGTTGTTTACGCTGACAACCTCCGGACTTGTTAGCAGCATCGGGGCGGACCCCAAGGACAGCATGGTGCACTAGGCAGCTGGCGACAAGGGTTGGACTCTTGGGCGAGTCATGGCAGCATCGAGCCTTCAGAGGCTCCATCTTCTTTGTAGCTCCCTCGACGGGCTCTGAGGGTTCCACCTCCAGCATATCCACAAAGGCTAACCCCAAGAAATTGGGGAAGCCAACAGCAGTAGGGAAGTTGCCGAACACCATGGGCACCGCCAGGTACCCTTGCGCATGACCGGCCACTATTGAAGGGCTGAAGCCGACGCCAGTCAGTCCAGTTGTTGTCGTCATTGTTCACCTGCCAAGATAAACAAATCAATGATCAGCAACCTTTGAGAGGGCCTCGAAGCCCGAGTATCTCGGCAAAGAGATGAAAGGTGACACTGGTCTCACCGGGCGTGCCAGACTGTTTCAGCGATGGGATCTCTTCCTCGTACTTTGTTAAAGATTATTATTATTTTTGTTTATTGGTGGGTTTATTTGGTTTATTTACGTGTCGATCAACCAATTCATTAGCCGGCAATTAACTGACTGATTGACTGCGCAGGCGTGCCAGCCACATAAGTGACGAGTTTATTATGCGCTCATTCTGACCCGTACATGGGCGAGAGTGAGATTCTGTCGGGACTAGCAGTCCGCCACACCATAAAGGTTGTGGCGTTAATTACATCCCCCACGAGGAGGGAAAACCTTTGATTAATTGCCGAGATAGTGGGCTGCCGAGGCCGGAATAAAGATGCGAAGGTATAAACGTGACGATGTCACATGAGATGTTTCTATCTATCATGCAAGAGAGGCATGGTTCATTAAATTAGAGACCCTTGGTATGTGGCGGGGGGCGTAGGTCCGAAGACCACCATCGCGCATAGCAGAGACTTTCGATCGGGCGTAACTCGGGCTTCCGTCAGTGCTATTTAATATACCCGAGGGTCCAGGCAGACATGCACACATGATGCTCGTGATTATGCTAAGCATGGCAGTAGAGTTGTAATGATGATCAGTGATCAATCAAATTATTAGCCTCCCCCCAAGGGGGACGAAAGCGATAACATAAGCACGATAACGAAAGCAAAGCGATAACGAACATGGTAGCAAAAGCGTGGTAACAAGATAGCTCGGGCCTGAATAGCCCCTTTCTTATTCAATTTATTATTGGTTAGGGTCATTAATCTCGACTGCGGGAGACGAGGATCACTCCGAGGGCGAGTCATTGATCAGGACATTTCAATGCTTCAAACCGGCGTGACTGTGCGTAGGGATAGCTTTCCCCAGCGCGGCCAAACGTAGGTAAATGATCTTAATACGACGCGGCCATAACCATGGTTAATACGGCGCGGTATGCTTGGGGCGCGTCGATTTAGGGCGCGTCGGGAACATGCCATTTGAAAAAAAGTTTTTATGAGTGTAAGACTATTCCGGCGCGGGGGGGGGGGGGGGTGCCGTATTAAGGCGCGCCGGATTAGGATCGCGCCGTTTTAGCTAATTTTTGATGAATTTTGACACGATTTAAGTTTATTAGGGTTCTGTTGAGGGTTTTGAAGTCAATTGAGGTGATTGTTTGTTTAACTGGAGCCCAACGCCCTCCAGAAGTGAAATTATAAGCTAGTGCAAGGTTTATACTCAAGCACTAGGGTCCTTAGCCTTTAGAACAAACGTTTTATTGAGGCCATTTCATGTTGGTGATCTTATAAGTTAAAAAGATTCTGCGAAAAATTGGGCAGCATCTCCCCCATCTCTGAAGGACTGCAGGGGAGAAATGGCGTCATACTCACTCATGGAGTAAGCCCCTAAACAGCCGGTCTGCATGGTGGCAGCCAGCAAAACCCCAGTCGGACTGAATACCCCGAGGACTAGCCTGTGAGGGGCACCATAGTTCCGTGGGTGGAAACAGAGGGACGAGGCAGCTATTGACGGAAGCAACACCCCGAGGACTGGCCTACGAGGGGTGGGCAACCTACAGCGTGCACTGCACCCGCTAGCAAGAGGGCATTAGGGAGAGAAGCCCCGAGGACAAGCCTACTAGGAGCACTCATCCCTTAGCCACCACAGAACCCCGAGAGACTGTGGGTTTGACGTTTTCAGGCTGAAGCCCTTGTTTTTATTAGCCTTACAGGCCATGGGAAGCGTCCATCATTCAGGAGTGGAGCTCCCTTGACCGATTGGCAACTCTGTGAAGCAGTGGGGAATATCCCCCTCCCCGGGTGATTAAGACGAAACCAACGGGACTCTAATGGTTTAGTGGCTGTAAACCACAAATGAGGGGAGTGAGACTTCTCAGCATTGATAGCTTACCCGTCACAGGGTTGAGATGTTAAAGCTCGCGAGACTGGGTCGCCATCCATAGAAGAGAATGCAAACAGCAGTCACGGAGAGAGAGGCAGTTGATATGCAGTTGGGATGATTTATCTACACGCGCATATACTCGAATGGCTGGAACGTAGTAATCACAACGTGGATTCCACTATTCCAGATGCAACCCCTACCTCCTCTGAGCAACGGAGAAATGCAAAGAGGGAAGAAGGTCGAGATCAGATCTTGTATTAAAAATGGGAGAAACGTATGCACAGGCACGGACGCGGAGGACCCGGGGAGGGGTTATCTTTGTAGCCCATGGCATCCCAGGGCGTATTCGGAATCAGGGGGAAACCAGAATCGAAAATCTATACACAGGAGGACACCGATATATATCTACCGAATGAAATAGTAGTGGGAGGAGAAAATGAGGTGTTGAGCATTCAATCCACCGATACATTCATATACGTATGCCATCATCCCATCGGCGAAGGAGGCTACACATATGTTACAAGTTCGGTGCCGGCATCGCGGCACGGCCACCGTTTTACTTACATGGGATCTCACAGCAGAGCAACAGAAAAAGAAAGAAGGATGGCGAAGAAGGGGGGAGGGGTTGGCTCATATCATCGCCATCCCCCACCCCTCTTGCTTACATTCGATTGAGAGAAATCAAGGAGGAGGAGAGGCGAGAAAATGCAGATGACCCACCTGTTCCAAGAACAGAGTATCGGGACACCTCCTTCCTCTCCGACTCCAGAGGGCTTCAGGCAGAGGAGGGAAGACGGTGGCAAAGGGCGCTCAGAGAGACCCTACTTCACTCGCAAGAAACCCTCTCTCCCTCGCAAGCGATTGGCTCTCAGACCCTCTCTCCTTTTCTTCCGATTCTCTTCTTCTTTTGAAAACCCCCCTCCTCTCTTTTTTTCTTCGCTTCGAATGGCCTCTTATATAGGAACCGTTCGGGGCTTAATCCGGCGTGGGAATGGCGCATCGGTTAAGAGGGGCTTATGCAATTTTTGCACGCCGGAATAGAGGGGCGCCAGATAAGAGGGTGCGCCGGTTTAGGGCGCGCCGTATTAGTGTCTCCCGCACGTCGCAGGTTAGCCGATGAGTCTGGGGATGGTTCCGAGGATCGTCGTGAACATTCATCTTGTCACCGTTCTTCAAAACCTCGACAGGACGCCTTGTCGAAGCTCTCAGGATGACGTATGGCCATTCTCGGAACTTCAAATGTCTTTAGTTTGAACACGCGGGTTTTCTGCTGACACGGCTCTCGGCACTATGATATGTGCTACTGGCTCGGTCTGTCATGTGCTCAAACCTTCTTGAAGGGTGTGGTGACACCCGAGATAGTTCCGCCCAGGTCGGGTGATCATTCGGTCGCTACCAGGCCCAACATGGCGAGAAGCCATACCCGTGCCGGGTAGCCGGGATCTTCCGCCGACAGAGCCCTCGGTCCGTTGTTCTGAAGAGCCAAGGGAGTCCTTCAATCTCAAGAGAGTCTTTCATGAGGTGGTGGGCCACCGGGTAGACCGTCGTCCTTGGTCGGACAATGGGTGTAGTGTATGCGGCACGACGAAGTCGATGCCGGTTCATTGGGCAGGCTTGGTCGCACTGCCGGTTGGTTGTGAATTCATCTCGACTCTCCTGAGTTGAAGTCCCCTAGTGTTCATACAGGGTGACCTGAAGCTCTGGCTGCTCGAGAGGGCTTCAATATGTTGATGTCTATCGACTTCTATGCTTCAGTAGGCCGTGTCATTCATCTTCGAGCCTTGATCGCCGTGAGTGATATTTTGAGTGCCAACAGACGGGCAGAGTTCTCGTTATCGGGACTGAAATGGCTTTCAAAAATCCACAAAAAAATCAGATATTTTAGAAATCCACAAAAAAATCAGATATTTTAAAAATCCACAAAAAACCCGATATTTCAAAAATCCACAAAAAAATAAGATATTTCAAAAATCCAAAAATCATATATTTTCAAAATCCAAAAAAAATTCAAATACTTTCAAAACTCACAAAAATCATATATTTTTAAAATTCACGAAATCACATATCTTTAAAATTCCAAAAGTCATCATCATCATGATTTGCATTTCATGGCATACATTTCATCTTTTTCTTTATGTTGTTTTTGCCTATTTAATAAGGTTTACCCTCTTGACCAAAAATCAAGAACTGGTTATTCCCTAACTTGCTGCAGGCATGGGGTTAAGTCTAAAATAGATTTAACCTATTTTCTTATTTAAGCATGTGTGCAGGGACAGGTGTGGAGGCAGTTAAAGCATGTCTATATATACACGAACCTTGGGAGACCATTTTCACTGCATCCACGGTCAACACAATGACCATCTCTCAGTGAGACCGCTTTCACTTTCAGGACCCTCGCTCATAAGCCTGGTGGCTCTTCCCTGCGCTCAGAGTTCAACGGTCTGTGTCAGATCGCTTGTCTCGTCTAGACGGTCCTCCTCTAACCATTTCAACTTATTAACGGTCCATCGATAGACCATTTTTCTCTCCAAAGGCCCTTACCCTGAATTCCTGTCGTTGGTCTACTATGCGGTTTTGATGAGGCCGTTTACCATTATTGGGTGGTTAGACTCCGACCATTTACAGAATTTAGCGGTCCTTTCCTAGGCCATGTTCCTTCTCGAAAATCATCTCAATTCGCACAAATGCACAAAAGAAGAGGCCAATATCACTCAATCAAAGCATTCCATTCCTTTATTCAAAATCAAACAAATCAAGAGCAATCCATGAGTCTCTACACATCATAAAAGAAAAATCACTCAATCCACAGCTGGGCATCCCCGCGAGGTCGAATCTCACGCAACTCTCTCACATATGTCGGGTACCCTTCCTGAAGCTCTTTCACTTCTACTGGTAGGGTACGCACCCTGCTGATCTCCCACATGATCAGAGCACTCCTGACCGCCTGCTCATCCTCCTCTATCCCGAGTTTCCTCGTCTATAGTGCAGGAAGATTGGATAGCACTGGAACTATAGTCCGGGGTAATCCAACCTATAGAAAGCACATGTGGGGGCTGTACATTGCCAAGGTGGTGTCTCCCACAAGCCTCAAGTCAAGCCCAAGCCCCCTAGGAAGCCTTAGGGTAGTGCCGTGGAGGAAGGATGGGCGCGTCACGAACCGGTCCAGGGGCAGAGTGTTAATATAGAGATGCCATTCATCCCTGGTCTTCTTGTCTACAGTCCTGCACTCCACCTGTTGAGTAAACCTGAAGGCGCCGCCAATGAAGAATAGTGGGTGGCTCCCAAAGATACAACTGACAAAAGTGATGTCCTCCCTAGGTATGAACTTCAGCCTTACCCCCATCCAGCACTCTAAGAGAATCATGGAGCCAAAGAGTGGACCCCCTAGGGCAGCTGAGCTAAGACCCTCATATAGGTAAGCAAGAACGGCCTGAGAAATGGAAAGACCCCGCCATAGTCCACTAATGGTGCTAAATATGGGAATAATCCAGGACATGGTCGGTGGAGGGGAAGAGTATGGCCCTGCATAAGCAGATAGAGACGGCCTTGGCTATGGCCTCATCCCACCCACACTTGTTCTTGCAATGTACTATGACCCACTGGCTCAAGGGTAGCAAATGGATGTGGTGTGGGCCAACTATAGTGCGAATGTCCTTAGTGCTAGATATGAACTCTTCTAGGATGAGGGTATGATCTACAGGGGCAACCGTATGATAAAGTAGGTCTTCCTCACCTACTTTGGATCTAGGAAGGGATAGGTAAGTCTCTACCTCCTCTAGAAGAATGGTGGCCTCAAAGAATGGGAAGATGAAGGTATGTGTCTGGGAATGCCATATTTCTACTAAGGCTGTGATGCTATGCCAATCCAATGAAAGCTTGGGGTAATTTTTGGCCAGGATTAAAAGAGGGTGCAAGTGTCAGGCCCTTAAGATGCATATCACTGCTATGGGGAGCTCACGAATCATGGGAGACATCCACTTCAGGTTGGAATAGCGCCTAGGGCCGGGGAGAAGCTGAGATGATTGAAGAAAAGGGAAAGAGAGAAGAAGAGAGGAAGAATGTAAGTTTTCTGGAGAAATTGAATGAAAGGAATGAAATTATATTGACTTACCTCTCTCAAAGGGTTGGATCTTAGATTCCTTGGGATGGTAGTCAGCCGTTGCATCACACCGTACTCCTTCCTAGTCAGCTTTGGCCCACCATAAGCAGTCCCATCCATAGAGCTTCCTTCTAGGGTCCTCTTCATGGTGTTTTGGGGAGGATTAGCAGGACTTTCAAGGCTTGAGAGAGGGGTTGTGTGAGAAACAAGTTTGGAGTGTCGTCCTACTTATAGAGCCTAATTTGTGGCCTAATCCCATTAGGATTGAGTTAGGATAGCTCTAACTCAGGTTAGGATAGGCTTTGGCATGGGTTAGGATCCCTTCCCCATGGGTTGGGACTCTCCAAAAGAGTCCCGATCGGGGCTACCAGGGTTTCTCAATTCACGGTCTATCGTGTGACCGCCTGAGGATAGTAGCGGTCCTAAAAGGACCGTTTATATCTTCTCTACTTAGTTGTCTTTCTGGCAGAATGAACGGCCTATTGGAATACTGTCTCCCGGGTCCAACGGTCAAACTAGAGCTATCTTTTAGACCTATGCGGCCCAAGGGAGACCATTTTTGAGCCCATGGCAGGACAACCCTCAGCGGCCTACTACAAGACCGCATATTCCCTGGAGCGGCCATTTGGTGGACCATGTATCTCTCTGCTGCCTTAGTCTCCCATTTCTTTGCACTAATTCTACTCGAGTCTCTCCGCCTCTCTCCGCTGCCTTAGTCTTCCATTTCTTTGCACTAATTCTACACGAGTCTCTCCGTCTCTCTCTCACTCTCCCGTGTCAGTCTAGGATTCGTTGTTAGTTAGTTAGCGTCAAGCATACACACATTCATTCATAACATTCATAAACATGTCATATCATAACATTCATAACATCTATACATAAGTTACATATCATACATCAAGCCTGACCCTCCCCTGGGCCGCCACTCTCGCCTGAACCCTCACGGCACTTCGCTGGTGGTGCCATGGAGGTGCTCCCCTCCTATGCACATCGGCATCACCGATGCTCCTCCTCCTCTTTCCTCCGACATCCGGAGGAGCTAGTGAAGAAGTTGTGTGAGACACTCGGGGCCCCGCTGCGCTCTGCCCTCCGGCTCATCCTCTCATATGCCCGCACATCTCCTCTCAGCTCTGCCGCCTCTATCCGAGCCTGCACCGCCTCTGCGCGAGAGCGCTCCGCCTCAACCCGGTAGCGGTCTACCGATGCAACCTCAGCCCGACTATACTCTAGCTCCGCACGGAGAAGCACCAGCTCTACCGGGACTGCTGTATGGCTGTGCTCCACCTCCTCCCTCAACCGGGTAATCTTGCTCAGGGCCACCGTCAGCTTAGTCGTCTGCATGTGCATGCGTCATAGTCAGTTAGTTGGATTTCATAATCATAATCAACTGGGAAAGTGCAATTGTCTACTTACCCTTGCGGTAAGCGTGGTCTCGGCCTCCTCGGCCCGTGCCACCATCCTGACAAACTCTGCATCCCGCTCGGCACGGTCCATGGATGGCGGGGAGGAGGAAGAAGGTGCGTCAGCTCCCTAACGCTGAGTCCCCTCGGCTCGCTGCATTTAGAAGTCCAAGTTAGCCAATTTCATAAGCACATGTACAATTAAGTCTAAGGTTCAATGAAACTCACCAGGAGGTCCCGCGCCTATCGGAGCTCGTCTCGCTGCTAGACTGTGGAGTGGAGGAGGCCCTGGAGCTCGGCTATCCGCCCTTGGGGATCGAGCTGCATATGGAAGTCAAGTGTCAGTGCATCATAATCATAAAGCCTAATAGAAAGCATGGGTTTAGAGTCATGCCGGTCGTCGAGTGCCATGAAAGACCTGTGTTGTGCCCCTGTGGTTTTGATGATTGGCTTTGATGTGAGTTAATCTTTTGATGATTGGCTTTGATGTGAGTTAATCTTTTGATGATTGGTTTTGGTGTGAGTTAATCACTGTGAGTCATCTTGGTGAAATGAGTCATCTTTCATATGTTCAGTTTCAGTCTGTTTATCAAAGCACTGCATTACTGTTCTGTTAGTTTATCAGATCATAAAGCATTGTATATTTGATGTTCAGCCATGTTATCTGATGCATAAAGCATTCATATGCACATTCATCAGTTGCTTCACTTTGCTTGTGGATTTCTGTTCAGGCTAAACATCCTTGCATCATCACAGTGAGCTTAGTGCAGCAAGTATGTACATCGCCTTCAGTAGGCATGACAAGCCCACACACTGCATTGCATGCGAAACTTCGAAGTATGTACATTGCATAGCATGCATCGTTCATCATCTGAAGTCTGTACACTGGCCAAGTCCATACAGAGTCTTCTGTTGCATTTGAAGTCTATACAGTGGACCGTCTCTGTCAGCGTCTCAAGCTGCAAGTCTATACATCCATCTCAGTGTTCACATGCATCAAGTATGTACATTCCAGTGTCTTATTCAGCGTCTCATATGCATGTTCGAGTCAAAGTCTGTACAGCCCAAGTCTGTACAGCCGACCGTCTCATTCAGAGTCTTTGCAAGTCTGTGTATTGCTTGCATTTAGACAAGTCTGTACATCAGACTGTTTCATCAGCAAGTCTATACATTGGGTTGTAGCTTGCTTGAAGTGAAGTCTACACATTGATTCACTGTTCATGCCTTCACTCAGAGTCTGTACAGCCATTCCTTGAGTCCAAGTCTGTACATCGCATTCAAAGATTTCCAAGTCTGTACAGCCAATGCACTCAATTGAAGTCTATACATTGGTCTTCATATTCGAAGTCTATACAATGGTATTCAGCTAAAGTCTGTACATCGGACTTTCACTTAAAGTCTGTACATCGTTGCTTTGTCAAAGTCTGTACATCACAGCTGTGTTGAAGTCTGTACAGCCATTCTCTTATCAAAGTCCATACATCCTTCTGTTGGAATTCCAAGTCCATACATCAGACTGTTTGAGCAAGTATGTACATCATTTCATTCACACCGGAAGTCTATACATTAGACTGTGGCAAAGTCTATTCATTCGTTTCCAGAAGTTCAAGTCCATACATTGATCGTTTGGGTAACAAAGTCTATACAACGTGAGCTTCGGTTCTTAAAGTCTATACATTCTCCCATTCAAATCCTTCAAAGTCTATACATCAGTTTGATTGAGTAAGTCTGTACAGCATGCCTTGTTGTTCACAGCCTTTAAAGTCTATACATCGGCTTCGCATCTGCAAGTCTGTACATTGGCTTCATATCATAAAGTCTGTACATTGGCTTCGCATCTGCAAGTCTATACATCGGTTTGATATCATCAAGTCTGTACATTGGCTTCAACTCTCCAAGTCTGTACAGCCACATCTCAAAGGCTAAGTCTATACATCACTGTGGCTGCTCGAAGTGAAGTATAGTCATACACTCCTCACCTTTCCCTACGTTTGGCCAAGTCTATACACTCATACCTTTCTCTACATTTTCTGGCCAAGTCTACACATCGTTTACCTGGCGTTTGCTTCAAAGTCTAAACACTCGTTTCTAAGGCAAAGTCTATTCAATCGTCTTCATAGGTCCTAAAGTCTGTACAACCCTTCCCTCAATAGGTCTATACACTCGGTGGCTTCATACACTTCACAGAAGTCCACACATTTCCCCTGTTATGATAATGCATTCTTCATCAAGTATATACACTAAGTTCGCATGAAGTCACACAAGTCTATACACTCTCTTAGTGTACACACTTACTCACTTACTATTTCTAAGTATATACATTGTGTTGCATTGCTTGAATTTCCTCAAGTCTATACACTGAGCTCGCATGAAGACTCAAAGTCTATACACTCACTCAGTGTTCACACTTGCTCATTTGCTGCTTATAAAGTCTATACACTGCATTTTACAGTATGAGTTATAAAGTCTATACACTGCATTTTACAGTATGAGTTATAAAGTCTATACACTGTCTTCAGTTGATTTTGTTAATCGACTGAACTCCTCATTTGTCTTGCAGGTGTCTGGCATGTGATCCAAGGAGCTGAGATGCTACACGTGGTAGAGTCACTTGGGCGAGAGCTGTGGAGACACACGCCCTAAGCTGCTGTGATATATATAGAAGCCTTCGTCCACTGTAGAAGGTAGATGAGAACAGAAGAGGGCTGATCGAGACTGAGAGTGAAGAAGAAGAGAGCCAGAGAAGTAGAAGAAAGAGAGCCACGATCAAAAGAGCAGAAGAAGAAGAGAAAAGAAGAGATGGGGAGAGCCTGCGAAAGAGAAGAAGATAGAGAGTGAGAGCAGCAGAAGAAAAAGAGAAAGAGAGAGCTCGTGAAGAAGAGCAGAGAGAAGCTTTGTTATTTTCACTGGACTTTGGATCAAATCCAATCCAGTTGCTCCTGCGAGAGCTGTAGTTTATATTTCATTTTCCAGCTTTCTAGTTGTTGAAGTTATTTTCATTTTGTGTTTCTTATTTTTCTTTTGTTTTTCTGATTACCTTTGTTATTTCGATCCTCTGAACTGAGGTCGGGTTCCTCCTGTTGGTTCAGGAGAAGGGAGATCTGATCTCTGGGTTGCAAGTGACAGGTTATCATTTGTGGGTTCTCTCTGGTTAGAGGAAGGGAGGCTCGTCCTCCGGTTCTGGGCTTGTGGGTTGCAAGTCCAGGGGTCCCTCCTGGTCTGGAGGAAGAGAGGTCTTCAACCTCTGGTTTCCAAGTGGCTGGGAGTCACTTGGGGTGTCCCTCCGGTTGGGAGGAAGAGGGGAGGCTGTTCCCCTGGTCAAGCTGTGTGGCAGCAAGTGTTCGCAGACTGAGTCTGCTTGTTTCTAGCGTTGGCTAGTGAAGCCTCACTCCGGTTGGGAGTGAGGGGTGGATGTAGGTCTGGAGGACCGAACCACCTAAAAAATCTACTGTGCAGTGGTTTATTTTGTGCATTTGCTCCTTGCCTCCTACCTCCCATTCACAGGTTATGCATGCATGGTTAGTTGTGTTATCTTGGATTGTTTGTATTGTTCCTATCTGCAGTAACCTTGGGCATTATATTTTCCTAGGTGTGTTTGGGTTGCATAGTTCTGTCTGCATTTCTGGTTTGATCAGGTGGCTGCATTGTTGCAGTCCAACTGTTTGATCATGTGTTATCTTATCATCTCATCTTGCAGAGCTCATTAGTTTTTATTCCGCATATCTGAGCTTTAGAGTTTTAATTTGGGCATTAATTTTGAAGGGGATACATTCACCCCCCTCTATATCCGGGCATAGCACTCTATCAACCTGGTCTCCGTAGCGCCTGGCATAGGCCGCCAAGTAGGCCTCCTCGCTCTCTGCCCGGGTGCGTAGCACTCGCCCAAGCCCCGTCCAGTCGCAGATCTGCTCCGCTGCTCTGGTCATCCAGTCGGTCTCCATCGCCAGGCCTCGTGCGTGGAGTCTGACGTGCTCCTTCAGCTTCTTGGGCGCCGGGAAGTCGACCTCCGCCTGATGGACCCCGATGGTCCTCATCACGAGCCGGTAGTAAAGGGGCTCCACTACGTTCATGCAGTGGAGCCAGATGTCGCGTCCTGCGTAAGCCAGGGCCGCCACCACCCTTGGCTGGCCCTCGTGCCCCTTGCCCTGGTAGGACGTCCACCGGACCTGTCAAATAGGACAATTGCATTAGCACCACAGGCATATAGTTGTATTTAACAAAGTTTAAGTTCAGAATTTTACAGAGGCATAGGGTAGCATGTCGAGGTCATCTTGGATCGCCCGCACCTGGCGTCACAGGGATCCGACCTCCCTTGGTGCCATCCACCGTCTCACAATGGGCAGCCGATCGGGGTGCCTCTCCACTCCTCTCCCCATCCCAGGGAGGTACACATAGGCCCACACCTGCATTGCATTACAATAAGTGTCAGCATTCATATAATTATATAGCAATTGCATGAAAATATTAGGAGTCGAGTTGTACCTATAGCAGGGGCGAGAACCCACCGAGCATGGTCTGCCTGCTTGTCGAACTCAAGGTGTCGAACAAGAACGCGAGCATGGTCGCTCCCCACGCATACTCTCTGACTCTGTCCACCTCCTCCAGTAGTGGAAGCAGTCGGCAGCTGACGACGTCTGCCCGAGTGGCCAAGAGGAGCCTCCCAAAGAAGTGCATCAAGAACCTCCTCAGCACCACGTCTACCTCCAGTCCCGCTGCAGCTGCTACCTGCTATCGTGCCCGCTCTGTCAGTCTCCCGAGGTGCTGCTCCGGTAGCTCTCCAGTAGCGATCCTGGCTCCTCGTAAGCCGAGACTCTCCTACAGCCTCGCTCTCGGCAGCGTCGTCGACTGACACTCCGGCCGTAGCAGCTCCAGGCAAAGTAGTCTCTGGGCCAGCTCATGGTAGTCGGGGAAGGTCCTCCCACTGACCGCTGGCCCGTGTACACGTAGGTCGGTGATGCGCGTGACGTCCTCCAACGTCGGGACCATGTGGCCCCACGGGAAGAGGAACGTGCGGCTCACCGGATCCCACCGGTCGCGCAGGGCGTAGAGCAGCGCGGTGTCAAGCCGCTTCACCTCCATGCTCAAGAACTCACCGAACCCCATGGCTACCAGCTGCTCTTGCTAGAAGTCCGATAGTGCGAGGTACACTGCCCGGATCTGGAGCCATGAGATCCCGGTCCTGCGATTTCCCTACATTTAAATAATTTGCATTAGTCATTCATTTTATAATACATCATGCATCAGAACTAATAAATAAATAAAAAAGAAAAATAAAAAAAATAAAAAAATAATAAAAAAAATGTGCAGTCTGACTGGTTAACGGTCCTCAGGGAGCCGTTTATATCCCCATAATGGTTTGTTTCCGACCGTTTTATTCCTAGAGAAGCCTTTTCTCTGCCCTGAATCTGCACGGTCATTTACTAACAGTTTTTATTGGTAGACGGTCTATGGAGAACTGCTCATTCATCTAGACGGCCCAATGGGGACGGTTTAGTTCCTCACGGCCTATCCTAATAACGGCAGCTATAATATCCTAGACCCTTCGGATCCCTCTTCTTGGGTCTCAGATCTATTTTCTCGGAGATTTTGTTCTCATTTTGCCCGGGGTTATCTTTCGGACATCTTTCTGGTTCGGATCCGTGCGTTTCAGATCAGTTTCGGAGGTCCCGGAACGTGTTCCGCAGTTTCCTGTGTTTTTCCCTGACAGGATCTACGGAACCCCGTAGCGGGTGAACCGGGTCGTTCACCTACTAGGAATTGTACCACAGTGATCAGCGCGTTCCAACGATCGCGGCGGTATATTTTCCTATTTTTGGGTATTTTTTGAAATTTCTGGATTTTCTATATAAACCCCTATTTTCTTTTCCTTTTTCCCTTTCTTCTTCTTTCGTACTCTTCCTTTTTCCTCCCATGAGCGACCACCCCCTTCCCTCTCTCTTCATCCGACGTGACCTCGGCGGTGCCCCTCCCCGGCTACAGACGGTAGTGAGGTGACGGCGTGGCGGCCTGTGGCTCGTGGGATGTCGTGAAGGAACGAGGGTTCTAAAAGCTTCTTCTTCACGTTCGGCGGCGTTTCGATAGAGCTTTAGCTCCATTGAGGTAGGGAGACGGATCCACATGCTCATCCCGTCGTCCCCCGTGATTTGTAGGCCGAGGAGAGGTCGAGAGGGGCATTTTTGAGCGGGGTAGGGCAAAATCCATGTTTGGGGGGTTGTGTGCCGATCTACCGTTTCATCGTGTTTCGGACCGATTCGAGGGCGTAGATGCATGATAGGGGCTATAGGGGAGCTTCCCCCTTGTTTCCCCCCTCATCCGTGGATGATCGGGGCGTGGAACGGGTTTTTGGGTTTGTTCCCGCCGGCCCATTCTCCGGACGATTTGGCCATCCTTCCAGAGACCGCCAGAGCCTTTGGCGGCCCAGGGTAGGTGCGCTAGAGCCTGTGGCGGCCCAAGGTAGGTGCGCCATAGGGCACTGTTTTGTCGGAAGGTCCCCGGGTCTTCTGGTAGCTGCACGATAGACGGCCAAAAGATGTGGCGGCCGAGGGTCGGACTGCCAGAGGGTGAGTTGACCGTTGATTTCTGACTGTTGGTTTTCGACCGTAGGGAGTTTTTGGGGTGTGGCAGCCGAAGGTACGCCCACCTTATCCTTGTGGCGGACCAAGGTTGGACCACCATTTCCTTCGCAACCCAGGGTCTAGCGGCCCATTATTGGACCGTTACAGTTCCTGTGGTGGCCCAATTTTGGACCGCCAGACTCTATGGCGGACCAAAGGTGGACCGCCAGAGATTTATGTCTGACCGGAGTTATGTTTTGCCGATTCGAGTCCCGGGTGAGTGGATCTCGATCCGCGTGCTTACCCGTTATCTGAGTGATGCTGGGCATCATGTGGGGGCCACACGTGAGGGTGCCGTGGGATCCCGGGAGTTGGTGTTCTCGGCTTGTGTCGCCGTGAGTCGGTATCGGTACGAGGAGCGGCCCTTGTTCTTTGTCCAGTTTAGACGTCATTTTCCGTTGACTAGAGAGTCTACTCCTTCAGTGACCCTCCACTAGTCGTAGCCTTCCGACACGCGAGTGGTCCGACCAGGGAGTGGTGGTGAGGCTACTTCGAGAGACGATTTTTAGACTGGTTGTCGCTGGGCCCCACGTCTTGCAGCCAGAGTCCGGCTGAGGGGAAAACCAGTTAGAGGGCCAGACCAGGGACACGCGATCTGTGTGTGCACATGTGGTTGGAGACGGTTGGACCCACGCTGACGAGCATGACCCCAGCTAGTCACTTGTTCTGTGGTTACTAGTATGGTGTGCTCGTTCCACCAGGGGTCGAGGGGGACACCCGAGGGGCGGTTTAAGTCGTCAATGGATGCATCCGGCCTTGCTTCTAGTGGGTTGGTACTCTTGTCTTTGTCTGGTTGTGACTCTTGGGTTTTCTTTGGCTTTTGACGAGTTGTCTCTATTTTCATGCCGTGTGTTCGGTACTAGCCGTCATAGTAGCTTGTAGTTAATTTCTGTGCAATTTCTCGGTTTATGAGGTGGGGACCAGATGATCCCTACTGAGCCTTGTGTTTTGAGGCTCATTCCCTGCGTGTTTTCACCTTGTTTCAGGTGAGACGAGGCTTCTGGGGAGTGCTTCAGAGATTCCACGTGGTTCAAGTGCCCGGGGTTAGTTGCTAGTTGCCAGTTCCGGGGTATGCCCCGCGTAGTTGTACTTTTCTCTTTGGACTGTACTAGTTGTGGACTACTGTCCTTTTTAGACTACTGTTATTTTTGTGGACCATGTAATTTAATTAATGTTATTTATTGCTTCCTGCTTAATTCATTTAAGTACGTAACTCTGCAATTATTTTAGATTAGTGTGTATCACCACACCATCCTTTCAACCCTTCCAAGTCTTCGGGCTCGTGGGTGGCGGTTTAAGATTCGGGTTATCGTGCCTTCCCGGTGTTCAGATCTCGGGTCGTTACAGCTGGTATCTGAGCACGGTTGTGGATATATATGAGAATCGTAAATAGTTGTAGTAGTCCACTAGTCCACAATGATGATGTACAGTCGGCACTGGCTTAGGGCATCGCGTGTTTTATGGATTTCACCGTTTCTCCTGTCTTCTGTCTGTTTGTAGTAGGTGAGTATGGCGCCAAGGTGGAGGACTCACTCTCAACAGGGACAGTCGACAGAGGAGCAAAGCAGAGTGCCACCAGTCACCAACCTGGCAGGGGATGCAGCGAGAGTTCCGGGGGCCGAGGATTTCTTTCAGAGTATGTTTCAAGCCATGGCTCAGCAGTTTGGCGGTGATGCTGGTGAGGGTTCATCGGCTCGGGTGGACCCAGTCGTGCTGTGAGGGACTTCTTGCAGTTTCACCCACCCTGTTACGAGGGCCAACCAGATCCCGATGTGGCCAGGCAATGGCATGATGAGATGGAGAGAGTGTTCAGTTCCATGCACTGTGCTGTGGAGGACATGGTAATATTGGCTTGCAACCAATTGCAGGGTACGGCTCGAGATTGATGGTCTTCAGAGTGGAAGACGTCCTTTCGGTCTCGTCCCCATCAGGAGATCGTGTAGAAGGACTTCGTTATGGTCTTCGAGCGTACCTACAGCCCATCCTATGTTGGTACGAAAAAGATGCGTCAATTTTTGGAGCTGGTTCAGGGTGACATGTCAGTGTTGCAGTATAGTGCTCAGTTTATGGAGTTAGGCCGTTATGCTCCCCATATCATGGAGCATGAGAGAGTGAAGATGGAGCAGTTCATTCAGGGTTTGAGGCAGGAGCTGAGGCACCTTCTGATGGCGAACGCTTCTACTGATTTGGAGATTGCGTCTCATGTGGCGACATCTTTGGTGCTGGATATGCAGAAGGTCCGAGGACCGGGAGGCCATGGGCAGTCCCAGTCAGGCCGTAGTCAGCACACGGCTACCCAGCAGCAGAGTACTTTCCAGCATACTGTGGGTAGTTCGGAAGCGTCGACACCTGCAGCGTCAGTGGCAGGGTCTGCATCTTTTGGTTCCAATTTCAAGAAGTTTCTCAAGAAGGGCTTTGGTAAGAAGCGCAAGGATCAGAGGCAGGCGTCTTCAGGCAGTGTGCAGCAGCCGGTCCCTTTTCAGCGTCAGGGATCAGTGGGTGGATCACGGGGATTGTGTCCCCGCTGTGGCGAGTCGCATCCAGGTAGGGAGTGCACGGCGCCGGTGACGTGTTTTAGGTGTAACCAGCTAGGGCATATGGCGTGTGACTATCCTCAGAGGCCGTAGCAGCAGCATGTTGCATCCCTACAATTTTGATGATGTCTCACACTATAAATCAATCTGTTTCTATCTCTAGATCAATGCATGCTTCATCTATTAAGTCTAAACATTGTCTCGCACACACACACATAGTCTGCACATCATGTCTGTACAACCCCTGGTCACAAGACCAAGTCTGTACATCGTCTCCTGCATGCATTACTTCAAGTGTATACAGCCAGTGCATTCTCTCATAGCAAGTCTAGACAATTTGCATTCCTTCATATCAAGTATAGACATTGCATATTACAAGTCTGCACATCCTGTTTGCACTAAGTCTGTTCATCGCACGCACATCATGCAGTCCTCGAAGTCTATACATTGCATAGCATGCAGGCATTCAATGTGTACATTGCATAGAATGCAGGCGCCACTAAGTCTGTACATCGCACACATAGCATGCACACTGTAAAGTCTATACATTGCTGATCGAACGTAAGTCTATACATTCCAACCTTTTCCTACGCTCGCTGCTTTAGCTACACACTAAGTCTACACATTACAATCATTACCTACGTCCAAGTCTATACAGCGTCTGGTAGCGTCTTATGCATCGTCTCGACCAAGTCTATACAGCGTCTGCCTTGTCTCGCCATGCATAACCAAGTCTGTACTGCGTCTACCTTGTCTCGCATACACGACCAAGTCTGTACAGCCTTCAATTGTAAGAGTTCAAGTCTGTACATGCCTCATTTCATCAAGTCTGCACATTCATAGCAAAGCCTTGCTGCTGGGAAGTCTATACATCGCATGGCTATAGTGCATCGTCTCTCAGAGTATGTACAGAGTTTGCCAACAGTGCATTCTCTCTCAAAGTCTGTACATCCAGCTCTGTCTCACTTAGCGTCTCACAAAGTTTGTACATCGTGCGTCTGTCCAAGACATTCATCATGTCTATACACTCTTTAACTCAGTTCGCAGCTGAGTCTAAAGTCTGTACAGCCTTTGCATTGTGCATACTTTGAAGTCTATACATTGCTTGTGTAACTCCAGCCTTTACTTCAAAGTCTATACATTGGATATGCTTGTGCATCACAAAGTCTGTACACTGCTGTCTCGTGCATTCTAAGTCCATACACTGCTTTGGGCATTGTTCTTCACAGCATGTCTGTACACTGCTGTCTCGTGCATTCTAAGTCCATACACTGCTTTGGGCATTGTTCTTCACAGCATGTCTGTACACTGCATTTGGGCATTGTTCTTCACAACATGTCTATACATTGCTTTCACATGCACGCAATCAAAGTGTGTACAGCCTATGCTCGCAGCGGTTAAGTCTTTACATTTTGCTGTTGCTTGTTCTTGCATCCCCCGCGAGTCTGTACATTGAGGTCGCTTGAAGGGCTTCAAGTCTACACACTCTCACATTGTACACACTTGCCTATTTACTGCATCTAAAGTCTATACACGCTGTGTTAAAAAACTGAACTAACTAGTTACATTCCTTTCTTCTCTGCCTGCAGATGATTCAGGCTGATGATTGGGCACGTGATCCGAGGATGATGCTTGGCACGTGATCCGAGGATGCTCTGGAAAAGGAGGGAACGAGCCTCACTCCCGCCACTCATGTGAAAGTCATGGAATTTAGGTCGGATGCCATATAAAAGGGTGTCTTCTGCGATCAACAGAACCTGAACTGGAGGAAAAAGCTGAGAAGAAGAATCCCTGAGCAGAAGAAGAAAAGAGAGAGCTTCCACGTTCCAGAGAGAAGACAGAGAGAAATGATTTGAGAGAATTGTTCTGAGAGAAAAGTCTGTGTGAGAGAGAAGTGTCTGATTTGCTTCTTCGGAAGCTACATTGTTTCTTGTTTTCAGAGAGGATTTTTGTGCTTTGATTTTTGTGTTTTCATTTTTCATTTCATCTTCCTTATCGAATATTGTTACCCTCCAGTGATCGGAGGAAGGAAGGATCGATCCTCCAGTTTGCAAGTGACAGGGAGTCGCTTGTGGGTTCCCTCCTGGGTGGAGGAAGAGAGACCTCGGTCTCTAGTTTAATAGTGACTGTTGTCACTGGTTGTATCCCTCCGGTGTGAAGGAAGAGGGGCGGCTATTCCCTTGGTCAAGCTGTGTGGCAGCAATTGTCTGCAGACTGAGTCTACTGTTCTAGCATTAGCTAGTGGAATCCTCACTCTGGTTTGGAGTGAGGGGTGGATGTAGATTGCGGACTGCAATCGAACCACCTAAAAACTGCATGCCTCTTCTGTGGTTTGCATATCATTGTTGTGTTGCTCCCCTTCTGCTTGGTATTTTGTTTCACTGTGAACAGATCTCGATCTTTCTTCTATCTTCTGTCTTGGTTATTAATTGTCTTAGCTGTCCCTCTCGCTGTATCTGAAGGGTTGAGAATTCGAATTATTGAATTAATTTTGAATTAGTATTTTTAGGGAGTGATCTATTCATCCCCCCTTCTATATCACTCTTCGCTGCGCTAACACAACAGTTTCATCCGCAGCAGCAGTACCCTCAGCAGCAGAGGCAGCAGCAGTAGGGGCAGTATCCACCGCTACCCAGGTCAGCGAGTGTGGGGGGCAAGCAGAGATCCCGTGGCCAGATTACACACATGACAAGGGCAGAGGCAGTGGCATCACAGCTCATGGAATGTATCGTTTCGATTTTGGGTTGTGCGGCTCGAGTTTTGTTTGATTCTGGCACGTCTCATTCATTTATTTCAGAAGATATAGCGCTGAGTATTGAGGCGTCGGTGACCCAGTTGTCCTGTGATTTGGTAGTGTAGTTATCTTCTGGTGATTTTATGATTACTCTGTATTATTTTGATGAGGTTCTTGTGTGGGTTGAAGGGCAGAGTTTGCCGGCCAGGCTTTATGCGTTGCCACTTCAGGACTTTGATGTGATTTTGGGTATGGATTGGCTCGAGACACATCATGCGTTGGTGGATTGTGACTTGAAGAGGGTTTATTTCTGGCGGCTTCGTGGACCCGCCTTCTATTTTCAAGGTATTAAGTCTTCCTCTTCCCGCTTTTTTATTTCGGCTATTAGGGCTGGTCGTTTGCTTGATGTGGGTTGTCAGGGTTTTCTTGCTTCTGTGGTCGCGGTGGACTAGTTGGAGCCGGATGTCGAGGACATTCCGGTGGTGTGTGAGTTTCTCGATGTTTTTCTCGAGGACCTATCTGGATTGCCTCCCCAGCGGGAGATTGATTTCGTGATCGAGATTGTGCCTGGTATGGGACCTTTGTCGAAGGCTCCTTACTGTATGGCTCCCACTGAGTTGAGAGAGTTGAGGGCGCAGTTGCAGGAGTTGCTGGCCAAGGGGTATATTTGTCCTACCTTTTCCCCTTGAGGTGCGCCAGTGTTGTTTGTGAAGAAGAAGGATGGTAGTCTGAGGCTGTGCATTGACTACCGGAAGTTGAACGAGGTGACCGTTCATAACAAGTATCCGTTGCCATGGATTGATGACTTGTTCGACCAGCTTTAGTTTGCTCGAGTATTCTCGCGGATTGATTTGCGGTTTGGTTATTATTAGTCGTGGATTCGCGAGTCTGACCTGGAGAAGACTGCATTCAGCTCGAGATACGGGCATTATGAGTTTTTGGTGATCCCGTTTGGGCTCACCAATGCCCCTGCAACGTTTATGGATTTGATGCAGAGGGTGTTCCATCCCTACTTGGACCAGTTCGTGGTCGTGTTTGTGGACGACATCCTTATGTAGTCGCGGTCTGCTGATGAGCATGTGTATCATTTGAGGGTTGTGTTGCAGACTTTGCAAGATCACCAGTTGCATGCTAAGCTCAGGAAGTGTGAGTTTTGGCTTCACGAGGTGCACTTTTTGGGGCACGTGATTTCTAGTGATGGTATTTCCGTGGATCCAGCCAAGGTCGAGGCAGTGATGCAGTGGCCGAGGCCAAGGTCTGTGACGGAGATTTGGAGTTTCTTGGGGCTTGCAGGCAATTACTGGAGGTTCATTCAGGATTTTGCTCGTGTTGTAGCCCCGATGACCAGGCTTACACGAAAGGATGTGCCGTTTGTCTGGACTGGTGAGTGTGAGCAGAGATTTATGGAGCTTAGGCGGTTGCTCACCTCGGCACCAGTGTTGGTGTAACCTTCTGGATCGGGAGGTTTCGTGGTGTGTACAGATGCTTCCGGGATTGGGTTGGGTGCTGTGCTGATGTAGCACGGTAGAGTGGTGGCTTATGCATCTCGGAAGCTAAAGCCCCATGAGCAGAACTACCCTACCCATGATCTTGAGTTAGCGGGTGTGATCTTTGCATTGAATATTTAGAGGATTTATCTGTACGGTGAGAAGTTCGAGGTGTTCACAGGCCATCAGAGTTTGAGGTATGTGTTCACTCAGAAGGACCTCGACCTCAGGCAGAGGCGATGGATGGAGTATTTAAAGGATTATGACTTCACCCTGTCTTATCAGTCGGGCAAGATGAACGTCATTGCCGATGCCTTGAGTAGGAAGGTCGTTGTCAGCACCATGATGATGAGGAAGTGGAGGCTCTGGGAACAGGTGCCGGCCGTGACATTTAGGCTTAAGGTTCCCCAGAAGCCAGGGTCAGCTGTTCTTGCGAGGTTGACTGTCACGCCTGCGATTCGTCGCCAGGTGACAGATGCTCAACATGCAGACCCTGAGTTGCCCTGGATGTTGGCTTTGGCTGATGTGGACTACAGCGAGGATGGAGCTGTGAGATTCTGTGGTAGGATGTATGTCCCAGCCGAGGAGCAGGTGAGGCCTGCGGTGTTACGGGAGGCTCATGGAAGTCAGTACACTGTGCACCCGGGTGCGACGAAGATGTATCAGAACTTGAAGAGGCAGTTCTGGTGGCCAGGCATGAAGAGAGATATTGCCGAGTATGTGGCCCGATGCCTGACCTGTCAGCAGGTGAAGGTGGAGCATCAGCGACCAGGAGGCACTCTTCAGCATTTGGAGGTTCCCGCATGCAAATGGGACCACATGACCACGGATTTTGTGGTGGGATTGCCGAGGACCCCGAGCGGGCAGGATAGTATTTGGTTGCTGGTGAATAGGCTGACGAAAGTGGCTCGGTTGTTACCGATCAAAGTCAGCTGGAGTGTGTCCAAGTTAGCTCATCTTTATGTGGAGCGGATCATACCTTTACATGGGATTCCTATTTCCATTGTGTCATATCGAGATCCACGTTTCACTTCTGGATTCTAGAGGAGTTTCCAGCGAGCTCTTGCCACGGAGTTGGCATTTAGCTCAGCGTATCATCCTCAGTTAGATGGTCAGTTAGAGAGGACCATTCAGACGTTAGAGGATATGTTGAGATCATGTTGCCTGGAATGGCAAAGGAGTTTGATTCACCATCTACCATTGGTGGAGTTTGCCTATAACAACGGCTATCATTCGAGCATTGGGATGGCCCCTTATGAGGTGTTGTATGGGCGGCCATGTCGGACTCCACTCAATTGGTCTGAGGTTGGTGAGCGTGTTGTGATGGGACCGGAGCTGGTGCAGCAGTGCATTGATGTGGTATATCTGGTCCGTCAGAACATGTTGGCGGTGCAGAGTCGGCAGAAGAGCTATGCCGATCGGAGAAGGCAGCCACTCTATTTTGCGGTCCGCGACCGTGTATTTTTGAGGGTCTCTCCCATGAAGGGAGTGATGCATTTTGGACAGCGTGGGAAGTTGAGTCCCCGCTATGTTGGTCCTTTCCTCGTCATGGAGTGCATTGGCGAGGTTGCTTATCGGTTGCAGCTGATGCGGGACGGACACGCGACCTGGGACTCTAGCTTGTGATCGCCCCTAAGCGAGGGAAGACGTAGGACCGTGCGCGGTTAAGATACTGGCAGTGAGTCTCGGGTATCGACTTTTCCGCGTTAACTCGGATTGAGTCACGGGACGGGTCGCACTCACTCTCTCGCAGCGGTGATAAAAATGATATAACGGGCTAATAACCTATCACATGCAGCGGCATATACGAATAAATACGAGAAAAGCAAAGCCGAGTAAGAGAGCGAACACGATACCTCCACACTCCGGGCGTGGGGAAGACGACCCCGGCCAGTTACGGTAACTCCCGGTACAATGGTAAAAATTTAATTACAATAGTGAATTTTATTGCCCACTCCACGCAGGGAGGTAAAGGGATACAAGTGGGGCCGGGGAGGACCGACCCTGGGTTGACGGGCAGCAATCTGGAGGTGCGTACGGTACGAACTCGGCCTGCTGGTCCAACTCGACACTATTCCAACTCGGTGCTGCGCCAACTCGGTTACTGACTCACTGGACAACAAGCAACAGTTTCCAAAGGAACGTCACCTTCCTGAGATCTTCCGGAGGCGCCGCTTGGCTGGGATGATGGCAGGGCGTCCCTGAATGACTCCCTGAAGGGGCGGCTCCTGAAGTTGATTTTTGATATTTATTTCTGAATATCTTCTAGACTGTAATTTCGGACCTGCACAGGGAACATATTTGTAGGCCTCGACGACACGAATTACGACGCTCAGATCGGGAGGCCGATCGAGGCGTGGCTGGTACCGTTGGAAAGAGCACTCATAGATATACAACATATAATTTTGACAGCTCCATCCACCAAACGGATTGAAAATGAATATGACTATAACATTGTTTTTGTTTCTGACTCGGACTGATAGACACACATGACAGCAAGGGATCTGCCTAAAACTGACCTTTGACCGAGGGTCAAATGAATTTTATAGACTCCATGAAAATTATACTGGAAGGGGATATATGTGTGGAACACTAAGTAATGTTTTGGGATTTTTTAAAAATTTGTAAGGGGGTGGTGAAAATGCGAAAGGGTGACTCTGTCCCATAGATCTGTAAAAGGGAAGATTACTAGAGGACAAACAAAAATATGGGAAACATACCTAATGACTTCCAAATGACACGAAATTTGAACTGAAGGTTAAGGGAGATGGACAAAACAAACCCTCAAAATTAGGGCTCCAACAGATAAATTTTGTAGGTGAGGTTCTATCCTAATGGAGACAGAACTCCGACGAGTGGCGGTGGCAGCTCGAACGGCGGTGGCGGCGGCAGAGAAGAACTCAGAGGGGCTAAGGAGAATGTAGGAGAGGGCTTCACACCCAAGATTTTGTAGAAATCCATCTACAAAGGGGGAGAGGGGGAGAGACAAGGGTTGCCCTTGGGCTTGCTCTCGGCAAAAATGCTTAATTCTTCATTAATATCTCTAATGACACTATACATATGCTTATATAGAGAATGGCAAGGGGTGGGGGGCTGTAAATTTCGTGGGAGAGAGGGGATTTTCTTCCCCATGTGGTCAAATAACCAAAAATAAATAAAAAATACAACATGGGATAAACTATATTATAAGGGGGAAGTATCTTGGACTTTAAGGTTTAGAATATCAGACTTTTTAATCCAATTGTCCCCTTGAATGGTCAAGCCATCTAGAAGCCCACCTTGGACCTTTGACTGACCCCACAATGGCCCTAAGACTTAGGTGGACCAATAGGAAAGGAGATGGGGGCCCCTTGCTGGTCCTACTGGACTTTTGCACAAAAACCTAAAGAATCCTAGGGAATGACACATTGGCTTATAAAGCCTTACAATTGTGAACATACTTTTCCAAGGATATAAAATAAACTAAAGGACATAAATGCAAATAAAATGTTAGTGCTCTTGGCGTCGATTCCCATCAACTCTCCCCGGGTGGGAAGAACTCGACCCCGTCGAGTAAGGGGTACGGATGCTCGAGTAGCTCCGACGGATCCGTCACCGAACCTGGAAGCGCGGAGTACGCTCCACTCCACGTAATCGACACCTGCTCATTCCATATAGATTCAATATGCGCACGCTTCCATGGGAATGAGGCTAGAGGTGGACACTCCGGGGTGGGGCCACTCTCAAATGGGGGAGGCGGCTCAAAGACTCACTAGGAATCACAGCGGGTCCCTTATGTGACTAGATCCTATATGTGGAGTAGAACCGATCCCAATAGTCCGACAAGTCTCATACTCGAAAGGGACTAACAACGCGAGCGTACAAAACCAACTCGACTCAACGTATGCACAGACACACAATGCACTCGACAAGCAAACGAAATAAAGACTCACAAGGACCCTAAACAAACCTAATGTTAGTCCGACCCGTACATGGGTGACGGCGGACCAGGACATCCGAATATGTGCCATGCATGCATCTTATGTACCCGAAGGTTGGTGGTATGGGAAACACCTAGATTCCCAAGTATGACCCAGTCATGCATGAACGACCCTTTGGATTTGGGAGACTTGAGAGGGCTAGGAGAGCCGGGTGTGGACGAGCCGGGTGTGGGTGTATCGAGATTGGGCTTGGTGGGTGTAGATGACCCGACCCGTGGGGTAGGGGTGTGGTAGTGGACTCCCTCGAAGAAATGAAGTATATATGGAGGGTCAAGGGGCCCACTAGGGAATGGTTCAAAGGGATCAAAGAAGGTATGACCCCTTGTGGTGGGTTCCCACAAGTCACGGTCCCATGTATGGAAGTCTCGAAGGTGTGTATGGTCACCTTCATACATTGTGGTAGAGGGGACGGTGATCATATGTAGAAAATAAGATTCCTCCCTCGGGCAAAAGGGTATGAAGTCGGGCTCGGCCGACATAGGGAGGAATAAGATAATCTCCATGGTGACACAACCCACGGTGCACACGGATGTAATGGTCCCTAAGGCCAGATGGGTGAAGCTACGACTAGTGGGTTGGTCGAAGCCTCGAGCCAATAAGTGCGTCAACTTACATTGCCAACCTAAACCAAGAATAAGGTCACCCAATGTGTCAACATGGTGACTAGACCAGAATGTCGTGTGGTAGGAGTTGACGGACACTAGAGGTAAGGTGGGGTCCATAGATGGGTAAGGAGGTGGGACCAAGCCATCCTTGAGCCAACTAAGAAGTGGCTCGGCTATGTATAGCATACCCGTTAGAAACACGGGTGGCTCGGGCTTGGGTGGTTCCAAATAAGATGGTTCTGAATAAAGTTCGAAAGTAGAAAGTGGCAATGGAGCACTCACGGGTGGTGAAGGAGCATGTGTCCTTTCTATCCTTTCCAACCAATCCAAAAGTATTTTCTTGATTTCATCTAAGGTGCGGGTTGGAGTAGGGGCCTCGGAGTGGATTCACTCCTCATCTCTCGGCCCGGATGCGGACCTAGACTCGACTATAAGTGGGGCTTCCACTTGGTTGGAGGCGATTGGGTGGGATTGGATGGAGGTGCCAAGGGGTGGTTGGTTGGAAGCGATAGGGAGGGCCACTTGATTGGGGTTGCTTTGGATGACTTGGATGGAGGTGAAGGGGCGGGGTTGGTTGGAAGTGTGGCCCACTTGATTGTGGGTGAGTTGGTGGGGTTGGCTAGTGGTATGACTCCCGTGGTTGGAGGTAGGTGGGCGGGGAAGGTAGACCCTTCTAAGCGCTCTCTTCATCTCCCACCATGACTCGATGGGCCTTAGCCTCCTATCTGTTGGCCCCGAGAGATGGCGGACAAGAAGGGGGGTTGAATTGTCCCCAAGCCAAGATGACAGATTTTAAACACTTTCTAAACTAAACATAGCATAATTAGTATTAACTACATTAAATAGCCTAAACAAACGTGAGATTAAATTCTTCTCTCAAGCTTTCCGATCTCACTCGAATAAACTAGACAATGGATTAAGGAACCTACGCCAAACACGGATTATCGATGTAAGGAACAATTAAAATTAATCCTAACAAGGATAGCGGATGAAGCAATGTGCGATGATGTAGTGAGCAAAGACCTACTAAATTGACCTGTGAAGGGAGATAGAAGAAATGAACAATCACACAAGCAATCACAATAGACACAGAGATTTTTAGGTGGTTTGGGTACACTACCGTGTCCCCTACGTCCACCCCTCACCGAACCCCGGTGCGGCTTCACTACACGCTACAAAATGTGGCAACACGGGGACTAACCCCAACACCACACACGCTGCTTCCGCAGCAATCCACACACACGAGGCCTTGCCTCAAACCGCTGACACAGCAGCACACACACACACAACGTCGGGGAACATACCCCGCACTAGTACGTCACAAGGAGACACAGCTCCGTCCACACACACAGTATTTTTCAGACTTCAGCAACATAAAAGGATTTACAATATATGCTCACAACAATATGTAAATGGAGAGAAACTATCATAAAGAGATGGATTAAGGATGTAGAATGTTTCCCCTTGTTTTTCCAAAGGCCGTTCATAGATTTTCCTTGAAGTTTCGGTTGGAGAGAATCGAATCTGCAGTAGGATGGAGCACCCGATCGTCTTCCTCGAAGATCCGGGATCGTATGCAACTTTAGCAGCTCGTACTGAGTATATCCTTCAAATCCTAGCTCCAGTCAAACCCGCATACATCATAAAAATGATTAACTTCATAAACCCCTCTCCTCTTAACCTTGTAGCCGCACTCCTCCTTCTTCTTCTGCAAGAGAATGGAAAGCATTAGCTCATCTTGTTGCTTAGGATGAAAATCACAGCACAAATAAGAGGGCAGCAAATAAATGGACAAAGGAACATTTCAATGTGTAGTTATTAGAGCTCCCCCTTTGTCTCTTTCGAATGTATTTCAATGCCTCTGCAGGTTGATGATTGTTCTTGAGGGAAGATGAACGAATCTTGCAAGAACAAGGTTGTAACTTGATTTCCCACGCAACTTCCAGTAGAAGATCGTTCAGAAACTTTAATCAACTTTCTTCCTTTCACTTTCACACCCAGAACAATGTGGAAGAAGCCCTGAAGCCGCTGCCTACATCCTGCACATACAAGGGTTAAGAACAGCTCAGAATTTTAGATCTAGCTTAGTTCCTTAGGGTTTACAACCCAATAAGATGTATTTATGCTTCTAGGATGGTCAAGGGACAGCCCTGGGACAAGATCCATAAATCATGGAGTGATTTAGGGAAGTTGGACCGGAGTTAGAAGACTTTCGGAGCGCTTACATGAAAGTCATTTTTGACGGCGCCGCCCCGGACCGGAAAGGGTCGACCCTCGAAGAGGGTAAATGGTTGCCAAAAGCAATGGGTCGACCCTTGGGGTCGACCCTCGTGCCAGCCCATTCTGTTTGGGAATTTTATTTTCAGGGGTCGACCCTTGGGGTCGACCCTCGTGGCAACCAGAGGACACCCGAAGCCCAAAAATCACTCTGGGACTCAGGGGTCAACCCTTGGGGTCGACCCTGTCAGAGGGGTCGACCCCTGGGGTCGACCCTTTTGCACTGGGTGCACAAATTTGCCAAAAATAGACCTTCTGCCTTTAGGGGTCGACCCTATGGGTCGACCCATGCCAGAATGGGTTAGAAAAACACTTCAAACCTCCATGAATCCAAGGGAATAAAAGTGATTAGATGTTACCATAATCCCATGAAGATTAAGATGATTTCTTACCCTGAAAAACTTAATGAAACAGGAGGTTAGATCGAAATCAAAATATTTGGATCATGCATTAACATATGGAGCTAGTTTTGAGACCAAGACCCAAATGACATGAAATATTATTATGAAAGTATTAGCATGAGGCACATAAATGCTTTGAACACACTTTCATCTCAAGAATATGCATAAGACACTTTGAAACCATTCAGTCCTCAACTAACAAATGAAGTCAATTGAGAGCACGATTAATGAATCAATCCCAATCTAGGCATATGGAAATTCACTTCCAACTCATGAATACTTACCATGGATTCAAGGGTAGTAACCAAGAGTTGAGACTTACCATTGACTCCAAAGAAGTTTTTGCAAAGTGGAACCAATATATTTTATCAAAGTATTGATCATGCATTTGAAAGGGAATTTTCAATACAAATCAATCAAATCTCATACGAGTTCCAACTTCAGTCCAAAGCAACATTTACCCAGTCATCTGAGAGCATTTAGATCCATTGAGCCATGATCTTGCATGAGTGACGGGAAGATGATAATCCGTTCAATAAAGACATACAATGAAATGGAAATGATTTTACACAATGCCATGTAACCAATTCATATCAATGAATACTCAATGAATCCACACTAGTATGGGCAAAAGAACAAGAACATTAGTCTCAACATTCCCACATTAAGACATGCATGAAAGCGCATGCATTCTCCCCCTGTAGCAGTACCTGCAAAGCAAGATATCAACATGTGAGTTCGTTTATGACGAAGACGTTTTCCACTAATCAAGCACACAATATTTTACACAATATATTGTGATCATTAAAACCATTATCAAAGATAAAGAGGGAGAGACACGAACCCAACAATCTCCCCCTTTTTGATGATGACAATATATTGTTGCCTTCCAAAACTCTATCCCCCTTTGACATTATCAAAAAGCGGGGAACCAAGGAGAACAGATGGGAAAGTTTAACCAGAGGTAGATCGATATATAAAGACTGTGGTGCACGAACCCAGCAATGGACCTCCCATGAAGGGGAGGTGTGGCAACCATGAATTCTAAGCAAGATGTTGGAATTGGAAGAACAATATGCAAGATGACAAAAGCATATGCAAATGTTCAATCATTTTTTTTATTTTTTGTTTTTAATTTTACGCAAAGTTGATGAACAAAGAGATGACATTTGACGTGCAATATGCAATATGCAATATGATGGAATGAAATATGGCATGAACACAAATGATCAAGCAGTCAAGCAGTCAAGCATGCATAATTAAGTGTGGAATCAAGTAAGTTCCTTTGACATAAGTAAATAAGATCACAAGAAAATCCCCCCCTTTACAATGCAAGAAATGCAGTCTGGACAAGACTATTCTCTCCCTTAAAATAATACAATGCTCCTTGTTCAGAATGAAACAAGACTTTCAAGAGTGTAAGGTGAGGGGTATGTCAAGAATAAATTTAAGAGGGTTGACATGGTAACATGCAGAATACATGATCTTTCAAAGATAGTTCAGCAAATAGAGTGAGCATGATCTGAGCAGGTTTGATCAAATTTCCAAAACACTATTTGAGAAGAAAAGATTTTCAGTGAGGTACCCATTCCATATATCCAAGGTTAAGTTTCAAACTCTTCTATTATAAAAGCTTATGAAGTGGCTTTAATTGACAAGCATGGTTTAAGAGTGATGTATACAAGGTTTATCAATGAGATTCAATACTCATATCTGAAACAATGTTTTAATAAAAATGAACCAATTGCTCATAGAACTTTCTAGTTCAGCCTCCTTCCATCTTACTCAATTAATTTCAATGACTCCTTTAGGAGTTACACAAAGTAGTATTGAGATTAAATAATTGTGAATGCATCTGAATTTGACATTACTTCCAAAAAAAATTTTAATACACACATTTTTCAGATTTTTGCTTTTGAACATCAAATTGTTTTTCAATGAACAGGTTTGGTTAATCAACACCTTTTTACATGAGGCACAACACGTCTCAGGTGAAATGACCCAATTACTCAGTGTAATAACCGTATTGCTTCTCAATTAAGAGAACAGAGTTAGCATTAGATGTATCTTTTTACGTGAGGAGACACCTTGGTTAGAGGCAAGAATCCCCAGTTACTCAATACAGTCATGCCATTGCTCTATCAAATTTTCATGTAATTTTCAGCAGAGGTAACTATGGCACTTCATGACATGGGTTTACTTCATTTCTTGATAGAGGACCCAGTTTCTTAGTGACCAAAATCATTGCTCTATCCATAACTTTCTTTAAGAAGAACTCAGGCAGATTAAATGTTTAAGAACAATACGGACATTATGTATCTCAACCAAAGAAGAACATGGTGTTAACTTTTCAGATTTCAAGAAGGTCTTGCATGAATTTACATGAGACAGTCAGTTGCGATTTATTAAAAGACTAATTCAGATATTTTCAATTCCTTCAAATTCAAACTTATGAATACATTAGACTTAAACCAATTCAAATCATTAACATTCTTAAACCTGTATAATAGAAGATTCTTCATAAGAGATGATTTCAAATTTATGAAAGGGTGCACAAACTGATATCTCTTCAATTATCAGTTCAATCAACATCTTGACAGTGACATTCAGCAGTAGAGACATTAACAAGCATGCATAGAAAGTGAATGAATTTGAACTCATGCTTGTTGCAGATATGATCAACATGCATTAGGCAGATTTTCAGAAAACCAATGGCCATGAATCAATGTAGTTCAGGAACAAAGTCTGGAATACAGTCAGACCAACTTGACAGTTGTGGCAGGGATGAGTTTCAAAGATAAGCTGGCAAAAGAAGTTGCAGCTAGCTAGACAGAGGAATTTGAGTCAATTAGAGATTGATGAATTCAAGATCCTCCCCCTGCCTATATGCATTGAATCGACTCTTTTTGGAGTTTTTCAAAGTAAGTGATATGCAATGCAGCTCACTACATGTATGCATATGCAATGACTTTCCTAGAAGCATTACATGCACATGAGAGGCATGAACATTATGGAGGGACATCCAGACTCCCCCTAAATATATGGCATTTAACAAACATGTCCAAATCAATACAAGTTCATCTAGCATGATGAAGAGACATAGAAGAATATACATGTGGCATGCATTGATATGAATGTTTCACACATGTTGATTACCGATATGTGGCGGAGTCAAAGGTCCAAGGACCCTACTCACGCATAAGGATGGCTTCCAAGTGGATATAATCCACCTTTCCACTAACATCATTTTATAAATCGGTTAATCATGGCGTTCAAGCACACAAGTATGCAAAGATGTGTATGACATGTGTAATGTAGAACATTTAAGAACTAAAGATATTCACAAAATATAAAACAACTCCAAACACAATTTTTACCTTTTTAAAATTTTCAAATGAACCTGAACAGATGAATTCTTAGAATCAAACCGTTTTCTTTCTTGCCTTGAGAAACCTTTATTTATCAACATCTTCATTGTCCTCAAGGCACCCTGCAAAATAAATTCTCATTTTGGATATTTGGGTACCTAAGCCATCTTTGGTCCCGAGGGATTAGTTCTAACATTAGAAAATATATTCTTTTTATTTTTCCTCTCATACCATTCATCATCGGCCCTCATCATGGTACAATCATCCATTGAATGTCCATTCAGGCCACAATAGAACCAATGAGAAGATTTTCTTTTCATGAACCATTTGTCATCTTTTTCCATTAAGGAACATGTATTCATTACATGTTCACGTTCACCACAATAATGACATGAAGGTTTTCTTTTTACAGGCCACTCATCATCATTTTTCTTCATAAAATAATTTTCCATTACGTGACCACACAAACCACAATAGAAGCAATGAACAGTGAAATTTTTCTTCTTTGATTTTTCAGAATTTTTAGAATCATCAACAATTTTTATTTGTGACTTCATTGCCTCATTGTCATCAAATTTCATTAAAGAGCAATCATACATATCATGGCCAAATTTACCACAATAAAAATAGGATACATTCCTTCTTTTTCTTGGAACATGAGCAAACTCAGCAGTGTGGGATTTTTCATGCTCATAATGACAATCAATGATATTTTTCTGTTTTTCATTTCCTTTATCATTTAAGTACATGGACTCATTCAAATTCTTGATCTCATGTTCCAATGATGAATTGTGCACTTCACAATTGGCAAGCTGTTCTTCACACAATGCAAGTTTATCATTCAACAGAGAATTGATGGATTTATAGCTTACAATTTCTTGTTCCATAGCATGAATGTTTTCATTGTCATCAACAATCACTTGTTTTCCTTTTCCAAACCTGTTGAGTTTATCAACCAACAAATTGTTTTGATGATTTAACTTCTCAATTTCTTCAGCAAGTCTTGCATTTTGAACAAGTTCATCAAGCAAGAATTGATCACTATCTGAACAGCTCAACTTTTCTTTAGGTCCTTTTCAACGTTTTCAAATTCTAAAATTTTAGCCATCAGAATTTCATTTTCAGTTTTCAGAATTGAAATAGTTTCTTTATGCATATCAATATCATGCAACAACCTTCTATTCAAGTTCCTAAGCTCAGAACATTTTTCACATGACGAATCAACGACACAAGAGTTTTCAACTTCAGAACATTTAGTACATGGTGAGTTAACATGCGATGAATCATCAAATTTCTTTTCCAGTTTCTTATTTTCAGATTTTAATGCTTTGTATTTGTCAAACAGTTCATCATATGCATTCATCCACTCATCATAACTAAGTTCATCTTCTTCCTCAGAGTCGGAGTTTACCTTAGAGTTTTCCTCGCTATAGCCTTCATTTTCTTTGTTTGCCGCGAGGCACTCACCATTCCAGCTTTCATCTTGGGCTTCGCTTAGCCCATCCAAGATCTCTTTGGCTGACCTACAAGATAAAATGAAGGGATATACGTCAGTGTTCACTACAGCCTTAAGAGTGTTCAAAACAAAAAGATTATCAGAATCCTTTTTCTTGTCCTCATTGGTCCACTTTGACTTATCTTTTGGAAGAGCATGAGGACCGTGAGTCATTAAGTTCAAAATCTTCAGATTAGTACTAGAAATCCAAACACACAATTTTCCAAGCCATGATGTAAAATCAAAACCATCAAAGATAGGAACCGAATTCAAACTAGCCATCATGAAAAAGATCTTTTCTTCTAGACCGTAAGGTCAGTAGAATAAAAATCAGAGTCTGGGCTCTGATACCAATTGTTGGCCCAGAGAGATGGCGGACAAGAAGGGGGGTTGAATTGTCCCCAAGCCGAGATGGCAGATTTTAAACACTTTCTAAACTAAACACAGCAAAATTAATATTAACTACGTTAAATAGCCTAAACAAACGTGAGATTAAATTCTTCTCTCAAGCTTTCCGATCTCACTCGAATAAACTAGACAATGGATGAAGGAACCTACGCCAAACACGAATTATCGATGTAAGGAACAATTAAAATTAATCCTAACAAGGATAGCGGATGAAGTAATGTGCGATGATGTAGTGAGCAAAGACCTACTAAATTGACCTCTGAAGGGAGATAGAAGAAATGAATAATCACACAGTGTGTCACAATAGACACAGAGATTTTTAGGTGTTTCGGGTACACTACCGTGTCCCCTACGTCCACCCCTCACCGAACCCCGGTGAGGCTTCACTACACGCTACAAAATGTAGCAACACGGGGATGAACCTCAACACCACACACGCTGCTTCCGTAGCAATCCACACACACGAGGCCTTGCCTCAAACCGCTGCCACAGCAGCACACACACACACAACGTCGGGGAACATACCCCGCACAAGTACCTCACACGGAGACACAGCTTCGTCCACACACACAGTAATTTTCAGAATTCAGCAACGTAAAAGGATTTACAATATATGCTCACAGTAATATGTAAATGGAGGGAAACTATCATAAAGAGATGGATTAAGAATGTAGAATGTTTCCCCTTATTTTTCCAAAGGTCGTTCGTAGATTTTCCTTGAAGCTTCGGTTGGAGAGAATCGAATCTGCAGTAGGATGGAGCACCCGATCATCTTCCTCGAAGATCCGAGATCGTCTGGAACTTCAGCAGCTCGTACTGAGTATATCCTTCAAATACTAGCTCCAGTCAAACCTGCATACATCATAAAAATGATTAACTTCATAAACCCCTCTCCTCTCAACCTTGTAGCTGCACTCCTCCTTCTTCTTCTACAAGAGAATAGAAAGCATTAGCTCATCTTGTTGCTTAGGATGAAAATCATAGCACAAATAAGAGGGCAGCAAATAAATGGACAAAGGAGCATTTCATTGTGTAGTTATTAGAGCTCCCCCTTTGTCTCCTTCGAATGTATTTCAATGCCTCTGCAGGTTGAAGATTGTTCTTGAGGGAAGATGAACGAATCTTGCAAGAACGAGGTTGTAACTTGATTTCCCACGCAGCTTCCAGTAGAAGATCGTTCAGAAACTTGAATCAACATTCTTCCTTTCACTTTCATGCCCAGAACAATGTGGAAGAAGCCCTGGAGCCGCTGCCTGCGTCCTGCACATACAAGGGTTAAGAACAACTCAGAATTTCAGATCTAGCTTAGTTCCTTAGGGTTTACAACCCAATAAGATGTATTTATGCTTCTAGGAAGGTCAAGGGACAACTCTGGGACAAGATCCACAAATCATGGAGTGATTTAGGGCAGTTGGACCGGAGTTAGAAGACTTTCGGAGCGCTTACACGAAGGTCATTTTTGAATGCGCCGCCCCGGACCGGAAACGGTCAACCCTTGGGGTCGACCCTCGAGGGTAAAAGGTTGCCAAAAGCAATGGGTCGACCCTTGGGGTCGACCCTCGTGCCAGCCCATTCTATTTGGGAATTTTATTTTCCGGGGTCGACCCTTGGGGTCGACCCTCGCGGCAACCAGAGTCCACCCGAAGCCCAAAAATCACTCTGGGACTCAGGGGTCGACCCTTTCAAAGGGGTCGACCCCAGGGGTCGACCCTTTTGCACTGGGTGCACAAATATGCCAAAAACAGACCTTCTGCCTTTAGAGGTCGACTTTATGGGTCGACCCATGCCAGAATGGATTAGAAAAATACTTCAAACCTCCATGAATCCAAGAGAATAAGAGTGATTAGATGTTACCATAATCCCATGAAGGTTAAGATGATTTCTTACCCTGAAAAACATAATGAAAGAGGAGGTTAGATCAAAATCAAAATATTTGGATCATGCATTAACATATGGAGCTAGTTTTGGGACCAAGACCCAAATGACATGAAATAATATTATGAAAGCATTAGCATGAGGCACATAAATGCTTTGAACACACTTTCATCTCAAGAATATGCATAAGACACTTTGAAACCATTCAGTCCTCAACTAACAAATGAAGTCAATTGAGAGCACGATTAATGAATCAATCCCAATCTAGGCACATGGAAATTCACTTCCAACTTATGAATACTTACCATGGATTCAAGGGTAGTAACCAAGAGGCAGCAAATAAATGGACAAAGGAACATTTCAATGTGTAGTTATTAGAGCTCCCCCTTTGTCTCCTTCGAATGTATTTCAATGCCTCTGCAGGTTGAAAATTGTTCTTGAGGGAAGATGAACGAATCTTGCAAGAACGAGGTTGTAACTTGATTTCCCACGCAGCTTCCAGTAGAAGATCGTTCAGAAACTTGAATCAACCTTCTTCCTTTCACTTTCACGCTCAGAACAATGTGGAAGAAGCCCTGGAGCCGCTGCCTGCGTCCTGCACATACAAGGGTTAAGAACAGCTCGGAATTTCTGATCTAGCTTAGTTCCTTAGGGTTTACAACCCAATAAGATGTATTTATGCTTCTAGGAAGGTCAAGGGAAAACCCTGGGACAAGATCCACAAATCATGGAGTGATTTAGGGCAATTGGACCGGAGTTAGAAGACTTTCGGAGCGCTTACACGAAGGTCATTTTTGAATGCGCCGCCCCGGACCGGAAAGGGTCGACCCTTCGGGTCGACCCTCGAAGAGGGTAAATGGTTTCCAAAAGTAATGGGTCGACCCTTGGGGTCGACCCTCGTGCCAGCCCATTCTGTTTGGGAATTTTATTTTCAGGGGTCGACCCTTGGGGTCGACCCTCGTGGCAACAAGAGGCCACCCGAAGCCCAAAAATCACTCTAGGACTCAGGGGTCGACCCTTGGGGTGGACCCTTTTGCACTGGGTGCACAAATTTGCCAAAAATAGACCTTCTGCCTTTAGGGGTCGACCCTATGGGTCGACCCATGCCAAAATGGGTTAGAAAAACACTTCAAACCTCCATGAATCCAAGGGAATAAAAGTGATTAGATGTTACCATAATCCCATGAAGATTAAGATGATTTCTTACCCTGAAAAATATAATGAAACAGGAGGTTAGATCAAAATCAAAATATTTGGATCATACATTAACATATGGAGCTAGTTTTGAGACCAAGACCCAAATGACATGAAATATTATTATGAAAGCATTAGCCTGAGGCACATAAATGCTTTGAACACACTTTCATCTCAAGAATATGCATAAGACACTTTGAAACCATTCAGTCCTCAACTAACAAATGAAGTCAATTGAGAGCACGATTAATGAATCAATCCCAATCTAGGCACATGGAAATTCACATCCAACTCATGAATACTTACAATGGATTCAAGGGTAGTAACCAAGAGTTGAGGCTTACCATTGACTCCAAAGAAGTTTTTGCAAAGTGGAACCGATATATTATATCAAAGTATTGATCATGCATTTGAAAGGGCATTTTCAATACAAATCAATCAAATCTCATATGAGTTCCAACTTTAGTCCAAAGCAACATTTACCCAGTCATCTGAGAGCATTTAGATCCATTGAGCCATGATATTACATGAGTGAAGGGAAGATTATGATTCGTTCAATAAAGACATACAATGAAATGGAAATGATTTAACATAATGCCATGCAACCAATTCATATCAATGAATACTCAATGAATCCATACTAGTATGGGCAAAAGAACAGGAACATTAGTCTCAACATTCCCACACTATGACATGCATGAAACCGCATGCATTCTCCCGCTGTAGCAGTACCTGCAAAGCAAGATATCAACATGTGAGTTCATTTATGACGAAGACGTTTTCCACTAATCAAGCACACAATATTTCACACAATATATTGTGATCATCAAAACCATTATCAAAGATAAAGAGGGAGAGACACGAACCCATCACTATCCTCCCGAAAGTATTTGATGTCCCTCCATGTTTCCACGACTTCATAAAAGAGTCACCTTTTGGCAAAGTCGACTTGCATGGGACCGGACATAAGGTAACACTCAAAGTAGTCATCCATAACGGCTTCCCACTCTAGGTAGCCACTCGGGTTTTCGGAGCCATAAAAGTCCCGGGCTACGGGCCTTTTGGGGTGGTCCGGGTGGTCCTTTCATTTTAGATAGTATCACCACCATGCAGAAGATGTGATCCCCTTGGTCATCCATGTGACACAGGGATGCTAGTGAATAGACATGCCAATAGTTGGTGACAAGACACTAGACCGACTATGCAAGGTTGGAATGCACTAACTAATGCACACTAAGGACCCTAGACTTAAACCAAGACTTGGTACGTGGCAGAGTTAATCGATCCGAAGATCACTCGCGCAAGTGTGCGGCCTTCCCGATAGGCGTAGCCTAACGTTCGGACAACACCTTTTTATATACCGAACAATGGTATGCGGATGCAACCATAGACCGACTTAGACGATGACTAGACGTAAATGACACTTTTTTTTTGTTTTAAACACCCTAGACTCAACTGGCGCTCTGATACCAAATTGATGAGGGACGGACACGCGACATGGGACTCTACCTCGCGATCACCCCTAAGCGAGGGAAGACGTGGGACCGTGCGCGGTTGAGAAACCGGCAGTGAGTCTCGGGTATCGACTTTTTCGCGTTAACTAGGATTGAGTCACGATACATACGAGTAAAGCAAAGCCATGTAAGAGAGCGAACACGATACGTCCACGCTTCGGGCATGGGGAAGATGACCCCGGCCAGTTACGGTAACTCCCGATACAATGCTAAAAATTTAATTACAACAGTGAATTTTATTGCCCACTCCACGCAGGGAGGTAAAGGGCTACAAGTGGGGCCCGGGAGGACCCACCCTAGGTTGACGGGCAGCAATCTGGAGGTGCGTATGGCACGAACTCGGCCTGCTAGTCCGACTCGGCACTATTCCAACTCGGTGCCACGCCAACTCTGTTGCTGAGTCACTGGACAGCAAGCAACGGTTTCCAAAGGAATGTCGCCTTCCTGAGATCTTCCGGAGGCGCCGCTTGGCTGGGATGATGGCAGGGCGTCCCTAAACGACTCCCTGAAGGGGCGGCTCCTGAAGTTGATTTTTGATATTTAATTCTGAATATCTTCTAAACTGTAATTTCGGACCTGCATAGGGAACAAATCTGTAGGCCTCGGTGACACGAATTACGACGCTCAGATCCGGAGGCCGATCGAGGCGTGGCTGGTACCGTTGGAAAGAGCACTCATAGATATACAACATATACTTTTGACAACTCCATCCACCGAACGGATTGAAAATGAATATGACTGTAACACTATTTTTGTTTCTGACACGGACTGACAGACACACAGGGCAGCAAGTGATCTACCTGAAACTGACCTTTGACCGAGGGTCAAATGAATTTTATAGACTCCACGAAAATTATGGTGGAAGAGGATATATGTATGGAACACTGAGTAATGTTTTGGGATTTTCTGAAAATTTGTAAGGGGGTGTGGAAAATGGGACAAGGTGACTCTGTCCCGTAGATCTGCAAAAGGGCAGATTACTGAGAGGACAAATAAAAATATGGGGAAAATACCTAATGACTTCCAAATGACACAAAATTTGAACTGGAGGTTAAGGGAGATGGACAGAACAAACATTCAAAATTAGGGCTCGAACAGACAACCATAAAAAAGATAAAATTTTGTAGGTGAGGTTCTGTCTTGATGGAGATAGAACTCCGACGAGTGGCGGTGGCGGCGCGATGGCGGCTCGAACGGCGGTGGCAGAGAAGAACTCAGAGGGGCTAAGGAGAATGTAGGAGAGGGCTTCACACCCAAGATTCAGCAAAAATCTATCTACAAAGGGGGAGAGGGGGAGAGACAAGGGGTGCCCTTGGGCTTGCTCTTGGCAAAAATGCTTAATTCTTCATTAATATCTCTAATGACACTATACATATGCTTATATAGAGAATGGCAATGGGTGGGGGCTGGGAATTTCGTGGGAGAGAGGGGATTTTCTTCTCCATGTGGTCAAATGACCAAAAAAAATAAAAAATACAACATGGGATAAACTATATTATAAAGGGGAAGCAACTTGGACTTTAAGGGTTGAGATATTAGACTTTTTAATCCAATTGTCCCCTTGAATGGTCAAGACATCTAGAAGCCCACCTTGTGTAGCACCCTAAAAAATTGAATATTGAATAAATGAAAATAATCATGATTATTAATCATAGAAAATTCTTAGAATTTAAAATTTCGATAAAAGAAGGGCGATATTAACAAAAATAATTATTTAACCTAAATGTTAATAATAATAATATATCAATATATTAAAAGTTCAACTTAAAACTGAAATTTAGGAAGTGGTTAACAACGTGCTTCATATTGATGGGCCTCGCGTGATCAGCCATGAGGAATTTAAAGGCTATTGGGCCTTATGCTTAAACACATAATGGGTATTATCAAAATGATAAAACCTTGTCATCTTCGAACACATGCATGACCTCTTAAATACCCACATAAAGAAATCTATAAAAGTCTTAAAGCCTAATAGGAAAGGGCTTCCCGTGGGTGAAAGGGGTAAAGGTTAATGGCCTTGTGGGCTTTATGTTAAATATAGGGGTAATGGGTTTTATGGGGCCTTATATGTAACATATAATGGGCCTCAGGAAGTATATATATTAATGATATATAATGGGTTCCCGATTACTTATACGAAAAATCCACGTTTAGAACAATAAGCCAAACCATTCTTTAAAGCTTGATGGGCTTCTTACGTTAAAACCATAAAGCCTGTACGTAAGAGATTAGGTCGACCATGTCTTAGCTTGGATCAAACAAGGAAATCGACTGGAGTTTTTGGAAATAGGATTAATGAGGGAAAGTCTAAATCGATTAGGAAGCCATGCATAGAAGGAACTCTTACGAAGGAAATTTCATTCCCAATCAAACTCATAAGCTTATAGGATTTCTTAGGCTATAAATATAACCCCATCGTGGACATACATAGGCTACTGCCGCTGCTACAATCAGGGGTAAAGGCCGTCATTTTATTTTCTTTCTTTTGTCTTCTGCATGCTACGAAGAAGATTAATGTCTTCTTCTTTCCTGTTCTGCAGAGACTGTGTAAAGAGGTGGCCGTCTACAAACTATTTTCATCCTCTTCGCACAGGAGCTACTATTACTCTTGTTTAAACTCTCCAACCATGTCCCCGTCACCGTGAAAGGAGTATCTTCCTCCTGCAGTTCGTGCGCGTAGGCTATCTCTTTTCGGTCGTGGTCGTGCAAGGAGGGGGCTGCTGACCGTTGAAGCTCCTTCCTTCCTTTTGTTTTCTCAACACAGCAGCACTCGGTTACGGGTGCTGCTGTTCTTCCTCTATTAACCAAAACAGAGTATCGGATAGAAGACAAGTTCCCTCTCAATTTCCAATGTCTATCAACTAAACTTCACATAAAGGTAGGTGTTCTCTCTTAAAGCCAAACATGTTAATTTTACATGATCTTCGCATGATTTGTACGAGTTTCACATCGTGAACTGCATGTTTTACACTCTAATTTTAAATATCAAAGAAACCATGCAAAGGAAATAAAATATAATATACATTCTATGGATTTTACGTAACAGGTTACATGGTGAATCACTGTAGAGATAGTTAGATTTATTGACTTTGACGATTTGTTCGAGGGCGCCGGAGTGACATTTGGTCATGAAACTTTATGGGCGTACTAGTGCGATGGAAACCGAGGTAGTGAGAGTGGTTGCATCATTTTTTGTGCCCCCTATCTCAAGATCCCCCATCTCTCAACGAAAAATTATTTTGAATGTCCGGTTAAGTAGAGTTTTTTGAGCCCGTCATTTGATATATAGAACGCCTGATTCCGACGTGTGTACGTCGAGAACCGGAGCCTTGAAAATCGGCATTTTTTTGAAATGACGACATTTAGCACGTCGTCAAATGCTTTTGACGCAACAGTGCAATGGCGTCAAATTCTTATATTATATATATATATATATATATATATATATAACTTGTGATTATATCTTCAAAAATCCATATCTATTAAATTATGCCACGTAAAATTATAAAAAATATATTTCTGAAATCCTTGAATTTTTCTCCCAATTATCATATATTTTATTTCTCTAAATTATTTTATATAAATAAATGTGTCTCTGAATATATGTTTTAAAAATTATTCAATGAAGATGTCAGAATTTATGTTTTTGAAATGACGACATTGAGAATGTCGTTGATTTATTTTGACGACATTTTGTAATGTCGTCATATCTTTAATATATATATATATATATATATATATATATATATATTTGTAACTATATCTTTGAAAATTCATATCTATTAAGATATGTAACAGAAAATTATAAAAAAATATATTTTTGGAATCCTTGAATTTTCTCCTAATTATCATATATTTTATTTCTCTAAATTATTTTAAATAAATAAACATGTCTTTGAATGTATATTTTTGAAATTATTCAATTAAATAGATATTGAGGTGAATTCTTGTTAAATAAATTAAGTTAAAAATCATAGAATTAACGTCCCTCCAAGTGGACGCTAATTAATAAATGACACTACTCAAGGACGTCAATTAAAATAAGTTTATTTAATTATAGTTAATTATAGAATTAGAATGACGTGAATTCTATAATTAACGCATTCATGTTCTCACCGTTTCTCCCGGTTTTGACCCATACCTCGGGTCTTTTGGCACTCTCATCTCACGTCCGTAGATGGAATCTATTTTTCATGATTGGTTCACGTTATGCACCTCAAGTCTCGGTGACATACGAGTCCTCCGTTGGACATTCCGTTCCTTTGGACTGACAAGTTAGTCATTGAGACCTCCGTAAGTCTCCGCTAGCCTTGGATTCCCTCAAGGCAGCTGAGCTGGTTGTACCTTAAAAACCCTGGATCCGATCCGTGTCACTTTGATTTTCCGTTAGTCTTGACACTCTACTACTTTTGGAATCTTCTTGTCATCAATTCGGGAACATAACCCTCTGACTCTGTATTTGGCCAAATCTGATTCTGAAACATTAAGGGCTGTGGGTCCACGACTTTTTAGTGCCAGGTAGGACGGAAGTCCAATTATGTAAACCATGATAATTCTGGGTGTGGCATTGCACCAAAGTCTGTACATATGTTATATTCTGTTATATCTGTCATTCTGTAAATTCTGTTAATTCTAGAAGCTCTGTTATTCTGATATTTTGTTGTTCGGTTATTCTGATAATTTAGATATTCTGCTGGATTATTTAATTCTGCTTATATTTATTGAAACTCTGTTATATTCTGACCAATTCTGAAGTTATGTTCATCTAAGTATCTGTCCTTAATATATTCTGATAGCTTATCCTTGACTCTGCATAGGAATTCATCCCTATTTCTCTTGAGCTCGTAACTACCTTTTGGCCTTGATATTTATCCTTTCTGCTAGATCAATTGTCATGATTTTCAAGTTATACAATTTCCTGCATTGCATTTGTCATGAACATGAGTAACTGGCTAATCACTTATATTCTGCTTGATGAGAGATGTAATTCCTACTGAGCTTTTTACTCACCAGCCTATTTTCAACATTTTTCAGGTAATGACATTGAAGATAGTCCATCAGATGGTGAAGGGCAGGAGTGATGAGTGTGATGGAGAATCGTGTCAGTGTCTTTTATTTTTTTTTTAGTCTCATCCTGTTATTTGAGTCATTTCTCTTTATTAGAGTGTGATAGTGAGCCCTTTCTTCACTTATGTAAGTTGAGTCAAGGTATGTAATTCGAATATTTGAATATCAATAAAGGTTAAACTGGCCCACATTCTCTAGGTTGTAATTTTGTGTCTTATGTTTCACGACTGTATCACTGTCGCGTTCCGAACTACACGTTCCGCTGCTATCGGTTCGGGGCATGACAGTTTGTGGTATCAGATCCTAGGTATATTAAACCCTAGGTCTTGACTATAGGTTGCCATAAGTTCTAGTTTCAATCCCATTATTACCCGGCGAGATTGGGTAGAACCTTGGGTTAAGAACTAAAAAGGAAATTAAAATACTAATAATATTAGTTTATAATAATAGCTTAGTAAAATTTCACGAGAATTATTTGATAACCTTTCATGAGATTGTTTATGTCTTGTAGAACTAGATAGATAACAATGGCCGCTGAGCGTGCCCAATGGCGTGAGATGCAAAGGACGGTTCAAGGATTAACCCAGGCTCTTCAGCGGGTAGCCGAGAGCGGAGCCAATCGTGGAGCTGGAGAGTTACATCGTGAGTTCCGGAGCCTCAATCCCCCTAGGTTTAGTGGAACCCCTGATCCTGACATGGCGGAAGATTGGACTAAGGAGACGGAAAGAATCTTCCGAGTAATGCAATGCTCGGATCAAGATAAGGTACTTTTGGCAACATTTCAACTAGAGAAGGATGCAAGGGCTTGGTGGGAGTCGTAGAAGCCACTCTGCCAAACATTCAAGTAACTTGGGTAGAATTTTTAGAACACTTCAACGAGAAGTATTTCTCGGAGAGAGTTCGGGAGAGAAAGGCGGGAGAGTTCGCTTCACTTAAACAAAGAAGCATGTCTATGGCGGAATATGAGGCCCAATTCCCGAGGTTGTCACGATATGCGCCTCATTTAATCATGACGGAGAAGATGAAAGCTAGGAGGTTCTTGAATGGGTTAAGACTTCAATATATACCCCAATTAGCACCGATGGATATTCAATCATATGCCGAGATGGTTAAGAGAGCTCAGCTATTGAAAGACGCTATGGAATTATCTGACAAAATTAGGGCAACAATGGAAAAGAGGAAGGTAGATAATGGCAACAAAAGGCCCAATAATGGGAATGGAGTTTCGAATGGCAGGAAGCCTAAAGAAGCGAAGTGCAAGTATTGTGGCAATGAATGTCTTCAATCCGAGAAATGCCGCTGGAAGAATGGAGCTTGTTTTCGCTGTGGAAGTCAAGAGCATAAGGTAGCTGACTGCCCCCTTCCTAAGGATCAACCTCAGCAGTCAAAGGATGATAAGGAAGCACGGCATCGAGGACAATTACAAGCAATATGACAAATCGAACCTGCTGACAATGAAGTGACTAGAGGTACCCCTTAACTTTGGCCTAGTTCCCTTCGGTTGTTTTATTAGCATGCCTAGGTCATCTTGTCTTATGAATGGAAACTAGAACTAGATCCCCCACTGATATAGATCGAAAATGAATACCGTTGAATTTGGGGACCAAATTCTTTTAAGTGGGGGAGGGTGTAGCACCCCAAAAATTTGAATATTGAATAAATGAAAATAATCATGATTATTAATCATAGAAAATTCTTAGAATTTAAAATTTCGATAAAAGAAGGGCGATATTAACAAAAATAATTATTTAACCTAAATGTTAATAATAATAATATATCAATATATTAAAAGTTCAACTTAAAACTAAAATTTAGAAAGTGGTTAACAACGTGCTTCATATTGATGGGCCTCGCATGATTAGCCATGAGGAATTTAAAGGCTATTGGGCCTTATGCTTAAACACATAATGGGTATTATCAAAATGATAAAACCTTGTCATCTTCGAACACATGCATGACTTCTTAAATACCCACATAAAGAAATCTATAAAAGTCTTAAAGCCTAATAGGAAAGGGCTTCCCGTGGGTGAAAGGGGTAAAGGTTAATGGCCTTGTGGGCTTTATGTTAAATATAGGAGTAATGGGTTTTATGGGGCCTTATATGTAACATATAATGGGCCTCAGAAGTATATATATTAATGATATATAATGGGTTCCCCATTACTTATACGAAAAATCCACGTTTAGAATAATAAGTCAAACCATTCTTTAAAGCTTGATGGGCTTCTTACGTTAAAACCATAAAGCCTGTACGTAAGAGATTAGGTCGACCATGTCTTAGCTTGGATCAAACAAGGAAATCGACTGGAGTTTTTGGAAATAGGATTAACGAGGGAAAGTTAAATCGGTTAGGAAGCCATGCATTGAAGGAACTCTTACGAAGGAAATTTCATTCCCAATCAAACTCATAAGCTTATAGGATTTCTTAGGCTATAAATATAACCCCATCGTGGACATACATAGGCTACTGCCGCTGCTACAATCAGGGGTAAAGGCCGTCATTTTATTTTCTTTCTTTTGTCTTCTGAATGCTACGAAGAAGATTAATGTCTTCTTCTTTCCTGTTATGCAGAGACTGCGTAAAGAGGTGGCCGTCTGCAAACTATTTTCATCCTCTTCGCACAGGAGCTACTATTACTCTTGTTTAAACTCTCCAACCGTGTCCCTGTCACCGTGAAAGGAGTATCTTCCTCCAGCAGTTCGTGCGCGTAGGCTATCTCTTTCCCGTCGTGGTCGTGCAAGGAGGGGGCTGTTGACCGTTGAAGCTCCTTCCTTCTTTTTGTTTTCTCACACAGCAACACTCGGTTACGGGTGCTGCTGCTCTTCCTCTATTAACCAAAACAGAGTATCGGATAGAAGAAAAGTTCCCTCTCAATTTCCAATGTCTATCAACTAAACTTCACATAAAGGTAGGTGTTCTCTCTTAAAGCCAAACATGTTAATTTTGCATGATCTTCGCATGATTTGTACGAGTTTCACATCGTGAATTGCATGTTTTACACTCTAATTTTAAATATCAAAGAAACCATGCAGAGGAAATAAGATATAATATACATTCTATGGAATTTACGTAACAGGTTACATGGTGAATTACTGTAGAGATAGTTAGATTTATTGACTTTGACGATTTGTTCGAGGGCGCCGGAGTGACATTTGGTCATGAAATTTTATGGGCGTACTAGTGGGATGGAGACCGAGGTAGTGAGAGTTGTTGCATCATTTTTCGTGCCCCCTATCTCAAGATCCCCCATCTCTCAACAAAAAATTATTTTGAACGTCCGGTTAAGTAGAGTTTTTCGAGCCCGTCATTTTGATATATAGAACGTCTGATTCCGACGTGTGTACGTCGAGAACCGGAGCCTTGAAAATCGGTAGTTTTTTGAAATGACGACATTTAGCACATCGTCAAATGCTTTTGACGCAACAGTGCAATGGCGTCAAATTCTTATATTATATTATATATATATATATATATATATATATATATATATATATATATATATATATATATATATAACTTGTGATTATATCTTCAAAAATCCATATCTATTAAATTATGCCACGTAAAATTATAAAAAATATATTTATGAAATCCTTAAATTTTTCTCCCAATTATCATATATTATATTTCTCTAAATTATTTTATGTAAATAAATGTGTCTCTGAATATATGTTTTAAAAATTATTCAATGAAGATGTCAGAATTTATGTTTTTGAAATGACGACATTGAGAATGTCGTTGATTTATTTTGACGACATTTTGTAATGTCGTCATATCTTTAATATATATATATATATAAATATATGTATATATTTGTAACTATATCTTTGAAAATTCATATCTATTAAGATATGTAACAAAAAATTATAAAAAAATATATTTCTGGAATCCTTGAATTTTTTTCCTAATTATCATATATTTTATTTCTCTAAATTCTTTTAAATAAATAAACATGTCTTTGAATGTATATTTTTGAAATTATTCAATTAAATAGATACTGAGGTGAATTCTTGTTAAATAAATTAAGTTAAAAATCATAGAATTAACGTCCCTCCAAGTGGACGCTAATTAATAAATGACACTACTCACGGACGTCAATTAAAATAAGTTTATTTAATTATAGTTAATTATAGAATTAGAATGACGTGAATTCTATAATTAACGCATTCATGTTCTCACCGTTTCTCCCGGTTTTGACCCATACCTCGGGTCTTTTGGCACTCTCATCTCACGTCCGTAGATGGAATCTATTTTTCATGATTGGTTCATGTTATGCACCTCAACTCTCGGTGACATACGAGTCCTCCGTTGGACATTCTGTTCCTTCGGACTGGCAAGTGAGTCATTGAGACCTCCGTAAGTCTCCGCTAGCCTTGGATTCCCTCAAGGCAGCCGAGCTGGTTGTACCTTAAAAACCCTGGATCCGATCCGTGTCACTTTGGTTTTTCGTTAGTCTTGACACTCTACTCCTTTTGGAATCTTCTTGTCATCAATTCGAGAACATAACCCTTTGACTCTATATTTGGCCAAATCTGATTCTGAAACATTAAGGGCTGTGGGTCCGCGACTTTTCAGTGCCAGGTAGGACGGAAGTCCAATTCTGTAAACCATGGTAATTCTGGTTGTGGCATTGCACCAAAGTCTGTACATCTGTTATATTCTGTTATTCTGTTATATATGTCATTCTGTAAATTCTGTTAATTCTAGAAGCTCTGTTATTCTGATATTTTGTTGTTCGGTTATTCTGATAATTTAGATATTCTGCTGGATTGTTTAATTCTGCTTATATTTATTGAAACTCTGTTATATTCTGGCCAATTCTGAAGTTATGTTCATCTAAGTATCTGTCCTTAATATATTCTGATAGCTTATCCTTGACTCTGCATGGGAATTCATCCCTATTTCTCTTGAGCTCGTAACTACCTTTTGGCCTTGATATTTATCCTTTCTGCTAGATCAATTGTCATGATTTTCAAGTTATACCATTTCATGCATTGCATTTGTCATGAACATGAGTAATTGGCTAATCACTTATATTCTGCTTGATGAGAGATGTAATTCCTACTGAGCTTTTTGCTCACCAGCCTATTTTCAACATTTTTCAGGTAATGACATTGAAGATAGTCCATCAGATGGGGAAGGGTAGGAGTGATGAGTGTGATGGGGAATCGTGTCGGTGTCTTTTATTTTTCTTTGAGTCTCATCCTGTTATTTGAGTCATTTCTCTTTATTAGAGTGTGATAGTGAGTCCTTTCTTCACTTATGTAAGTTGAGTCAAGGTATGTAATTCGAATATTTGAATATCAATAAAGGTTAAACTGGCCCACATTGTCCAGGTTGTAATTTCGTGTCTTATGTTTCACGACTGTATCACTGCCGCGTTCCAAACTACACGTTTCACTGCTATCGGTTCGGGATGTGACACCTTGGACCTTTGACTGACCCCACATGGGCCCTAAGACTTAGGTGTACCAAAAGGAAAAGAGATGGGGGCCCCTTGCTGGTCTTATTGGACTTTTGCACAAAAACCCAAAGAATCCTAGGGAATGACACATTGGCTTATAAAGCCTTACAATTGTGAACATACTTTTCCAAGGATATAAAAATAAACTAAAGGACACAAATGCAAATAAAATGTTAGTGCTCTTGGCATCGATTCCCATCAACAGCTACCTCCTGAGTTTGCAGCGGTGCATGACGTGTTCCATGTCTCGAAGTTGAGGAAGTATATGCCCGATGTTTCTCATGTGTTCGAAGATTTGGTTTGGCCCGAGGTAACTCCCGATCTGTCTCTACCGGAATTCCCTATCCGTATTGAGGATCGGCGAGAGCAGCACCTACGGAACAAGGTTATCCCGTTAGTTAAGGTGGTGTGGCAGCGGCACTCTGGTGGTGAAGCTTCTTGGGAGCGTGAGGATGAGATGCGTCAGTAGTTCCCCTTTTTGTTCGAGTGAGTACCCCCTTTTCTTCCCCTGTGCATTGGTTTAAATTTCGAGGATGAAATTTGTTTAAGGGGGGAGGGATGTAAAATCCCAGACCCTTCGGATCCCTCTTCTTGGGTCTCGGATCTATTTTCTCAGAGATTTTGTTCTCATTTTGCCGGAGGTTATCTTTCGACATCTTTCAGGTTCGGATCCATCCGTTTCATATCAGTTTCGGAGGTCTCGGAACGTGTTCCGTGATTTCCCGTGTTTTTCCCTGACAGGACCTACGGAACCCCGTAGTTGGTGAACCGGGTCGTTCACCTACTCAGGAATGGTACCACAACGATCAGCGCGTTCCAACGATCACGGAAGTATATTTTCCAAAATTTTCAGATTTTCTATATAAACCCCTATTTTTTTTTCTTTTTCCCTTTCTTCTTCTTTCTTCCTCTTCCTTCTTCCTCCCGTGAGCGACCACCCCCTTCCTCTCTCTCTTCATCCGGCGTAACCGCGGCGGCCCCCCTCCCCGGCTGCAGACGGCAGTGAGGTGACGGCGTGGCGGTGATGGCGGCGGTGAGGCGATCGTGGTGACGTGTGGCTCATGGGATTTCGTAAAGGAACGAGGGTTCTAAAAGCTTCTTCCTCGCGTTCGGTGGCGTTTCGGTGGAGCTTTGGCTCCATTGAGATAGGTGTAGACACGCCAAAACTGATACTATGTTGATCAAATCTCATGTCACTATGTTAACGCCCCAAAGTGAACTTCAATATTTCTATAATATAAAGTTTTTCTCTTTTGTGTGGGTTTTTATGATGTTTCTTGCATTTTTTTAATTAACGACTTGAAGAGGGGCGTGATTTAAATAGCGACCTAATCTGGGGAGTGTTCCCAAGAAAGGATGGCTGGCGTTAAGGGCGTCAATTTCTGATATTTTACGAGTCCCACCACGATTGAAAAATCAAGAATTAACGTCCTTCCTTAGGGCGTGTTTTCAATTAACGCCTTTGCTTCAGGCGTCGTCTCACGATTTTCAGAAAAAGAAAGTTTTTATTACTAAAATTGAATCCAGGAGTTGACGCCTTTGTCCCAGTCGTGTTTTGAATTAGCGCCTTAGGGCAGGTCGTCAATTTTAATTGACGCCCTTCTGAGGGTCGTCTCTCACCCTTCCGTGTCCTGTTTGGGCACACCTTTCCTGGAGAGTTCCCTGCCTTGGTTGATCACTTGCTCGATCTGGGAACTAGAGTCCTTGCCATTGATGATCATTGCCTGATCTTATCTTCCCAAATCTGTGGTTATCATTGATCGAAACCCTATAAAAGGATGCCCTGGTTGATCTCGCGCGAAAAAAATGGGTGCTGGCGATTAAGATTACAGAAGCTAGTTTATAGAGGCTCTCTGCTTCTTCCTGCTGCCGCAACCGAGGCATCAAAGTGGTTTCCCCTTTACTGTTTACAGGAACAGCAGGGGCTTTCTTTCTCACATTTGTCTTCATCATCTCATCATCGATCATCATATATTCTTCTTTTGCATTAGTATTGCATCTCTTTCCCTTTCCCTAATTCTCTAGGGGTTTTAAAAATAAACAAAAGGTGCACACTTTATGCTCCTCTTTCTTCATCATATTATTTCTTGGATTGATACTACACACACGTTTGGCTGATCCCCTCTTCTTTTGATTGTTTGTTCTTTGATTAAGGGTAATCAAGAGGAAAACCCCCTTCATCGGCCGGCCGATAGAAGGAGGAGGAAGGACTCTACATCCATCCCGCATCCTTATTTTCACCAGGTATTCGCGATCAATTTCCTTTATTTTGAGGTAACCCCTCTGGCGATCACACTCCTTATTAGCACCACGTGCTCCTTTACTCCTTTTTCATTATTCTCCTTCCTATATAAATATTTTTGTCTTAAAAGTGGATTTTCCATGATACAAATTGGCGATCACGGTGGGACTTCCACTATTTTTCTGTTGATTACCCCTTTCCTATTGGCACCCACGCGTGCCCTTTCCCATTGGCACCCACGTGTGCCCTTTCCCTTTGGTACCCACGGTACCCCTCCCCTTTGTGCCCTACGGGCACCCTCCACTGTGCACACTGCACACTCCCCGGGATCAGCAAGTTTTTGGTTTTGACGAATTAACGCCTTCCACAAAGGCACGTTTTGATTTAACGCCTTTATCTAGGGCATCTGTTCTCTGTTTAACGCCTTCTGCGAAGGCGTCTTTCATCACATCTCCTGGCTTTTTTACTCTGTCTGTGAATTAGCGCCCTTCTCTCCGGGCGTCCTTTTATTGATTAGCGTCTTACATCAAGGCGTGTTTTTTTTATTTTGATCGTGTGCACCACTCACATTTTGACGCCCTCTGTCAGAGGCGTCCTTTTCACATATAGCGCCTCACACTAAGGCGCAGTTTTGCACTGTCTGTGAGCGCCTCACAGTGATTCACGATAGCCGCGCTGTCGTCTCTTCCATTAGTAGCGACTACTTCAGAGTCGTCTCTTTCCTGTGTGTTTACAGAGCCCTGCTTCCTGTGTTTTTTCATGATGGATTGATACTTACCTTGATTATTTGATTATATTGGTGTGATCTGCTTATCTCATACTGCATCTTGTGGCATTTGGTTGAGAGACCTCCTCTCTCTACACTAGGCTTCCACACACCTCTCTTGGAATCGGGACAACCCTCCATTGAGCATTCCGTCTCTTTGGACCGGAAATCCCTTTTCCAAGACCTCCGTAAGTCCCCACACCCGTGGATTCCCTCACGGACGCTGGGCTGGTTATACCCTTGAAGTACCCGGAGTTTAGTGAATCTATCGTTGGTGAGGAGAGAGAAAGAACCTAGTTAACCCAGAGACTACACTTGGATCCGAACTAGGTTTCACTTTGCAAAGAAGAGTGAATTATTCTACAATTTAATCCACTTTAATCTCGAACATAACACTAAAGTCTTGCGTTCATCTCAACTTGATTGCATAAACTTGGTTGGGTTGATCTGCTTAAGCTTCTTTTGATTGAGTGATTGATTGTGTGATAATCCCTCCATAAAGCTTTCTCTCTTCTTAAGCATGCAACTCCGTTCAGGTAAGATCATCAACATGGCAAGTTATGGATACTCTTATGATGACGTGGAAGAAAATGTTTTTGATCAATCTTATGAGGCACCCCTCCAAGATTCCATCTATCATGAGGGGAATTATCCTCCTCCTCATTCTCATTATCCTCAAGTTCATGTGGTTGATACCACTACTCAAGAGGTTGTGCCCCCCTCTCAGGCTTTACCCTCCAACACATCGGGGAACACCTCCCCTTCTTTCAACGTCAATGATTTAATTCATGCATTATCTCAATTGGACGATTCCCAGCGACAGGCAGTTTAGGCCGCTTTGAAAGGGAAGTCCATTCCCTCTTCATCCTCAATCCCCCTCCGCCGAGAGTGGCCATCACATCACCAATGACCAGGCGGTTCTGCACAAAGCCCCCTCTTATCCACCAACGCCTGGTGCAGCCATGCCGGCCCAACAGGCAAGCTACTCAGCGGTTAGGCCTCAGTTTCTCCAACCTCCCCAAATTCTACGGACGCCTATACCGAATTCCTTCATTCAAAATCCGGCCCCAGTCGAGTCAGATACTAATGCTCTACTCCTTCAGAAATTGGCTAGCATGGAAGAAAAACTCAACAAGGTTACTGCTGCCAAGAATGCCCCGGAAATCTCTCTGCCTACATTGCCAGTTCCAAGAGTGTCTGCTGCCAAGAGTGTCTTCCACCGCTCCCCTGGTCATAACATTGATCGTTGCTTCCACTTCAAGGACTACATTTATGATTTAAATGACTAGGGTGGCATTAATTGGGATGAGATGAGACAGTTTATCACCACTATGAAAGAAAGAAGGCCTCCTCGGCAGCAGCAGGCTCAGCAGCCACAGCAACCAGCTCCACAAGTACAACAGCAAGCTCCGGCACCTCAGCAAGAAATGGGAATCGTCCACAACCCACTATCGGGGCATCCTGCAAATCAGCATGTAAACCCTGTCACGTCCCTCCACGAGGTGGAGAGAGGGCAGGGATGGCATGAAGAAAACGCCTCTGTCGGGGCATTTAATCATAATCCAAATCAACCTCCGCGCCTCTTGCGCACCCTTCCGTCTTCTTCTACTCCCCAATTAAGCCGTTCCCTTTTGCGCCCCGCTAATCCACTTGCTCCCACCAATTCTCCATCCTTGCCAACCCGACCTCTCCTTACCCACCTACCGCCCCCGCAGCCTACCATGCAGCAAACTTCGCCATCCACTACTAACCCTTCACATTTACCGTCTAGACCACTCCTTATCCGCTCACCACCAACACCGGTTACATCCACTACCATCACTCCTCCACCGGCAAGGACACCTCCACCACCAGCTCAGCCACCATTTATACCCCGAACCCTCCTTGTTCAATCCGCTAGCACTTCCCACACTCGGGCACCCCTTCCTACTCCTACGCCTCCTACGGGGGCTGCCTTGTCGAATTCCTCATCAATTTCTTCCTCAAACACTCCTCCACCAATTTTCAATGCTAACACCCCCTCTTCTTCCAATCCTCCCTTACTTGCCCCGACAGAGGCACGGCAAAACATGGCACGGCTCCGCAGTGGACGATGTTCCAGCGCATCTTTCCCCAGAGAGAGCAAGAGCCCGTGCAGGGGCCTAATGAACAAGAACAGGAGCAAGAGTCCGTGCCGGGTACTCAGTATGATTTGTTAAAGCATCTTGACCTAACTCCAGCAAGAATTTCCATTCTGGAATTGATTAAGAGGTCAGTCACTCACCAATTAGCTCTGAAGGAATATTTGCAGAAGGTCATGGTCAATGAAGACATCCCTGTCGAGCAGATAACCACAGTATTAACGCCCGCTAGCAGTCAGCCGGTGATTACTTTTCATGAGCATGAACTGGCACCACTCTCAGCGAGGAAATATGCTCTATGTATTCGGTGGATATTAATAAGGTGGCGGTGAAACAATGTCTGGTGGACACTGGGGCATCTATCAATGTTTTGCCACCAAGCACTTTGAAGATGTGCGGCATTCCCGAAAACCTGATTCGGCCGTCTACCATAACAGTCACAACATATGACAATACCAAAAAGCCTCCTCTAGGCATGATCACATTAAAAGTCAGTTTGGGTCCAGCAACAATCATGGTCGATTTCCACATTTTGGATATGGATCCATGGCATTCTGGGCCGCCCCTATATTCAACAGCTCGACACAGTGCCCTCCACAAATCATCAGTGCCTCAAGTTTCCACACAAGGGCCGCATTATCAAAGTTACCAGTATGCCAATTCTGCCAGAGGAAGATATACACTTGGCTTCATCACTTCCTTCCATCTGGCCTGCCAACAAGCCGTTGCTGTCAGTGCTGGACATCCCTCACCCAAGGCCGATGCCACCTGAGACAGTTACAACAGTTGCTATGACACCCCTGACTGCCAAGGGGAAGAAGAAGAAAAGTATGATAAACACCCTTGGTTGGAAGATTTTAATGAAAATGGGGTACCAGGTTGGCAAAGGCCTGGGTGTCAATTGTCAGGGTAGAACTAAGCTTGTTAGGCCACAAAGATTGATTGCACGGGGCGGCCTAGGCTATAAAGGACCAAGCAAGAATGAAAATGAACCATGGGCAGTCATGACATCCACTCTGAAGACGGATCGCCAACCGCTTACATGGACATTACAGACACATTTTATTAAAGGTGGCGTCCAAAATAATGAGCAGACTACAATAGTCACTTCCATGTTAGACTGTCAAGATGTTCATGCTAGACAGTTTGCTCGACATATTGCTCCACTGGTCACATACAAGGCCCTAGAGTCTCTAAGGCCTGATAAGAGAAGGAAAATGGATGATCCAGAGTGTGACTGGTATAGATGAATGACATCACTATTGCCTTAAGCCGTCTCTTCATGCCGACAGATCCAGAATGGCCGCCACTGATCCACGACTTGATTGAAAAGCCTGTTGTGATAACAGACAAGAGGCAGCTGATGAGTGATTATACAGATACTGGAGAGTCTGATGTACCATATGAAGAAGGATTCACAATAGACAGGCTGTGGGCCGGCCTTTTCTCTCTCACTTCTATGCATCCGTCTCTTCTTGCTTCTCTACATTCTCAATTGTTTTCTCACGTGCCGAGACCACCGCCGGTTGTTCTTCCCCGCGTTGTTCTTCCCCTTGTTCGTCTTCCTCTCCTTCTTCTTCGTCCTCTCCTTCTTCATCATCTTCACCTTCGTCTTCTCGTCCTTCCTCGACGGGTTCTTCATTTTCGCCATGCTCCTCCGCCGCCGAAGCTTCCTCGACCGCCGCGGGAGGAAGTCCCTCCTCCACGGCGTGATCTTCCTCACCCAAGTCCACCACCTCCGGGGCAGACACCCGCTGCCTCTTGTGTCCACCGCCGGCCATTACTTAGGGAGGTGAGGGTTTGAGAGATAGAGGGTGAGAAAGAAAGAAGGGGAGTTTTGGGTTCAGTTAGGGTTGCAGAAAGGAAGAGGGAAAGAGGACGAAGGAAGAAGAAGAAAGGAGGGAAAGTAAAGTCGAACGGTCAAAAAGAATTAACGACTCCAAAAGAGTCGTGTCTTATTTAGAAGAAGACTGTAATTATGGGCGTCTCTTCCATGGTTAACGACGCGCTCTGGGGCGTGATTTCTTTTCGCATAGGGAATGACAGACGTCGTCAGAGGCATTTAATGGGAATTGATTGACATGATGGGAATAATGATTACTGTTTTTGATTAACGACGTGACTGAAGGCGTCGTTTACATGAAACGTGGCTTACCCTAAGGCGTTACTTTTGGGTCTTTAACGAATAATTTTTGGAATTTGAATCGAATTAACACCTTGTTTTAAGTCGTGATTTAGTAAACGCCTATGGGTGAAGGCGTCAATTTTGAGAGCTGGTCAATGGAAGCGACTTACCCTAAGGCGTCACTTTTGGAATTGACGATATTGTCTAAGTCGTTATTCATAACAGAACCGCATATTATTGGAAGAATTGATCAGAAATACTGTGTTATTGGCTCAATCAGAATATCATTACATTGCATTCAGTGAGCCACTTTGGGCCTCAGGCTTCTTAAAGCTATTACATATGATTTCCACTGATCTCTGTCTTCTTCTAAGTTCTCCACAGGATGATGAGACTTGCAAATTTTCCACAGAGCTTGGATTCTGGTGCACTCTTCTCCATCTTCATTGCTGCCAATATCCCTTGCCTTGGTAGGAGGGAGATGAGATGGGTTCTCAAATATTCGCCTTGGAAGCCCAAGGTGAGGAAGGCATCGGTGAGAGTTGTATAGCACAAATTCTGAAGCGCCTATAAGTCGAAGGTCCGTCCCGGGCGAGAATCTTGCGCGGAGTTCTTGAGTCTTGAGTATTCCCGGGGCACATGTGAAAAGGTTCTTTGGCATTACCTTGAGATGTTCCCTCCATCCCGCTCTCTTCTTGATTTGAGGTATCCGGTTCATCACTCTATTGCTTATCCCCAATGAGCCGATCATGTAAGAAAGTGGGCTTTTTGAGAAGATTCTAGAAGGTTATTGGGCCTCCTCACATGGATCGAACTTGAAATGGAGATCTACCCATCTTGATAGTGCTAGCATGCACCCATAGATTGGTCACCCCATTGTCGCCGAGGTAAGCCCGCTATATAGGTAGGCTAGAATAGCTGGTCCCGCTCTATCTCCTTCCCATAGGCTCACTATTGCGCTCAATTGGGACTCTTCCAAGAAGTCTTCCGTGGAGGGGAACAAGATCGCTCCCGCCAAGCACACCACGAAAGCCTTTGCCACCCGCTCCACTTCATCATCTTCTTTGGCTTGGTCGGATCTCTTGTACACCCAAGAAGCAAGCTTTAGGAGATTGATTCCCTTGGTAGCTTTGATTTGGTTCACTAAGTTTGGGCTGAGAATTAAACTTGTTAAGAGCTCATGTGAAGAGATTTGCTTTGGCATGATGGTCATCTTCTCCTCGTCTCCTTGTTTCATCTTCTTTAAGCCCAATATGATGTGACACGCCTAAGGATGGTGATGCTCTGATACCATGTTGATGTGAAACACTGACGGGAATGCAGAAAGTGACAATGATCCCTTGGACTTAATTCGCAAACGCATTCACAAAAGTCGAGAAAGCTTGGAAGACGCAGTCTCACCGTGCGCACCCGTTACCCGTGGTGACTCGATGATGCCGAGTCGAGGTGGGGGAGAGGGACCCTTGCTGGTAGAGGGCTAGCACAACTAAGGTTTTCCCTCCCGAAGGTAGGATGCCCACGATCAAGGGTGGCCGGGTGCCTTGGGGGCACAAGATCACTCACTCACCATTATCCACGATGACCACTCAAGATGGTGGATCCGGTAACGGGCACTCTCTTACTAGCCAGCGGACTAGCTTGACGGATATTAAACAAACAGATACTAGGGGAGCAAGGGCAGAAGCTCACCTGGTTGGTTTGAAGAAACCAACCCCGGTCGGAGACGATGGGCGAGCGGGGAAGTGTGGGTTCCCCCGCACTCTGCGCCGGTGAAGCTTGAACCCTGTTTAGTTAATTACACTCACTACACCTCTCGCAGGAGGGTGGACTTGGGATGGGGAACTTAGAGTTACAATTCAAACACTACCTCCGCGCATGGAGGGGCGATAAGCCGGCCAGGCGGGAAGGGGAGAGTCGCCGAAAACTCGAGCGGAGAAGCCGATGTCGAATCTGCCTGCACTCTGCGATGAATGACTGACAGTCCCTGTTGAGGTCGTAACTTCTAGTCCGGAATTCTGCTGATGATGAGACCAGAGAGAAAATCTTCATAACTGGAGCTAGGATTCCTCAGAATTTTGTAGAATTCTTCTGACGCAGTTGCGGGCCCGGGACGAGGTTCGATCAGGGAGACAGAATCTGGGCGTGGCAGCTTCCTGTTTCTGACGGCCATTTGCAGAGAGTGCCCCGACTGCTCCTTACTCCGAATCACAAACCGCCAAAGTTTCTGGAACCGTGGACAAGCCCTCTTCGCAGAAAAACTGGCGGGGAAGCCGTCTGATGTCGGAGAGGACTGGGGGACGCAGAATAGTGAAGGATGGTCGTTGCAGACAGTGGGAGGCAGACCCGTGCAGACGAGGGGGAAAAATGGTAACTTCGGCCCACGGATGCTGAACGAAGTTCCGCTTCTTGATTCTGAAAGTGGATTGGACGAGGAAGAACTTTGGAGAAGAGCTCGTGGCCTGATTCTTCTGCGGTTCTTCGTGGTACAGCTTCTCTTCTGGTTCAGGAACTCAGTGTGAGGAATTCTACACAGTTGGGGGAGATCGGGCCTCCCGGGCAGCCCGGACCTTGGATGGGGACGAGACCAACACGGTGGCGAAGCAGACTGGCAGAGCTTTCCGTTGATGTAGGCCACGCCCCCCAGAAGATTCGGGATGAGGTCGTGGGCGACGCTGCAACAGGGTGCTGATCTGCAAGTCTTCAGCTGTATGCAAACGAGAAGAGAGAAAAGGGTGGGGGGGTGGTTTTCTTTGGTGGAGGGGTGAGGGAGATGGATGCTTTGGTGGAGGGGAGTGGTTTGGGAGGTGGGAGGGGTGGTGAGGAGGAGGCCAGGGGCGGAGCTAGCAGGGAGAGGGGCTGGGTGCGCAAATGGCCAAGGGGGAGGTGGTGGGGTGATGGGGGCGCAAGTAGCTTGGGGAAATGGGGAGGGTTCTCTTTGATTTGGGTGGAGGGTTAATGGAGGTGTTTAATGGTGTTGTGCATCCCTTGGTTTTGATGATGACAATAGGATATGTTTGATTAATCAAGTTCTATCTTGTTTCATAACAAATACAAGTGGTTTGATTGTTCCTTCAAAGTATTGGACTCATTCAATTTACCTCTGATAAGTTAAGTAATTTCAGGTCCACTGAAATCCAAGTGGAATCAACAAATCAGAAGAAGTGTCAAAGGTCGCTTGTCGACCAGGGAAGTGGTTATGGTCGACCAACGAACTCAACCAGAAAAGCATCAGATCATCTGTCTTCTGGAAGCATCTTGGCTGTCGACCAAAGCCCCGCCTCTGGTCGACCACAGAAAAGACAGAAGCAACAGACAGAACTGCTGGCCATCTGGAAACTGCCCCCTGTCGACCAGCGACCAGGCTGTGGTCGACCAACGGGCGACGTGAGTTTCAGCCAGAAGAACCGGCCGTCTGGGGACTGCCCATTGTCGACCAGCGACAGGGTCATGGTCGACCACGGGTTTATATATCGTCCAAAACCGAACTCTAACCGAATTCTGTTTTGGTTCCTTAAAACCTGCAGATGGTTGTTGCAGGTTGTTGGGCTGCTCAGGAGATAAGCTTCCGCACGGGAATCAAGGAAACAATCTTGCTTAGAAGTGGTCAAACTCGTTCTAACGATTGGATTTAAACCGATCCCTGTTTTCTAGCAGATTGGCGCTCGATCTGAAAATTGAGCGGGAAGAACTTTATTCTTGAAAATAAAAAGAGCTATATGAAGAATATAAGGCAACTAATCACGAAGAAGGAAGCGGTGAGAGAGCACGGAATAGAAGCCAAGGAAGATACACACAGAAGAGGAAGAAGGAGCTCTCCACCAATCAAAAATCTGCAGAAAGGTTAAAGGCAATCTCGTTGCTGCAGAAGGAAGACTTAGCTCAAGACTGTGTGATCTCCAGCAGCAGAACAATCGAAGGCAACTGACTGGAAGATCAACAGGGAGTCTAGGCTTCTTCATAAGCGTGATCAAGTCCCAGGCTGAACACCTATTCTTCTACACACGCCAATATTCAGTCCTGTCTTTCATCACCTGTTCTTATCATCTTTTCATTTCTGATTACAATTATTGTCAAGCTGTGAGGCAGCAGAATCAAGCTGTGTGTCAGCAGGTACAAGCTGTGTGTCAGCTGTGTTTTGGTTGAGATCAGAGATTCTCATAGTGAAGCCTTGCTTGAGTTAAGCAAGGGGTGGATGTAAGTCTCAGGAAGAGACTGAACCACCTTAAAAATCCTTTCTTGTGGTGTGCTTGTGTGTGTTTGATTTCCTATACGTATGCTTGCATCTTTACTATCCGCATTAGTTCTATGATTCATTAATTACCAGTAGCTCATCTGGTCGATAGTCAGTAAATTATCAAAAAGGGGGAAAGATCTATTCACCCCCCCTCTAGATCTATTCAGTCCGTATCCAACACGTGGTATCAGAGCAGGTTCTCCAAAAATGTGGTCTAACAACCAGGAGAGACCGGGCGGACTGAACTCTAAAAGCCTCATAGCTGAGGGGCACTCTGTAACTAGACCTCCATATTTTGATGGAACTGATTATTCTTATTGGAAAAATCGTATGCAGGTGTTCTTACGTGCGCAAGACCACGAGATGTGGAGGGTAGTGAGCCGCGGACCTTTTGAGCTACCGGAAGATGAAGAAACCTGGACCAGAGAACAGGTCAGGAAATCAACTGTCAACTGGGGAGCCATGAACGTGATGCAGTGCTCACTACACCCCACAGAATTCTCAAGAGTTTCCCAATGCGCAACAGCCAAAGAAATGTGGGATCGTCTAAAGGTAATCTACGAAGGTACTTCCGAGGTAAGAGAGACAAAAGCAAATATGCTAGTCTCAGAATATGAGATGTTTAGGATGAAAAATGATGAAAGTATTTCTGAGATGTATGCCAGATTAGTACAATTGACTAATGGCTTGAAGAGCTTAGGGAAGACATACAAAGAGCAGGAATTAGTGAGGAAGATTTTAAGGTCTCTCACATCGATGTGGCATACCAAGGCCACAGTCATTGAGGACTCAAAGGATCTCACAACAATGACAGTGGATGAGTTAGTAGGATCCCTGATGGCCTATGAGGTCAATCTGAAGAAAAAGGAAGATGAGGGCAAGAAAAAGAAGCAACTTGCCCTAAAGACTAAGACAAGCACCTCTGAGGTGTCTGACAATGATGACTCATCTAGCTCAGGTGAAGAATCTGGTGAGCTAGCCATGCTTACAAGAAAATTTAAAAAATTCCTGCGGAAGGAAGGTAAAGGATTCAGAAATCCAAAGGGCATGGTAAGGAAGTCATCCCAGTTTAAATCTGATAAACATAAGGCTCCTTCTAACAAACTCATTTGCTACAATTGCAGGCAGCCTGGACATATGAAGGCTGAATGTCCAGAAGCTCCTAAGAAATCAAGCTTCAAGTGGAAAGGCAAGAAACCCAAGGCGATGATTAGCACTTGGAGTGAGGAGGAAGAGAGCAGTGAAGAGGAAACAACTTCCGAGGAAGAAGAAGGAAAGCTCTGTCTGATGGCCAAGGGAGACAACAGTGATCTTGAGGTAAGTTCCCCATTTCAAGACTTCTCTAGTTCGGATTGGGAAGAAGTATATTCAGAATTGCTTGATACTTATGAAAGAATAAGAAAGGAAAATAAACATTTGAAGAAGAAGATCAGTCAACTGAATAAAGACAGCAATTCAATGGAAAACAAAACTGAACTAGAAATGGAAATCAAGTCACTGAAAAACAAGCTGAATCAAATGGACTTAGATGAAGAAAACCACAAGAGAATGTCCGAAGAGAATGAAATGCTAAAAAACGACATTGATGAGTTAAAACTAAAGACTCAAGAATATGAACAGGAAACTAAGTTAAGTCAAGAAAGAAACAATTCACTCAAGGAAGAAAACAACCAACTCCTAAGAGAAATAGAAAGAATTAAGAGTGACCTGAAAAACAAACAGGAGACCTTGGAAAAAATGACTCAAGGTCAAGAAAACTTAAATGCTGTCTTGGGAATAAAAGTAAACTTTCAAAAAGAAGGGTTAGGATACAATCCTACGGCTAAAAAGGAATTCCAAATAAAAACCGTAACTGGGATTGCTGACTCAAAAGGAAAAAGGCCCCTGATTAATCTATACCAAGATAAACAAGAGGATGTAGCTGAATGCTCCTCCAAAAGGAACAATGTCACCAAGGAAGAGAGAAATTTTAAAGAGAAAACAGTCAATCAATATAAGATTCAAAATAATAAACAAGAAACCCAAATTCACAGAAATCACCAAACAAACCAAGGACTAAACCAAGTTAAAAGACATAAATCTGGAAAACAAGATGTCTGGAGACAGGCTGGTCGACAACAGACCCTTCATCTGTCGACCAGAGGATCTGCCAGAACAGGCGCTGGTTACTGGAGAAGCAGTGGTCGACCACAGGTACACCAGATGTCGACCAGAGGTGCTGCCAGAACAGACGCTGAGTTCTGGAGACGCGATGGTCGACCACAGACATACCAAAAGTCGACCATGGCCAGACAAGCAAACAGAAATCACAGGTTTTCTCGGGTAAAACAAAATGAAAACTTGAATACACAAAGGTGGACTCAGATTAAAGAAGCTTTAGAACAAAAGCAACCCAACCTGAACAAGTTCAGAAATAAAAATTTACACTGCTCTAACAGAATCTGGGTTCCCAAAGGATTACTGCAGCAATTTCATAATTTCACAAGCTATCTTGGACCCGGGTACCATTGGGGTCCAAAAGTTTCTGTGTAACTTGTGATGCAGGTGTGTTTGGCAGCTATACACAACAAGTGGTACTTAGATAGTGGCTGCTCAAGACATATGACAGGGGACAAGGCAAAATTCTCCGAGCTAAACTCAAAAGATGGAGGACATGTGACATTTGGAGGAAATAACAAAGGCAAGATCATTGGGAAAGGTAAGGTAGGTAAGACATCTACAAATTGCATTGAAGATGTACTGCTAGTGGATGGCCTGGAATATAATCTTCTAAGCATCAGTCAGCTATGCGACAAAGGCCATCAAGTAGTCTTTGATTCTAAGATCTGTAAAATTCTTGAACCAAATTCGGCTAAAGTTAAGTTTATGGGCAAGAGAGTAAATAATGTCTACATGATAGACTTGGATGATCCAGCCCACTCCAACTTGTGCCTCACCGCCAAGAAGGAGGACCTGACTTGGTTGTGGCACCGAAGGCTAGGGCATGTTAGCTACAGGGTGCTGCACAAATTGGTTAAGAATAAAATGGTTTCTGGTTTACCTGAAATTTCGTTTGCTCAAAATGTCAAAGTATGTGAATCATGTACCCAAGGTAAGCAAACAAGAAAATCATTCAAAGGTAGAACTGAAAGTCAATCTTCTAGACCACTAGAACTTGTGCACATGGACCTTTTTGGCCCAACAAGAACTGCTAGTCTTAGTGGTAAGAGGTACGGTTATGTACTAGTTGATGATTTCTCTAGATTCACATGGGTAATGTTTTTATCACATAAAAACGATGCCTTTCATGAATTTCAGGATTTTTACAGAAGAATGAAGCAGGATGGTAAGTCCAAAGTGTGTTCAATAATATCTGATCATGGGGGAGAATTTGAAAATTCAGAGTTTGATGAATTCTGCAGGAACAAAGGAATAAATCACAGGTTCTCCTCACCAAGGACGCCAGAGCAAAATGGAGTGGTGGAAAGAAGGAATCGCACACTTGTTGAAATGGCCAGAACCTTGTTAGTTGAAGCCAATCTTCCAAGAAGATTTTGGGCTGAGGCGGTCAATACAGCATGTTATATTGTAAACAGGGCAATGGTAAGACCATCTAGTGCGAAAACTCCATATGAGGTGTTCAAAGGTAAAAAGCCATCTCTAGCTCATTTTAGGATCTTCGGTGTAAGGTGTTTTATTCATAACAATGACAAGAGATCATTGGACAAATTTGAACCAAAGAGTGACCCAGGAATCTTCTTGGGATACTCTGACCGATCAAGAGCCTATAGAGTCTACAACACCAAAGATCAGCTAGTTGAAGAATCCCCACATATCACATTTGATGAAAATAATGACTTTGACAAAACTGGACAGGTAGGCAAAGATGAAGATGGGGAATTTCTGGAAGGCAAAGAGGAACCAATGGAGACTGAAGCAGAACCAAAGCAAGGTGATTCCAATGATCAACCCGAAGGAGAGATCATCCCAGGTAACAATTCTGAAAATCTGAGATTTCTCAGAGATCATCCTCTAGATAACATCATTGGAGGAATTAATGAACCGAGGAAAACTAGATCTCAGCTTAAAACAGTTGATGAATTAGATCAGCTAGCCCTTGTATCTCAAGTTGAGCCTAAAAATGTAGAGGAAGCTTTAAGAGATGAATCTTGGATAAATGCCATGCATGAAGAATTAAATCAATTTGAAAGAAATCAGGTTTGGAAACTTGTTCCCAGACCCTCATCTCATCCTGTTATTGGAACCAAATGGGTTTATAAAAATAAGCTTAATGAAGAAGGAGTTGTTATGAGGAACAAGGCTCGGTTGGTGGCTAAGGGGTATAACCAAGAATTTGGAGTTGATTTTGAAGAATCATATGCTCCAGTTGCAAGGTTAGAAGCGATTAGAATATTGTTAGCATTTGCGGCGTCCCATGGAATTAAATTGCAGCAAATGGATGTAAAAAGTGCCTTTCTAAATGGCTTTGTAAAGGAAGAAGTCTTTGTGGAACAACCCCCTGGTTTTGAAAATGATGATCTTCCTAATCATGTCTTTAAACTGCATAAGGCTTTGTATGGTTTAAAGCAGGCTCCTAGGGCATGGTACGACAGACTGAGTTCATTCCTCACCAAAAAGGGCTACACAAGAGGTAAAATTGATCAAACATTATTCTCCAAGACCCAAGGTAAGAATATACTAATTGTGCAAATCTATGTGGATGATATTGTGTTTGGATCCACTGAAGCTTCATTATGTACTGAATTTGTAAATCTAATGACCAATGAGTTTGAAATGAGTTTAATGGGTGATTTACAGTTCTTTCTTGGATTGCAGATTCTACAATGTAGAGAAGGCTACTTCATAAATCAATCCAAGTACATAAAGGAGATGCTGAAAAAGTTTGGCATGGAGAGCTGCAAACCAATAGAGTCACCCATGGGGACAAATGCAACATTGGAGGCTGATGTAAAAGGTAACATGGTAGATGCCAAGAAATACAGAGGTATGATCGGATCCCTACTATATTTAACTGCCTCTAGGCCAGACATTCAGTTCAGTGTATGCATGTGTGCTAGATATCAATCTAGCCCTAGAGATTCACATTTAGGGGCTGTCAAGCGTATCCTTCGTTACCTTGCCGGTACCCAAGAATTGGGTTTATGGTATCCTACTTATTGCAAACTAGATTTAATTTCATATTCAGATGCTGATTATGCTGGTTGCAAAATTGATAGGAAGAGTACTAGTGGTTATTGTCAAATATTAGGTGGATGTTTAATATCATGGGCTTCTAAAAAACAGCATTCTGTGGCACTCTCCACTGCTGAGGCTGAGTATGTCGCAGTAGGGAGCTGTGGTACACAGGTTTTGTGGATAAAACATCAACTCCAAGACTACAATGTAGATCTTGGATGTGCACCTATTTTCTGTGACAACACTAGTGCTATTAATTTGTCTAAAAACCCCATTCAACACTCTAGGACAAAACACATTGAGATCCGTCATCACTTTCTAAGAGATGAGGTCTCCAAAGGAAATTTCATGCTTCATTTTGTAGAAACTGAAAAACAACTGGCAGACATTTTCACAAAACCCCTTAACAATGACAGATTTTCAACTCTAAGAAGGGAGTTAGGAATTTGTAGAATTTCTCCTGAAAATTCTTGAAATAATCATATTCATGTGTTCACTGCATAGATTCTGTCATTTCTGTCTAAGTTATGTCAACTAGGTCTCTAGTACTGGTCAAGTTTTTGAGTTTGGAAAGTCTTGTGTCGGGTGCTACTTCAGCAAGTTCTACAGAATACTGGTTCTCTACGGCTCATCTCTTGTGGTCGACCACAGACAAGGCGCTGGTCGACCAAGGCATCAGGACAGGAAATAGTTAGCTCTGGGAATTCGCAGCTGTCGACCACAGGCGATCCAATGGTCGACAACAGGTTTGTCAGAACGCAGTCTTCTCAACAGGCAGGTTCTGTGTCAGCACAAAGGTCGACCACAGGCCACTCCATGGTCGACAAAGGACCTGAAAAAGGGAAATTGGATCTAATCAAGCTGCTGGCTTTGGTGGGAAATCTTCTGAACTTTTTGGACTCTGAGCTCAGTTTTGCTTTACTCACTCATCCTTGTTCACACTTCCTATTCCTTGTGTCTCTATATCTCTTTGTGGCCAACTTATTGTTTTCTATCTTCAGCAAGGACTCACAAATTGAGGGGGAGTAAAAAGTGTAAACTCATTCCTTAATAAATCATTGAACAACCTAACCATATCTTACAAGAAAATCACCAAAGTCATCAATGAGAGTAAAGGTTAAGTGTAGTAATGAGAATTTGACCTGTACTACTGCAATAAATTCAAACCATAACTATGACTCTGACTCAAGACTATTGAGAACTTATGTTTTTAGTAATGAGACTGTTTCTCTACCTGTGTCTGTGTTGGACAGTGAAAATAAACGCTGCTATAGCATGAATGTATATGGAATACGCCATAATTCTGCCTTCTTGGTAGAGCAATGGACTGAGTTCTGAGAAACTACTGTTCTCTATCACAAAGCAAAATTGGCTGAAAAATTAAGTGGGAGACATGTATGTCATGAAGACTCAATCTACCTCTGCCACTCTCAAAATTATTAATTGGGCATCCTGAGTAACTGGGGATATTGGCGTCTGATAAACGTATATCCTCACGGATAAAAAGTGTGTCCCAGTTAAAAATGGAATGGTTAGGCATGCTAAGTAGCCGGGGTTTCTGGCGTGTAAAAAGCGTGTCTCCTCGTGTGGAAAAGCATGTGATAAACCTGACCACAGCTCTTAAATATTTCAAAACGAAAAGGCAACAAAAATGGTTGACCTAATGCACTATATGCAAATAGAGGCATAAAACACTGTTCAGCTTGTTCAGCTAGTAAAATTATCTCATGAACAATATTATAAGTTTAAGGAGCCGTGAGTAAGAAAGTGGATATGGGGAGTCAATTTATTGGGGCAATACTTTCAAATTCTTTGAACCACAAGACCCACTCGAATTTGTCACAAGGTGGTCTTTGAGAAAGGGAGGAAAGGTTACTTAATTGTCTTATTAAAGAAAGGGGGTACACTTCAATAATTTCCCAAAATATGAGTTATGCTGATTAATCGTGACCGCCCGTTCTTTGCATCGCGATGGTTCACTGCCCTAACAATTAAGGGCCAGCCTTAATGCCCTACCCTATAAATTGTCTCGGCTGGGTCCCTGAAATTTTCCCATCTCCAATCATTTCAAGAGAATGTCAATGCTGCCACTGGACGCTTGGAGCAGAAAGTCCAACGGCTGGAACAACAGATGGAGGCCAGGTTCATCAAGCAGAAGGAACACTCTGACCAGGCTAGTTCTCGGTTCAACAGACTAGTAAGGACCCTCGGTGAAGTGTCCGATCAGATGGGAATCCGTATCGAGATCACAACCCAGCAGAATGAGAAGTATCACAAGGATACTATCTCAGAGATCCAGAAGCTCAGGCTCTCCTATGCCCACATTGTTGACAAGCTGGATCGCATGGCAGAGAACGTGAAGCCAGAGACCTCCTCATCCTCCTCAGAGGGATTGTTCAAATGATCTTCTTTTTGCTGTTGACAAAGGGGGAGATAGGACTTTATGTGTCATTGTGTGTCTAGTTGTGTGTCTAGATGTGAGTCTAGATTGTCAAATTTACTTTGTCTACGTGTGTCTTTATCCTTTTTTGAGTCTCTCATGTAATTAGTGCTATTGTTTTTGAAAGACACATCAAACGAATTGACTGAATGAAATCTGTGCTATGATAGCCTTGCATGCAATATCAAATGAATTTTATAATCTGTTGTTTGTCACAATGACTCATGGTTGTCATCATCAAAAAGGGGGAGAATGTTGTGCATCCCTTGGTTTTGATGATGACAATAGGATATGTTTGATTAATCAAGTTCTATCTTGTTTCATAACAAATACAAGTGGTTTGATTGTTCCTTCAAAGTATTGGACTCATTCAATTTACCTCTGATAAGTTAAGTAATTTCAGGTCCACTGAAATCCAAGTGGAATCAACAAATCAGAAGAAGTGTCAAAGGCCGCTTGTCGACCAGGGAAGTGGTTATGGTCGACCAACGAACTCAACCAGAAAAGCATCAGATCATCTGTCTTCTGGAAGCATCTTGGCTGTCGACCAAAGCCCCGCCTCTGGTCGACCACAGAAAAGACAGAAGCAACAGACAGAACTGCTGGCCATCTGGAAACTGCCCCCTGTCGACCAGCGACCAGGCTGTGGTCGACCAACGGGCGACGTGAGTTTCAGCCAGAAGAACCGGCCGTCTGGGGACTGCCCATTGTCGACCAGCGACAGGGTCATGGTCGACCACGGGTTTATATATCGTCCAAAACCGAACTCTAACCGAATTCTGTTTTGGTTCCTTAAAACCTGCAGATGGTTGTTGCAGGTTGTTGGGCTGCTCAGGAGATAAGCTTCCGCACGGGAATCAAGGAAACAATCTTGCTTAGAAGTGGTCAAACTCGTTCTAACGATTGGATTTAAACCGATCCCTGTTTTCTAGCAGATTGGCGCTCGATCTGAAAATTGAGCGGGAAGAACTTTATTCTTGAAAATAAAAAGAGCTATATGAAGAATATAAGGCAACTAATCACGAAGAAGGAAGCGGTGAGAGAGCACGGAATAGAAGCCAAGGAAGATACACACAGAAGAGGAAGAAGGAGCTCTCCACCAATCAAAAATCTGCAGAAAGGTTAAAGGCAATCTCGTTGCTGCAGAAGGAAGACTTAGCTCAAGACTGTGTGATCTCCAGCAGCAGAACAATCGAAGGCAACTGACTGGAAGATCAACAGGGAGTCTAGGCTTCTTCATAAGCGTGATCAAGTCCCAGGCTGAACACCTATTCTTCTACACACGCCAATATTCAGTCCTGTCTTTCATCACCTGTTCTTATCATCTTTTCATTTCTGATTACAATTATTGTCAAGCTGTGAGGCAGCAGAATCAAGCTGTGTGTCAGCAGGTACAAGCTGTGTGTCAGCTGTGTTTTGGTTGAGATCAGAGATTCTCATAGTGAAGCCTTGCTTGAGTTAAGCAAGGGGTGGATGTAAGTCTCAGGAAGAGACTGAACCACCTTAAAAATTCTTTCTTGTGGTGTGCTTGTGTGTGTTTGATTTCCTATACGTATGCTTGCATCTTTACTATCCGCATTAGTTCTATGATTCATTAATTACCAGTAGCTCATCTGGTCGATAGTCAGTAAATTATCAAAAAGGGGGAAAGATCTATTCACCCCCCCTCTAGATCTATTCAGTCCGTATCCAACAAATGGAGGCCTAGGGAAGGGGAGGGGTTGCCTTGGGGAGGGGAAGAGTTGCTTGGGAAGTGGGGATTCCTCTTGGGAAGATGGAAGGGTGTATGGGGAAGGGGAAGGGTTGCTTGGGGAGTGGTGGGAGTAAAGGGGGGTTAATGGCCTTGGGAAGGTGAAAGGGTGGGGAGGGCTGATGTGGAGGATGAGGTGGCAAGGGGAGGAGAGAGAGGGCTGGTCGACCTAGAGAGAGAGAGGGGAGAGGAGAGAGAAAGGGTCGCCCCTTCTTGAGAGAGAGAGAGAGATAGAGAGAGAGCTAGAGAGAGAGAGAGATGCACAATTGCTTTGGCAAACTTTGTCAAATCTTCATTAGCTTCAACTGGTGGGATTGGGGTCCTATTTATAGGAATCCCACAATTCAACATAAGTCCCTGACTTTTGGACTAATGACAACTAACCAAGGGGGAAAGGGGTGCCCCTGGGCCAAGCCCATATAACTGGGCCCATTAACCAATCTAACTGACATAATGATAATAAACTTAGGTAGATGACTCATTAACCTAGGGACTTGACTCAAATAAAAGAAAAATTACAATGATATGACTCCAGAAAAATATGAAAATTACAAAACTCGACTTAAGAAATCAAGACGAACACAATGGCGATCATCGGGACCCATGGAGAAATGGGAAGTGGTAAGCGATGTCCCCATCATACTCCCGGGGTGCAGAGAACTCGACTCTGTCGAGTAAGGGTCCACCCTACTGCGGTACTGCTCTGATAGGTCAGGATCCAGCTGCTGGAGATCCTCCCGAATCACCCAGGCGTCAACCGAAGGTGGTCGTCCCTTCCACCTAACCAGATATCGCTCATACGCCTTGCTCCGTGTGGTAGTGATCTGTTCATCTAATATCCGCTCCACTTGATCACGCTGGTTTCTCTGGCTAGATGGAGCTCTTTTTGGTGTGGGGGCTCTCTCAAGGGGTGGGATAGGCTGGATCTCCTCACTGGGTGTCACCGTGGGACCCTTGTAGGGCACCAGGTCAGCCACATTAAAAGTGGGGCTTACTCCGTACCCTTTGGGGAGGTCGAACACATAAGCATTTGTGTCAAGGCGCCTCAACACCTGAAAGGAGCCTGCTCCACGAGACCTCAATTTTGAGACAATCTCAGTCCTCACCATCACAAAATCACCGACATGGATTTCTTGGTGGCGACAGTGGGAATCGGCTAATTCCTTAAGAACCTTGCTGCTCTTGTTGTTGTGTTTGCGAATGTTACCATGCAATGTCATGAATGATGATCCTATAGGGATGAAGGGAGGGCCTGGACAACCAAATTCAGCCCTATCAAGTGTTAGATTGGTTTTGACAGACTTAGGAGGACCAGGGCATCCATGAATTGACCTATCATGCTTAGAAATCATGTGGACCTTGATGCACTTAGGTGGACCGGGGCAGCCACAAATGGCCCTATCATGCCTGAGGTGGATGAAGAGTGGGGGAGGACCAGCATGTCCAAATGTGGCTCTATCAGGTATGGGTGCAATGAATGCCGGAGGACCTGGACTTCCATGTAGACTCCTATCTTGCATAAGATGGATGATGAATGGGGGTGGACCTACATATCCAAATGTGAACCTGTCATGCACTGGACCTAGTGTGTATGTGACACAAATGAGATGGCAAAATGTTGTGGCACATGCATTACAATCAAGATGGTCACATCTTTAGGTGGGGGTGGATTTGGGGGTTTCCACTCATAGGGGTCGAAGGGGTCCAAGAAGGTGGACATTTTGGGATAGGTCACTTCCTCATTTCCTAGGTGGATGTCACCCTCGGTCATGGCTCTCATAGTGTGAACTAAGTAGTGGAATGGGTGGGTTGGGTTCAACATGGTGGGTGAGGGTAAGAGGGAGTGGGTGGTGGGTAAGGCGGCTAGGTCCCATGGGTTCAATGTCTTCCATAGGGAGGGATCAAAGGGGTCATGGAATGTGTTACCAAGGAAGGGGTATTCTATCTCCTCAAGGTCTTCAAATGATGGTGAGTCCTCCTCCTCAAATGAAGTAATTGAACCGAAGTCCTTGGCGGGTTGGTTGGCCATGAATGGAGGGCTTGGCATCCTACCCGAAATAAGCAACTCTAATTCGCGGATAGCATCGAGCTCTTCGGGTGTTGGGAGGAATAAAAGAAGGTCGCTAGTGTAGCAACCCACAGTGTATATCGAGGAGATGGACCCGACACATAGGTGTAGGAGGTCAAGGCTCCTAGGTTGATCGGCTACAGTGGTCAACATGCCAGTTAACTCCATTTACCAAGATAGACCCTTAAGAAAATCCCCTAATGTTTCCACTTGATAGGATGATTGGATTGTGGTGTGATAGATGGGTAACGGTACTATAGGAAGGTTTTGTTCCATAGGAGGGCAAACATGAGCCATGAGATCTCTAAATGGGTTCTCCTTTAGCCAACGTGAAAGGGGTTCTCCTAAGATGAGCTCGGTCCCTACTAGGGAGGGTGGTGTAAGGTGAAGTCCACCATGTGAAGTTTCTTCTTCTTCCTGGACATGGGTGATCTCCATGGCGGGGGTTGGGTCCGGAGTATTCACCACTATGGGGTCGGGTATGGGGATCATGGTTTCCTCTACCAAGGAGGTAAGTAAGTCCATTGTTTGTGGGGTGATGATGACTGGCATATGGCTCTTTTGGGGTGGTGGGTAATGGGGGACTTGGGATAGGATGGGGAGGGGTAGAAGTGGAGGCCTAGGTTGGGCATCTTGTAACTCATGGGGGAGGGTGCACCCCATTTGGCTCAATGGGTCTTCTTTGGGTAGGAATGAGTTCTCTTGACCTATTTGGGCCTCATATTCTTCTTCCCAATCTAGGGGAGCCTCATAGTCTTCGGTCACCTCCGTAAGTTCCTTTTGGAAATGGGTGGGATGAGGATTTGTGGAAGCTTGTGGGGTGTGGGTTTGATGGGGACTGTTGGGTTGGGTGGTGGCCAATTTGGTTTTAATGGTGGTGGTGATCGGGATTGGAATCATTTGGGGTGGTAGAGATTGGACCCTAAGGGAGGTCTTGGGTTGACTGGGAGGGAAAGGGGGAGTGGGAGTGCTCCTCGGGTTATGGTTCTCAAGGTAGGAGTGGGAAGGTCGGGGAGCGTAGTTCTTCCTAAGCTCAAGGTAGGAGTGGGAGGGTCGGGGAGCGTAGATCTCCTAAGCTCAATCTTCATCTCTTCCCATGATCCTATGGGTTCTTGCCTCCAAATCCTTCTTAAGCTCACTATGCGTTCCCACTCCTTCTTGGCTTGTCCCCGAAGCCACCCTGTGGCCCTGCGGACCCTAGCATGTCCATAGACCCTAGTCCTATCAAACTGTTTATCCATGGTAGCCTCCCACTTTAGGTAGGCATTAGGATTGGATCCGTCAAAACTAAGGTCTCCTTCTAGGATGATGTCCATGAGGAGGGGGTCAATCGGACTCTTGTGGACGGCCATGTTGAGGGGACTTAACCAATGTGGAGTGTACATGATGATGCACTGGGTGGCCCGAAAATGACTCTAAATGCGAATGCGCCCTAGGACCAACTTGTAGAGAGACAAGTTGTGAACTTGCTCTGATACCAACTGATGTGACACGCCTAAGGATGATGATGCTCTGATACCTTGTTGATGTGAAACATTGACGGGAATGCAGCAAGTGACAATGATCCCTTGGACTTAATTCGCAAACGCATTCACAAAAGTCGAGAAAGCTTGGAAGACGCCGTCTCACCGTGCGCACCCGTTACCCGTGGTGACTCGATGATGCCGAGTCAAGGTGGGGGAGAGGGACCCTTGCTGGTAGAGGGCCAGCACAACTAAGGTTTTCCCTCCCGAAGGTAGGATGCCCACGATCAAGGGCGGTCGGGTGCCTTGGGGGCACAAGATCACTCACTCACCATTATCCACGATGACCACTCAAGATGGTGGATCCGGGAACGGGCACTCTCTTACTAGCCAGCGGACTAGCTTGATGGATATTAAACAAACAGATACTAGGGGAGCAAGGGCAGAAGCTCACCTGGTTGGTTTGAAGAAACCAACCCCGGTCGGAGACGATGGGCGAGCGGGGAAGTGTGGGTTCCCCCGCACACTGCGCCGGTGAAGCTTGAACCCTGTTTAGTTAATTACACTCACTACACCTCTCGCAGGAGGGTGGACTTGGGATGGGGAACTTAGAGTTACAATTCAAACACTACCTCTGCGCATGGAGGGGAGATAAGCCGGCCAGGCGGGAAGGGGAGAGTCGCCAAAAACTCGAGCGGAGAAGCCGATGTCGAATCTGCCTGCACTCTGCGATGAATGACTGACAGTCCCTATTGAGGTCGTAACTTCTAGTCCGGAATTCTGCTGATGATGAGACCAGAGGGAAAATCTTCGTAACTGGAGCTAGGATTCCTCAGAATTTTGTAGAATTCTTCTGACGCAGTTGCGGGCCCGGGACGAGGTTCGATCAGGGAGACAGAATCTGGGCGTGGCAGCTTCCTGTTTCTGATGGCCATTTGCAGAGAGTGCACCGACTGCTCCTATACTCCGAATCACGAACCGCCAAAGTTTCTGGAACCGTGGACAAGCCCTCTTCGCAGAAAAACTGGCGGGGAAGCCGTCTGCTGTCGGAGGGGACTGGGGGACGCAGAATAGTGAAGGATGGTCGTTGCAGACAGTGGGAGGCAGACCCGTGCAGACGAGGGGGGAAAATGGTAACTTCGGTCCACGGATGCTGAACGAAGTTCCGCTTCTTGATTCTGAAAGTGGATTGGACGAGGAAGAACTTTGGAGAAGAGCTCGTGGCCTGATTCTTCTGCGGTTCTTCGTGGTACAGCTTCTCTTCTGGTTCAGGAACTCGGTGTGAGGAATTCTACACAGTTGGGGGAGATCGGGCCTCCCGGGCAGCCCGGACCTTGGATGGGGACGAGACCAACGCGGTGGCGAAGCAGACTGGCAGAGCTTTCCGTTGATGTAGGCCATGCCCCCCAGAAGATTCGGGATGAGGTCGTGGGCGACGCTGCAACAGGGTGCTGATCTGCAAGTCTTCAGCTGTATGCAAACGAGAAGAGAGAAAAGGGTGGGGGGGTGGTTTTCTTTGGTGGAGGGGTGAGGGAGATGGATGCTTTGGTGGAGGGGAGTGGTTTGGGAGGTGGGAGGGGTGGTGAGGAGGAGGCCAGGGGCGGAGCTAGCAGGGAGAGGGGCTGGGTGCGCAAATGGCCAAGGGGGAGGTGGTGGGGTGATGGGGGCGCAAGTAGCTTGGGGAAATGGGGAGGGTTCTCTTTGATTTGGGTGGAGGGTTAATGGAGGTGTTTAATGGAGGCCTAGGGAAGGGGAGGGGTTGCCTTGGGGAGGGGAAGAGTTGCTTGGGAAGTGGGGATTCCTCTTGGGAAGATGGAAGGGTGTATGGGGAAGGGGAAGGGTTGCTTGGGGAGTGGTGGGAGTAAAGGGGGGTTAATGGCCTTGGGAAGGTGAAAGGGTGGGGAGGGCTGATGTGGAGGATGAGGTGGCAAGGGGAGGAGAGAGAGGGCTGGTCGACCTAGAGAGAGAGAGGGGAGAGGAGAGAGAAAGGGTCGCCCCTTCTTGAGAGAGAGAGAGAGAGAGATAGAGAGAGAGCTAGAGAGAGAGAGATGCACAATTACTTTGGCAAAGTTTATCAAATCTTCATTAGCTTCAACTGGTGGGATTGGGGTCCTATTTATAGGAATCCCACAATTCAACATAAGTCCCTGACTTTTGGACTAATGACAACTAACCAAGGGGGAAAGGGGCGCCCCTGGGCCAAGCCCATATAATTGGGCCCATTAACCAATCTAACTGACATAATGATAATAAACTTAGGTAGATGACTCATTAACCTAGGGACTTGACTCAAATAAAAGAAAAATTACAATGATATGACTCCAGAAGAATATGAAAATTACATAACTCGACTTAAGAAATCAAGACGAACACAATGGCGATCATCGGGACCCATGGAGAAATGGGAAGTGGTAAGCGATGTCCCCATCACAATATCATCTCTAGCTCCTCTAATAGAACTGTGGCTTCGAAGGTTGAGAATAAGAAGGTATGGGTGGAAGGGTGCCATATTTCAACTAGAGCTCCTATGGCAGCCCAATCAAGGTGAACTTGATCATAGTGTTTGGCATGGGTGATTAAGCCTAAAAAACGCCATCTTGCTAAATAGACCCTCATGTCTGAAGAAAATTTGGAGAGAAGAAGAGGCAGCCACTTGATCTTGGTGAACCTTCTGGCTCCTGGAATGTTTGGATAATCTTGTGGGAGACACAGAAAAGAAGGAAAGAAAAGCACAGAGAGAAAGATGAGAATACAACATAGAAGGACGGTGAGGATATGAAAGAAGAAATAGAAAAGCAATTCTCTACATGGTTCATGGCAATCCGGCTGCTGATATGCCCGTTGATCTCGGTTAGTCTGAGAGCAGAAATCTTGGATCTTTTAATTGCCCTCTCCATCTTCGATTTGCAGGAATAACTTGAACCGTAGCAGTACCTGTGAAGAGAAACAGAGGTTGGATGAGTTATTTGATTAATCTAAGGGAGTTTCTTCCTTTATAGAAGTCTGGAGGATCTTATGCCCGTTCGAAGCTGCAGGGTTGATTACGATTACGATTAGAACTAGAACTGGGGTTAGCTTTTGACTCAGAGTGGGAAGCATGGTTTTAGAATTCCGGATAATTGACGACAGTGTTCAGGGCGTCAATTGTTGAATTGACGACTTGACCAAAGTCGTTGTTTATTTAACGCCTCCCTAAGGGTCGTCTTCTTCTTGAGCTCCCAAACGAGTTAACGCCTGGATGATAGACGTGTTTTTATATTTTGACGCCCTGATGTCAGTAGTCTCTTATAATTTTGACGCCCCTACCCCCAGTCGTTATTTATTTGGCATTTTGATGAACTTAAGTGCTATCTTTTAATTGGAGTTATTTGTGATTAAGCACTTATGATCATGTCTTGCTTTGAATTGAGGATTATTTCTGATCACTTCATGCTTTGAGAGGCCTAATGAATTTTCAAGTGCAGAGGAGTGCAGGTTTTGAGGCGTTTGGATCACTCATGGGAGTAACATCATCCCATTCTTGTATTTCTTCCCTGTAAGCATTGTTACTATATGATATCTACGCTATTATAGCATATCAAGGGCCTTGTGGTTCTGATGAACCTGGAATTTGAGTTCCCCTTCATCAAAAACAGTGATAGTTCCAAGAAAGTCTTGATCACACGGATAGGCCGTTGTGTCGTTAAAGGCTTGGGACGATGGTTCCACTTTTTGAGTTGATGCGCGGACAAACGGGCTTCGGCTTAGTGTCAGCTCAGAGATCTAGATTCTTGACCAAATCTAGATGGCTTAACAATATTATCCTTGATTATTTTCTATATTTTTAGTTTGTTTTATCTTTTTCTTTTAGCCCAGCATGCATCATGTAGGACTTTGAGCTTCGTGCTAAAAATCTTCATATTATGGCAATAATGAAGGTCACTCGCTCTCGTTTGAGTTGACATGAGATATTCCACTCCAAAATGAGTACTTTATTCTCTCTGAAGCCGCTGAGGCTAGTTCTTCGAAAAATGTCCCCTTGCTAGGTCTTCATCTCAATTCCCTTTATTTTTCTGCAAATCCACCTTGGTTGTAGCACGTCCACATTGGCTGGTAACCGCTCTCCAATGGTGTCTCCCTGTCGTGCCCACACGCACATTTTACTTGTTTAGTTTAGTCTCCTTTACCCAGCAAATCAATGTTTCCTTGGAATCACCCGAAATTGTTTCACACAGAATCTTGGAAAGATTTCAAAAGTCTAGTGTCACAGGCGTGTCACATCACACATTGGCATCTACTTATCAGTTCGCTCCACTTCATTCCACTTCATTACGCTTTCACTTTCATTCCGTCTCACTCCCTTGCAAAGCAGACGCCAAGGCGGGGCAGCTGTAGACACACCAAAATTGATACTATGTTGATCAAATCTCATGTCACTATGTTAACGCCCCAAAGTGAACTTCAATATTTCTATAATATAAAGTTTTTCTCTTTTGTGTGGGTTTTTATGATGTTTCTTGCATTTTTTTAATTAACGACTTGAAGAGGGGCATGGTTTAAATAGCGACCTAATCTGGGGCGTGTTCCCAAGAAAGGACGGCTGGCGTTAAGGGCGTCAATTTCTGGTATTTTACGAGTCCCACCACGATTGAAAAATCAAGAATTAACATCCTTCCTTAGGGCGTTTTCAATTAACGCCTTTGCTTCAGGCGTCGTCTCACGATTTTCAGAAAAAGAAAGTTTTTATTACTAAAATTGAATCCAGGAGTTGACGCCTTTGTCCCAGTCGTGTTTTGAATTAGCGCCTTAGGGAAGGTCGTCAATTTTAATTGACGCCCTTCTGAGGGTCGTCTCTCACCCTTCCGTGTCCTGTTTGGGCACACCTTTCCTGGAGAGTTCCCTACCTTAGTTGATCACTTGCTCGATCTGGGAACTAGAGTCCTTGCCATTGATGATCATTGCATGATCTTATCTTCCCAAATCTATGGTTATCATTGATCGAAACCCTATAAAAGGATGCCCTGGTTGATCTCGCGCGAAAAAAATGGGTGCTGGCGATTAAGATTACAGAAGCTAGTTTACAGAGGCTCTCTGCTTCCTCCTGCTGCCGCAACCGAGGCATCAAAGTGGTTTCCCCTTTACTGTTTACAGGAACAGCAGGGGCTTTCTTTCTCACGTTTGTCTTCATCATCTCATCATCGATCATCATATATTCTTCTTTTGCATTAGTATTGCATCTCTTTCCCTTTCCCTAATTCTCTAGTGGTTTTAAAAATAAACAAAAGGTGCACACTTTACGCTCCTCTTTCTTCATCATATTATTTCCTTGGATTGATACTACACACACGTTTGGCTGATCCCCTCTTCTTTTGATTGTTTGTTCTTTGATTAAGGGTAATCAAGAGGAAAACCCCCTTCATCGGCCAGCCGATAGAAGGAGGAGAAGGAATCTACATCCATCCCGCATCCTTATTTTCACCAGGTATTCGCGATCAATTTCCTTTATTTTGAGGTAACCCCTCTGGCGATCACACTCCTTATTAGCACCACGTGCTCCTTTACTCCTTTTTCATTATTCTCCTTCCTATATAAATATTGTTGTCTTAAAAGTGGATTTTCCATGATCTACAATAGGGATACGGATCCCCATGCTCATCCCGTCGTCCCCCGTGATTTGTAGGCCGAGGAGAGGTCGAGAGGGGCGTTTTTGAGCCAGTTAGGGCAAAATCCATGTTTTGGGGGTTGTGTGCCGATCTATCGTTTCGTCGCGTTTCAAACCGATTCGAGGGCGTAGATGCATGCTAGGGGCTATAGGGGAGCTTCACCGTTGTTTTCCCCCTCATCCGTGGATGATCGGGGCGTGGAACGGGTTTTTGGGTTTGTTCCCGCCGGCCCATTCTCGGGACGATTTGCCGGTCCTTCCATAGACCGCCAAAGCCTCTGGCGGCCCAGGGTAGGTGCGCCAGGGCCTGTGGCGTCCCAAGGTGGGTGCGTCACAGGGCACTATTTTGTCGGCAAGTCCCCAGGTCTTCTGGCGGCTGCACGATAGACCGCCAGAAGATGTGGCAGCCGAGGGTCAGACCGCTAGAGGGTGAGTTGACCGTTGATTTCCGACCGTTGGTTTTCGACCGTTGGGAGTTTTTGGGGTGTGCCGACCGAAGGTACGCCCGCCTTATCCTTGTGGCGGACCGAGGTAGGACTGCCATTTCTTTCGCAACCGAGGGTGTGGCGGCCCATTGTTGGACCGCTACAGTCCCTGTGGTAGCCCAATTCTGGACCGCCAGACTCTGTGGCGGCCCAAAGGTGGACCACCAGAGATCTATGTGCGATCGGAGTTATGTTTTGCCGATTCGAGTCCCGAGTGAGTGGATCTCGATCCATGTGCAAACCTGTGGTCTGACTGATGCTAGGCATCATGTGGGGGCCACACGTGAGGGTGCCGTGGGACCCCGAGAGTTGGTATTCTCGGCTTGTGTCACCGTGAGTCGGTGTCGGTACGAGGAGCGACCCTTGTACTTTGTCCGGTTTAGACGTCATTTTCCCTTGACTAGAGAGTCTACTCCTTCAGTGACCCTCCACTAGTCGTAGCCTTCCGACACGCGAGTGGTCCCACCAGGGAGTGGTGGCGAGGCTACCCCGAGAGATGATTATTAGATTGGTTTCCGTTGGGCCCCACGTCTTGCAACCAGAGTCCTGCTGAGTGGAAAACCTGTCAGAGGGCCAGACCAGGGACGTGCGGTCTGTGTGTGCACACGTGGTTGGGGGCGGTTGGAACCGTGCTGACGAGCGTGACCCCAGCTAGTCACTTGTTCTGTGGTTACTTGTACGGTGTCCCCATTCCACCAGGGGTCGAGGGGGACACCCAAGGCGTGGTTTAAGTCGTCTGTGGATGCATCCGGCCTTGCTTCTAGTGGGTTGGTACTCCTGTCTTTGTCTGGTTGTGACTCATGGGTTTTCTTTGGCTTTTGACGAGTTGTCTCGATTTTCATGCCGTGTGTTCGGTACTAGCCGTCGTAGTAGCTTGTAGTTACTTTTCGCGCAATTTCTCGGTTTGCGAGGTGGGGACCGAATGATCCTAACTGAGCCTTGTGTTTTGAGGCTCATTCCCTACATATTTTCACCATGTTTCAGGTGAGACGAGGCTTCTAGGGAGCGCTTCAGAGGCTCCACATGGTTCAGGTGCCCATGGTAAGTTGCCAGTTCCGGGGTATGCCCCGCATAGTTGTACTTTTCTCTTTGGACTGTACTAGTTGTGGACTACTGTCTTTTTTAGACTGCTGTTATTTTTGTGGACCATGTAATTTAATTAATGTTATTTATTGCTTCCTGCTTAATTCATTTAACTACGTAACTCTGCAATTATTTTAGATTCTTGTGTATCTCCACACCATCCTTTCAACCCTTTCGAGTCTTCGAGCTCGTGGGTGATGGTTCGAGATTCGAGTTATCGGGCCTTCCCGGTGTTCGGATCTCGGATCGTTACAGCAGCACTCTGGCCGCTTATGTTACTAACGGTCCCCCCTGACCCTTTGGCATCCCTTTAATCCCTCGTTGATCTGAGTCTACACGGTCAAACCCATGACCGTTTGCTTACTGGGCGGCCTGTTGGAGACCGTTTGGTTCTCAACGTTTTAGCTTCTGAACAGCCTGGAGTGGACCATCTATGTTCTCAACGGTCTTCTTTAGACCGTTTTACCCTAACTATTGGATTCCCTCGGATTGGCCACCCATGGACTGTTCTAGGCCCAGACGGTTCTATGTGAACCGTGTAGTTTGATTAGGCAGTCACTACAAGACCGTGTTTAAGCCGCCATGCCCGACGACATTCAACTCGTCCCCACCAACGGTGGCGGCCGGGGTGGCCTCCCAACCAGCCCTAAAGGGGGCGAATGCCCCTTTTCTTTCCCCTCGGAGTACATGTAGCAATTAGGCCTACCTCGGATGGACGTGGCTCTTTGGTCGGCGTTCGGGTCACCGTCGTGGCCTCCTCTGTCGGTAGGGTGATCTCCACCATCCTAGCGTTCACGAGAGGGTCTTCTCCTTTTGCCTCGGCCGGTGGTGGCGCGTCCTCCTCCATGGACTCTGTAGTGGGCGGCGACGGCATCATCTCCTCCGGCGAGGTGGACGGTGGCGGTGCTTGGGCCTCCTCTCGAGCCATCCGTCGCTCCAAGGCCTGATGCTTGAAACGCATAGAAGGTGGGAAGGCTAGGGTGTGGAGAGTGAAAATGAGAATGAGAGGGGGAGGGAGAGGGCTTCGGTGTTGAAAGAGGAGAGAGTGGGGGGGGGGGGTATTCACCGTCGGTTACTGTGGGAGGGAGATGATGGGGGTTGGTTTCTTTTTTTTGAAACCGACAGTATGTAAGCGGTCTATCAATAGACCGTGTGTCATTTTGAGCGGTCTTTTTAAGACCGTTTGAGTATGGCGCTCCATGTGCATTTACACGATCTGCGTATAACCGTGTATCAATCTGATCGGTCTGGTGTTGGGCCGTGTCTATTCCGCAATAAGGTTCAAAATACCACTTTCCTTACAGCCCTAATGGAACTATATATATATTTGGGCGGTCTGGGGCAGACCATTTTATGTGCTGAAATAGTTTTTCTTGCTGCATTATGTGCTTGATTGATGATATCTTGGCTCAAGTAATATTGTTTTATGATATGTATCATTGCAAAATCTTGTTCATGACTCTTTTGCAGTGTCACTCCATTTCCACTTCCGACAGGTAAGTCAGGTAAGTATTCCGATCCATGTATCCCTTAATGCACTACTATATGGTATCTATAATATATCATCTCGAGAACCGGCGGATTATTCACGTGTTCCAGGATCTGACGTTCCCCTATAACAAAAATGATGATGATCTAGGTCCGCGTGTTTAATCATCGGATAAGCCATAAGGTTGGGGGGATTGGGGGACGACGGTTCTATCTCGCACGCCATGGTTGCGGATAGTGTCTTGACCCTAGTTATTCCGGTCTAGCAATATTATTCTCGAGTATTTTCTATTTTATGGGTTTCTTTGCATTCATTTTAAGGATTTCTTTTATTTTAGCCCAGCATGCATCATACGCATCTTTTGAGCGTTCATGTCCCATGGTCTTTCTGAAAGTGTCTCTTTAGTGATGGATGATTGTGCGTTCATGGTTTTTGGGTAAGAGGAACAATTCCACTCAGAGTTGGAAGGTTTTCTCTGGTCGGTTCACCTAGTTTGATTGACTAAGAGTCCCCGTCTGGAGTTTTAGTCTATTTCTTTACTTTTTGTTGTCGCTTATTTTTCCTCATTGGTTCTGGATTTTGTCCCCTAATGAGGTTGCATATTTTCTCCTTCTGCTTATTTTAGTTAGTCTCTCTAGGCTGGCGTCATTTTGGTCCAATCATTCCCTGTGTTTAGTTCGGAGTTTTTCGGAAGATTCCTATCGCTCGTTGGCGGGGAAATGGGTGTCTTTTACCTTAACACCTGCTTTTCAGTCTGCTCCGCTTCGTTTCCACTTCATATCCATGTTCCATTTCGCTTACGCTTCATCTCCGCTCGCTCCCCTACAAAGATGACGTTAAGGAGGGGCATCTGTTGACACCCGTTTTTTCCTTTGAGTTGAGTAATTTTTCTTACCCTTATTTTCGATGCCTTGAGTTGTCCATCACTCATTGGGCCATTTTCAGGCATGGCCTTAGGCTTATTTTATGGGAATTTTCCTCCCTGGCTGGGCGTGCTCTCAAATTTCTTGAATTTGGGCTTATTGGGCCTTGATTTCGCTTGGTCTTTGGGGTGAATAGGCTTATTTATCCCATTTTATTATTTTCCACCGTCTAGCTTAAACACGATCTAGCGATAGACCGTTTTATAGGATCGGCGGTCTATAGTAAGACCGTTTGTTTGGCCTGTGGATTAAATGGCTATTTTTTTAATTTTCACCAGCAACCTAATAAACGGTCTGTCATTAGGCCGTTTATTCAATCTGGGCGGTCTATCTAAGGATCATTTTGTTGAACTAGCGTCGACCTTATCTTCGCTAGCGTAGACCTTATCCTTTGTAGCGTAGACATCTAGTAATCGGTCACACGATGAACCGTTACTTAAATGTGATGGTCTATTGAAAGACCGCTTTTTATGGCCGAAGCATTGGCGTCGACTTTACTCTTCACTAATGTCGAGCGGTCTATCAATGGACCGTTTACTAGCCCAGAGTCCTAAATGGGTCAGTATTCTGGATAAACATCTATGTATCTCGTTTTATTGATTTACCACCATCACCTATAAAGCGGTCTAGCAATGGACCATGTACAGTGGTGGGCGGCCCATCGTTCGACCGTGTACAAGGCCGAGATCCTTGGACTGGTTGGCATTCCTCTTTTCACCCGTGGTTTAATTAGGTGATTGTTCCAACTTTTTCTTTGTTGATTCTGAGTCAAATGCGTTGCCGTTTGATCCTATTGAAACCTAGGAGTGTTATCTTCGATTTATCCTAAAGAATCTCGCCCTAATTATCGCTGGAAAATCCCCAATTTTGAGCTCACAATCAAGGGTCTATAAATAGCACCCTTGGCCCAAGCTTGCGAGGAGGGGAGATTGGGCGTTCGCAACGAAGTGCTGTTGAATTCTTGAGCGAACCACAGTCAGGGAGGAAGGCTTTCTACGTCCATTTGAGCCTTCGGTGCAGGGAGTAGTCTTTCTTTTGGCAATTTTGGTCTAGTCATTTAGTCATTTGTTCGTCAATCCCTCATCATTTTCCCCCACTTTTCAACCACGCTTTTTACTATCATTCACATTCTGTCATCCCTCTTATTATTTTTCACGCCCCGCAGGGGTTTAAAAACCCAACCCCTAGGTATCCCCCATTCCATTCACGAGTTTGGGTTTCCATTCGCTTTTATAGATACTACACTTCACAAAGCTAATTTGGGTTGTGTTTTCTTTTCATTTGCAATGTTTTGCAGGTTAACAGAAGTCTAAGCACGAGGCCCATCCCCTCTGGCCAGCTGAAAGGGCTGGAGGAGCAAGTCCCACAGTTTAGGGTCTGGAGGACCTATACGGTCCATCTCCGTCCGTCTGCAGGGTTGAGCGGTCTTCATCAGACTATCCCACACCTGTGAGCGGCCTATCACGGACCGTTTAACCACCAATCAAGCCTTTCCTGCATTCCTCTGCAGCGCTGTACGCGGCCAGTCGAGCGGCCGTCTACTTCCTTAAGGGGTCTCCAAAAGACCGTGTCTGTCATACTAGCGCTGCACTCATCGGTGAGTGTCTCATCTGTCTCCCCTTTTCCAAGGTACGTGGTGCTCTCCTTGCACTTGATACTTTGGTGGCGATCACGATCTTTTTTATGCTAGTCCATCACACGCACATTCACTTTCTTCTCCTTAGCCCCCTTTGGCATTGTTTCACACTTTTGTTTAAGTGAGAAAGCACATATCTACAAGACCGTAACCGACTCACTCTCGCACCCTGTCACTGAATCACGGTTTTGACCCCGCCACTGACTCGACGAGCTGAAGTCGCCACAGACTCGACGACCTAAAAAGTCACCGATTCGGCACACTAAAGGAGCTACCGAATCAAGGTCGCCATCGATTCGATATTTGAAGGCCACCGAATCGACTACAGAGGTTGGTCACCGATTAAGGCCCTGAGTCGCCACCGACTCCGACTCGAAAGCCAAAGGGGCCCCCACATTCCAAAGCCCGATAAAGCAAATACATCCACGGACCCCATTCCGCTCATCCTTCACCCGCGACGTCCGCGGCTGGGGGGCATTTGTTGACACACAAAATATGATTAGGCAATAATCACGTGCCCGAAGGAGTCAACCAAAAATCAAAGACAGGTCCACTCGAACTACTAAAGCCTCAAGACGCCTTGCAAGAAGTGTCGGGGACTCAACATTTCGACATCTCGGGTTTACACATCTACCACAGCTCGCTTAAGGCCTGTTGACGGCTAGCGCCAATGAAACTGGCATGGAGATGATTGTGCCAGATATGCCTACATACCCCGTTCGACCAGGACGAGAATGTAACAGGCGACTCTGGCCTGATGAAGAAGACACCCCGAGATGAAGAAATGCCCCTGGCCCCGCAGAATAGGGAGCCGAAGGCAATATTAGCAGAAAACCCGGGTCGCCCGATCAGGACACCCGAAATCCTGAAATGGTCTGCAAGCGACTAACGGATGACTCCGAATGAGCGAGAACCCCCAGAACGGAGGATCATTCATTGAAAATGCTTCGTGCAAGCATAAGGCGGCCCTGGAGTATCGATATTCTGCGTTTATTACGCCACTAGCGGAAGTTCAAGATTTCCGTAAGATACACACGGATCACTGAAATGATCCGAAAATAGCCTCAAAGATGTACGAGCCCAGCAGAAATCCTCCCAAGGGTCACCCCTCCAGTAAGGAAGGTTCACGCACTCTCCGAGGGAAGGTGGCAGCACAAATCGGTGTCCCCAAGGGCAAATCAGTGCAAATCTTAGGAAAATCGGTATAGGTTTTGCACGTCTTGGAAACCTGCGGAAGCCCCGAATCAACGCTCCAAAACATATTCTGGGGCCACTGCACTAACTCCAAAGCTACTCCGAACGACGAGCTCTCACCGGGTAAATTTCGGGTAAAATGACAAAATTACAAAAATGCCCCTAAGTGGCTGAGTCGGTGGTGCTACTTCGCCTGATTTGGCGGCGGCCTTCGTAGCTGATTCGGTGGCACCTTAGGGAGGAGTCAGTGGTGTTGTTAAAGCTTGAGGCGGTAGCGGTCGCTGACTTTGAGCCGGTGGCGCGTGAGGCCGAATCGGCCATCCCCCTTGCACGTGGAGTCGGCGACGCATCGTGCGCACATCGGGTCGGCAACGGCCCCATCCCATTAGCGAACCGATGCCCTATTTTGGGTATCCACCTATATAAAGCGCCCTTGGCCCTCACCAAAAAGGGGGATCAATTAGAAGAGCACGGAGAGTGGACAACCAGAAGGGGGGAGATAACAATCGGGAGGAGCGAGTAGAAGAAGTCGGAGGAGAGAATCGAGGGAAGCAAGGAGAAGGTGGGTTTCGTGAGAGACTCCGCGCCTATTTTCGTTCTCTATTCTTCCTTCTTCAGTTTTTCTTCTCTCTTGTGATCAGTTTTCTATTCTTTTCCCGAATTCCTTTAAGTGTTGTAATCCTCATTTCCATTCTGCTGTAACCAAAGAAAAGGGTGAATGAAAAAAAAATAGAAGTTTCGAGCTCCATTCGGGTCGTTCTCATATTTTGTCCCTAGTTTATTCACATTATATTCGCTCTCGTCGATTTTGATTCATATCCCTCAGCCCTTCCTGAGCGTGAGGAGACCCTCCCCCAGGGGCTAAAGTTCTCATCGATCCTAGGATCGTTCGGGAATAACTAGAGGTTGTGTTAACCGCTATGTAAGATGGCCCATGGCCATGCCCAGATGGGTGACAGTAAACCCCCTCTCCCCAGGGGCTGTTCTTTACTGATGGCGTCGTTCTCATATTTTGTCCCTAGTTTATTCACATTATATTCGCTCTCGTCGATTTTGATTCATATCCCTCAGCCCTTCCTGAGCGTGAGGAGACCCTCCCCCAGGGGCTAAAGTTCTCATCGATCCTAGGATCGTTCGGGAATAACTAGAGGTTGTGTTAACCGCTATGTAAGATGGCCCATGGCCATGCCCAGATGGGTGACAGTAAACCCCCTCTCCCCAGGGGCTGTTCTTTACTGATGGCGTCGTTTAATCTACGAATATGAGTTTTGCTCGAGCAAATGGTGAATGAGAGACTGCTGAGTGCCCTTTCAATCGTCTCTGTCAGTTGTAAGGGCGCCAGTGCACTCTGATAGTCAATGTAACAGCCGTCCGCCGCTTTCTTCCGGAGCTAACATACGCCCCTTTCAGTGTTCGATGATTTATCCCTGAGGGTCTTGTCCCACTGACATCCTATCTCTTGTGACAACGAGCACGAGTTGCCTGTGGCAACCATGACTGCTTGCAGAGTGGAGCTTGCCTCGGGGTGAAGCAGAATGATATGCATTATCTCCGCGATTGTTGCTAATCAATGGGTGGTTTTTCCTCGATTGTTTCTAATCATCCATGCCTGGGGAGGGGTACAATCCTTTGTTCATTTGTCCAATTTCCATGAATCAATATCTGGTGCGGACACCAGGGCGATCACGTGACACGTCGGCGAACCGACGTGTCATACGCGGAGCGCCAAGTGGACTACATCGGCTTCCCATCAAATTGGGGATAATTTGGCTTCAATTTGGACACTTTTGACATTAAATTTGGGCTTGTATTGAAGATTATATATGGGTTTTCATATTGGGCTGGTTGCTAGACCCTTAAAAGGCCAAGTGGTTAAAGGCCCTTAAGCTTTTCTTAAGAAAGGAAAGGCCTTGGACCAATATAAAGAACCCATTAGCCTAGTAAGGCCCAATTGGGCTCCCTTTCTATATGGGCTCTCTAAATGGGAGAGGTCTTATACAAGCATGGGCTTCACTCATGGGTTTACAAGGTTGGAAGGGGCCTTAAGCAAGAGGAGGAGAATGGGCTGGCCATGAGCCAAAGTGGCCCATTCAAGGCCCATTGAAGGGGGCGCCCCCTTCCTTGGCTTATTAGGCTAGACAATTCTTAATTTTCTTCTTTCTTCTCTCCATTTACCACATGGGAGGCTAGAAAGGCTGCTGGTCAATTTTCCAATAGCTGCCACCTAACATTTTACAAGAAAATTCAAAGTTAGGTGAGCCACCATTGCCCCTTGTCCCCCCCTTTCACTATCACATTGTAATGGCACCCTTCCCCCTCTCTCATTGTGTATCCCACACAGCCCCCTCCCCTCCATTGCCTATTTAAAGGCTTATACAATGTGTGTTTAAGGATTGACGAAAATATTTTGTGAGAAATTGCCTTAAGTGAGTGATTCACTTCTCCTTCTTTGGGTGTGACTCCCAACCCTGTCCTGTGATTGGACAGCATTCAGGTCATGAGACTCGACCCTCTACCCCCCTCGTCCTCTTATCTTATGGTTCCACTTTATTTATCCCTGATAATACTACACGTGAGCAAGGTTTCAGCGCTGGTTTCGTGACGATCCGAGTTTGGGATCTCCGGTGGCGATTTTCCTCGTGGCGGCGCGCAGATCTGTCCCAGAGTGCAGTCCAGATCTGAAAATGTCTGTGTGTTAATTCTTGGAGCCCAACCCCGACGCCATATGCAGTTGCTTTATAAAGAGAAGTCGTAGTGTTTCAAGTCCTCTTCACGTTGCCGCTGGTTTCGCCTTGATCCGTGATCGGTGCTGATCGTGCCGACAGATCTCGTGGGATCACGCGGGCTGGTCTGAGCAGGTCCGGCTGAAATATGAGTCGACTTTCAGAGCCTGCCCAATCTTCATCCGGCCAAGATCCGTGTGAGAGATGTTTAGAGTATTTCTTCCTCAGGGCGTCGCCGATGTTCTCCCATAAAGAACGCCCCGATCCGACATCGGCAACCATTATTTCATATTTTTACCGTGTCGCTGTGCAGTTCTGTGAGCACAAAACCAGAACCAGAGAAGTTTCATCGCTGTGCCCAGATCTGAAAGCATCTGATCACGCCCTTCGGAGTGAAGATAGTACATCCAGTCGCTGACATTCTCCAACAAACGGCACTCCGATCGGGCATCGGATCTAGTCGTACCAACCTCCGGAAGCTCGCTGCGCAGGGTGACCAGCGCGGGCAGAACCGGGTCGGCTTTCCGTCGGCGTACCCGAGCGGCTCCGGCACGCGTTCCTCGCCTCCTGCGAGTGTGGCCCGTCAACCCGGGTTCCAGCAACCCCAAAATTGGCATTTGTAGCCCTATACCTCCCTGCGTGGAGTGGGCAAATATTTCTGAAAGTGTAATCTTATTGCATTTGTATATCGGGGTTGTTCGGAAATCGGCCGAGAATCTTCCCCACGCCTAGGCGTGGAGGTACGTGCTCCTTCCGATCCTCACATTTGCTGTTTAGTATACTTTCCATATTGCTGTGTTTGTGAGATTAGGGCCGTTAGCTAGTTCCAAATTTCACCGCGATTGTGAGTTGTGAGTGCCCGTTCCGTAGCTCCAATCGAGCACCGAGCGCGGATTAGCACCCTAGGCGACGGTGGTTTCTTAATCGCCGCAATCCCCACGTTTCCCTGGCAAGGGACGATCGTCGGGCTCAAGAGAGTCGCTGTTGAGAGATGTCTCCACCCGGAGAATACCACGGTGGTCAGCCGCCCAGCTTGCCTTAGTGTGCTAGTGCTGGCCGCACAACGAGTCGGTCGTACGTCTTAGCCCGAGTCGGTCATCCGTCCCGCATCAAATTGGTATCAGAGCGTCGTTTAAGTCTAGGGTCATTTAAGTCCAAGGTTGCATTTGCATTCCTCTACTCGGTATATCAAAAGGTGCGACACGAACGTTAGGCTACGCCTATCGGGAAGGCCGCACACTTGCGCGAGTGATCTTCGGATCGCTTAGCTCCGCCGCGTACCGAATAGTGGGTTAAGTCTAGGTTCCTAGTTAGTGCATTCCCACATAGTCATGTCTAGCATGTAGTTCCGCCGAATTCACATGGAATCCCCATCACCCGGGCAATATGGTCGTTGGTCCACCCATGGGCTTGGCAACCATCCTCTCCCCTTCCGTAGGCCCGAAGCCTCTGATTTTTATGGCTCTAATGATCCGGGTGACTACCTCAATTGGGAGGCCGCGATGGACAAATATTATGAATGTTACACCATGTCCGATGCCATGCAAGTTAGTTTTGCCCGAGAGAGGCTTGTCCACAAAGCCGCCTGGAAATGGGAGAGCATTGAGCGCATGAGAGAGGTTAGGAGGCAAAGGCCCATCGAGTCGTGGCATGAGATGAAGGACGAACTTAGGAAGGTCTACCTACCCGGCCCGGTCACCTCCAACCGACCCCACCCAATCACATCCACCCAAGTGGGCCATAATCGGAGGTAACGCGCCGCGCATGTAGAAGAGCCGAGGTCCCCGACTAAGCCGAGTTCATATGGGAGAGTCCACCACATTACTCCTACTCCAAACCCCACCATTGCCGAACTCTTCCAACTCATTTTGGATAAAGTGGATAGGAAGTGTGCTTATATCGAGTCCCTGCTTCCCCCTTGCCTACCTCCTAGCCAGGGAGGAACCAAACACGAACCTAAGGAGGTAACAGCCGGTAGTCCCAATCCGGTTCCATCCCACGGTCCCCTCCCCATCATAGTGGATCCTCGTTCCCCACCCACGAGAGCCCCTTTGCCTATACCCCCTGTCCGTCAGGAGGATAAGGGTAAGGACGCACTTATCAAGGAGCGTAGTGGTTCACGACAACAGTGTTATCGCTGCCTGGGATTCGGCCACTTTGCAGGACAGTGTCCCACTCGGACATCTCGAGCTCTAGGGGACAAAAGGGTTGGAGAAGCCTCACTCTCCGATCTTTATTTGGAGCCTTCTCATCCAGAGCTACCCGTGTTTCTAACGGGAAAGCTACTCATAGCCGAGCCACTCTTTAGCTGGCTTAAGATAGGTTTGGTCCCATCTCCCCTCCCATCTATGGACCCTATCCTACCTCTGGTGCCAATCCATTCATTTCATACCACTTTCCGGTCTAGTCACCGTGTGGATACATTGGATGACCTTCTTAAAGGGTTAGACCGGCAACTAACTTTTATGCACTTGTTGGCTCCAGGCTTTGACCAACCTATAGGTCGTAGCTTCACACATCCATCCTTAGGGTCTATCACCTCCGTGTACACTGTGTGCCATATCACCATGGAGGTTCTTTTACTCCTCCCCTTACCGGCCGAGCCTGACTTCACTCCTTTTATCCCGAGGGAGGATCCCTATCTGCTATACACAGTCCCATCTACGTCGATGGATGAAGGTGACCATCAACACCTTCTAGAATTCCACACATGGTACCTTGAGATGAGGGAATCCATATCGAGGAACCACACATTCTTTGATCCCTTCGATCCCTTTCTTCATGGGCCCTTTGGCCCACAACCTCCACTCCACCTCTTTGAGGAAGTCCACTTTCACATCCCTTTCCCACGGGCCGGGCCACCTACGCCCACCAAGCCCGATACACCTACATCCGGCCCTCCTAGCCCTCCCAAGTCTCCCAAATCCAATGGGCAGCCACATGCTAGGGACAAAGTAGGATGTCTAGGAGTCCCACTTTCCGCCAACCATCGGTTGCCACTAGTGTATACGGGGCACATGTTCGGGTGTCCTGGTCCACCATTGCATATGCATAGTCTGCATAACCATAGGTTTGTCTAAGTTCAAGTGTGTGTGTTTATTTCTATGGTTTGTTTTCTTTCATATGGTTTGCATTAAGTCATGTCAATAAACGGCCAGTCAAAGCACATATAAGGAGGTAGCCGATGCATGCTACATATCCGTGGATTCAAAGGGAGAGTACGTCTAGATCAGGGTCATACCTGATTGGTTTCCTCCCGGAGACCGAAAGCCACTATAAGTCCACGATCCCCACCCTTTCCGGGTCAAGAAACAAGTGGGTCCGAATGCGTACGATATTGAACTACCGGGTGACTATGGTGTCAGTTCGACGTTCCATGTTTCAGATCTAGTAGCATATTGGAACCCGCGGTGATCCCTAGTGAGCTTTGGGCTTTCTCCTTCTATTGTGAGTGATACACCACCCGAGAGTCCACCTCTTCCAGCCTCAACGCATGCATATAGATTGTATACTGGATGAGCAGGTGATCACCACAAGGAACGGCGCATATCCACACGTCCTAGTGCGTTGGCGAGGATGCCCCACGATGACCAACACCTTGATCGCATGCGGAGAATGCAAGCTTCGAGACCCTTACTCGACGGGGTCGAGTTCCTCCCACCCGGGGAGAAGTGGTGCGGACACCAGGGCGATCACGTGACACGTCGGCGAACCGACGTGTCATACGCGGAGCGCCAAGTGGACTACATCGGCTTCCCATCGAATTGGGGATAATTTGGCTTCAATTTGGACACTTTTGACATTAAATTTGGGCTTGTATTCAAGATTATACATGGGTTTTCATATTGGGCTGGTTGCTAGACCCTTAAAAGGCCAAGTGGTTAAAGGCCCTTAAGCTTTCCTTAAGAAAGGAAAGGCCTTGGACCAATATAAAGAACCCATTAGCCTAGTAAGGCCCAATTGGGCTCCCTTCCTATATGGGCTCTCTAAATGGGAGAGGCCTTATACAAGCATGGGCTTCACTCATGGGTTTACAAGGTTGGAAGGGGCCTTAAGCAAGAGGAGGAGAATGGGCTGGCCATGAGCCAAAGTGGCCCATTCAAGGCCCATTGAAGGGGGCGCCCCCTTCCTTGGCTTATTAGGCTAGACAATTCTTAATTTTCTTCTTTCTTCTCTCCATTTACCACATGGGAGGCTAGAAAGGCTGCTGGCTAATTTTCCAATGGCTGTCACCTAACATTTTACAAGAAAATTCAAAGTTAGGTGAGCCACCATTGCCCCTTGTCCCCCCCTTTCACTATCACATTGTAATGGCACCCTTCCCCCTCTCTCATTGTGTATCCCACGCAGCCCCCTCCCCTCCATTACCTATTTAAAGGCTTGTACAATGTGTGTTTAAGGATTGATGAAAATATTTTGTGAGAAATTGCCTTAAGTGAGTGATTCACTTCTCCTTCTTTGGGTGTGACTCCCAACCCTGTCCTGTGACTGGACAGCATTCAGGTCGTGAGACTCGACCCTCCACCCCCCTTTTCCTCTTATCTTCTGATTCCACCTGATTTATCCCAGATACTACTACGAGTGAGTAAGGATTCAGCGCTGGTTTCGTGATGATCCGAGTTCGGGAGCTCCGGTGGCGATTTTCCTCGTGGCGGCGCGCAGATCTGTCCCAGAGTGCAGTCCAGATCTGAAGATGTCTGTGTATTAATTCTTGGAGCCCAACCCCGACGCCATATGCAGTTGTTTTCTAAAGAGAAGTCGTAGTGTTTCAAGTCCGCTTCGCGTTGCCGCTGGTTTCGCCTTGATCCGTGACCGGTGCTGATCGTGCCGACAGATCTCGTGGGATCACGCGGGCTGGTCTGAGCAGGTCCGGCTGAAATCTAAGTCGACTTTCAGAGCCTACCCCATCTTCATCCAGAAAAGATCCGTGTGAGAGGTCTTCAGAGTATTTCTTGCTCAGGGCGTCGCCGACGTTCTCCCACAAAGAACGCCCCGATCCGACATCGGCAACCATTATTTCATATTTTTACCGTGTCGCTGTGCAGTTCTGTGAGCATAAAACCAGAACCAGAGAAGTTTCATCGCTGCGCCCAGATCTGAAAGCATCTGATCGCGCCCTTCGGAGTGAAGATAGTACATCCAGTCGCTGACATTCTCTAACAAACGGCACTTCGATCGGGCATCGGATCTAGTCGTACCAACCTCCGGAAGCTCGCTGCGCAGGGTGACCAGCGCGGGCAGAACCGGGTCGGCTTTCCGTCGGTGTACCCGAGCGGCTCCGGCACGCGCTCCTCGCCTCCTGCGAGTGTGGCCCATCAACCCGGGTTCCAGCAACCCCAAAATTGGCATTTGTAGCCCTATACCTCCCTGCGTGGAGTGGGCAAATATTTCTGAAAGTGTAATCTTATTGCATTTGTATATCGGGGTTGTTCGGAAATCGGCCGGGAATCTTCCCCACGCCTAGGCATGGAGGTACGTGCTCCTTCCGATCCTCACATTTGCTGTTTAGTATACTTTCTATATTGCTACGTTTGTGATATTAGGGCCATTAACTAGTTCCAAATTTCACCACGATTGTGAGTTGTGAGTGCCCGTTCCGTAGCTCCAATCGAGCACCGAGCGCGGATTAGCACCTTAGGCGACTGTGGTTTCTTAATCGCCGTGATCCCCACGTTTCCCTGGAAAAGGACGATCGTCGGGCTCAAGAGAGTCGCTGTTGAGAGACGTCTCCACCCGGAGAATACCACGGTGGTCAGCCGCCCGGCTTGCCTTAGTGTGCTAGTGCTGGCCGCACAACGAGTCGGTCGTACGTCTTAGCCCGAGTCGGTCATCCGTCCCGCATCAAATTGGTATCAGAGCGTCGTTCAAGTCTAGGGTCATTTAAGTCCAAGGTTGCATTTGCATTCCTCTACTCGGTATATCAAAAGGTGCGACATGAACATTAGGCTACGCCTATCGGGAAGGCTGCACACTTGCGCGAGTGATCTTCGGATCGCTTAGCTCCGCCGCGTACCGAATAGTGGGTTAAGTCTAGGTTCCTAGTTAGTGCATTCCCACATAGTCATGTCTAGCATGTAGTTCCGCCGAATTCACATGGAATCCCCATCACCCGGGCAATATGGCCGTTGGTCAACCCATGGGCTTGGCAACCATCCTCTCCCCTTCCGTAGGCCCGAAGCCTCTGTTTTTTATGGCTCTAATGATCCGGGCGACTACCTCAATTGGGAGGCCGCGATGGACAAATACTATGAATGTTACACCATGTCCGATGCCATGCAAGTTAGTTTTGCCCGAGAGAGGCTTGTCCACAAAGCCGCCTGGAAATGGGAGAGCATTGAGCGCATGAGAGAGGTTGGGAGGCAAAGGCCCATCGAGTCGTGGCATGAGATGAAGGATGAACTTAGGAAGGTCTACCTACCCGGCCCGGTCACCTCCAACCGACCCCACCCAATCACATCCACCCAAGTGGGCCATAATCGGAGGCAACGCGCCGCGCATGTAGAAGAGCCGAGGTCCCCGACTAAGCCGAGTTCATATGGGAGAGTCCACCACATTACTCCTACTCCAAACCCCACCATTGCCGAACTCTTCCAACTCATTTTGGATAAAGTGGATAGGAAGTGTGCTTATATCGAGTCCCTGCTTCCCCCTTGCCTACCTCCTAGCTAGGGAGGAACCAAACACGAACCTAAGGAGGTAACGGCCGGTAGTCCCAATCCGGTGCCATCTATGGTTCCATCCCACGGTCCCCTCCCCATCATAGTGGATCCTCGTTCCCCACCCACGAGAGCCCCTTTGCCTATACCCCCTGTCCGTCAAGAGGATAAGGGTAAGGACGCACTTATCAAGGAGCGTAGTGGTTCACGACAGCAGTGTTATCGCTGCCTGGGATTCGGCCACTTTGCAGGATAGTGTCCCACTCGGACATCTCGAGCTCTAGGGGACAAAAGGGTTGGAGAAGCCTCACTCTCCGATCTTTATTTGGAGCCTTCTCATCCAGAGCTACCCGTGTTTCTAACGGGAAAGCTACTCATAGCCGAGCCACTCTTTAGCTGGCTTAAGATAGGTTTGGTCCCATCTCCCCTCCCATCTATGGACTCTATCCTACCTCTGGTGCCAATCCATTCATTTCATACCACTTTCCGGTCTAGTCACCGTGTGGATACGTTCGATGACCTTCTTAAAGGGTTAGACTGGCAACTAACTTTTATGCACTTGTTGGCTCCAGGCTTTGACCAACCTATAGGTCGTAGCTTCACACATCCATCCTTAGGGTCTATCACCTCCGTGTACACTGTGTGCCATATCACCATGGACGTTCTTTTACTCCTCCCCTTACCGGCCGAGCCTGACTTCACTCCTTTTATCCCGAGGGAGGAGCCCTATCTGCTATACACAGTCCCATCTACGTCGATGGATGAAGGTGACCATCAACACCTTCTAGAATTCCACACATGGGACCTTGAGATGAGGGAATCCATATCGAGGGGCCACACTTTCTTTGATCCCTTCGATCCCTTTCTTCATGAGCCCTTTGGCCCACAACATCCACTCCACCTCTTTGAGGAAGTCCACTTTCACATCCCTTTCCCACGGGCCGGGCCACCTACGCCCACCAAGCCCGATACACCTACATCCGGCCCTCCTAGCCCTCCCAAGTCTCCCAAATCCAATGGGCAGCCGCATGCTAGGGACAAAGTAGGATGTCTAGGAGTCCCACTTTCCGCCAACCACCGGTTGCCACTAGTGTATACGGGGCACATGTTCGGGTGTCCTGGTCCACCATTGCATATGCATAGTCTGCATAACCATAGGTTTGTCTAAGTTCAAGTGTGTGTGTTTGTTTCTATGGTTTGTTTTCTTTCATATGGTTTGCATTAAGTCGTGTCAATAAACGGCCAGTCAAAGCACATATAAGGAGGTAGCCGATGCATACTACATATCCATGGATTCAAAGGGAGAGTACGTCTAGATCAGGGTCATACCTGATTGGTTTCCTCCCGGAGACCGAAAGCCACTCTAAGTCCACGATCCCCACCCTTTCCGGGTCAAGAAACAAGTGGGTCCGAATGCGTACGATATTGAACTACCGGGTGACTATGGTGTCAGTTCGACGTTCCCTGTTTCAGATCTGGTAGCATATTGGAACCCGCGGTGATCCCTAGTGAGCTTTGGGCTTTCTCCTTCTATTGTGAGTGATACACCACCCGAGAGTCCACCTCTTCCAGCCTCAACGCATGCATATAGATTGTATACTGGATGAGCAGGTGATCACCACAAGGAACGGCGCATATCCACACGTCCTAGTGCGTTGGCGAGGATGCCCCACGATGACCAACACCTTGATCGCATGCGGAGAATGCAAGCTTCGAGACCCTTACTCGACGGGGTCGAGTTCCTCCCACCCGGGGAGAATTGGTGCGGACACCAGGGTGATCACGTGACACGTCGGCGAACCGACGTGTCATACGCGGAGCGCCAAGTGGACTACATCGGCTTCCCATCGAATTGGGGATAATTTGGCTTCAATTTGGACACTTTTAGCATTAAATTTGGGCTTGTATTGAAGATTATACATGGGTTTTCATATTGGGCTGGTTGCTAGACCCTTAAAAGGCCAAGTGGTTAAAGGCCCTTAAGCTTTCCTTAAGAAAGGAAAGGCCTTGGACCAATATAAAGAACCCATTAGCATAGTAAGGCCCAATTGGGCTCCCTTCCTATATGGTCTCTCTAAATGGGAGAGGCCTTATACAAGCATGGGCTTCACTCATGGGTTTACAAGGTTGGAAGGGGCCTTAAGCAAGAGGAGGAGAATGGGCTGGCCATGAGCCAAAGTGGCCCATTCAAGGCCCATTGAAGGGGGCGCCCCCTTCCGTGGCTTATTAGGCTAGACAATTCTTAATTTTCTTCTTTCTTCTCTCCATTTATCACATGGGAGTATTAGAAGGCTGCTGGTCAATTTTCCAAAGGCTGCCACCTAACATTTTACAAGAAAATTCAAAGTTAGGTGAGCCACCATTGCACCTTGTCCCCCCCTTTCACTATCACATTGTAATGGCACCCTTCCCCCTCTCTCATTGTGTATCCCACGCAGCCCCCTCCCCTCCATTGCCTATTTAAAGGCTTGTACAATGTGTGTTTAAGGATTGATGGAAATATTTTGTGAGAAATTGCCTTAAGTGAGTGATTCACTTCTCCTTCTTTGGGTGTGACTCCCAACCCTGTCCTGTGACTGGACAGCATTCAGGTCATGAGACTCAACCCTCTAACCCCCTCTTCTTCTTATCTTCTGGTTCCATCTGATTTATCCCTGATACTACTACGAGTGAGCAAGGATTCACCGCTGGTTTCGTGACAATCCGAGTTCGGGATCTCCGGTGGCGATTTTCCTCGTGGCGGCGCGCAGATCTGTCCCAGAGTGCAGTCCAAATCTGAAAATGTCTGTGTGTTAATTCTTGGAGCCCAACCCCGACGCCATATGCAGTTGCTTTATAAATAGAAGTCGTAGTGTTTCAAGTCCTCTTTGCGTTGCCGCTGGTTTCGCCTTGATCCGTGGCCGGTGCTGATCGTGCCGACAGATCTCGTGGGATCACGCGGGCTGGTCTGAGCAGGTCCGGCTGAAATATGAGTTGACTTTCAGAGCCTGCCCCATCTTCATCCGGCCAAGATCCGTGTGAGAGATTTTTAGAGTATTTCTTCCTCAGGGCGTCGCCGATGTTCTCCCACAAAGAACGCCCCGATCCGACTTCGGCAACCATTATTTCATATTTTTACCGTGTCGCTGTGCAGTTCTGTGAGCACAAAACCAGAACCAGAGAAGTTTCATCGCTGTGCCCAGATCTTAAAGCATCTGATCGCGCCCTTCGGAGTGAAGATAGTACATCCAGTCGTTGACATTCTCCAACAAACGGCACTCCGATCGAGCATTGGATCTAGTCGTACCAACCTCCGGAAGCTCGCTGCGCAGGGTGACCAGCGCGGGCAGAACCGGGTCGGCTTTCCGTCGGCGTACCCGAGCGGCTCCGACACGCGTTTCTCGCCTCCTGCAAGTGTGGCCCGTCAACCCGGGTTCCAGCAACCCCAAAATTGGCATTTGTAGCCCTATACCTCCCTGCGTGGGGTGGGCAAATATTTCTGAAAGTGTAATCTTATTGCATTTGTATATCGGGGTTGTTCGGAAATCGACCGGGAATCTTCCCCATGCCTAGGCGTGGAGGTACGTGCTCGTTCCGATCCTCACATTTACTGTTTAGTATACTTTCTATATTGCTGCGTTTGTGAGATTAGGGCCGTTAGCTAGTTCCAAATTTCACCGCGATTGTGAGTTGTGAGTGCCCGTTCCGTAGCTCCAATCGAGCACCGAGCGCGGATTAGCACCCTAGGCGACGGTGGTTTCTTAATCGCCACGATCCCCACGTTTCCCTGGCAAGGGAGGATCGTCGGGCTCAAGAGAGTCGCTGTTGAGAGACGTCTCCACCCGGAGAATACCACGGTGGTCAGCCGCCCGGCTTGCCTTAGTGTGCTAGTGCTAGCCGCACAACGAGTCGGTCGTACGTCTTAGCCCGAGTCGGTCATCCGTCCCGCATCAATATCACTCCGAGTTCCAGGGGGTATGTCGCCTCGTCACATGTTCTCCTGGAAGCCCTTTGCACTGAGTGATCCATTGAAATTGCCATTGATAAGGCTCACAATCAGAGACCCATTACACCCGATCACCATGAGTCTTTCGTAGGCTAGCCCTCGAGACTTACATAGTGGTGATCCTGGGAGCTAAGGTAGTCCCTCGGATTCCTCAGCAGACTTTTGGGCTTGACACCGTCTCCCGTGTGTCCTGCTATTTGTCAATTGAACATCTTCCTATGCAGGGGAGATGCTGTCAAATTTGTTTCAGAAAAGATTACAATTTCCTGATGATTTTTACCCCCTCTGTGAGATCATAACATGGTCTTGTGTGCTTGATTTCGATGCTCAGGAGGCTCCGTTTGCTAATGCATGTCTTGTGCTCGAGTAAGAACCTCGCACAGGCAAAGCCAAAGGGAGCTGAATGGATAAGGGTAACCTGATTTGATCTGACTTATGTAGCAGAATAATAATATCCTTCAGAATCCTCTAAAGTCATATAACTAAAGGGGTGAGAGCTCAATTGAGAGGGATTCATGTGGATCTTCTTTTAACAAACCTCAAATGCTATCTAAAGTGAAGGACCCACTTGATTCGGTGGCGTCTCCACCGGCTCGATCTGCTCACCCACTTGATTCAGTGGCGTCGCCACCGGCTCCACCCGCCTGCTGACTTGATTTCCACCGAATCAGCCCTCTCGCCTTTGATTCGGTGGCATCGCCACCGAATCACCCACAGCCGCGCCCTATCGGTGGCGACGCCACCGACTCGAGGTCCCCGCAGCGCCCGTCGCCGACTCAACCCCCTCTACGTGTCTATATGAATAAATAACCAAATGTATTACATATATATATACATATATGCGTAAATATATGTATATCCATATAAACATGCTAATATCACACATGCTTCATGCATTCTGTATATAAATATTTCTAATCATCCATGTGTTGGATACAGTGCCTGCTTGTATGTATGACCAAACTTCGGTATATAAAATGGCGTTCAACAGAAGGCCGGGTCACGCCTGACTGGAAGTGTCGCTATGCGTGATGATGGTCTCCGAACCTAAATTCTCCGCCTCATACCGAAGTTCAGACGTAAAAAATCTTAATTCCTCTTACATGAATAAAAGAAAGCATAGAAGCCTTCATAGCTTCGCGTTTATTTCAGTTTTCATACATCGTTATTATTCGGCCCCGAGTGGCGCTTATCTTGGCAATTAATCAAGGGTTTTCCTCCTCAGAGGATGTAATTAATGCTATAGCCTTTATGGTATAGCGGACTTCCGGTCCCGACCCGAATCTCACATTCGTCTGACCATGTCAGATCGAGCGCACAATAATTGGTCACTTATGTGACTGGCACGCCTATGCATTTTCTTAAATAAATCGTTCCACCAATACACCGTAAACTTCTCCCCATAAAGATAATGACGCCAAAGTTTTAGAGCAAATATAACGACAGCTAGCTCCAGATCATGAACATGATAATTTTCTCTTGCCGCTTTAGTTTTCTCGAGGCATAGCAAATCATATTTCCATTTTGCATAAGAATGCACCCAAGGCCAACGCCTGTTGCATCCGTGTATACTTCAAACCCGCCGCCTTCGACAGGCAGTGCCAGAATGGGTGGAGTGGTGAGATGTTCTTTGAGAGTCAAGAAACTCTCCTCACACTCCGTGGTCCATACAAACAGATTTTCTTTTCTAGTAAGCCTTGTTAGAGGTACGGCGATTTTGGAGAAACCCTTGATAAACCGCCGATAGTAACTAGCCAGACCAAGGAAACTTCTAATTTCAGATATAGTCGTTGGTCACCCCCAGTTTTTAAGAGCTTCTACTTTAGAATGATCCACGGCAATACCTTCTTTGGAGATAACATGGCCAAGGAAGGAGACTTCCTTTAACCAGAACTCACATTTATTTAACTTTGCATATAGTTGATGTTCCCTTCATGTTTGCAAGGTAATTATCAAATGTTTCTCATATTCTTCCTTTGTCTTGGAATATATAAGGATGTCATCAATGAATACGACCACAAATCGGGCAAGATAAGGCCTGAAAACATTATTCATGACTTGCATAAATGTTGCAGGGGCGTTGGTTAACCCGAACGGCATAACCACAAACTCATAATGTCCATAACTACTTCGGGGAGCCGGCTTGTAAATGTCCTCCTCCTTAATCTTCAATTGATGGTAGCCAGACCTGAAGTCAATCTTGGAGAAATACACAGCACCGAAGATCCGGTCGAACAGTTCATCAATATGCGACAGTGGGTACTTATTTTTTATTGTAAGTTGATTTAACTGTCGGTAATCAATGCATAGCCTGAGAGATCCGTCCTTCTTCCTGAAAAATAAAACCGGCGCAACCCAGGGGGATGTGCTTGGTCAAATGAAGCCTTTCTCCAGCAACTCCTGAAGTTGCTTCTTCAGTTCCTTGAGCTCCGTGGGGGACGTCCTGTAGGGGGCCTTTGACACAGGTGCCGCTGCGGGTGTTAGTTCACTAGAAAAATCAACTTCCCATTCGAGTGGTAGACCAGGCAAGTCAGAAGCGAAAACATCAGGAAATTCTTTTACGACGGGAATTTCTTCTATAAGGATTTCTGTAGGCTCGGCAATGACTACAGAAGCAAGAAAAGTTACACATCCTTGCGAAATGAGTTTGCAGGCATGGAGAGAGGAAATAAGAGTAGGGTGTTTTCTATATTTGATTCCAAGGAAAGAGAATTCTGGAAGGTCGGGTTTACGGAAAGAAATTCTCCTATTCTAACAATTGATCTTGGCATAGTGTTCGACAAGCCAATCGATACCTAGAATAGCATCTTAACCTTCCATGTTATGGCATACTAAGTTTGCGGGAAGGTTATGGCCTTCTATTGTTACCTTACTATATGGGTAGCAAGTTGTTAATTTAGTTCCCGGACCTAAGGGTGTACTTATGGCTAGGTCCAAAGGTAGAGGAGCAGGTGCAATTGGCAAGGTTCTTGCAAAGGTAGTAGATATAAAAGAATGAGAGGCACCAATATCAAATAATAAAAATGTAGGATGTGAATAAATGTGAACGATACCTTCCATTAGCCCATCATCCTTGGGCGCTTCTTCATCAAGAACATCATTAAGACTCGCATGCCGCTTGCGTCCACTGCTAGAAGATTGGCCCTTCATGAGAGGACAGTCCGACATACGATGCTCCCGACTGCCACAACGTAAGTAGGCGCCTAAACGTTTCCAGCATTCCGCGGCTGAATTGCTGAATTTCTCACAGAATGAACAAGCCACCATGACTTGCTTGTTTTCCTCCTTCGCCTTCTTATTCTTGTAATTGCCACTACCACTCCCGTTCCGAGACCTCTTCTTACTATCACAGGATTTGTAAGGCTCCGTGATGCTGAACTTCTCTTTCTTTCCTTGCCGATTCGAATTTCGGCTGGACTCTTCACCCTTGCTTTTGTACTTTTTGACCTTCAATAAGGTCCTCTCACAAAGACATGCCCGTTGGACCATTTCCGTGTATGTACGGATATTTTGTAGTCCTAATTGTTGAATAAAATTGGGCCTTAAACCATCCAAGAACTGGTTTGCCTTTAAGATGTCTGTGCTCACTAGATGTTGGGCATAAGGGGCCCGACGGGAGAATTGTAGTTCATATTCCGCCACTGACATCATGCCTTGGCGTAGAGAAGCGAATTCTGTAGCTTTCGCTCCTTAACATGCTCAGAGAAGTATTTTGCTCGGAAGAGTGTAAGAAACTCATCCCATGTAGGCTGGGCATTTTGAGGTTGTGCCGAGATGGCCTTCCACCAAGTACACGCATCTTTGTTCAGTTGGAATGTGGCGAGACAGACCTTCTCTTGGTCAGCATATTGCATAACGTTGAAAATCCTCTCCATCTCGTCTAACCAATTCTCTGCTTCATTCGGATTGGAGGAGCCAGAGAATCACGGAGGATTTAAGCTCCGGAAGTTACAGTGCAGATCGCCTGCACCAGCCCTCACACCAGCTTGGGCCATAGTCTGTAGGGCCTGGGTAAGACCTACAACGGTCTATTGCATCCTGTCGCAGTCAACACGGTGTGCCATGGTGAGAATAAGGTACCTGAGAGAATAAGCAATTAGTTAATTGCTACGGAATTAATGTGGATTATCCTAGGGATAAATTCTAATTCAACTATCTCATCCCGGGCTCTACCTAATCTCTCATAGGTGGGAAAATTTTATTTCCTTAGTTCTTAGGTGTAGGTCCTTAAACCTTGGACTTAGCCTATGACATGACATTTTCTTAGGACTTACTTATACCTAGGCTCTGATACCAACTTAATTGTCACGTCCCAAGCCACGTGTACAGCGGAAGGAACTCGGGGAAACGTGGACAGCCGGCAATATGCCTCAAGCTAGCCATATAAATCAGAGCGCAATAACATCCGCATAAAGAGGAATGCATAATAACTGACCAAAAATCCAACTTTTATTGATAATAATCAAAAGTACATGAATATTTGACTCTCTTTTGACGTAACAACAATTAGACTCAATAAAAATAAAAATTACATAGTATGACTCAATAAAATAAAAATTATAGGATATGAATCTAGACTACTTAAAGACTCATGACCCTCTAAGTCTTCTCTCATGTCTTTAATCATCACTCTCGGACCCATCACTAGCATAGTCCGAATCCGACTCACTTGAATTTCTTAAAAAGATTGGAAAAGTAGGGTAATGAGCACACTTGCCCAGTAGGTATCTTCGTATCAACATGAAGGTAATATTTAAATGATTATCAATTTAGCTCTAGAAAGTAAGATAAAGAAAAAATGCGATACTCATACGCATAAAACCAACGTAACACAACAACATGATATGACTAAGGTAAGAGATTTGAGAAGATATATGAGCATGATCAAGCAAGAATGTAACATGGCCTTTCATGTAACAAGAACGCACTTGCATGTAATGAGAATGTACTTTTCATAACCATAACATCTATGCACTAGGAAGTCATATAACAAGCATGTAATAGTTTCATAATAGTCCTCGTGGATTTCACCGTTTACAAAAAAATTACTCCTAGCCCAATGCGACGCTAGTGTTCATCATACACCATAGTTTATAGCATGTTTTCAGCAATCAGCTGAGGGGACTAGAGTCGAGCCCTTGGACATAATCATTGTCTGATGTGCATGTTCACATTATAAATCAAGCTACTTCCATGAGATATAAATAAATGTTTCGACCAATAATGCACAATTCAACAGTAGTTCATAATAATGTAACCAAGGTAGAGAACGTGCCAATATGAGATAATAAGAGTTCAAGGATGAATTAAAGACAAGGTCATGCTACAGGAGAAATCCGATAGCATAATGGCGTATTCGTGAGCTTTCATATTCCATTAGTAACTTATTGAACTAGGTTTTAAGTCTAGATAATCCATAGATCATCTAGGAGCATAGGAAAAATAAACCCGTGGGTCAAACCTCGGGTTAAGAGCACTTGAGACAGAAACGGTCATGCCTGGGCCGTTTTCTCGAGATAGCGGTCTTAGCCTGGCTGCAACTCGAAAGTGGCGATCACAGGATGGCCGTAACTGGACAGAGTCGACACCAGAAAGAAAGAAGGGTCGACATAGTGAAAACTCTGGGAGATAGCGGTCATGGTAAGGCCACTAATTGACAATAGTGGTCTTCTTGATGGCCGCAACCAGCCGGGACTCAGAAAAACACCGATTATGTGAGTGCTTTCTAGACAATTGGGCTATGAGGGTACAACCAGCTCGGTGTCCTTATGGGAATCACAGGCTCGCGGAGACTTACGGAGGCCTTGAAACATGATCCCCTAGTCCGACAGAAGGAATATCAGGTGGAGAGGTTCACAACTCCAAGAGGTGTTCCTATTACGTGCAAGTGTAACTAATAGTCACATACCGGGATATGTGCTATGTACTTAATTAACCAGAAAGACAGTAGATGAGAGTGAAGTGCGTGAAACAACGATCAACACATCATAATAAGCCATGTTCTATGAGCATAGAGAAAATGATTTAAATACAAACTATAGGAGTTTTGGCATGAAATTATTAAAAGATTAAAATAATCGTTTAAAACATGTAAGACATGCAATCTATCAAGGATGATGCACAATATAACCAATATCACGAATATGTAGTCAAAAGTAGGAATAAAACCTATTTACCTAGGCTTACCATGTATTTAATAGGGCTGATCTGCGCACTGTTTAGAGTTAACAGAGTGCAGGTCACATAAACATAGTAGCGGTCCGGATATGGCCACTATATTGAAATAGCGGTCTATCGGGCAGCCGCTATCAAGAAATAGCGATCTTTCTTTAGACCGCCTTCTATCTCTCAGACAAAAGGTAAAAACCCCGTGTGGGCAGGCCTATTTTAGGGCAATAGATAAATGAAAATCATGCTAAAGAGAGGGATAAGACATGATAGATCATAAGAAATGCATGGAGATGCATGGTTTACATGAATTAAGCCAGAAATATTTACTTTTCTTATTAAAGGCATGGTTCATGCATGCAGTGATAACCTAGATGCGCAGTCAAAATAAAACATCAAATTCTCTAAGTACATTGCATGAACCTACTAGAAACCAAAAGGCTTTTGTTCCTGAGATGTTAATTTAGCCATCCATGAGATAACCTACCCCTGGAAGTTCTCCTAAATATCAAATTTTTGACTGGAAGTCATTGTTGGCTCCTGCACGTCCTACGTGGAACCGCCTATTTCCTGGCCTTCTAACTCTTCAACCTCTCATCCTAAGTCCATGAAATTTGGGGGATAGTGTTGACACTCATTTTTAGCCCGCAAGTTACGTCATTTCTCTTATTCATCATTTCTAATGCCCCGAATTACCCGTTATTTTGCAGTGTTCCTTTGATGGATTTCGAGCCCATTTCATTGTTCCATTCCCATTGAGCCTTGGAGATCATTACTTCTTAGAGCCCTAGAGCCTATTCTATCACCTTTCAACTTTTCAACTCGACTTACGGCCCATTTAGGTCGGCGTCCCTCAAGCATTCGGCCCCTTTCGCTGTGCAGTCTTAAAAAGTGGTCCTTTTTCATCCTCTTCTATTCCTCTATTCATTAAGTGTCCTTCACTAAAGTTGTTCCATTTTTAAAGCCCTACATTTTCTTCTTCTACGCCATTATCCAATTCTACACCGTTTTCAAGTCTCAATATTTTTCTCTATTCTCACCCCAGTTTCTCTCTCTTCTGGTCGTCTTTTCATCTTGCTCTCATCATAAAAGTTATTTATCCTTTAGTTATCTGTAATTTCTTCTTCTACCACTTTTGCTAATTCTGCACCGTTTTGGAGATATGCTATAATTTCCAAAATCGTGCGAGCTTGGCAGCAAAACGGTCAACAATTGACCGTCGCATGAACAAAACGGTCAACAGTTGACCGTCCCATGAATAAAACGGCCAACAGTTGACCGTGTGAACAGTAAATTTTTATTTTTTTAATTTCTAATTTTAATTTTATTATTTTTGAAATTTAAAAAAATGGTTTTCTTGAGACCGCTACTATCAAAAAATGGTCTATGGATGACCGTTTATTCAGTTTTTGAGCCAAAAGTCTCCCGATCGCCCCCTGGTTCATTGGACGGTCTACCCCTAGACCGCCCCATTCAAAAACGGCCGCGCGATAGACCGTTTATTCCCTAGAGAGTCCATATGACCCTGAACTCCGTTTTCTTCGCCGCTGGACTCTAAGGTTGATTTATGTCTGCCGAGGTCACCTTTCTAAGGCTCTATCTTCTCAAATATTCCACCAAATCACTCTCCATTTTTTTCTGCCTCTTGCCACCACTATTATCTCGAGTTTAAGCCATATAACTCGAAATTTAGTGGAATATATCCGCGGGAATCTTGGCCGTAATATCAGGTTCTATGCAGTTTCATTAACACAAACCTTGGCAGATTAGGCTCCGGGGCCACCTTCTAAGGACTCTATCTTCCAGATCCTTCTACCAAAAATAGTCCCATTTACTTCTAGCTCTTATCCTATCTATTATCTCAAGATTGATCCATAGATCTTGAGATTTGGTGGACTCTATCCTCTGAAATCGCAGCAGAAAGTTCTAGGTTCTAGCATGTCTCTATATAAACCAGCCCAATTCGCCTGCGCGACGGGGGGCTCTTCTTGGACTCGGGGCGAAGCCATGCCGGATCGTCGACTCACACCTTCGACCCCACTACAAAGAGGGAAATATCAGCTTTACTTTCCATCTCCTTGGGCTCGTTTTCATCGCTCCTATCCTTAGTTCTCTTCTCCTACTTTTTCAAAATCATCACAAATCGCATTGTTTCTGCACAGTTTTACATTTTTCTCCATTTTGCACATCACTTTTCTCCTCATTCTCTCAATCATTTTTCATGATTCCAAATCCTATACATGCACAATACACCCACCTTTTGTTTGCACCCATTCATAGGGGTTAAAAACCCTCCCCCGGTGCGTTCTCCCCCTTTCTTTCATGCTACTTAATCATTTCGGGACATATGCTACACTTCACATTCTAATGGGTTTTCTCTCTTTTGTGGGTTTATTTTGCAGGAGACTATTGATAGATCGTGAGGCCCATGCTTTCTAGCCGGCTAGGAGGTGATGAGGTGTCACCCACATCGGTTCCCGCGTCCCTTTTCAAGCGCGATCACGTTGTAACGGCTTCCCTTTAGGCCATGTCTTCCTCCATATTTTCCAAGGTACGCGGCGCCGTCTTCATCTTTTCTCCATCTTTTGGGTGCCGTAGAACCTTGGTGGCGATCACGGTTAGGTTCCTCTTCTTCATCGACCCTTTGCTTTTCATGCACTTTCACGCTTATATCCATGGTTACATGTTCATAGTTTGGGGCGGGATAGATTGAAACATTTATATCTACACCTTTTTTGGAGATCACGGTGGGACACCTAGTGCCCATCACGTTGTCTTTTTAGTCTCTTGCATGTTGGGTGGGTGTTCATGCATGTTTGGATAGTCTCCTCCATATTTTTCTATCATTCTGTCTATTTTCGGGTCTGTCAGGGGTACACGGTCTATCGTAGGGCCGCCTAGACCTTTAAACGGCCTTTCCAGGACCGCCCAAACCCTCTGTGGTGATAAACGGTCCTCCCAGACCGTCCAGCACTTGGGCGCTCATCCAGTAGACCGGTTATAGGGTAAAAACGGTCATCCAGGGACCTTTTAGTGGTTTTGGCTGGGCAGGATTTCTGTTCACAGGTGCCTTGTTCATTCAGGCATAACTTTATCTCCCGACGTCAGATTGGGCTGATTTTCATTGGGTTGTGCTGTCCTTTTTATTGTCATTCCATACATATAATGTTTGCATCATTTGGACATCATTTGCATATTTAAAAATTACCTCTATTTTTGTATTTTTGCATCTAGTTTGTAGGTAGATTCGGGACAGATTAACAGGGGCCTTGTTCATTCGGGCATAACTTTGTCTCCCGACGTCGGATTGGGCTAATTTTTGTTGCGTTGTGCTGTTCTTTGTATTTTATTTCCATACATATAGAGTTTGCATCATTTGGATATCATTTGCAATTTTAAAAAGTGCCTCTCTTTTTGCATTTTTTGCATCGAGTCTTAGGCAGATTTGGGGCAGATTCACAGGGCCGTTTTGCTTGCTGATTTAAATTACCTTCTAGGGTCTGTTTTGACTATTTTTTGGTTCCATTGGGTAGTCTTTTGTATTATCTTCACATCCACATATTATTTGCACGCATTGGACTTTATTTGCCTACTTAAATATTACCTTCATTTTTATATTTTATGCATAAAACTCACTTGTAGGTCCGGGGGCAAACACAAAGGTACGTAGTCCTTTGATGATTTTTCTTATCTTTTAGTGCCTAGTTGTCCCTATTTTAGGCGTTGCATCATTATTATTTATATTTTTTTATATTTTTCATGCATTTTTGTGATGTTAGCATGATTTCATGATTGTCTTGATTTGCTAGACTTAGGCTAGAAATTGCATGCACCCCGGTGCACATAGGATCATGCATATTGGCATATTGTAGTTGCATTCCCCCTCGGTAAGTGATCCTCTCGCTCCCATATTCCTTGGGCTCGACTAGGTGATCTTATCCGGGACCTCCATAAGTTCTCGTGAGCCGTGGATTCCCACACGGAGGCCGGGCCGGTTGTACCGTTCCACCCCTTAGGCTTGCATTTACATACGCTGTGAAGGAATTAACCATAGTCAAACCAAAGTTTGGACCTTATTCCCTATAGGATACCTATCTTGAGGGAATTAATCTCAATTCAAATCATTAAAAGACCCACCCAAAACTTTGATAATAAAATACTTCCCATCATATTAACTTGTTTGACTTGGGTGAAATCCTTCATATTGTTTGTGTTGTGTGGGCTTGTCCAAGCCCACTTGTGTTATTTTGTATTGCATCCCCCATCATCCAATAGGTTTTGTTGTTAGGCCCATTTAGGCTGGTCCATTCTGTGTGTCCATTTGTCTAGTCTCATTGTCCTAGGTTTCTTTTTCTTTTTCTTTTTTTTCCTTTGCATTATTGAGTCAGTCCCCCTCCTTGATCTTTGAGCCCTTACTTCCCTCATTGTATTTCCCTAATTTTCCTGTATAAAATCTCCATTTGCCCTCATAGAGCGCCATTTTTCTCTTATATATTACCCTTCTTCTTCCCTATCTTCCTATTCCTACGTGGACTCCTCTTCCCACGCGGGCCCATCTCCTCGTGGCCCTTCTGACCCACAAGCAAATCTTGTGGCCCATTTATCATCTGTCGCCTGCCAAATGGACCCAGTCTAGGCCCAAAAACTCGCTGCTAATCACCTTAATGGGCCTGATTCTCATAATGGGTCCCATTCTCCTAGTGGGCCTTATTCCTTCAATGGGCCTCACTTTTTTAATGGGCCTCATCCTTCTAATGGGCCTCCATCCTCTACTCTTAATGAACCCCCTTTCTTTAGCGGGCCTTCTTATTCTCCTAATGTGCCCACTTCTTTTAATGGGACTGCTCCTCCTACCCATGTTACTGCTGGCCCAATGGGTCCTCATTCTTATGATCATGATTCTTCCAGGCCCATGTATTCTACCACTCCTAGAATGGGCTTCCCTTCTTCTCAATCTAGATCCATTTATCCAGCCCAATACCACAATCCTGGTCCAAATTCACACTCTCTTGCTCAGGCTGGCTTGCATTCTTCCCGATCTCTCCCCATTGAGGAGATGATTGCTCAAGCCCAACGCCAGCTTGATGAACTTCAGCGTCGAATTGATCCCCAAACTTCTTTGAGTGTCCCATTCGCATTCCAAGGTATTCAGCTTCCATCACGTTCACAAATTCCTGCTTATTGCCACTATGTTGGAGTCAGTGACCCTTATGTGCACTTGAAGGAGTTTCTTTGCGAGTCGGCCCAATTCCGACAGGACCAACGCTTGATGGCTTACTTGTTTGGTCTGTCGTTAGAAGGCCCGGCTCGGGATTGGTTCTTTTCTCTTCCGCAAGAGCAAGTTATGGATTTTCAAGTCATTCAAGAGAAATTTCTTTAGCAATATCAAGACCAGGTTGGGCCCAGGTATTCCATGGTTGACCTGGCCCATGAGAAGATGAAGCCCGACGAGGTGTTCTCTACCTTTGCCGACCGCTGGCATCGATCGGGGCATATTCCAGAGGGAGAGCAAATCAAGATGTTCATCTCTAATACAACGCCCGAGTATCGGTTCATCTTAGCCTTGAATGACATCACGTCATGGCAATAGCTTTATAGCCGAGCCCGCTTCATCCACCAACAACTTTTAGGTTCCCTTGACCCCGAGTCCCCTTCACCTTCAATGCCCACGTACGCCTCCTATCCATCATCTCCCACATATCCTTCCATGAGTTAGCCCTCCACCACATATCCTTCCACGAGTCAGCCTTCCGCTCCCCCACACCCATATACCTCCACATATCCCTCCACATATCAACCCTCCACGAATCAGCCTTCCGTCTCTTCATACTCGCATGAACCTCCACCTCCGGTCAAGGAGACACGACACCCTGAGTAGGTGGATGCCGTCTATATACCCCCTCATCCTGCTCCGCATATGCCTTCACCAAATCCTTCCCTTAGCAATGTGCCATTGCCTACGCAACCTCCGCTTCTATCCCCGCAACCTTCTCCATCACCTTCCCATATCCCTCGGCATCCACCGTGCCCGAAGCGGGCTCCTTCTCCGTCATTGCCGGAGTCTTTTATAGACATTTCTAAGGCTTTGATGGCCGCTCACGTGTTGCAGCTCTCTCCGATTGTGCCTTGTCGACCCGCGGCCGAGAATGTGTTTCAATATTGTGAATTTCATCGCCAGCAGGGGCATTTGGTTGAGGATTGCCCCGAGTTTCAAGAACTTGTTTATGGCCTGGAAGATAATAAGAGGATCGATTGGGCCGCCATGCATGAAGCTATCTTAAATTTCCACAGCAGTAGTCGTCGTCCAGGCAGCCATTTCCACTACAAGACCAGGGGCACCCCTGCGATTCTTTATCTGGCATTGCGCCTGCTCCGCCACCTACTCCATCACATGTCTCCTCCCCTATGCTTCTGTCTGCCTCGTTGCCTACCTCATCACCCTCTCCATCTCCACCTACCCCCTCACCTTCACCATCTTCTACTCAATCTTCACAACCTCCACCCAACCCAGCCTCTACTCAGGTAAGTGCCATCCTTTCCTCCTCCATTTCCGTTACCACCACTTCTACTCTTGACACCACTCGGTGGGTCATGCCGATACGTCGACAGTGGGCGCCGCGACCCTCCTCTTCACCGTCTTCATCACCAGCACCACCTTCATTACCTTCATTGCCCACATCACCATCTCCACTACCCCTACTGCCATCGCCACCACCCTCACTACCTCCTCTCCTAGCGACCCCTCTTCCTTTACTACCACCATCTCCACCGCTTCTGCCATCTCCTTCACCATCATTGCCCGAGTCTGAGCAGGCTACGCCTACTCCTACACCTCCACCTTCGCCTTTACCCCCTCCTACGCCTCCACCTTTTCCTTTAACTCCACCCGAGCCTATCATCACCGCTATCCCTCCACCGCCCGAGACCTCTACACCTTCCAAGCCTTTACCCAGGCCTTCCAAGCCTATTACCTCCACTTCTTCATCCCTTTCCACCCAATGGAGCGGGTGCGCGCTGTATTTGGTGCCCCTTGGGTCTGGTCCCCAGGGAGATAATGAGCCGAGCCAGGTTTCGATTGTGCATTTCAAGATTCAAGATGTCATTTGCCGCATGCCAATCCGGGTCCTGGTCCCGGGCTATTTTGGGGATAATGAGCATGCATTTTCAGAAATGGTTGTAAAGAAGAGTTCCCTTGCATTGGTGCCAGTTTCTTCAAAAGCGAGGCAGGTAGCAATCTCTTTGCTCGCCGGGAAGTTCACCCTTGATGCCGTTATTACTCGCTCGATTGCTGTTCAGTTCACTAGCCAAGAAGGGTTCCTTACTCAGATTGTGCTAACCCATACGGTCGCCAAGAGCTTGATGGATTCCCTATTCAAGGGGAAATTGGACGTATCTTCTACACTTTTCAAGGACATTCTGCATATTCTATGCAATCTCCCTCGGTTTATTGGTGTGCCGGCCATGTCAACGCCGTGCGTTGATCACCCTCAGCTTCACCTGTCTCTTCTATCAAGGGAGTTGTGCTTCAAGGCTGAGTGCCGAGTGGAGTTGCCTAACCTCATACTGCTAGTGCCAAGTGACAAAACTCCATGGTTTTCTGATATTTATTCATTTGAGGGGTCAACTATTCAAGAATGTCCGCATATGGTTAGTACCAGGTGTCTAGGGGCAACAACCCTAAGGAGGATGCATGTTCATAATCGGGCCAGGCCGTCTGTCAGATGGGCTCTCTATTTGAGAAGATGTTGCAAGGCAAGATGCCCAAAGGTCTGAATCCGCGCCAGGTGGGTCCATTACAAGCAGGTTTCAACTAAGAAGAGGTGGCGGCGCCGGTTCAATGGCCGTCGATTATGCACTCAGGGGTCCACTCCCCCTTCCCCATCTGTTCATTCATCTTTCCTTCTGCTCAGCTCTTACCCTTGGGTGGTGTACCTTCCTTATTCTAATCCCACGTCCATGATCTTCTATTCTCTTCCCGGGGCCGCAAACCCCCACGCTTCTCATCAGGTTTCTCCGAATTCTCCTTATTCTTACTATCTTAAGCCTCGACCCATGTCATCCTTTCATCCCGATCTAGGGATTTCTTCTTATGATTCCTCTCCTCTGGTATCTCCAGATTCTAATTCTCATTCCCCGACCCTGTCGGGTGTCCATGATTCTTCTTCCCCGACCCTGTCTGGTGTCTCTCATTCTCATTCTCCGACCTTGTCGGGTGATTCCCATTCCCCTTCTTCGACTGCGTCGGATGATTTTCCTTCTCATCTTTCTACTCATTCTTCCTCACCCATTCAGGGTCATTACCCTTTCTCATGCTATTTTCGAGACTTTAGCCTGCCTTCATCTCAATTAATCCATGTTTATTCTGTATCTGGTTCCTTGTTATCAGGGCCTCAGTGCCTTAACGAGGGAGTTCTAGCCCTCGTCTCTCTTCATTTTTATCCCTTCTTCGTCCAGTATGATGTCTGCCACTCCTCTGTGTCGAGGAATCTAATCATTTGCTCTCCTTTCATCCTTTATCCTGGCAAGCAAGGAATACAAAGCTACTCGCGCTCCTCAAAGCTCGATGATCGAGATCGCTTCAGGATGCCGGGTTCCACGCCATGGATTTGCAAAGGTATCTTTATTTTGTGCAAGAAACGTGATTTCATTTCCATTATTTCTATTGTTTCTGCACATGATTCCTTAACATGATTGAGTGGCTTTAGGAGTCTTTGTTTAATTAGATCTTAACTTTGTGTCAAATAAAAAAGTTAGCTTATGTAGCGTCCTTTGGCTAGTGATAGCTCCACGCTGGGAGTCTAGTTTCTTTCCTCGATTGTTGAGGGTGACCTTTTGTACAGGTTTTTCACACACTTCACGGCAAGCCATAGCCGATTCTTCTTAGGCACACCGTTGCTGCTTTGGCCATACTTTGAGTATGCACAAAGGTCTTTTTCTTTTCTCTGCTTGGCCAAGTGTAGGGGCAAGAAATGGATGGATGAGATGACCAACCTAGGCGCTCCCTAATACGAGAGAGGTCTTAAATAGGGCCAGTCTTGACCATCAAAAGTGAACTTTCATGTAATATCTAGCCAATAAGGGCTACGAAAATGAGAAAATAATTCAATGCAAAATTATCATTAGAAGGCATGGCAAGAGTGGCAATACAGTTCCCTGCGGGACATCATGAGCCCGGTCGCATCCGTGCCTGATAAATATGTGTCTAAAAATCAAAGACACAAAGCCTCGGTGTAACAGACTGTATCTTTGAGGGGTAGTGCCCTGGAAGGAAGTCGAGTCCTAATATCTCCCATCCTGCATAAAGCTTGTCTCCAATTTTTCTTCTATTTCTCCATCTTAGGCTGGGTTGTATCCCGGGTATGGCCTTAGTAGGGGCATCGTTCTTTAGAGGCGGTTGGTTGTGGCGAGCCACCCTCATATGCGCGCCCTGCTTAAGGGAAGCCATTAATGAGAGGGGTAGGAACGACGGTCCCTGACTAGTAGTACGAGCCCGTCTTTAGGTGCTGCGAATTGCTATTTCAAAATTTCAAAAAAAAGGAAATATTATCAAAAATCAAAAAAATGAGATATTATCAAAAGTCTAAAAAAAATTAAATATTTTCAAAAATCCAAAAAATTAAATATTATCAAAAATCCAAAAAATCAAATATTGTCAAAATCCCAAAAAAATCAAATATTGTCAAAATCCCAAAAAATCAAATATTGTCAAAATCCCCAAAAAAATAAATATTGTCAAAATCCCAAAAAATCAAATATTTTTCAAAATCTAAAAATATCAAAAAACTGTCAAAAATCAAAAATATTTGCCTTTTATTCATTTCTATCTATTTGTTTGCTAAGTGTGCAGGTCGCCGGTGTTCAAGCTTCCTGGCTCTGTCTGTTGCTTTGCCGCATGTTCCTATCTGTTCTCTCTTTCTTCAATCTTATCTCTCGATCTGTGCTAAAGCTCATGTCCTACTCAACTCAACTTCGCTTCGCCGCATCATGTCTCCATGAGAGGGCATTACCTCACGATTATGAACCTGGCGGTTCCGCTTCCTCTGATCTTGGGCTATGATTGAAGAGCGTATGTGTCATGTCTTTGACCCGCCATGTCTGTGGTCCTCCGCATCTTTTGTCCCTCTGTGTCCTTGTCGCATATATCTATGCTCCTCTGTGTTGTCACCCATGTCTATGCCCCCATGTTATGCCACACATGCCTTTATCCCTCCGTGTCATCCCACGTGTCTTTGTCCCACGCATGTTATTTTGTCCCTCACTGCGTGTTGTTAGTTATCTTGCACATGTTGTTAGTCACCCCTTTATGTCCCGTGTTTTGTCCCAACCCTGTGGTCATCCCTCATGTTCTTGTCCCAACCATGTGTTGTCCCACCGCGTTGTTGTCTTGTTACACTGTGTTCATGCATGCATGTTGTTTGTTCATGCCATTGCATATGTGCTCGTTTGCCTTTGTTATGTTATGTTGTATTGTCTCCCATTTCATTTGATCATTATGTTATGTCATGTTGTTTGTCATTCAGTTGATCGTTATGTTATCTTCGCTATATTTATACTTACTTTTTTGTCATATTTGTCTTATACAAAAAAACCCAAAAAAAATCAGAAAATGAAAATCCAAAAAATGCCGTTTCGCATGCACAGGTAAGTCAGGTATGGCTTTCCATCCCTACAAATTGTTGCATTACTATATGGTATCTATATTATTATATTATCTCGAGAACCGGCTGGTCATTCACGTGTTCCAGGATCTGATGTTCCCCTTTAACAAAAATGATGATGATCTAGGTGCACGTGTTTAATCATCGGATAGGCTGTTAGGTTGGAGAAATTAGGGGACGATGGTTCTATCTTGCACGCCGTGGTTGCGGATAGTGTCTTGACTATGATTGTTTCGGTCTAGCAATACTATTCTTGAGTACTTTCTATTTTATCTTTCTTTGCATTCGTTTTGATGATTTCTTTATTTTAGCCCAGCATGCATCATGTCATTTTGAGCACGCACGCCTCGTGATCCGTTCAAGGTTGTTCCTCAACAATGATTAATTGCACTTCAATTCACTTGGATAAGAGATCCGTATTCCATTCTGAATTTGAACGATTTCTCTGATCTTGCCACTTGGTCTGGTTGGTCAGCTGATTCCTATCTGGATTTTATCTCAGTTATATTTCTCCTACTTTTTATGTTATGCTCCTTTCCGATCCCCTCATTGTCTCGTTCTTGTCATCCAGTCCTGGTGGTTAGTTCGGTGATTTCGAAAGAATTCATGTCGCTTGTTGGTTGTAACGGGTGTCTTTTGCCTTGATGCCCGATTTTTAGTTCGCTCCGCTACATCTCTGCGTCATCTCCATTTCACGTCGCTGTCACTTTCGCTCCATCTCCTTTCCATTTTACCTCTGCATCGCTTTCGCTCGTTCCCTTGCAAAGTAGACATCAAAGAGGGGCATCTATTGAGACACATTTTTAGCCCGTAAGTTGCGTCATTTCTCTTATTCATCATTTCTGATGTCCCGAATTACCCGTTGTTTTGGAGCATTCCTTGGGTGGATTTCGAGCCCATTTCATTGTTCCATTCCGGTTGAGCCTTGGAGATCATTATTTCTTAGAGCCCTGGAGCCTATTCTATCACCTTTCGGCTTTCCAAGTCGACTTACGGCCCATTTAGGTTGGCGTCTCTCAAGCATTCGGCCCCTTTTGCTGCGCAGTCTTGAAAAGTGGTCCTTTTTCATCCTCTTCCATTCCTCTATTCATTAAGTGTCCTTCACCAAAGTTGTTCCATTTTTAAAGCCCCACATTTTCTTCTTCTACGCCATTATCCAGTTCTACACCGTTTTCAAGTCTCCACATGCATCCTATGCTTTGGAACACCTTTTGCATAGACATTTTTTTATTTTTTATTTTATTTTTATTATTTTTGAAATGTCAAAAAATGGTCTTCTTGAGACCGCTACTATCAAAAAATGGTATGTGGATGACCGTTTATTCAGTTTTTGTGCCAAAAGTCTCACGATCGCCCCCTGGTTCATTGGACGGTCTACCCCTAGACCACTACATTCAAAAACGGCCGCGCAATGGACCGTTTATTCCCCAGAGAGTCCAGATGACCCTGAACTCCATTTTGCCCAAAACATTTATTTCACTATTCACACCCCATTTCCGTTTTACACAATATGCTACATTCATAAATTGTGTCTACATTTATAAATGGAGATTGTGTATGCATATTGTGTATGCAAATGGTTTTGAAGCGTAAATTTATCAGATCAACAGGTGCTAGGTTTAAGCTGCAACCTAATTGGGAAGGGTCGTTTGTAATCAAAAAAATCTATCCTAGTAACACGTACCATCTAGTTAATGCGGAGGGTGAGGAATTGCCAAATCCATGGAATGAGTTGTACTTAAAATGTTTTTATCCATAGAGTCAAACCGATAGCGGCTCGGTGGCGGGGCATGCCTCTACTTGATCATAAAGGGAGATCCCCGGTGCAACATTCACACACTACACGACCCCCTATGGTTCGATTTTCCCTTTTGCGCAACACTATTTCTCCCTCGGTCATGCTTAGGGGAAAGTGAAAATCCTTGTTTTTCTCCTCCCTTTCGGCCGAAAATAGGGGCAAGTGGTGAATAAGGGGGCGAGAGCTGATCTAGACACCCGAATAAAAGACGTCTCAAATAGGGGCGGTCTGTTATGACCTTATTCCGCATTCATGAGAGCAAAAAGGAAAAAAAAATATACAGAGAAAAGGGGCAAAGTCAAAGACAAAGCTAAAAGCTCATCCAAAAGCTCGAAGCTCGAAAGTCTAAAAGACCCCAAAGCAATGAAACTAGGCATGGCAAGAGTGGCAGTATAGTTTCCTCGCGGGACGTTATAAGCCCGATCGTATGTGTGCCTAGAGTGGATGTAGGTTCGATGATGGACACGAAGCCCCGGCGCAACAGACCAAATTCTTTGAAAAGGGGTTGTCGTGAGAAGAACTCAAGCCCTAAAAACCTCTATACCTGTCGCTGGCTTTTCTTTCAAATTCTTTTCATTTTTCCAAGGAATGGATCCTACCCCGAGTATGACCTCTGTAGAGGCACCGTTAAGAAGAATTGGACCCCGGCCATGGGCGGTCAGCCATAATACACGTCGAACTTGGGAGACCCCTAATGAGGTGTGAGGTTCCCCACCGTCGGGTTTAAGCTGGTTTTAAAATCTTAAAAAAATCAAATATTCCAAAATCCAAAAAAATCAAATATTCCAAAATCAAAAAAAATCACATATTCCAAAATCCAAAAAAATCAAATATTCCAAAATCCAAAAAATCAAATATTTCAAAATCTAAAAAAAATCAAATATTTCAAAAATTCAAAAAAATTGAATATTTTTAAAACCACAAAAAGATTTTCATCATCATGATTTGCATTCATACATCGCATTCATTTTCATTTGTTATTTTGCCTGTTTGATAAGACTTACCCCCTTGACCAAAAATCAAGAACTGGTCATTCCCTAACTTGCTACAGGCAAGGGATTAAGCCTAAAATAGATTTAATCAGTTTCTTTGTTTACGTGAGTGTAGGGGCAGGTTGAAGGTCAGCACTTCTATTACTGAACGGTCCTCTGGTGACCGTTTCATTCCTTACAACGGCCAATCTCAGAATGTCCAACAAATCACGCGGTTTAACTCTGATTGTTCCAATCTCTGGCTACTTCAAGGATCTACGGTCCTCAATAGACCGTTCAATTCCCTGTTCTCAACTCTGCCGTTGATCTAATGCACGGCTCTAGTCTTGCCGTTCCTTTCCTGCCATGGTTAGTCTCTAACCATTTATTCTACCAAGCGGTCTGTGTGTGGCCGTGTTCATCCTGAGATCATATCCCAAACTCATTCAATCACATATAAGAAAAGCCAAGCTCAAATCAATCAAGTCATCAATTTTATTCATTCATATACCTCTAAGCATAAGTCTCTATATCAAGCATCATGAAAGAAGAAAAATCACTCAATCCTCCGCTGGGCATCCCCGTGGGGACGTATCTCTCTCAGCTCTCTAACATAAGTTTGGCGTGTTGCTGGAACCTCTGCAACCTCCGCTGGAAGGGTAACCACCCTGCTCACCTCCCACATGATCAGGGCACTCCTAACCGCCTGCTCATCCTCCTCCATCCCGATCCTCCTCGCCTATAATACAGGAAGGTGGGGTAGTGCTGGTAGTACGGTCCTGGGTAGTTCAACCTGTAGGTAGCACCGGTGCGGGCTATACATCGCCAATGTAGTGTCACTCACGAGCCTCAGATCCAAGCCTAGCCTCCTAGGAAGTCTGACCGCAGTGCCGACATCACGAACTGGTCCAGGGGCAAGGTGTTGATGTAGAGTCACCACTCGTCCCTGGTCTTCTTTTCCGCTGTCCTGCACTCTACCTGTGGAGAGAACTTGAAGGTGCCACCTACGAAGAAAAGGGGATGCCTCCCGAAGATCCGACTTGCCAAAGTGATATCCTTCTTATCGATGAATTTCATCCTGACACCCATCCATCACTCTAAGAGCACCATGGAACCGAAGAGAGGACCTCCTAAGGCTGCTGAACCTAGACCCTCGTACAAATAGGTAAGGACGGCCTGGGAGATAGAAAGACCCTGCCACGGACCACTGATGGTACTAAGGATGGGAGTATCTAGGACATGGTCGACACAGGGGAACAAGATGGCCTGTCACGCCCCGAGCCTTTATTTCAGCGGAAGACTAACTCGGGGAGCGCGAACAGCCGGCCTGGTAAGTTTCTTGCAAGCAAGAATGACCAGAGCGTGAGACAATCACACACACAAATGTAATTGCACAGAATTTAATCAAACTCCTACTTATTTCATAAATGATCAAAGTATTTCTTTACAATAATCACCTTTCATTCTACTAGACTCAAGAAATAAGAAAATTACATTGACTCAATCTAAGCATTATAGACTTCCTAAGTCTTCACTCGTAGCTTTACAAGACTTTCACTCACTTCCGGACCCGCCACTAGTATAGCCCGAATCCAAATCTGAACTACTTCCATCTCCTGAAAAATGTTAGAAAATAGGTAATGAGCACACTTGCCCAGTGGGTATCTTCGCATCAACATGAAAGCACTATTAAAGTGATTAATATTTTTTCTCTAAAGAAATAAGGCAAAATTAGGCAATGCGATCAATCACTCGATTAAACCAAAGTAACAAGATAATCATATAAGGTAGAATGAACTAGCATGAATATGACAAGAACATGAGATTGGCCCTTCATGAACAAGAATGTAACGAGAATGTACTAGCAAGCCACATAATCAACACTCCATCATCTTTTGCTTATGAGCAAGTGCTTCGTGAATTTCTGTGGAATATCGAGCAAGAAAGTCATGTACAAGAGCTTGATCATGCTGCATCGCGTTGTGATTTTTCACTTCACGAGCCGTGGATAATTCACTTATTTATAAAGAAAGTACTCCCAGCGCAATGCGACGCCAGTAGCATCATACCCCATGGTTTATAAAGTAGTATGTTCCCGACAATCAGTCGATGGGACTAGCATAGAGCCCTTGAACACAATCAGTGCTCGATCGCATCTTCAAGTATAAATCAAGCTCTTACCACACATGATAATAAAGTATGGCCAAGAATATAGCAATATCAAATAATGAAAATCAATGTATGAACGCTTCAATTTGAATATGAGGAATTCAAGAATAACATTAAACAAGGTTATGCTCATAAAATAAATTGACAGCATAACGGTACATTCTTTATCTTTCATTCATCGCATTAGGTTTCTTGGTCAATATGATAAGTTCTAGACTATCATTAGTCCATCTAGAATCTTAGAAGATCAACCCTTTGGTCAAACCTTGGGTTAACATAACAAAGACTATGACGGTCGTTTACTAGGCCGTTACATCGTATGACGCTCCAGTAGAGGGCCGTTACAATGATCAGAGTCTAGAACTATCAAAATAGACTCAGAGAAATGTGATGGTCTTGCAATGGGCCGTTACGTGATTCTGACGGTCCAATGTAAGGCCGTTACATTACTAGATCCAGAAAACAACGATAGCATATTCTAGTTAATCGGCTTTAATGGTACAACCAACTCGGCGTCCTAGTGAGAATCCCAGTCTCGGGGAGAATTACGGAGGCCTTGAAACAAGATTTCCTAGTCCATTGGAAGGAATATCTAATAGAGAGGTCCTCATGTCCATGAATATGTTCCTATAGTGCAAAATGTGAACTAATGGTCAACATACCGGAGTATGTGCCATGTACTTATAGAAATGACTCTATTGATAGAGAAAGAATATACATATATATATAGATATATATCGATGTGAAATCATGATAAAAACTCTATCAATACATCATTCAAAATCATGTTTCTAATTACAATACTATAGAGTTTTGGGCTCATGAAATTAACATAACTTAAAGTAATAGTGAGATACCAAAACATGCAATACCTATCATGAAAATAATCTCAAAGTCACGCAATCAAGTTAACACTTAGGTAACTAGACATAATAATTAGTAAATCTGGCAAGTTTCCAATATGTCTTAAGTTGACAGTACACAGGCACCTGACGGTCTAGCCAAGGCGCGTCACAGGGAGTGTGACGGTCTATCGAGCAACCGTTACAGAATGTAATGCTCATGCATAGATGCGTCAGAGTCAATAGAGAAATCAATAGGCAATCAGGGACTATGACGGTCCATCGTATGGCCGTTACTTGAGTGTGACGGTCCTACTGTGGTGCGTTACAGTATCTACTGACAGAAAATGATATGAAACCTAAGAGATCAACTCACATCATATCTAAATCAAATATTATGTCTATTCTAGGCATGATAACGAAGTATAGGCTATCTATATGCATGGGTTCCAGTGAATAGACAAGATAACTTCTTTTATTTCTATTTAAGGCTAAGAGATGTATGAAATGCATGGAACTATGAAAACATGAAATGGATGATCTATGATGCATGAAATTCAGTCAAATCAAAAGGCTTTTAGTCCTATCAAGATGTTTTTGCTGTTCATGAGATGACCTACCTCTTAGCTTGGCTTTAAACTTCTAATTATGGTCTAAACACCGAGCCCTAGTTCCCTTCTTCCTGTCACTTTTCATCAACTTCCTTGGGCTCTAACTCCACGACCTCTTGACCTAAAGATGTGAAATTTTGAGAGTAGTTAGTCTAAAATATTGTAAACAAATTCCTATAAAGAACTTACCCGAGATTATGACTCCTTACCTTGATTCAACGCGAGCAAAAGTAAGGGTTGCGCAGTTCAGAACTAGGTCCTATTTATAGGGTTTTAGCTAGGGTTTGAAGATTAGATCGATTCTAGAGTCCTTAATCTGCTAAAACCTGATCTCTAAGAGTCCATAGTAATGTCATAACTCTTCCCAAGTTGATCCCTAGTGGATAAGATCATCAAGTTCCCATCTTTTTATAAGTTCTTCAACTTGCGGAATTCACAGAGTGTAACGGTCATAGACCCATGCGTTACAAGCATGTGACGGTCGCGCGATAGACCGTTACATTCAACGTATATAGAGTTTCAAATAAATAAAACTCTTTTATTCATTTTTCCATCTTATTATCTTAGATAATTAGTCTTTATCCTTGAAATCCGTAAATAAGCTAAATAACCTTCTAGAACATGGGTCAAACTTAATGGGCTTGGTCCTTAAACCTTTTGGATAATAATTAGATAGCCTAGGTTAACTATTTTAACCTAATTGGGCCTTATAATGACTTATAATTCTACTAATCCACTTATAAATTTATTTAGGCCTTTATAAATTCTAGAAATTATTTTATAATTCAAAAATTATTTATATAAATTCTGGGGCACTACACCCTCCCTGACTTAGAAGAATTTAGTCCCCAAACTCAATACATGAATTATGGAGAGTGTACTTACAATTGAATAATTCTGGAAATCTTCTACGCATAAATTCCTTTGTTTCCCATGTTGCTTCATATGGCCATATTTTCTGCCATTGGATCTTGACCAGAGGAATAACTTTATTCCTTAATTGACGCACTTCCCGATCCAAAATCTTAATTGGCGTTTGCTCATATGTCATATCCTTCTGAATCTCCAGATTGTCATAAGTGATAATATGGTCATGTTCGTATACATACTTCTTCAGCATGGAGACGTGGAATACGTCATGAACTCCTGCTAATTGTGGAGGTAAAACCAATCTATAAGCCACTTCACCGACCCTTTCAAGAATTTCAAATGGGCCAATGAACCTTGGAGTTAGCTTTCCTTTAATGCCAAATCTTCGAATACCACGTCCTGGAGAAACTTTCAAATATACATGATCTCCTACCTGAAACTCCAAGTCACGTCTTCGATTGTCGGCATAAGACTTTTGCCTATCTTGTGCCATTTTCATTCTCTCTTGAATGAGCTTGATTTTCTCCATAGAATCCTTGATAAGGTCGGGGCCTAAAAATTACTTTTCCCCTGTTTCATTCCAACATATTGGTGATCGATAACTTTTACCATATAGGGCTTCAAAAGGTGCCATATGTATGCTAGCCTGATAACTGTTATTATATGTAAATTCTAACAAAGGCAAGTGATCATGCCAACTATCTCCAAAATCGATAGCACAGGCTCTGAGCATATCTTCTACCACCTGATTCGTTCTTTCCGTCTGACCATCAGTTTGTGGTTGAAAGGCTATGCTAAAATTCAACCTAGCCCCCAGTGAATATTGTAGGCTCTTCCAGAATTATGATGTGAATCGCGGATCTCTATCAGATACAATAGAGACAGGGACACCATGTAGTTTAACAATTTCTTTTATGTATAATGCTGCCAGGATATCCACAGACCATCGACTCTTTATTGGTATAAAGTGTGCAGATTTAGTCAATCGATCTATGATTACCCATATGCCATCGTGTCCTCCTCTGGTCTTTGGTAAACCCATAATGAAGTCCATCCCTATACTCTCCCATTTTCATTCGGGAATATCCAAGGGATGTAATTTACCTGCGGGTCTAAAATGTTTAGCTTTAACTTGTTGGCAGGTTAGACAACGAGACACGAAGTCAGCTATCTCTCTCTTCATATTGGGCCACCAGAAATTTCTTTTCAGATCTTCATACATCTTTGTACCTCCTGGATGATTGGAGTACTTGGACTTATGTGCTTCATCTAGGATTAGTTTCTTCGTAGCCTCGTGATCTGGTATACATATTCGGCCCTTAAATAACAATCTTCCGTCATTGGAAATAGAAAAATCTGGCCTTTGTTCAACATTGGCCTTAATTTCCAGTAATATAAGATCATCATTTTGCAGCTTGACCAGATCTTCTATCAATGTAGGTTGAGCTCGAATATTAGCTATGAAACAATCTTCTTCCTTTATGTCAATATCTATGTTTAACTGAGCAAATTGAGGAACAAGGTTAGTTACACTTATCATAAGACTTGATAGCATACCCATTGATTTTCTGCTGAGTGCATCTACTACAGCATTAGCTTTGCCAGGATGATACTGAATAGCAAAATCGAAGTCTTTGAGGTATTCTAACCACCTCCTCTGCCTCATGTTAAGCTCTTTTTGAGAGAATAAGTATTTCAAGCTCTTGTGGTCTGAGTAGACCGTAAACTTTTCTCCATAAAGATAATGACGCCAAATTTTCAAGGTGAAAATAACTGCTGCCAATTCTAAATCATGCACAGGATAGTTTTCCTCGTGCCGTTTCAGTTGTCTTGAAGAATAACAGATTACCTTTCCATTTTGCATGAGAACGCATCCTAAGCCAATGCCAGACGCGTCCGTATACACTTCAAATGCACCCCCCTCCATTGGTAGTGACAAAACAGGGGCTGTTGTAAGATGATTCTTAAGAGTTTGGAAATTCTTCTCATATTCCTCTGACCAGACAAAAGGATTTTCTTTTCTCGTGAGTCTAGTTAAAGGAACTGCTATCTTTGAGAAGTCCTTAATGAATCTTCTATAATAACCAACTAGACCCAGAAAGCTCCTTACTTCAGACACAGTCGTAGGTGTAGATATATTTTTCTCCTCTACTAAAGATCAATGCCTTATGAATAGACCAATGTGCAATGAACAAATGGAAAGAATCATAGGAGAATAGAAAACAAATGACCGTGATCGCCACCAGGGTGCCGTACGTGATGAACACGCCGTACCTTGAAAAGGGAGGGGATACTCGCCTAAGTTGCAGCGCTAGGGAGATGAACGGTTCTTGAAGAACCGCCTACACGTTGCACGGTCTTACGATAGACTGCCTGAGTACGCTGCAGAAGAGGCGGGAGGCACTACTGCTGGATGACGAACGGCTTCCTATTGACCGCACTAACAGGACGAACGGCTTTATCCGAACCGCACGTACGGTTGAACGGCTTCAATTAAACCGCACAAGTCTACCACGCAGTAAGTTGCAAGGGGTCCAACCTCCACCCTCTCTGACCAGCCAGAGGGGATGGGCCTCGTGCTGATGATTACTCACCTGCAAAATAACATAAGAAACACACAAAGAAAACCTAAATTAGAACTGGACAATGTAGTAAATGTCAAAATAGCAAAAGGTGAACATTAACAAATGGAAAGGAGGGTACCTGGGGGTTTTAAACCCCTAGGGAGACAAAAACGTGGGTGGAGGTGTGCATGGTAATGAGAAAGAAAGGGGGGATATAAGAAGGAAGTGATGCATGCAATGAAAAGAAAGTGTTGAAAGCTATGAAACGAAAAGACTCAAAAATCGAACTACTCCCTGAACCGGAGGCTTGTATGGACGTAGAAAGCCTCCCTCCTTGGTGCTAGGTCGCTCAAGAATGCGGGAGGGCTTCGCCGTCGACCAGAATCTCCCCCTTTTTCAAGTCTGGCCTTTAGGGTCTATTTATAGAGCCTAGAAAACCAGCCCCGAAATCAGGGTTTAGAGCCATTTTCGGGACGAGATTATTAACGATAAATCGTAGATAATATCATTATCTCTCGTCCAGTCGAAACGGTAACTAAAATGGTTAATTATCCACGGAGATATTGACAAAAGAAGTTGGAGATAAAACCATGGACAAAGCTTTCTTCGGAGCATCCCCCTCCGTGCCGGCCATGGCTGGTATGGCGGGGGATGATCAGATCCCTCCTGTGAACCTCAAAGAAGCTGGATCGGAGGCTGCTGAAACAGTTCGTCGGAAATCATATGCACAAATTCTGATGGAAGCTCAGAAACGGTCACAAATCTCTTTTCAGATGAAAGCCCCAGCATTCACAGACAAGGGAGAACCTGCTGTCTTCTTTTCCCGGGAAGAAATCCAGAAATCCTGCTCAAATCTTCGCAATGCTGTCATAGCCAAGTGCTCGTATGGTCGTCCTTCTATTCCGAAAATTAAAGATTGTCTATCGCAGCGGTTGTTTCTTAGTTCAGATTTCATTATTAGTAGGATGAATGCGAGACACATACTCATTCGGCTAGAAAGCGAAGCATATTTTCTTAAAATACTTCTCCAAAAAAATTTATACATCAAAGGTTTCTTATTCAGATTTTTCAGATGGACACATGATTTCGATTTTGATACAGATCCCTCTACTGTACCTGTTTGGATTGGCCTTCCGTCGTTACCTGTCAATTTTTATCATGATGATATGCTACGTTCTATAGCAGGAAATATAGGCCCTGTTCTTCGGATTCATGAAGCCACATCTGCTATGATCGAAACTTCAGAGGCTTTGGTATGTGTTGAATTAAATCTTGTTGAGCAAAAGAAAAACCGAATATGGATTGGGATAGGAGAAGGTGGCTTTTGGTAGTCAATCAATTATCACAGAGTGCCGCATTTGTGCTCATTTTGTCACAAAATTGGGCACAAGGAAAATGAATGCAAGAAAAAAGAGAAAAAGAATATAAATCGGAATCAATTATTGAGCAAAGATGATCTCACTAGATTTCAGAAAATTGTCAGACAGGAATACAGACCCCGACTGCCTCAAATTCTCAACAACAAGTTGATTATTAAAGATGCTAATAGATTCTCTGCATTGGCTCAAATTGCTGAAGAATCAGGCACTGAGGGTGATCCAATCCATGAGAAGAATATAGAAGGGAATTTTAATAAGTCTGATGCCGAATCTAAGGTTTACATCCAGTATGACTCGGACTCTTTCTGCCCTCTAGATGTTTGTCACAATGTTTCAGCTAATCAAAATGCTACAATCACAAGGCACAATGAGGAAATATTATCTGATAAAGCATTTCCTCAGGAACTCCCTTCAACCCAAATAGAAAAGATGTTTCAGATGAATGAGGAAATCACATTGTCATCTCAACAGTTGGGCATTAAAGATATTCAAATCATTAATTCAAAGGTTGTTTCTGAATTATCTGCTACAGAAAACTCTCGGATGATCAGTCAGGAAACCAGTAATTCATCCGTATTTGCTCAAGTCAAAGAAATAAATGAGATTTCAAATATCCCAGGGGACCTTATCAATGATGCTCGATTAACCAGAGCTAAAGCCAAGGTATTGGCTGCCAATTCCTCATCCTCTTATGCCCATGATTAGCTCGGTTCTTATATGGAATGTCAGGGGTATAGGAAACAAGGCTACTGTCAGGAGCCTTGCACAGACTATAAAAGCTCAAAAGATTTGCATGGCAGTTATATCTGAACCTCGAATTGAGTTTAGTCGTGCTAATAAAGTGGCTCACCGTATTAATCTTCAGTCTATTTTTGGTAATAATGGAGACAATTCAAAAATATGGCTATTCCATAGCAATGATATTAGCATTGATGTTGTTGAGCTGCATCCTCAATTCATTACAGTTGCTCTCAAAGAGGGTAATTCAGTTTATATGTACTTCACTGCCATATATGCATCATGTAATGCTAGAATTCGGAGAGACATGTTTGACTCTTTGATGGATTTTAGTCAAGGTGTTACCATCCCTGGGTTATTGGTGGTGATTTTAATTGTATCATCACTCCAGAAGAAAAGATTGGTGGGCTTATGCCTTCTGCTGATGCCATGTTAGACTTTCAAAGTTTCATATCTGCCGTGGGTTTAATTAATGCTGGATACACAGGAACTCCCTACACATGGTCCAATAATCAAATTGGGTCCTCCCACATCAGAGCTCGACTGGATAGGGTTCTTTATAACGAAAATTGGTTAAATTCTCCTTTTAACTTGTCTGTCAAACATTTAATCAGAGGGCCTTCTGATCATGCTCCACTTCATTTGAATATGCTCCCAATGAAAACTGCTCCAGGGAGATTCATATACCAACAAATGTGGCATACTCATCCAGACTTCATGGAATTTATCAAGCTGCATTGGAACAGACAGGCTCAAAACTATCAACCTTTTTATGCACTGAAGGAAAAATTGAAGCAGTTAAAAGATGCATTGAAAAGATGGAACAAAGTGGTATTCGGCAACATTCATCAAGCCAAGGAACTTGCTGAGGCTCATTTATTACAGGCTCAAGAGAGCTATGATGATACTCCTTCTGTGGAAAACAGGACAAATCTCCAAAAAGCTAATGCTGAGATGAGGCTTATTCATCATAGGGAGGAGATTTTTTGGTTTCAAAAATCCAGGCTTCAATGGATAACCTGTGGAGATCGCAACACTAAATACTTTCATCATTATACCAAAATAAAAAGACAGAGGAACTATGTTCATAAGTTGAAATTAGATGGAATTTGGGTGGAGGATCAGACAGTTTTACTAAATGGTGATGTTGACTTCTTCAAGAACTTATTATCTTCTGAAACTCATAATATTGACAGCCATTTGTTATCAGTCATCCCTAATCTGATCACAGAAGATCAGAACATGGCTCTATGCTCCATTCCATCAGCAGAGGAAATTAGAGGCAGTGTATTTGCTTTATCTGGAAATAGTTCCCCTGGTCCTGATGGCTTTACTGGTACATTCTTTACCTACTGCTGGGATGTTGTGGGAAATGATGTAATAAGTGCCATCCAAAGTTTCTTTCAAGGAGGGGGACTTCCGAGGGGAGTCACTTCTACATTACTATGTCTGATACCCAAGGTAAAAAACCCTACTTCCTTTGCTGATTTTAGGCCAATCAGCTTATGCAATTTCACATGCAAAATTGTTTCAAAAATCATTTGTGATCGCCTGCGCCACATTCTTCCAGTCATTATATCAGAACAACAGAGTGGTTTTATAAGAGGCAGAATAATCACTGACAACTTTTTACTTGCCAAAGAATTATTCACGAAAATAGATAGACCGGTAAGAGGGCATAACATTCTCATCAAACTTGACATGGCTAAAGCATATGATCGAATTGAATGGGATTTCATTATAGTTGTTTTGAAAAGATTTGGGTTTGCAAGCAGATTTGTTTCCCTTATTTCTCAGCTTTTACAGAATTGCTGGTTCACCATTGCTTTTAATGGTCAATCTCATGGTTACTTCAAATCTTCTCGAGGAGTAAGACAAGGAGACCCGTTAGCACCTGCCCTTTTCATTTTAGCAGAGGAGGTTCTAAGTAGGGGCCTTTGCCAGTTATTCAACTCTGGACAATGCAAATATTATCATCTCCCCCGCAATGTTATGCCCATATCTCACATACTATATGCTGATGATTCCATCATTTTCACAAATGGGGGCCTGATCTCAATAAAACATCTTCTCAAGTTTCTGAGAAGATATGAAGAATCTTCAGGGCAGAGGATTAATTCCAATAAAAGTTCACTCATGGTATCCAAACATATGCCTAGGAAGTCAATAGATAAGATCAGATAGATAACTGGCTTTCAATACAGAACTGGAAGCATCAATTATTTGGGAATTCCTCTCTTCAAAGGGAAGATCAAAATTCCACATTTTAAGTATTTGCTTGACAAAGTAAATGCAAAGCTCGCAGGCTGGCAAAGCAGATTCCTCTCTCAGGCAGGAAGAATCACACTTATCAAATCAGTGCTATCTTCTATTCCCATATATACAACCAGTGCTGCTGCCATTCCATACACCATACACAAGCAAATTGAGAAAATATGTGCTAACTTCTTATGGCAAGGAACAGAAAATGCTCATAGGAAACACTGGGTTTCTTGGAACAAAGTATGCAGATCCTTATCTGAAGGGGGTCTAGGGATTCGAAGACTAAGGGACATTCAACTGTGCTCATATGTTAAACAACTGTGGCAATCCTTACACAACAATTCTTTATGGGCTACCTATATCAGAAGCAAATATATACACAACCAGCACATATCAGACTGCAAAATACCATTTCCAGCAGTAATAAAAATCAGAGACTTTCATAAAGCTCGCACCATTCTATTAGCTGGTATGAGGAAGATTGTTTTTAATGGTGAAACTACCAATTTCCTCAAGGATAAATGGTACAGAAATAAGCCCTTGAGAGAACATTACTCTCTTCAAATTCCTCTTCCTGAAGACTGCTCTGTTCACACTGCTTTAGCTAATCATCAACATCCTATTTGGCAAGGATTTGAAGACAACATATTGCAGAATGAAATTCTCAGATTTTATACACAAGAAGGAAGTGATATCCCAGTTTGGTCCTTCACTACTACTGGAAATTTTGATATCAAGTCTACCTACAAATACATCAAAGGGCAAATGGCAGTTAACATTGTCAGTAAACTATGGCATCAAAAATTTCCCCCTCGGGCCTCTCTATTTTACTGGAAACTTTTAAATCATGCTGTACCAGTTGATAATCAAATTCAAAATAAAGGAATACACATGGCTTCATGTTGCAACTGATGCTCCCATTCACATGATATTGAAGATACTGATCATCTTTTCATTAACAGCGAAATAGCCAGCTACTTGTGGAATAAATTTGCTCCTCTCATGGATAGTTCATATTTGGAAACAAACATCATCTAGGTCGGTTGCACAAAATCCTCAATGAGGCTACTATCTACAGTCCGCAAGGATTTGTTTCATTGCTTATTTCTATGCTAATTGTCTGGGAAATATGGAAATACAGATGCTGCAATAGATTTGAAGGCATTAGAAGAAATATCCCACACATTGCTGATCAGATACAAGAAGACATTAACCATATTTTGCAGCAGATCACATTCAAACGGGGGATTGACTATCCTACTTACCATATATTTCAAACCATGGGCATCATAATTAAACATAAAGCTCTCTGCTGCTTCACTGTCCACTGGTTAGCCCCAAAGTTTAACTATTCCCTCAATGTAGATGGTGCTAGTAAAGGCAATCCTGGACCATCTGGAGGAGGTGGATGTTTCAAAAATTCTCAAGGGAAAATGCTACTGGGATTTTCTTACTATTATGGCCAAGGATCCAATATGGTAGCAGAGGGAAGGGCTCTACTCGATGGCTTAAGATTAGCTCTACTGCACAACATTCCAATATCAGTGATTTACACTGACTCTTTAACCTTGGTTGAACTATTAAAAAGCAATAGAAGCCCTCCTTGGTCTTTACTTCCTTGGTGTCTCAAGTTACAGGAAATCTACAGCAGAAGTCAATGTCCAATTGTGCATACATACAGGGAGACAAATATGCTAGCTGATGCGCTGGCAAATCATGCTATTCTCATGGGACAAAATTTTGAATTTTCAACTGCTAAAGAGCTGCCGGTTATTGCTAGAGGAATTTCTATAGCAGATGCTTCCAACCTCCCTAACATACGAATTCGACATATATAGCTGTCTCATTCTTTTCATCACATGGGCAGCAACAAGGCATGCACTGATCGACCAGAATATAGAAAGGACAGTACCTGATTTTTCTACCCCGACTATACTTGACTCAAAACAAGGGGTTACAGTAGCATGGAACATTGATCTGTTTATACTCATAAAGAAGCATGCTCCAGATGGAGGATTGTATAGCATCTCATTTCTTGTTTCTTTGTATTTTAGAGGCTGGGCCTCCTATGAAATTGTACACATTTGATAAAATCTATAAAATATAGCATCAAGTGGTGATTTTGGTGGAGTGAGAACATTCCCTTCCTTTGGAATGGGGGTGCACTCTCCCTTCTTCCTACTTGATGACTCAGTTTATAGAAAAAAAAACCATGGACAAAAGGATTAAAATCTGTCGAAATTCGGCAACCGATGGGATGAACGGTCTTACGATAGACCGCTCAACAGTTGGACGGTTCACTCTTGACCGTCCAAACCCGTCGGTGGAAATTCAGATAATCGGAAAATCAACCCAATTATCGCTCGAACTGACCGAAACGTCCGCCGTTAGACCCTCACAGATGAACGGTTCCTATGAGACCGTTCCAAAGTAGAGCGGCCATTGATCAACCGTTCCAGACCTGTCGGTGATAATTGGATAATTGGATAATTATCTGAACAAACCTCCAAGCGCAGGACTCTGAGCAATGAGCGGTCAGATTCCGTCCGTTCATTGTGTTTGAACGGCCATATAAGGACCGTATAAATGCCTGTCGGTGGTAACTCAGAAAATCACCCCAAATACCCCAAAATATATGGACGGTCCTTCTTAAACCGCACATTAGCAGTGCGGCCAGGAATGAACTGTGCATGCATGTGGACGTTGAAACTCAATGAAAAACCCAAAACCACGGCCCAATAAGTCCTGAATCGACCTGGACTTTACCAAGGAGGGAGGCAACCCATAAATTGGCCCTAAACATGCCTGAAATAGCCCCAACGAGCGACGGGCAACTCGAGGCATCAACAAAAGGGAGTAAGAGAAATGACTCAACTTATCGGCATAAAACGGGTGTCAACAGATGCCCCCCCTTAACGTATTCTTTGAAGGGGAGCGAGCGGAGGTGAAGCGGAAGTGACATGGAACATGGAGGTGGAGTTGACATGCAGCGGAGTGGACCGAAAAAGCGGGCGTTAAGGCAACACGACACCCGTTTCTACCAACAAGTGATGAGAACCTTCCGGAGTACTCTGAACCTAATGTTAGGAATGATTAGACCAAAAGTGACGCCAATCTGGAAGAACTAAACTAAATAAAACGAATCAACAAGGCCAACCTCATGGGGGACACAATCCTGCGGTCCAATGAGGGGGCCACAAAAGAAAACGGGCTAAAGCTCCAGACGGGGATCTTTCAATCAACCAAACCAGATGAATCGACCAAAGAAAACCTTCCAATTTGGAGTGGAATTAACTCTCTTACTCAAATTCAATGGGTCATGGATGCTAAAAAGATGCATATGATGCATGCTGGTCTAAAATAAAGGAAATTGTGAAAACGAATGCAAAGAAAGATTAAAATATAAAATACTCGAGAATAATATTGCTAAGTTGGGAAAATCATAGTCAAGATACCATCCGCAACCACGGCGTGCAGGATAGAACCATCCTCCCCGTGACATCTCAACTTAACGGCCTATCCGAAGATTAAATATGTGAAACTGGATCATCATCGTTTTTGTTGAAGGGGAACATCAGATCCTGGAACACGTAAGTAACCGACTGGTTCTCGAGATAATATAATATAATACCATATAGTAATGCAATAAAGGCGATAGGGATAGAAAGCCATACCTGACTTACCTGTGCAGGTGAAACGGCAAGCGAAAGTTTGGACTACAGCACACGAAATTGTTAGCAAGACTTGCAATAATATCAAAATTCATCAACTGAAGTGCAACCAATATTCAAGCATGAACGGTTGATTATCAACCGTCCAACTAAGAACGGTCATGTTACAACCGTATATACCAGAGAATTTGAACCGGCTTAAGAAACTTACCGTTAAGGATAAACGGCTAGAGACCGACCGTACAAATAAAATACGGTCTATCGCTAGACCGTACAACCTTTGCAACCTCGAAAAGCTAAAAACCCTTCATCTCCCTCCACCGTAACTGACGGTGGGAGGGAGAACGAAGGCAAACCCTCATTCTCACCCTCTCTCAACCTCCTTCCACCTCTAATCCTCCCTCTCGCCCTCTCAATGCGCCAAAAGCACCAAGCGAGGCGTCCAGGGATGGCCGAAGAGGGGACCTCCGTAACACCGCCATCGACGACCGCCGCGGTGGCGAGCACCGAAGAACCACCGCCCGTGGTGGTGCCATCGTCGTCCACGGCCGAGGAGGACGCGCCCCCGCCACCATCCACCGTCGAGGAGGAACCGGGAACAGAGGCGGCCGAGGAAGAACTCGCCGTCGTCGGGGAAGAAACACCGGCGGAGAGACCGGCCAAAAAACCACGGGACCCCGAGGTAGGAGCCCTAAAAACCCTCCTCATTTCCATTTTTTCCATTTTTAAGCCAAGCATGTTAGTTCAGGGGGTTTTAGAGGACTTAGGGGGCTGGTTTGGGGGCTATGGCAGCTTCTTTGCCGGCTGGGGAACGTCCACCGTCGTCGTGGAAGACGATGGTGGGGCGGTTCAACAGAAACCGCACAAACCAAGACACGCGGCCCACATAGGACCGCTCAAACCGATACGGCCTTGGAAGGACCGTTCATAATCACACAGTAAACGAACCGAACCAAGCCAGGACGGTGAAGGGGTCACCGCACAAACAATGAACGAGCCACATTGGTCCGTTCAGCAACCAAACAATGCAAAACAAAATGGTTCCCATAGGACCGTCCATGATTCACGCGGCCCAGGAGTGGCCGTTCTACCCTAGGAAGATGAAAAGACTGACGGCTCGGATGGCCAGTCCAAGTTAAGGATGGTCAAAGGCAGACCGCTTAAACACAGAACCTGAAGAATCAAACAGTGGGCATGGGACCGTTCCAACGATGAATAGCCCGTGGAGAACCGCTCTTCAAATAGAGAGTTAAACCCTGATGATTTTATTCAAATGAGATAAAATGCAAAACTAACTTACTAAAATGTATCTAAAATGGATGAAATGAATGCAGGGGAAGCGCAGGACACGCACCTCGTGGCTGCAGGTCCGTGCAGTGTACTTAGCACTGTCAGATTTTCAGAGGGAGCGGTTGGCTGCCATGGGGTTCGCCCCATTCTTGAGCATTGAGGTGTGTCGCTTCGACGCAGCTCTGCTCTATGCCCTGCACGACCGCTGGGAGCCAGTGAGTCGGACGTTCCTTTTCCTGTGGGGGCATATGGTCCCCACGCTAGAGGACATGGCCAGGCTCACTGGCCTTCGCGTGCACGGGTCATCGGTTAGCGGGACTACCTTTCTCGACTACCGAGTGATGGCTCGGGAGTTGCTGGGCTTACAGCTGCGGTGCCCCAAGAGGCAGTTGACCCTCCTACCCCGGGCTAGTCTCCAGGACAGCCTGGGATTACGATGAGCGGGAGTTGCAGTCGGCGAGCAGCCGGAGGAGCATCTGGAGCGGTTGATAGGGCTAGCGCGGCCGAGAGTTGCAGCAGGACCGCGAGCGGAGGCAGATCGAGTGCTGAGGCGGTTCTTGATGCTGATGTTCGGGTGACTCCTCTTCTCCACACGAGTGGACGTGATGAGCTACCAGTTCCTCCCCTTCTTCCAGGACCTTGAGCACGTTGGTGACTATGCTTGGGGAGCGGCGGTTCTCGCCTTCCTCTTCGACACCCTGAGTTCGACGGCCCGTCGGACGATGCTCGGGGGCTTCTCTCCCTTACTCCAGGTACGACTCTTACCCTAGACTTAATTATGCGACCCTATATGTTTCCTAAATGTTGACATAATGCTATAATGCAGGTGTGGCCCTACGTATACCTACATGGGCTGGGCAGAGGCGAGGAGACCCGTCCTGGGCTCCTGCCGATTGCACGGAGGTGGACAACACTTCGGGAGATGGAAGCCCTGAGACGACAGGTCCGGGAGTTGCAGGATGACCTTGACTCTCTACCGTATGCCTCGGTACGCTTCTAAACCTTGACTTTTTAATTAAATGCAATTCTTATATGATGATGATGATGCTGATGCGAGTTCTTACGGTGAAGGTACGGTGGACACCTTACGCGGGGGAGGGCCAGGGGGGCCAGCCGTGGGTGGCTGAGGCTCTTGCCTTTTCCGGGTGAGACGTGTGGCTTCACTGCATGAATGTGGTGGAGCCACTGCACTTCAGGTTGGCGATGAGGACCATCGGGGTCCATCAGCCTGCGGTGGAGTTCCCTGCGCCCGAGAAGGCGGGGGAGCGAGGGACGAGGACGACACGAGGACTCCGTGAGGCGTTTGACTGGACAGCGAGGAATGCCACTCAGGTAGCCGACTGGACCGCACGAGGGCGAGTGGTGACCGCCCGAGCAGAGAGTGACAGCGCGTACTACACCGCGTACGCCAGACATTACCGGGACCAGGTGTTCCGGGGTGCCCACCGACCGGTACGACTTCTGAACTTAAACTATGTCTATTATGCTTATGATGATGAATTGACACATGGACTTCTTAAATGCAGATCGACCCTGCGGGATGACTGGCGGAGTTGCAGGGACTTCTGCACTCCACCATCATGGAGAGAGATGAGGCCCGGCAGGCCCAGGCCTTACTGGTGAGTCTTCTAAACCTTACACTCTTTAAATTATGCAATTCTATATGATTATGCTTATGCATGTGACTGACCTGGAGTATTTGGATGCAGCGTGCCGAGGGAGTTCAGAGGGCGGGACCGGACGCTCCTTCCTCCTCCACGACCCGGACTCCAGCCGACCGGGTTGAGAGAGACGCAGACTTTGCCAGGATGGTGACGCGGGCCAAGGCGGCCGAGGTAGCACTCACCGAGAGGGTACGCAACTCTAACTTCCTCCTGCTTATTATGCTTATGAATGAAATGATCATGCAACTGACTAACAATGATATGTGGATGTAGACGTCCGAGCTGACCCGCCTCCAGGCGGAGCTGGAGCAGAGCCGGGTAGCGGCCAGGGAGGAGGTGGCCCGTGTACGGGAGGAGGCTGCGCGGAGCCGACCGGCGGACACATTGGAGACGGCACTCCTCCGGGCTGAGCTAGATCGACTCCGAGCAGATGCGGGGGAGCTGGTGCGGGTCCGAGCGGAGCGGGATCGGGCTCTGATCGAGGCATCCTGGCTGAGTGGAGAGCTGCGGGCCTATAAGGAAATGAGCCGACGATCGCGCAGCGGGACTCCGAGTGGCAGCCACGGCACTCACGGCTCCGTTAGGAGTTACCTCACGGGTTCCTCCGGTCAGCGGAGGAACGAGGAGGACGAGCAGCACCGGCGACGTCGGCGTGACGAGGCGACATCAGCGATGCCTCTCCCGAAGAGGCATGAGGGCGGCGGAGACAGCGACGGGGGCCAGGGAGAGGGAGAGGCTTGACTTCCACCGGGCCCGTCTTTTGTACATGATGTGATATGATATGATAGTGATATGCATGTCTTTGTTTTGATTTTTGTTTTGTGGATGAATGTATGAATGAATGGATGTATGAATGAATGAATGGATGAATGTGACACGAGTGTGTGAGTGAGGGACGACAACTGCGGGCGAGACACGACTACGAGTGTGAGTGAGACGGAGGGACACCGACTGAGTGAGATGAGGGACGTCAAATGAGTGAAGTGGGAGACGCCAAATGAGTGAAGTGAGAGATGCCAAATGAGTGAAGTGAGAGAGAGGATATGATTGTTAGTTGGGTAGGTTGACAAAAGGGGGCGGATCAGACAGGCGGTTCTCAGAAAGCCGCTCAAAGACACAAACGGTTCGTAATAAACCGCTCCAAGGGAATTGAACGGTTGGAAGATAACCATTCCGCGTGGTGAACGGTTCTACATAAACCGCGTGAAAGGAAGAACGGTCTATATCAGGCCGCACAAGTAGTTGGACCCGGATTTTCTAGAAGGAGATGAACGGTCCGCTACGGATCGCACAACAGGATGGGCGGTCTATCGTTAGACCGTCCAAGTGGATACCCTGCAAGCTTAAAGGGGACTCTCTAGAGAGTCCTCAACCCGAGGGTAAGGCGATTTGAACTTATCTAAACCTCATCTTAACCCGTCCTAGACTTATCCAACCCCAATCTCAAGAGGCCTAGGCTTCTTAACAAGCCCTATAAGTGGGAGAGGGGTCTAAATTCGCAGCACACACATCCTCTTCCTTCCAAGCCTTGAAACCTTTGATTGTCACCACCAAATCATCATGAAGAGGGCTCTAGAGGGAAGTTCTATGGAGGGAGCATCTTTTGAAGGGCCAAAGCCGGCCAGAAAAGAGCGGGAAGTGCTCCAACAGATAACTGCGATCCCGCGACATCTGAGCTCAAGCCCCGTGAGAGAGGTTAGTTAATCATATTTCATTCAATCCAATTCTCTTTCCTTTACTCACATGCTTTCCTCTCCCTCTCTTACTCTTTCTCAGCTTCTTCCTGGCGTGAGGCGATATTCCACCGTGAAGTGGCTGGCTCCCATGATCCGTGCATTGCCCCTAGGGGTGACTTACCTCCTCAAATCTTGGCACCTACACTCCCTTTTAGTTCTAGGTCAGAACTACCCGAAGCTCTCCTTAGATTGGCACAACATCTCAGCCTTGATAGAAACATGGCATCCTCAGACCCACACCTTCTTCTTCCCATCGTTCGAGGCCACTATTCTATTAGAGGAGGCAGAGACCTACTTCGGGTTCCCTAGGTCCAAGGTGGGTGAGGAAGATCTGATATGCCATACTGTCACCCCTATAGACCCAAAGCTTATCCTAGGAGGGTTCATACCAGATAACAGAGATGTTCATACCTTTGTAGGCCCTCGCCATTTTCACCTCCTTCCTCTTAGTCAGTGGGTAGTGGAGCATTGGAAGAATAAGTGTGGGTGGACCGAGGCCATAGCCAAAGCTGCATCCATCTACCTGTGCGGGGCCATCTTTTTCTCTTCGGCTGACCATGTCTTAGACATCCCCTTGCTTAGCACCATTAGTGGCCTATGGCAGGGACTTTCCATCTCCTAGGCTGTCTTAGCCTACTTGTATGAGGGTCTTAGCTCCGCGGCCCTAGGAGGTCCTCTTTTTGGCTCCATGATTCTATTGGAGTGTTGGATGGGAGTCAGGATGAAGTTCATTCAGAGGGAGGATACTACTTCTGTTAGCAGGATCTTCGGGAGCCACCCCCTTTACTTTATAAGAGGCGCCTTCAGGTTCTCTCCACGGGTTGAGTGCAGAACGGCCGAGATGAAGACCAGGGACGAGTGGTGCCCGTACATCAATAGGCTGCCCTTGGATAGGTTTGTGATGCGTCCGGATTTCCTCCACGACACCACCATCAGGCTACCTCGGAGAGAAGGCTTGGACTTGAGGCTCGTGAGCGACACTGCCCTGGTGACGTACAGCCCACACCGGTGCTACCTACAGGTTGGACTACCCCGGATAGTGCTACCGACGCTACCCCACCTCCCCGTGCTATAGGCGAGGAGGATCGGGACAGAGGAGGACGAGCAGGCGGTCAGGAGCGCGCTGATTACGTGGGAGGTGAGCAGGGTGCGCACCTTACCAGCGGAGGTCGAGGAGGCTACAGAGACACGACAGGCTTACCTTAGGGAGCTGAGAGAGATACGTCCCCGCGGGGATGCCCAACGGCGGTCTGAGTGATTGTTTTATCTTTTCATGATGATAATGATGTTGAATAGGATTGTGCTTAGAAAGCTTGATATATGAGATGAATAAAGTTGATGAATTTGATTGAATTTAGGCTTTGTGGTTTGATTATGATGTGATTGCATAGATTGAGATAGGACTTGAACATTCACACGGTCACGAGCCAACTGCACTTTCAACCTGCCCCTGCACACACACAGATACAAAAAATAAATTAAATCTATTTTAGGCTTAGCCCCTTGCCTACAATAAGTTAGGGAACGACCAGTTCTTGATTTTTGGTCAAAGTGATAAGCCTTATTAAATAGGCAAATAACAAATGTTGAAACAAATGCAATGGATGCTATGAATGCAAGAATGAAGAAAACCTTTTTTGAGTTTTGAAAATATCTGATTTTTTTTGTGAGTTTTTGAATATCTGATTTTTTTGAGTTTTTTGAATATCTGATTTTTTGAGTTTTTGAATATCTGATTTTTTGAGTGTTTGAATATATGATTTTTTTGAGTTTTTGAATATCTGATTTTTTGAGTTTTTGAATATCTGATTTTTTTTGAGTTTTTGAATATCTGATTTTTTTGAGTTTTTGAATATCTGATTTTTTTGAGCTTTTAAATTTTGGAAACCAGCTTAGACTTCACGACGGGGAACCTCCCCATCTCATCAGGGGCCTCCCGAGCTCAACATTCAATATGAAGGACCACTCGCGGCTGGTGCTAATCTTGCTTTAATGGTGCTTCTATCGAGGCCATACCCGTGGTAGGATCCGGTCCTTGGAAAATAAAACAGATTTAACAGGAAAGCTGGCGGTAGGTATAAAGGTTTTTAGGGCTTGAGTTCTTCTCATGACACTCCCCCCTTTTCAAAGAATCTGGTCTGTTGCGTCGGGGCTCTGTGACTGTCATCGAACCTACTCCCGCTCTAGGCACGCATACGACCGGGCTCATAACATCCCGCGAGGAAACTACACTGCCACTCTTGCCATGCCTTGTTTTATTATTTGGGGACTTTCAGAAAATTTTTGAGAGCTGCGAGCTTTGGGTGAGCTTTTAGCCTCAATTTCTGCCCCTTTTCATTCATTCCTTTCTTTCTCTTCTTTCTCGTTCTTTCGCGGAATAAGGTCATAACGGACTGCCCCTATTTGAGACCTCTTTTATTGCGGGGGTCTAGATCAGTTCTCACCCCCTTATTCACCTTTTGCCCCTATTTTCAGCCGAGAGAGAAGGAAAAACAAGGACTTTCACCTCTCCTCAAGCATGGCCAAGGAAGAAATGGTGTTTATGCAAGGGAAAGCAACCGACCCGCAAGGGGTTGTGTAGTGTGTGGAATGTTGAACTGGGGATTTCCTTTCGTGATCAAGCGAAGGCGCACCCGCCACCGAGTCGGTGCTGGTTTGGTTTTATGGATAAAAGCGTTTTAAATATAGCCCATTCCATGGATTTGGTAACTCCTCGCCCTCCACGTTGAATAAACGATACGCGTTACCCGGATAAGCTTCCTTGACTACAAATGGCCCTTCCCAGTTGGGTTGTAGCTTAGACTTGGGACCTGCTGATCTAATGAATTTGCATTTCAAAACCATATTACCCACTTGAAGTTTTCTTTCAATGACCTTCTTTTGAAAATACCGCGAGACACACTTTTGGTAAACCGAAACATGATTTGCCGCGTTAAGCCTCTTCTCGTCCAAGAGTTCCAGTTGGACTAGCAATGCCTCTCGACGTTTGTCGAGATTAAGTTCTTTGTCTAGCTGCACTCTTAGGGAAGAGATCAAGATCTCATATGGGAGTACCGCCTCCATCCCATAGGTGAGATCAAAAGGAGTTTGCCCTGTAGGGGTGCGGACGGAGGTGCGATAAGCCCACAGAGCTTCCACCAGTTTGTCGGCCCAATCAGCAAATTTATGCGATTCGCATGTTTTCTTGATAATTTTAAGAAGGGTTTTATTCATGGCCTCAGCCTGGCCATTTCCTTGAGGGTAGTATGGTGATGAATGATGCAAAGCTATATTGAATTTCTTACAGAGTTCCCAGAGTTCTTGTGATACAAATTGAGGCCCGTTGTCGGTGACGATGTCGCTTGGCACTCCAAACCGCGAGAAAATGTTCTTCAAAATAAAGCGGCATACTATGGTGGCTTTGATCTCTGCATAAGCTTCAGCTTCTGCCCACTTGGTGAAGTACTCCGTAGCCGTCAAAATGAAAGATTTCTGCTTGACTGCGGAATTCGGGTCACCGAGGGGTCCGATGATATCAAAGGCCCACATGGAAAATGGCCAAGGAGCAGAAAGAGGATGAAGAGAAGAAGCCGGAGCATGGATTTTGTCGGCATGAAGTTGACACTGAAGACACCTACGGACATAGGTGGAGCAATCTTCTTTTAGGGTCGGCCAGTAATAGCCCTGCCTAAGAATCTTCTTCGCCAATGCCTGCCCATTTACATGCCCTCCACATTCACTGGAGTGAGCTGCTGCTACCACCTTCCAAGCCTTTTCGTCATCTAGACACCTCATTAGAACTCCGTTCAGAGCCCGCCTGTATAATTCACCAGCGATGATTGTGTATCTTACAGCGACTCTTCTAATGGCCTTTCTCTGTTCAGCATTCGCAGCCTCCGGAAATGTACCATCCCTGCAATACTGCTCAATTTCATAGAACCACGGCAACTCTTCTTCTTCGATGATTTCCTCAAGCTCAGTTAATGACACTTCTTTCACCTCTTCCCTTTCTATCTTTCTTTCTACAGACTTCCTAAGGTTGTCGAACCAGGGATCCTGAAGAGAAGGAACATCTAGCCGCTGGACCACAATGGTCTCGGTGGCGCGACTGGGGGGGAACGATAGGGAAGAAGCGAGTGATGCAAGTGCGTCAGCCAAGATGTTCTGAGAACGAGGAGTATGAATATAGATCAGTTTCCAGAATTGCCTAGCCAGGAGCGTGACCAGATCTTGATAGGGTTTAAGCTTAGGGTCACGGGTGCGGTAAGTTGACAGAACTTGGCGCTGCACCAATTGAGAGTCTCCTATGATGTTAAGGTATCGCGCGCCCATGAGGTAGGCGTGCTTCAGACCGGCAAGAAGAGCCTCATACTCGGCTATATTATTAGTGGCAGGAAATGAGAGTTGATACGTAACAGGGATAGTTACCCCATCCGGGGTAAGGAGAACGGCGCCGATTCCACTACCCTGGGAATTGAGAGCACCATCGAAATGAAGAGACCAGAAGGGAAGATGAGCAATTGCCGCCAAGTGTTCATCAAGGAATTCGTCCCGGATCAAATTAGTACGAGGGATAGGAGAATGAGCGAGGTGCTCAGCAATAGCATATCCCTTGATTGCTTTCTGAACGATGAAGGTGATGTTGAACTGGGAAAGAAAGCTCTGCTAGCGAGCTAGTCGGCTAGAAAGGACAGGCTTTTCCAAGAGATAACGAATGGGGTCCATTCTAGAGATCAGCCTGACCTCGTGGATAAGAAAATAGTGTTTAAGCTTCTGAGCTACCCACACTAGCGCTACACAGGTCTTCTCCATGGCAGTATACTTGGATTCAGCGGGATTGAATAGCCTTGAGAGATAGTATGCCGCCCTTTCGCTTCCTTCATCATCTACATGTGCCAAGACAGCTCCTTGGGAGTCCTCAATCACGGAAATGTACAAGATCAGGGGTTTCCTAGGGACGGGTGGTTGTAGAACCGGGGGATTAGAAAGGTAAACCTTAAGCTCCTCATAGGCCTTCTGGCATTGTTCATTCCATTCAAATTTCACGCCTGTCTTTAATAATTCATAAAATGGGCGGCATCTTTGCGAGTGCTGAGATATGAATCTCCTAATAAATTACAAACGCCCAATCAGACCTTGAAGTTCAGTAATGTTCTTTGGCGGTGACATTTCCACAACCGGCTTTACTTTTTTTGGGTCGATCTGAATCCCCCGTTTACTAACTATAAACCCGAGCTGTAGCAACCCTGATAAAATATTAATAATAATAATGATTTTAAAATAAATCAAATAAATAGATAAATAAAACAAAATAAAATAACGCCTCGGATAAAGGCGCTATTCAAATTAGAAACGCCTCTGGATAAGGCGTTATTCAAGAAGTGACGCCCTGACCACACGGCGTCAAATTCTAAACGCCAAAAACGGTAAGGCAAAGTAACGCCCCTATCTTAGGCGTGTTTTAAAACAAGGAACGCCCTTACACAAGGCGCTTCTTAAGAAACGACCTGCACCAGGTCGTCAATTTAAGAATCGACGCCCTGACCTAGGTCGTTAATTACATTCCAGAACCGTTAGAACCCAGAACTTATCCAGGGTAATGGATAAGTATTAGAAAGAGTTAAAAGGTGGTAAGGACTCTATATTGGAAGCATTACTTCCACTAGAACTCTAACCCTAATAGGACCCCCAAAATCCTATAAATAGTCTTGATCGAACAAACCCTAAACCTATTTGATTCAAGCCTCTGCGACGGTAAGTGAAGAACAGAACTGTTCTTCTTATTCTTTTTTTTTTCTGTTTCGAGTGTATGAAGAACTAACGTTCTTCATCTCCTTCTCTTCTTACAGGTCGAAGAGAGCACACGTAGTGAAGAACAAGGTAACGTTCTTCTACTATCTCCTCTGTTCCGATAAGTAAAGAAATTAATATATGTTTCTTCTTCTCTTCTTATAGGAACTGCAGCATCTTCTTCTAGTTAAAAATCCCTCACGTTCATCTTCGATCAAACTATCAAGGTAGGTTTTCTCAAGTCACTGTAGCCCAAATAAAATAACGCAAGATATATGTATAAGCATGGCATGCATACAGTTTTATTATGTTCTGCAATATTTTGAAAGAGACGCCCCTGTCAAGGGCGCTAATTTACAAGACACGACCATGCCCAGGTCGTCAATTTCATATTTGACGCCCTGTACACAGGCGTTAATTTCATGTAAATGTTAATCACCTATCTTAAGAACTGATTATCCATGAAATTACATGAAATCAATAATGGTTAACGGTTAAAAGTCAATAAACATGAAACATCAAATCTAATATACTGCATCTGAATTCCTGCCAATTTTCCTGTCATGACTATATGATTGTTATCCTTGATTATCATGCAAATCTTGCTGATCCTGTAAATTCCTGGTATTTCTTGAATTCACGACCTAGACTAGGTCGTTTTCCATGTGTTAACGCCCCATCACAGGGCGTGAATTGGAAAAATAACGCCCCTTCATAGGGCACGTTTCTGTTAAAATCCCGAACAATATATTCTGTAAAAATAAGAATTTAATGATTAACGCCCCTGCCAAGGGCGCGTTTTTGATAATTTCTGAAAATAAATATGTTCTGTAAAATATTGTAAATAACAAGACGCCTGCTACTGTAGTCGTCTCATTGCGAAGAAACGCCCCTGTCCAGGGCGCGTTTTAGATAAATTACTGAATTATTGAAAATTCTGAAAAATGGAAACATATGTAAACGCCCTTCTGTTAGGCGTTATTTACTTGAGAAACGACTTAGCGTAAGTCGTTATTTTCTGTAAAAATGATTTTTATCCTGATTCTGTTAACCGATGGTTTCATATTATATAATATATATATCGGCACTATTCTCCACTCCGTGAGTATAGTCCCACTTTTCACGTTGTTTTATCGATCACACTCAACTCTCATTGACATACAAGCTCTCCATTGGACATTCCGTTCCTTTGGACTAGCGAGTTAGTCATAGAGACCTCCGTAAGACTCCTCGTAGCCTTGGATTCCCTCAAGGCCGACTGAGCTGGTTGTACCCTAAAAACCCATTACACCATTGATGCCATGTCACTCTAAAGAAACATGGGATACCGGCCCTTATGATTATACAAAGAGTGTATCATAAGAAATTCTTAATGGGATGATGATATCATGCCATATCATGTCATTCTTGTAAACCTCAATTCTATGATAAGAATGAGGGTATCTTACCTTTGATATACTGTTCATGTGGACCTCAATTCTATATAAAGAATGTCCATATTGATTTGTCATGGTACCCAAGTTAAGGGAACCATATTCTACCTAGATTTTTATCGATATCGTGATTATACCGTTATTATCGCCATTCTATGTCCTTTGTCATATTTTGGACTCTATTCTATCAAAGTTGTCATACGTGTCTACAAGCTTGATTATTGAAATTCTATGTTGGCTATAAACAAGAGTGGATGTCAAAACACATGATAAATGCCTGCGCATATAGGGCCCGATCTGGTCCTGGGAGGAGCACCCGAAAGTACTTGTGCCCATGGGAGTTAAAATGATAAGGTATCTGGCATTATACCGAGTACTTGACTTGCTTGATTGGACATTCCACACACATCTTGTACTTAAAATCGTACTTGACTTGACATGAAATGCGTGGCCCGAAAAAGGGTAATTTACTTGCTTGATACATGATAGCCAAAGTTCTTGACATGACTTGTTAAACGTACTTGCTGGAATATCTTGAATAAACTTGTTATCTTGTTGAAAGTTCATGATTAGTCCATCTTATTTCCTTCATATTACATTCTCTCTATCTTGTCGTTTTATGCGAGCATGCACAGCCTTATTGCATTCATGAAAATGTAATTACTTAAACCCCTTGCTAGTACTTGAGATATAATTTCCTACTGAGCGTTCGCTCATCCCGTTTGTCCCTTTTTACTTTTCAGATAAGTCTGACGACGATGGAAGTCAATCGGATGGGAATGGTCAAGAGTGAAAGTGATAGAGCTGCTCAAGTGTCATCTAGTCTTTTCTATAGTTTCTTGAGTCAACTATGTACTTTTCTTTTTATTAAACAGAGTATTGGATTTGTAATAGTCTATTATAAAGGAATAAAGGATTGGGTTATCTTGCTATTTTGCGCATCTCTGTCTTTGTGTCGAATACACGACCACTATGATTGACATGATTGATATAGACACGTCGCGCACCTCCGGGTATCTTCCGCGCTCGGGGCGTGACAGTCTTTGTGGTATCAGAGCCTAAGGTATTCAATTCCTAGGAAAAACCCAAGTCCAAGGATAAGTTTGAACCTTTAAACCAGTGAGATTGGGTAGAACCAAGGGTTAAGAGTCAATGAGTCTTTTTATAAGATCACAGTGATATAATACTAATGTAGCTATTATAATTGTAGGATAATGGCTGCCGAACGTGCTCAATGGCGCAACATGCAGCGTACCCTCCAAGGGATGACTCAAGTGCTACAACAGGTAGCACAAGGTGGTGCTCCACGAGCTGGAAGCTTACACCAAGCATTTAAGAACATGAATCCCCTGAAGTTCATGGGATCGACCGATCCGGACGATACCGAGCATTGGGTTCGGGAAACCGAACGCATATTCCGTGTCATGCAATGCACGGATCAGGACAAAGTTCTATTAGCTACATTCCAGTTAGAGAAAGATGCTAGATGCTGGTGGGAGTCTATTGAAGCAACCATCGATCCTACTCAAGTAACATGGGAAGAATTTGTGGAATACTTCAATGCTAAATATTTCTCGGACCGAGTCCAAGAAAAGAAGGCTGCAGAATTCGCTGCATTGAAGCAACGATCTTTATCATTAGTAGATTATGAAGCTCAGTTCTCCAGGTTGTCTAGATATGCTAAGCATCTTATTAGCACGGAGAAGATGAAAGCCCGTAGATTTCTTAATGGGCTTAGGCCCCACTACATTACTCAATTGGCGCCTATGGACATCCAAGTTTATTCCGAAATAGTGCGCCGAGCTCAATTACTTGAAGATGCCACGGAACTATCTGATAGGATCCGTGGGAAAGATAAGAAGGAGCAAGTCACAAGTTCGGGTTCTTTCAAACCCAACTTTAAGAAGAGGCCCAATAATGGAGGTTCATCCTCTCAAGATTTCAAGTTCAAAAAGACCAAGCCTTTATCTATCACAACTACCCCTTCTAATACAACATGCAAGCATTGTGACAAGGCTGGTCACAAGACCGAAGAATGCTGGAGGAAATTAGGAGCTTGTCTCCGTTATGGGAGTCGCGAACATCGGATTCCCGATTGTCCATTAATGAATGACCAAGCCGGTGACGGTAAACGCCCGGTGACGAAGAATGCTCGTCTTCATGCAATCCAGGAGACCGAACCTGAAGAAGAAGGCGGATTAGTGGAAGGTACATTGAAAATTTGTTCCAAAAGTGCTTATGTCTTATTTGATACGGGTGCATCGCATTCCTTTATTTCTAAGAAGTTTGCCGACCCGTTACCGTTAGAACCAGAATGGATAAAAATAGTTCTAACTACTCCTCTGGGAAGTGAAAATGATATTACTCATCACTATCAAAACTTTGAGGTAATGGTTCAAGGTAGGAATTTACCTATAGATCTCATATGCCTCGATCTAAAGGAGTATGATGTTATACTGGGAGCGGACTGGTTATCCAAATACCATGCAACGGTTGATTGCCGCAATAGCCAAATTGCTTTCAAAGATTTTCCAGAATTAGTCTTTACTCGCCCCAAGAGTCGGAGCAAATCCCCTCTTATTTCGGCTCTTCGAGCAAGCAAGCTCGTCAGGAAAGGATGTGTATCCTTCCTTGCATTTGTCACAGTTAAGGAAACAAAGGACACTAAGATAGAAGATATTCAGGTAGTGCAAGAATTTCCAGACGTATTTCCGGAAGATTTGCCGGGATTACCCCCTCAAAGAGAAGTGGCCTTCACCATTGACTTAGTCCCTGGTGCTGGTCCAGTTTCAAAGGCACCCTATAGAATATCCCCTGCGGAACTCAAAGAATTGAAGGAGCAGTTGATGGAACTGATTCGAAAAGGGTTTATTAGACCAAGTACTTCCCCGTGGGGAGCACCAGTCTTATTTGTAAAGAAGAAGGATGGATCCATGAGATTGTGCATCGACTATCGACAGTTGAATCATCTTACTATCAAAAATAAGTATCCACTGCCGAGAATCGATGAGTTATTTGATCAAATTTCCGGATCCAAATATTTTTCCAAGATTGATCTCAGGTCGGGATATCATCAGTTAAGAATCAAGGATGATGACATTCATAAGACTGCGTTCAGAAGCAGGTATGGCCATTACGAATTTGTTGTTATGTCTTTTGGACTAACCAATGCCCCTGCTGCCTTCATGCAGTTAATGAATAGCATATTCAGGCCTTACTTGGATCAATTCATAGTAGTCTTCATTGATGATATATTGATATATTCCAAGACTAAGGAAGAACATGAAGAGCATTTAAGGATCGCATTGCAAGTATTGAGGGAAAATCAATTATATGCAAAGCTCAGCAAATGTGAATTCTGGCTTGAAGAAGTGACTTTCCTCGGACATGTGATATCCAAGGATGGTCTATCTGTTGATCCATCAAAGGTAGAAGCTGTAAGAAACTGGGAAAAACCAACTAATGCAAGTGAGATCAGAAGTTTCTTAGGTCTTGCAGGCTATTATCGACGATTCATCAAAGATTTCTCTAAGATCGCCGTACCACTTACAAGATTAACTCGCAAGGAGATCCGATATGAATGGAGTGAGGAATGTGAAAGAAGTTTCAAAACTCTCAAGGATCATCTCACTACAGCTCCGGTGTTAGCTCTACCAATAGAAGGAGAGAAATTCGAGGTTTACACAGATGCTTCTGGCATTGGCCTCGGATGTGTCCTAATGCAACAAGGAAATGTCATAGCATACTCTTCACGTCAACTGAAGAAGCATGAGGAGAATTACCCCGTCCATGACTTAGAACTGGCCGCGGTGGTATTTGCCCTAAAGATATGGAGACACTACTTATATGGAGTGCAGTTTACTGTATACTCCGATCACAAGAGTCTTAAATATCTATTCTCACAAAAGGAGCTAAACATGAGACAAAGACGTTGGCTAGAATATCTCAAGGACTTCGACTTCAATATACAATACCATCCCGGAAAGGGTAATTATGTTGCTGATGCCCTTAGTCGAAAGCCGAGAGCAATGATAGCCAATTGTATGATACAAGAATGGAGGTTGCTAGAACAATTCTCCGAGCTCAATATAAGCTTGGACAAGGAAGCCAAATTTGTCACATTATCTCATGTAAGCATACAGTCAGATTTATTATCTGAGATACAAGCACTTCAGGATGATGATCCTATATTAGTGGAAATCAAAGGCAGATTAGAAGGACAATCTGATTTTCAACTAACTTCTGATGGAAGATTATTATTCAAAGGTAGAACTTGTATACCCGACTGTCCGGAATTAAAGAAGAAGATCTTAGATGAAGCTCACCGATCAAGGTACACTATTCATCCAGGATCAACCAAAATGTACCAAGATGTAAAGAGGAACTTTTGGTGGCCCAACATGAAAAGAGAAATAGCAGACTATGTATCACGCTGTCTCACATGCCAACAGGTCAAGGCGGAACACCAAAAGCCTGCTGGAAAACTACATCCTCTAGATATTCCTAAGTGGAAGTGGGAGGATATTGGTATGGACTTCATCATGGGTTTATCTAAATCAAAAGGAGGACACGATGGAATCTGGGTTATCATTGACCGATTAACTAAATCGGTGCATTTCTTGAGAATAAAAAGCCGATGGTCAATTGATGTACTAGCTGCACTATACATCAAGGAAAATAGTCAGGATACATGGAATCCCTGCCTCAATCGTGTCTGATAGAGATCCCCGTTTCACTTCTCATTTTTGGAAAGGATTACAACATTCGTTGGGGACAAGACTAAATTTTAGTACAGCTTTTCACCCTCAAACGGATGGTCAGACCGAGAGAACTAATCAAGTTGTTGAGGATATGCTTAGAGCATGCATCATTGACTTTGGAGGAAACTGGCATGGCCACTTGCCTCTAGTTGAATTTGCATATAATAATAGTTACCAAGCTAGTATCCAAATGGCACCTTTCGAAGCTTTATATGGAAGGAGTTGCCGATCACCTTTATGCTGGAACGAAGTTGGAGAGAAACAACTGTTAGGTCCAGACATGGTAAGGGATACAACTGAGAAGATACAAGTAATCAGAGAAAGATTGCAAGTTGCTCAGACCAGACAAAAGGCTTATGCTGATACAAGGAGAAGAGATCTTGAATTCCAGGTTGGAGATCATGTATTTCTTAAAATATCGCCTGGACGTGGCATACGAAGATTTGGTGTTAAGGGCAAGCTTACGCCAAGATTCATCGGACCATTTGAGATACTCGAAAGAGTTGGCGAGGTTGCTTATCGCATCGCATTGCCTCCTCAATTGTCCGAGGTACATAATGTATTTCACATATCTATGTTGAAGAAGTATGTACACGATCCATCTCATATTATTGAACATGGAGATCTGGTGATCCAGAAAGACCTCACCTATGAACAGAAGCCTATGAAGATCTTAGACCGTGAAATACGTGCTCTAAGGAATAAGGTTATTCCCATGCTTAAGGTACAATAGAATAAGAATTCTGAACACGATGCAACATGGGAGACCGAGGAATCTATGAAGAAACGATTTCCCGAGTTATTCTAAGAGGTATATGATCTACACTCTCCACGTATATACATATTATGCAATTGAATTTGGGGACCAAATTCTTTTAAGTGGGGGAGGGTGTAGCAACCCTGATAAAATATTAATAATAATAAAGATTTTAAAATAAATCAAATAAATAGATAAATAAAATAAAATAAAATAACGCCTCGGATAAAGGCGCTATTCAAATTAGAAACGCCTCTGGATAAGGCATTATTCAAGAAGTGACGCCCTGACCACACGGCGTCAAATTCTAAACGCCAAAAACGGTAAGGCAAAGTAACGCCCCTATCTTAGGCGTGTTTTAAAACAAGGAACGCCCTTACACAAGGCGCTTCTTAAGAAACGACCTGCACCAGGTCGTCAATTTAAGAATCGACGCCCTGACCTAGGTCGTTAATTACATTCCAGAACCGTTCGAACCCAGAACTTATCCAGGGTAATGGATAAGTATTAGAAAGAGTTAAAAGGTGGTAAGGACTCTATATTGGAAGCATTACTTCCACTAGAACTCTAACCCTAATAGGACCCCCAAAATCCTATAAATAGTCTTGATCGAACAAACCCTAAACCTATTTGATTCAAGCCTCTACGACGGTAAGTGAAGAACAGAACTGTTCTTCTTATTCTTTTTTTTTTCTGTTTCGAGTGTATGAAGAACTAACGTTCTTCATCTCCTTCTCTTCTTACAGGTCGAAGAGAGCACACGTAGTGAAGAACAAGGTAACGTTCTTCTACTATCTCCTCTGTTCCGATAAGTAAAGAAATTAATATATGTTTCTTCTTCTCTTCTTATAGGAACTGCAGCATCTTCTTCTAGTTAAAAATCCCTCACGTTCATCTTCGATCAAACTATCAAGGTAGGTTTTCTCAAGTCACTGTAGCCCAAATAAAATAACGCAAGATATATGTATAAGCATGGCATGCATACAGTTTTATTATGTTCTGCAATATTTTGAAAGAGACGCCCCTGTCAAGGGCGCTAATTTACAAGACACGACCATGCCCAGGTCGTCAATTTCATATTTGACGCCCTGTACACAGGCGTTAATTTCATGTAAATGTTAATCACCTATCTTAAGAACTGATTATCCATGAAATTACATGAAATCAATAATGGTTAACGGTTAAAAGTCAATAAACATGAAACATCAAATCTAATATACTGCATCTGAATTCCTGCCAATTTTCCTGTCATGACTATATGATTGTTATCCTTGATTATCGTGCAAATCTTGCTGATCCTATAAATTCCTGGTATTTCTTGAATTCACGACCTAGACTAGGTCGTTTTCCATGTGTTAACGCCCCATCACAGGGCGTGAATTGCAAAAATAACGCCCCTTCATAGGGCGCGTTTCTGTTAAAATCCCGAACAATATATTCTGTAAAAATAAGAATTTAATGATTAACGCCCCTGCCAAGGGCGCGTTTTTGATAATTTCTAAAAATAAATATGTTCTGTAAAATATTGTAAATAACAAGACGCCTGCTACTGTAGTCATCTCATTGCAAAGAAACGCCCCTGTCTAGGGCGCGTTTTAGATAAATTACTGAATTATTAAAAATTCTGCAAAATGGAAACATATGTAAACGCCCTTCTGTTAGGCGTTATTTACTTGAGAAACGACTTAGCGTAAGTCGTTATTTTCTGTAAAAATGATTTTTATCCTGATTCTGTTAACCGATGGTTTCATATTATATAATATATATATCGGCACTATTCTCCACTCTGTGAGTATAGTCCCACTTTTCACGTTGTTTTATCGATCACACTCAACTCTCATTGACATACAAGCTCTCCATTGGACATTCCGTTCCTTTGGACTAGCGAGTTAGTCATAGAGACCTCCGTAAGACTCCTCGTAGCCTTGGATTCCCTCAAGGCCGACTGAGCTGGTTGTACCCTAAAAACCCATTACACCATTGATGTCATGTCACTCTAAAGAAACATGAGATACCGGCCCTTATGATTATACAAAGAGTGTATCATAAGAAATTCTTAATGGATGATGATATCATGCCATATCATGTCATTCTTGTAAACCTCAATTCTATGATAAGAATGAGGGTATCTTACCTTTGATATACTGTTCATGTGGACCTCAATTCTATATAAAGAATGTCCATATTGATTTGTCATGGTACCCAAGTTAAGGGAACCATATTCTACCTAGATTTTATCGATATCGTGATTATACCGTTATTATCGCCATTCTATGTTCTTTGTCATATTTTGGACTCTATTCTATCAAAGTTGTCATACGTGTCTACAAGCTTGATTATTGAAATTCTATGTTGGCTATAAACAAGAGTGGATGTCAAAACACATGATAAATGCCTGCGCATATAGGGCCCGATCTGGTCCTGGGAGGAGCACCCGAAAGTACTTGTGCCCATAGGAGTTAAAATGATAAGGTATCTGGCATTATACCGAGTACTTGACTTGCTTGATTGGACATTCCACACACATCTTGTACTTGAAATCGTACTTGACTTGACATGAAATGCGTGGCCCGAAAAAGGGTAATTTACTTGCTTGATACATGATAGCCAAAGTTCTTGACATGACTTGTTAAACGTACTTGCTGGAATATCTTGAATAAAGCTTGTTATCTTGTTGAAAGTTCATGATTAGTCCATCTTATTTCCTTCATATTACATTCTCTCTATCTTGTCGTTTTATGCGAGCATGCACAGCCTTATTGCATTCATGAAAATGTAATTACTTAAACCCCTTGCTAGTACTTGAGATATAATTTCCTACTGAGCGTTCGCTCATCCCGTTTGTCCCTTTTTACTTTTCAGGTAAGTCCGACGACGATGGAAGTCAATCGGATGGGAATGGTCAAGAGTGAAAGTGATAGAGCTGCTCAAGTGTCATCTAGTCTTTTCTATAGTTTCTTGAGTCAACTATGTACTTTTCTTTTTATTAAACAGAGTATTGGATTTGTAATAGTCTATTATAAAGGAATAAAGGATTGGGTTATCTTGCTATTTTGCGCATCTCTGTCTTTGTGTCGAATACACGACCACTCTGATTGACATGATTGATATAGACACGTCGCGCACCTCCGGGTATCTTCCGCGCTCGGGGCGTGACACGAGCAATTTCCCTGATGCAACTCCGAATACACATTTCTTTGGATTCATTTTTAACTTATACTCCCTAGCCCTTTGCAATACCTTGGCTAGAATGGCGGGGTGTTCTTCTTGAGACCTCGATTTGACCAAGATATCATCCACATAAGCTTCCAAGTAGACGTGCATCATATCGTGGAAGATAGCCATCATCGCTCTTTGATAGGTGGCACCTGCATTTTTCAATCCAAATGGCATAATGACATAGCAGTACGTGCCCCAAGGTGTGGTAAACGAGGTCTTCTCTTGGTCCTCCGGAGCTAGACGGATTTGGTTATATCCAGAATAACCGTCCATGAAAGAGAGGGCTTCATACCCAGCTGTGTTGTCAACTAAGACGTCGATGTGAGGAAGTGGAAAATCGTCCTTCGGACATGCCTTATTCAAGTCCCTGAAGTCAATACAGATCCGAATTTTACCATCTTTCTTCATCACCAGGACTATGTTCGCCACCCATTGCGGATACAGTACAACCCTAACGAACCTGGCCTTATGCAATTTATCAACCTCTTCCTTAATTCTCAAGGCCATCTGCGAGTGGAATCTTCTTGCTTTCTGCTTAACGGGTGTTGCCCCTGGTTTCAGAATCAACCGATGTTCAACTAGCGTGGGGTCAAGACCCGGCATGTCCTCATAAAACCAGGCAAAAGAATCGATGTACTCCCTCAAGACCTTGATAAGCTCCTCTTCGACTTGAGGAGGGAGGTTGGCGGAAACAAGTATGGGCCTGGGATCCTCTTCTGTTCCGAGATTGATTTCCTTAGTGGGGGGGGTTCATCCACTGCTGAGGGAGGTTCGTCGAATTTCTTCAAGCCTTCCGCGTACAAGTCGGTAGCATCATCCACCTCATCTTCCTCATCATCAGCTGGGTCCTTCTCGTTTACAATCTCATATACTCCTAATCCATCGTTGCTCCATACCTCTCCTAATTCCTCATCATCTTCTAAGACAATCACGGTCTCTACAAATTCAGGACACCTCAAAAGGGCGTGGCATCTTTCAGCCAGATCTTGCAGAAACCTATTGGGGATGTTTTTTGGGTGATGCACCACGGGGTGCGCCGTAGACGTGGATGGGCTGACCGGACTCGAATTAGATTCTACCCTGAACGACTCGACTAACCTAGTAGACTCTGCACACTGTACATCTACCCTAGGGGAGAGGAAATCTACTGGAAGAGAAACAGGGGTCGCGTGCCCCTGGGAATCTGAGCAGAACATAGCGTAATCTTCCACTGAGACCTCCGTTTTGAAATTGGCATTTTTTTTTTGGAGGCTGGAGGTGATCACGCAGCAGAAGGAGGAAGAAGACGGAGGAGGAGACAGCTGCATGGGGAACAATTCAGGAAATATGTAGTCAAAGAAAGGATCGGAAGAGGAAAACCACATTTCATGGAGCTGAGCTCCGGGGGGAGGAGTAAATAGTGTTGACATATCAATAGGCGGGCAGTGCCCGCAAGCACAGGGAATGAATAAAATTTCAGGTCTCTCCGTGAAGTACGGGTCGAACAGGATTGGAGGGGAACGGGGAATAGACCCCAATTGCTGAAACCAAGAGGCGAGACGGGAAGGGGACATAGAATAGGTAATGACAGAGCTCTCCATTTCTCGCGGCCCCTGGCGGATCAATGGCATCGGAGGATGCTTTACCAGCTGCGTTTCCTTCTTCTTCGGCTTGCTTTCTCTTTCCTGAAACAACTTCACAAAACAACCAGACAAATCTTCTAGATCACCAGCCAGCCCTTACAGTGGTGGTGGTGGATCAGCAACAACACAGGCCTCATCTGCCTTTTCTTCAAGACTGGACGGTGATTTCTTCAAGGTACCAGGCTGTAACGGGCCTTTTACAAAATGTTGCCGGTAGTCCCATGTTAATGGCCCGGAGTCTCCAAGTACTGACATTGAGGATTCACGGTAGCCGAGGCCTCGGCGGCCCATCTTCCTTCCTTTGGGAACGGGGTTGGTCCGGCCCTGTAACTGTGCGCCGAGACCCAGGCCCGGCCGGTAGCCTAATTTTAGAATCATGTGCCACCCTTTGGAATCTCTCATTTTGGACTTGACTTTCACATTGACTGGTGCCGTGGTGGGCTTGCGTGACGCATATGCCCATGGGTAATTCAAGTCCATTACTGATAGAACTGGCCTATTGCTTGGCCACAATGTAGGTAGAATCTTGGTTGCTATCGCATCAACATTCTGAACTGTAGAGATGCTCTTTACCTTGACCACCCTCCCTTGAAAGGGGAACTTCAAACATTGGTGGGCGGTTGAGGGGACGGCATTTAAACTGTTTAGCCATGGACGACCTAGAATAGCTTTGAACATCGGGTCTATGTCTAGCACATAAAATTCCACGTCCATAACTAAGGGCCCTAGCTCGGCATGTACAGTCACGACCCCGTGACAAGCACGTCTGGAATTATCATAGGCTGCTATTGTGGTCGGTTTTGGCTTGAGCATGTCTTCTGAGATGTTGCAGGCGCGGAGGGTACTTAATGGGCACACATTTATTGACGCTCCCGTGTCCACAAGTGCAGATTCTATGGCCATTTTGTTCAGAGAAATGGTAATGCATAATGGCATCTGCCGTGCCTCCGGGGGTGCTAGTTCTGATTCAGAAAATGAAATGGAAGGCCCCTTGGTGATTGTTGCCAAAACTGACGGCAAACTATCCACTGCCACGTCCTCACTCACCATGACCTTCTGCAGGAAAGTCTTCAAGGCGTCCTGGTGTAGTGGCGACCTTTTGATCAATTACAAGACTGAGATCTTAGCCGGCATTCGGTCCAAATGCTGCAATAAATCATATTTCGTGCCTGGCACGGGGTCTACCTCCTCTGTCTCAACTGTGGGGGAGGGAACTTGCAGGTTGGGTGCAGACGCACCGGAGAGAGGAAACATTCTTTGGAAAGGACGCCCGCTCCGAAGGTCGCAGTTTGGTGCCGACACGGCCTGAGATGGACCCCCGCTTGGCCCGGTGGGGTAGGTGAAAGGTGTAGAGATGGGGGTGAGGATGGCGGAAGTGGGTCTAATAAGCCCTGGTGGAGGGGAGATAGGCAAGGGGTTAAACGGAGGGGTGACGACGGAGGGTATGGGGGGTGGTGGTGCAAGGACCGGTGGCGTGGAGGGGAGTGTGACGGGCCTGATGGGTGATGCGGAGGGAATAACGAGTGGGGTAGTGGTCAGAATGGTGGTCCTGAGGATGGAGGGGATAGCAGGTGCGGGGGAATGGTTGTGGTGGAAGGCCAAAAGGTGTGCGGGGGTTTCATCATCAAAAGTCCACCCAGCGTTGGGGGCTGGGTGTTGGACAATGTTCACTTGTGCTGGTGCCGGTGCCGGCGGCTGTTGTTGTTGCTGAGGAGCAGGTTGATGCATTGGCATGGGATTATGATGGATCCCAAGGTCTTGTGGCTGTTGCTGGGGTTGCTGTTGCTACTGGGGTTGCTACTACTGCTGCTGCTGAGGTGCCGCCTGCTGCGGTCTGGCTTGTCTCTGCCTCTGCTTAATTTCTTCGATCAGCTGGTGCATCTGGGCCCAATCAATCCTCTGGCCCTCATGTAGATCATACACCATGTCTCTGAATTGGTAGCACCGCTCTATAGTGTGCCCGTGTTGCCGATGGAATATGCAGTATCGAGATTGATCGGTAGCCAGGTTCCAATTTGGGCGCTCAGGAGGCAACTGAAGATCACCAGTATACATCAAAGCAGAGAAGATATCGGGCAAGGTTTCAGGAAGAGGAGGGTAGTGGGCCCTCTTTGGACTCGGTCGAGCAGATCCATAAGCGACGGGTGGAGGAACATTGTTGTATTAAGGCGGCCGCTGAGGCTGTTGGGGTGGTGGTGGTGCTTGTTGCGGGTATTGTGGGACCTGGAAGGCGGGCTGGGGGACTTGTGGAGTGGCGAACTGGGGGTTGCGCGGAGGCTGAGGTAAGCGAGGTAGAGCGGCTTGGTGGGGGAACTGAACAGTCTGAACCTGCTCATTAATCTGTACTCCCTCAGTGACGGGGCCCTGGGATTTTCTGGCGGCTTTGGGTTTCTGGGCCTCAAATAGAGAATGAATGGGGGAGTCTTTGAACTAGGTTTGTATGAATCGAGCTCTGCTATACAACTGGTGCATGTTCGTAATGTCATTCATTGCCAAGATATTCCTGAATGTTGGCGTAGAATTGGAGATTAACAATTTTACTTTCTCTTCTTCCGGGATTTACTCGGGCACACGTGAGGCCATCTGCCTCCATCGGTCTGGGTAGGTCGCAAAGTCTTCCTCTGGCTTCATCTTCTCAGCTACCAGATCAGTGAAGGAATATTCGGGCCCGACCCGATCTTGAAATCTCTGAATAAACCTCTCTTTGACAGTTTTAAAATTCTCGGCCTCCTCCATGGGCAAGGTATAGAACCACTCCAGGGCGACCCCTTCCAATGATCGTCGAAATAAATATGCCAGTAGACGATCGTCCTGCTGGAACTGCGCCGACTCGTATAAAAACTCCCAAACATGGATAAACGGGTTGCCATTCCCGTCATATTTGCGGTACACGGGGAGCTCGGACTGAGAAGGAAAACGAATGTCCCTGAAGTTAGGGATAGGGACGTCAGCCAGAGATTGCGGGCCGACCCGCTTGTGGAGAAGATCAATTTGTTGCTGCATAGCAGCCCATTTATCAAGAATCTCCCATTCCCGGGAGGGACGAGAAGGAGCTGCAGGAGCCATACCTGAATATGTAGCCAAAGGATAAGCCGACTGAGGGGGCGGCACATAAGATGGATAATGGGCCGAGGAAGGGCCCATATCCGTGTGAGCCAGTTGGGCGGCCCCTGGTTGCAACCTAACGAAGTCTGCCGGGGCTACGAGGGCCTGCGGCGATGGGGAAACTGTGGCGTAAGGATCAAGGTAAGGAAAAGAGAGGATTGGAGACTTTCCCTTATCGATCTGCTGATGGGCCGAGGTGGAAGCCTGGCCCATTTCCATATTGGAATAGCGAAGGATCTGAGGACGGGTAGGAGTAAGGTCGATGGGAGCCATAGAGGTGGTCCCAACAACGGGAGATGTGATGGCAGCAGCAGTCGTGCCATGAGAAGGAATTGAGGTCGGGGCATCGGCCCCCTGCAAAGCCTGCCGGATGAGATGGAGCTGGGTAGGGTCCAGCTGGGCCATCATATTGAGGATTAGATTGGCTGAATTCTGATTGGACGGATTTGAAAGAGAGGGTTGGGAACCCTCGCCAAGAACGGTCGGGAGTGGAGGGGCAGTCCCCTCTCCTCCCTGTAGGTGGGCGACCCTAGGTGGGTCCTCAAGAAGGCCACGAGGAAGGGAGTCCTCGTGAGACTAAGAGAAGTCGTATGATGACATGGAAGATGATGAATCAAACAAAGGGTTGGAGTATGAATGGAAACAAGAACTAACCCTAGGAGATGATCCTGAGGGAAAGAAACAACCCCACATACACCAAGACACCTAAGACTAGGACAGTCAAACCTAACCAAACCAAACCTACAAAGGAAACAACAAGCATGCAATGGAAGGAAGAGATGAGAGTAGAATCACCCAATTATGCAATCAAGTTATTAAATGATGCTCGTCAATTTCTCATGATTTCTTTTTTGAACCTTAGTGGGTTAATGAAAATATAAGTTCTCTCAACCACTAGGTGCCTAACTGGGGTAGGAAATGAGGGACTGTGTGACTCTACAAGGATCTCTCACTCGTGGATGCAAACCCTAGACTGGGGGTGGATGCGGTACAACCTGCCCGGCGTCCGTGTGGGAATCCACGGCTCACGGGGGCTTACGGAGGTCCTCGGCAAGGTCCCTAGTCGGCTCCAAGGAATATGGAGACGAGAGGAAACCCTACCTCGGTAGGAATGCAACTACTATGAGAAGAGATGGATGCTCCTATGCGCACCGGAGTGCATGCACAATCTAACCTAGCAACTATCAATCAATGATCAAGCATACATATAAGCAATAAAGAAAATGATGATGCAACAATGGTAAGAGAGCAGGGGGGAGATCAACAAGTAGCACCACGAGCAGCCAATCGCATTGAATATGACAATCAAAGTAGATCGTGAGTGCACTGTGGCACCAGATGAACGGTCCTGCTGCGACCGCTCAAACTGTAAAACGGTATGTATGGGACCGTATAATCCAGAGAGAAAACATCAGACGAACCGCGGAATAATCACAGTATGGTGAAAATACGAGGCAACAGTGATAGGAGAATACCAGAAGAACGGTCTGTACCAAACCACGTAATCTCCTGAACGGTCTTCAAGCAGCCGCGTGCCTGCAATCAAAACACAGTAAAGCGTACCTGTGCCGAAGATATGGACGGCTAGATTCCAGCCGCCCAAAACGATGGACGGTATACCATGCACCGTGTGAAACAGGGAACAGAAGCAGGACTGGCTCTTATCGCAGGGGATGGGCGGTGGAGTATCAGCCGCTCCTGAAGATGGACGGCTCTGGGAGAACCGCACACATCCCAGAAGGCAAAAAAATGCGTCCAACCTGCAAATCACTCCAGGAAGAAAACTTGCACAACGAAAGGGGGTCAGCAACTCAAAAGCACGATGGGCATTAGGGGTCCCACCGTGATCGCCACAAAAGAGGGGTGTAGATATATTTTCCTCCTCTACTAAAGATCAATGCCTTATGAATAGACAAATGTGCAATGAACAAATGGAAACAATCAGAGGATAATAGAAAACAAATGACCGTGATCGCCACCAGGGTGCCGTACATGATGAACTCGCCGTACCATGGAAAGGGAGGGGGTACTCGCCTAAGTTGCAGCGCTGGGGAGATGAACGGTTCTTGAAGAACCGCCTACACGTTGCACGGTCTTACGATAGACCGCCTGAGTACGCTGCAGAAGGGGCGGGAGGCACTACTGCTAGAAGACGAACGGCTTCCTGTTGACCGCACTAACAGGATGAACGGCTTTATCCGAAACGCACGTACGGTTGAACGGCTTCAATTAAACCGCACAAGTCTACCACGCAGTAAGTTGCAAGGGGTCCAACCTCCACCCTCTCTGGCCGGCCAGAGGGGATGGGCCTCATGCTGATGATTGCTGACCTGCAAAATAACGTAAGAAACACACAAAGAAAACCTAAATTAGAATTGGACAATGTAGTAAAAGTCAAAATAGCAAAAGGTGAACATTAACAAATGGAAAGGAGGATACCTGGGGGTTTTAAACCCCTAGGGTGACAAAAACGTGGGTGGAGGTGTGCATGGTAATGAGAAAGAAAGGGGGGATATAAGAAGGAAGTGATGCATGCAATGAAAAGAAAGTGTTGAAAGCTATGAAACGAAAAGACTCAAAAATGGAACTACTCCCTGAACCGGAGGCTTGTATGGACGTAGAAAGCCTCCCTCCTTGGTGCTAGGTTGCTCAAGAATGCGGCAGAGCTTCACCGTCGACCAGAATCTCCCCCCTTTTCAAGTCCGGCCTTTAGGGTCTATTTATAGATCCTAGAAAACCAGCCCCGAAATCAGGGTTTAGAGCCATTTTCGGGACGAGATTATTAACGATAAATCATAGATAATATCATTATCTCTCGTCCAGTCGAAACGGCAACTAAAATGGTTAATTATCCATGAAGATATTGACAAACGAAGTTGGGGATAAAACCATGGATAAAAGATTCAAATCTGTCGAAATTCGGCAACTGATGGGATGAACGGTCTTACGATAGACCGCTCAACAGTTGGACGGTTCACTCTTGACCGTCCAAACCCGTCGGTGGAAATTCAGATAATCGGAAAATCAACCCAATTATCGCTCGAACTGACCGAAACGTCCGCCGTTAGACCCTCACAGATGAACGGTTCCTATGAGACCGTTCCAAAGTAGAGCGGCCATTGATCAACCATTCCAGACCTGTAGGTGATAATTGGATAATTTGATAATTATCTGAACAAACCTCCAAGTGCAGGACTCTGAGCGATGAGCAGTCAGATTCCGTCCGTTCATTGTGTTTGAATGGCCATATAAGGACTGTATAAATGCCTGTGGGTGGTAATTCAGAAAATCACCCAAAATACCCCAAAATATATGGATGGTCCTTATTAAACCACACATTAGCAGTGCGGCCAGGAATGAACCGTGTATGCATGTGGACGTTGAAACTCAATGAAAAACCCAAAACCATGGCCCAATAAGTCCTGAATCGACCTGGACTTAACCAAGGAGGGAGGCAACCCGTAAATTGGGCCTAAACATACCTAAAACAGCCCTAACGAGCGACGGGCAACTTGAGGCATCAACGAAAGGAAGTAAGAGAAATGACTCAACTTATCGGCATAAAACGGGTGTCAACAGTAGGCCAACTCCAATTCTTGAGAGCTTCTACCTTAGAAGGATCCACATCAATACCTTCTTTTGAAATAATGTGGCCTAGGAATGAGACTTCCGCGAGCCAGAATTCACACTTATTGGGTTTGGCATAAAGCTTGTGTTCTCTAAGTGTTTGCAAAGCTATCCTTAGATGTTCTTCATGTTCTTCTTTTGCCTTGGAGTATATCAGGATATCATCGATGATAACGATAATGAATTGATCCAGGTATGGCTGGAAGACACTGTTCATAAGTTGTATAAATGCTGCTGGGGCATTAGTTAACCCAAATGGCATTAGCACGAATTTATAGTGGCCATAACGACTTCGAAAAGTTGATTTATAAATATCTTCCTCTTTGATTCTAAGCTGATAATAACCTGATCTGATGTCAATCTTAGAAAAATATTCTGCTCCCGAAAGCTGATCGAAGAGCTCATCAATACGCGACAATTGATACTTATTTTTAATTGTCAGCTGATTCAGTCGCCGGTAATTGATGCATAGCCTGAGAGAACCATCCTTCTTCTTGACAAATGAAACCGGTGCACTGATGCGCGGAAAACGCACGTTGTTAATACGCCCCACTATCAAATTACAATATCTGGCCCACAAATTAAATAAATGGAATAGTTAAGTGGTGAGACCGAGTCGAATCCATAGGGAGAAGTAGATTTTAAAGTTGAAAACCTTGAGTTGTTAAGATTTAAAGATCAAGAGAATCGACTTTAGACCACCTTAGAAATTGAAAACAAAACAGAATTCTATTGAAAATAGGGGTTTGGAAGAAAAAGAATAACTTAAAATATAGAGAGAACTAGAAAAAGTGGAATACATGAAAGCTGTAGAGAATTGCAAGATGAAGAAGTTTTATGAATAACACAGAAACAGAAAACGAAAGGAAGACAATGAAATACTTAAAATATCAAGATCTATCGCTGTTGGTGAACAGTAACTGACAGAAAAATAGATCGGTGAAAAATTAACTCTAGAGCTCAAACTAAGAAGAATTTGACGAAGTGGAAGAAGAACAAAAGTTAGATCTATAAGAGAGGAACAACGTTTATACAGAACTCAGAGTACAATTATGATTGTAAAGGCTTCAAAATGATAAATTGGTGAAGACTATCACTTCAGATTGACAGTATATACACAGGACAACACTTAGAAACACAGAGAATAACTTTTAAACTAGAAAGAATTAAAGGACATGATGAAAAGAATAATTGAAGAACACTTAAAGATAAACAACCTTCATGAAGACAACAAATTGAAATGAAGATCACACAAGCTTGTAAATTGATTAAGAAAAGTCGAAATGGCTAAGAGAAATTCTTCAATACAAACTTAACACAAACTTCAACACTTAAATATAAAAGCTCTCAAAATCTATCCTTACCAAAGCCACAAAGCAAAAACTTGAAGAACACTTACAAATTTGATCAATCCCTAGCTTACAACACTTGGCTCTCCTCTCTTAACTAACCACCTTTCATTACATTTAAAGCCCTTTATATAGGGTTTACATAACATCCCCTTAGGAAATGTGAACACTCTTGCCAATGTGAACACCCAATTGCTACATTTGTTGACTCCAAATTGTGTGCAAGCATGTGCTGCACACTTTGCTATTTTTTTCTGATTTTTGTGAAATTTTTTTGACTTTTTCCTGGCCTTTTCTCTCTTCTTTCTCTCTCTTTTCTCTCTCCTGGCGCCGTGTGGACCGCCCGAGTGCCGGCGCTGCGTCCGGCGCACGCGGAAACGCATGCACCCGCCTCCTCTCCACCGCGGCTATGCCGCGTGTGCGCCGCGTTCGGCTGCCTCGCCGCTGACGCGTGGCCCGGGGGCGCTGTGCGCCCGGCCGCGCACCTCCTCCGCCTGCCGACCGTTGACGCGTGGATCGCCCGCGTGTTGACCGCCATCGTCGCCCGTGCCCTCCCACGAAGGCGGGAGGGCGCGCTTCTTCTTTTGAAAAAACACACACACGCACACAGTTACACATAAATTAGTTAATATATATATATGTATATATTATATATATTATATATAATATATATCATATCTAGCTTAGAAAATTCTAACAAAAATGTCAAATCAATTTATTTTTTTCTTTTCTTTTTGAAAAAGTCCTGGGGCTTTTGGCCCATTTCCAAATATATATATATATATATATATATATATATTTATTTTCTTTATTTTTCTTATTTTTTCCGTTTTGAATGCTTGCATAAATAAGCAATTATCTTTATTAACATTATTTAATTTCAGAAAATTAAATATTTTACTCTAAATTAACAATAAGTGTGATATGTGTAAATTATTTATTATTTAAGCTCATAAAAATGTGTATAATCATGAATTAATAGGTAAAAATACACACTTATCACACCCCCCAACTTACTCATTGCTAGTCCGTTAGCAATGCAAATAATGAAATTTTTTTTTGAACCAACAAGAGTTTAAAATATCCATGCCTCATTTCTAGATCATCTTTCATAGAGTCAACTAAAGATTAGGAATCTGGAATCATTATCACATAGTAGCCTTATGTAGGAAATTCAGGTACATGATCAAGAATTCTAATCAAAATTTAGTAGCACTTGTGCATGTGTAATACTAAAGTCACAGTAGAGACATCTGCGTCCTCCAGTTGCTATTCTGAACAAATGCCTTTCAATTCTGCACTTCTTAATTAGAGCGTTCAGCATAATAGCTTTGTTTGTCTGCCTTATTGCTATGTCCCTTTTGGGATCTCTTTTCCTTTTTTTTTCTTATTTTTTTTTCTTTCTACTTTTTTTTCTATACACACATGATGCTGCACTACCCTTCACTGGTTTACGCGAACCTCAACACGTCTTAGGTGAAGTAGGCTCGGTTACACAGATCAAAGTTCCCTTTTCCTTTTGACGTGAACCTCAACACGTCTTAGGTGAAGTAGGCCTGGTTACTCAGAATCAGAGCATTTTTCATGGTGTTTTTTTTTTAATTTTTTTTTCAATAGATAACATGGCAGAAAGCTTATAAAAGATCTCTTCCTCAAAAAGCGCAGAATATCAAGCAATATACCCAAAATAGCAGAAGGCTTGTCCTGCTTGTTTCATTAGCGTGCAAAGTGATTTTCATTTTTCTAAAGTGCACATGAACTTTAAAAAGATTCTTATATCAGTTTTCCATGGCTAGATTAAATAATCTTCCATCATCCTTATCCAGTCATTTCTATTCCAGAATTACTTTCAATGGAAGCATGAATCATGAAACTCAAAATGGGTTGAAAAAAAATGAGGTTGTATATGAATGCATGTGCAACATGATTTCCATCCCCCCAACTTAAATGACATTGTCCTCAATGGCATGAACAATATGGAACAATAGAACAATGTAGACATGATACGTTTGAAAAAGAACGGGACAACCTGACGTGTACTTCGACGGCCTTGGTGTTTGAGAGGCGGTACTTGGCTTTGAAAATCGGTGCAACAGAGTAAGCAATCAGCTTTCTCCCCGCAACTTATCATTTATTCAAATCTGCAAAATAAACACAAAACCACAATAAAAACTTGGGTTGCCTCCCAAGAAGCTATTTATTCTCACACAGAAATCATAAAAATTTTGGGTTGCCTCCCAAGAAGCGCTTAGTTTAATGTCTTCAGCCAGACATATTACAGTTCACTAACCAACAGGTGGCATTCAGAATGAGCCACCAAATGATCTTATCCTCCGATAAATTCCACTTCGTGTACCATTGGAGGAAAAGATTATGCCTCGATGCATGTGGGTTAGAAGCATGCCAAGGTGGGTCTAGGAATTTGGATGGATCCCCTCGGTCAGAGAATGGTGGAGGAATTATTATAGTTTCAATTACAAAATATTCCTCTATATGTTTAAGGTCCTTATAAGTATTAAACACATCAATGCGGACCTTAATTTCTCTCAACGTTTCTCCTTCATCCTCACTTTTAAGATGTACTTGCGTATTGTTTAGGTGAGAGAGGATAAGGGCGTTATAGATTTTTGGGGAATCTACCACATGGCCAGTGTCAAGGAGATAAGGAGGATTAGGAATGAAATCAGTGCGCTCCTCAACACAAGAATTCATAGAAGGCTCATATGGATCTAACCAGTTGGTGAGTTGTAGAATATTTGGAATGATTATGGATTCACCAAGGTTAGGGATGGGGAAAAGATCCACATCATTCTCTAAATCATGAGATGCCCAATCAGAGTGACTTTCCAGTGGAGTACCTGGTTCCTCAATTACCCAAGAAGATGGATTTATGTATACACTTAATTCACCCTCCGCACTCATATTTTTATCATCATGTACTTGGAAAGAAGATTCATCAAATTTAGGAATGGCAAGTAATGGAATTTGGTCATTGACTGACAAATCATCATCCTCTTCTTCTCCCCCCAACGACTCAAGATCATCATAATCATCTTCACAAATGGAATGGGGTTTAGGCTTCTCATGCTGCTCTTCCTTTACGTCCTCCTCATAAGACTCTTCCATGATCCCCTCAAAATCAATAGTGATATGAGTGATAGATTGGGGAATCATAGGTTGAACATATGGATTTTCATCGTTATCACGTCCATCAAATCCAGGAAGTTGGTCCTCAAGACTTATAGTGGAGTTGCTAGGTATTGGATCGACTTCCATTTCTATGATGTTTTTAGCAACCCGACTCACATGAGCCTCAAAGTTTTGTAGTTGTTCCTGGAAGGCTTGTTGTTGAGTCTGGAAGAGCCGTGTCAATTGATCAAACATCTCCTCCTTATGCAAATCTGTGTATGGAGGAGATAGATAAGTGGGCTGAGAGTCAGATTGTGATGGATTGTAGTTTGAAGGGTACTCAGTCCGAGAATGAGATGGTGGAGAGTGTATGGGTTGCCCTCCATAGTAGGATTGATCATAAGAATCATTTGGGCATGGGGCCCAATTTTGAAAATCTTGTTCTTGAGGACTTTGGCCTTGATCCTGATAAGACTCCCAAGAAGAATCAGGTTGATCTCTCCAACCAGAATTAAAGTTGGTTGGACTTGGGTCAAAATAAGGCGTGGAGAAGTCTTGAGACATGTGGGTTTGTCTTGCTTGGTCCATCCAAGAGATGTTTGGGTGATCTTCCCAACTAGAGTTACAGGTATCTGAGGATAATTCATAATCGGGCTGAGAAAATCGTTAACCATATTGAGCTTGCTCCGGGGTGAAAGGGAGATTATGGCCCCCTTGAAACCCTTGACAGAAATGAGTGGTTGGAGCCTGGTCTTAGGTAAACGATGGAAACTGAGCCATCATAGGTGATGGGATCTCATTTTGGGCCGACCACAAGTATGGATTTTCATAATAGGTCGGACTATTTTGGGTGAGATATGAGTTTTGGTTTGGGCAACCACCTACATAATGGGTCGGGTTAACCCACATGTGATCATTGTCATGGCGACTAGGTGGTATGAAAGGGTCTTGATCCATGGCTAGAAATTTATCAAATTTATGAGCCAATCGGTCAAACCTGTCTAATTTGTGTGCCCAATCTATAGATGAAAATTTATGCTCTCACCATTTTTTGTATATTTTATTTGTTCTTCTTTTTTTGATTTTGTTATACAAACAAATTCTCAAACAAAGTCCAACTTAGATTCACCATCAAACTTGTCCACCGGCCAGGTAACAGGTGGGGAAGTGGGAGGCTCCCCTTGCTTTCACAAGATCCTAATTAAGTAACCACTTTCCCGCTTGTAGCGTTTGCTGTTGACCTCCAGCCTTAGACACCAGTTTTAAAGATGATAGTAAACACAAGTTATACCTTTTTGTGTTTTTATTTTTCTATTTTTTTTTAGTTAGTGAACTGAGCTAGTCCACCACATTTTTTATTTCTTCTATTTTTTTATTTTTTTAAGAACATTTCTAAGCATGAAAATAAATTACATATTGAAAGTAAAAATAAAGAAATTAAATCTATAGAAAGAGGGTAAGAGTTCTAACCTTAATCACATTCCCTCGTTCTTTATTGGACAAATGAAAAATAACAAGATTAGAAAATAAAGAAGACTTACCTCGGGAAGACACAACATTTGTTTGTGGCAATTTCAACATTTCTATTTTTTTTTTACTTTTGATGATTTTTCTGCAAGGATCAGAATGACCAGCAATATATATACAAAATAAAGCACAAAGTTATCAACTTCCAATTCATACCCTCCCCGGCAACGGCGCCAGAATTTGATGCGCGGAAAACGCACGTCGTTAATACGCCCCACTATCAAATTATAATATCCGGCCCACAAATTAAATAAATGGAATAGTTAAGTGGTGAGACCGAGTCGAATCCACAGGGAGAAGTAGATTTGAAAGTTGAAAACCTTGAGTTGTTAAGCTTTAAAGATCAAGAGAATTGACTTTAGACCGCCTTAGAAATTGAAAACAAAACAGAATTCTATTGAAAATAGGGGTTTAGAAGAAAAAGAATAACTTAAAATATAGAGGGAATTAGAAAAAGTGGAATACATGAAAGTTGTATAGAATTGAAATATGAAGAAGTTTTATGAATAACACAGAAACATAAAACAAAAGGAAGACAATGAAAAACTTAAAATATCAAGATCTATCGCTGTTGGTGAACAATAACTGACAGAAAAATAGACCGGTGAAGAATTAATTTTAGAGCTCAAACGAAGAAGAATTTGACGAAGTGGAAGAAGAACAAAAGTATGATTGTAAAGGCTTCAAAATGGCAAATTGGTGAAGACTATCACTTCGGATGAACAGTACATACACAGGACAACACTTAGAAACACAGAGAATAACTTTTAAACTAGAAAGAATTAAAGGAAATGATGAAAAGAACAATTGAAGAACACTTAAATATGAACAACTTTTATGAAGACAACAAATTGAAATGAAGATCACACAAGCTTGTAAATTGATTATGAAAAGTCGAAATGGCTATAAGTACAATGAAATTCTTCAATACAAACTTAACACAAACTTCAACACTTAAACATAAAAGCTCTCAAAATCTATCCCTACCAAAGCCACAAAGTAAAAACTTGAAGAACACTTACAAATTTGATCAATCCCTAGCTTACAACACTTGGCTCTCCTCTCTTAACTAACCACCTTTCATTACATTTAAAGCCCTTTATATAGGGTTTACATAACATCCCCTTAGGAAATGTGAACACTCTTGTCAATGTGAACACCCAATTGCTACATTTGTTGACTCCAAATTATGTGCTAGCATGTGCTGCACACTTTGCTATTTTTTTCTGATTTTTGTGGAATTTTTCTGACTTTTTTTTGGCCTTTTCTCTCTTCTTTCTCTCTCTTTTCTCTCTCCTGGCGCCGTGTGGACCACCCGAGTGCCGGCGCTGCGTCCGGCGCACGCGGAAACGCGTGCTCCCGCCTCCTCCCCACTGCGGCTATGCCGCGTGTGCGTCGCGTTCGGCTGCCTCGCCGCTGACGCGTGGCCCGGGGGCGCTGTGTGCCCGACCGCGCACCTCCTCCGCCTGCCGACCGTTGACGCGTGGATCGCCCGCGTGTTGATCGCCATCGTCGCCCGTGCCCTCCCGCGAAGGCGGGAGGGCGGGCTTCTTCTTTTGAAAAAACACACACACGCACACAATTACACGTAAATTAGTTATTTTATATATATATATATATATATATGTATATTTATATTTATATTATATATAATATATATATCATATCTAGCTCAGAAAATTCTAAAAAAATGTCAAATCAATTTATTTTTTTTCTTTTCTTTTTGAAAAAGTCCTTGGGCTTTTGGCCCATTTCCAAATATATATATATATATTTATTTTTTATTTCTTATTTTTTCCATTTTGAATGCTTGCATAAATAAGCAAATATCTTTATTAACATTATTTAATTTCAAAAAATTAAATATTTTACTCTAAATTAACAATAAGTGTGATATGTGTATATTTATTATTATTTAAGCTCATAAAAATGTGTATAATCATGAATTAATAGGTAAAAATACACACTTATCACGCACCCCAAGGGGATGTGCTAGGTCTGATGAAACCCTTATCTAGTAGTTCCTACAACTGCCTTTTTAGTTCCTTGAGTTCTGTGGGGGACATCATGTAAGGGGCTATAGAAACAAGTGCTGCTCCTGGAATGAGTTCGATTGTGAAGTTCACTTCCCTCTAGGGTGGTAAACTGGGTAGTTCGGATGGAAATACATCTGGGAACTCATTTACAATAGGGATGTCTGCTATAATAATATCCTTGGATTTTGAAATAATGACAGAAGCAAGGAAAGCTTCACATCCTCGCGAGATAAGTTTGCAAGCGTAAAGTGAGGATATAATAGTGGGGTGCTTCTTGTATTTGGTGCCAAGAAAAGAGAATCTTGGAAGACTAGGTTTTCGAAAGGATATTATCCTATTTCGGCAATTGATATAAGCATCATGGTCTACAAGCCAATCTACCCCTAAAATGGCATCATAACCTTTCATGTCAAGGCACACGAGGTTTGCGGGGAGATTGTGACCTTCTACTACCACTTCGTTATCAGGATAATAGTTGGTAAGCTTAGTTCCAGATACTAAGGGTGTGGAAATAGCAAGATCTGAAGGTAAGGGGACTGATGCAATTGACAACGTTTTCGCAAAGGTAGCGGAAATAAAAGAATGAGAGGCACCAGTATCAAATAGCACAAATGCAGGACGAGAATAAATTTGAAGAGTACCTTCCATAAGCCCATCGTCCTTGGGCGCTTCCTCTTCATCTAGAACGGCATTGAGGCGAGCCTGCCTCCTGCGTCCATTACCAGATGACTGGTCCTTCATAAGGGGGCAATCCGGCATGCGATGCTCCCTGCTTCCACAACGTAAACAAGTGCCAAGGCGCTTCCAACACTCCTCAGTCGAATGACCGAATTTCTCACAAAATGTGCAAGCCGTGGCGACCTGCTCCTTCTCTTCCTTGACTTTCTTTTGCTTGTGGGAACTTCCACCGTTCCCACTCCTAGATCTTTTCTTACTATCACGGCTTTTGTAGGGTTCCGTGATACTAAATTTCTCCTTCTTATGACGCCGATCAAAACGTCGGCTTGACTCTTCTCCTTTCACTTTTAACTTCTCGACCTTTTCTAAGGTCCTTTCACATATATATGCTCGTTGAACCATCTCCGCATAGGTACGGATGTTTTGGGTCCCGAGCTGCTGAATGAAGCCGAGTCGTAACCCGTCCATAAACAGATTTGCCTTCAATAAATCGGTATTGATTAGATGTGATGTGTACGGTTCTAACCTTGAGAATTGTAGTTCATACTCTGCCACCGACATCATCCCTTGTCTAAGGGAGGCGAACTCCATGGCTTTCCTTTCCTTTACATGCTCGGAAAAATACTTGGTACGGAATAAAGTAAGAAAACCGTCCCATGTATGAGGTGTATCTGCCGGAGGTGTCGGAACCGACTTCCACCATGTACGGGCATCTTTATATAGTTGAAATGTTGCTAGACGCACCTTCTCCTGATCAGTGCATTGAATAACGTCAAATATCCTATTCATCTCATCGATCCAATTTTCTGCCTCATCGGGATTTGGAGATCCATAGAATCGCGAAGGATTTAGACTCCGGAAGTTGCGATGTAGGTCACCAGCCCTTGCCCCTAGACCACCTTGTGATATAGTTTGCAATGCCTGAGTGAGGCCGGCAACTGTTTGTTGCATACCGTCCCAATCTATGCGATGAGCCATTTGTAAAATAGGGTACCTGAGAGAGAAAAATAACAACTTGCTATTTCTCATGAAAATCAACCTTAAAGCTAATTAATTATCTTATCCCGGGCTCTACCCAATCCTTACATGGGTATGGAATTTCTTCCTTAGTTCATAGGTAGGGGTCCTTAAACCATGGACTTATCCTATGACATGATTCCTTTCCCTAAGTCCTGAGACTTAGACTCTGATACCAACTTAACTGTCACGCCCCGAGCCTTTATTACAGTGGAAGACTAACTCGGGGAGCGCGAACAGCCGGCATGGTAAGCCTCTTGCAAGCAAGAACGACTAGAGCGTGAGATAATCACACACATAAATGTAATTGCACATAATTTAATCAAACTCCAACTTATTTCATAAATGATCAAAGTATTTCTTTACAATAATCACCTTTCATGCTACTAGACTCAAGAAATAAGAAAATTACATTGACTCAATCTAATCATTATAGACTTCCTAAGTCTTCACTCGTAGCTTTACAAGACTTTCACTCACTTCCGGACCCGCCACTAGTATAACCCGAATCCGAATCTGAACTACTTCCATCTCCTAAAAAATGTTGGAAAATAGGTAATGAGCACACTTGCCCAGTAGGTATCTTCGCATCAACATGAAAGCACTATTAAAGTGATTAATATTTTTGCTCTAAAGAAATAAGGGAAAATCAGGCAATGCGATCAATCACTCGATTAAACCAAAGTAACAAGATAATCATATAAGGTGGAATGAACTAGCATGAATATGACAAGAACATGAGATTGGCCCTTCATGAACAAGAATGTAACGAGAATGTACTAGCAAGCCACATAATCAACACTCCAGCATCTTTTGCTTATGAGCAAGTGCTTTGTGAATTTCTGTGGAATATCTAGCAAGAAAGTCATATACAAGAGCTTGATCATGCTGCATCGCGTTGTGATTTTTCACTTCACGAGCCGTGGATAATTCACTTATTTATAAAGAAAGTACTCCCAGCGCAATGCGACGCCAGTAGCATCATACCCCATGGTTTATAAAATAGTATGTTCCCGACAATCAGCCGATGGGACTAGCATAGAGCCCTTGAACACAATCAGCCGATGGGACTAGCATCTTCAAGTACAAATCAAGCTCTTACCACGCATGATAATAAAGTATGGCCAAGAAAATAGCAATATCAAATAATGAAAATCAATGTATGAACGCTTCAATTTGAATATGAGGAATTCAAGAATGACATTAAACAAGGTTATGCTCATAAAATAAATTGACAGTATAATGGTACATTCTTAATCTTTCATTCATCGCATTAGGTTTCTTGGTCAATATGATAAGTTCTAGACTATCATTAGTCCATCTAGAATCTTAGAAAATCAACCCTTTGGTCAAACCTTGGGTTAACAGAACAAAGACTGTGACGGTCATTTACTGGGCCGTTACATCGTGTGACACTCCAGTAGAGGGCCATTACAATGATCAGAGTCCAGAACTATCAAAATAGAATCAGAGAAATGTGACGGTCATGCAATGGGCCGATACGTGATTCTGACGGTCCAATGTAAGGCCGTTACATTACTAGATCCAGAAAACAACGATAGTGTATTCTAGTGAATCGGCTTTAATGGTACAATCAACTCGGCATCCTAGTGGGAATCCCAGTCTCGCGGAGAATTACGGAGGGCTTGAAACAAGATTTTCTAGTCCATTGGAAGGAATATCCAATAGAGAGGTCCTCATGTCCAAGAATATGTTCCTATAGTGCAAAATGTGAACTAATGGTCAACATACCGGAGTATGTGCCATGTACTTATAGAAATGACTCTATTGATAGAGAAAGAATATATATATATATATATATATATATATATATATATATCGATGTGAAATCATGATAAAAACTCTATCAATACATCATTTAAAATCATGTTTCTAATTACAAAACTATAGAGTTTTGGGCTCATGAAATTAACATAACTTAAAGTAATAGTGAGATACCAAAACATGCAATACCTATCATGAAAATAATCTCAAAGTCACGTAATCAGGTTAACACTTTGGTAACTAGGCATAATAATAAGTAAATCTGGCAAGTTTCTAATCTGTCTTGAGTTGACAGTACACAGGCACCTGATGGTCTAGCCAAGGCGCATCACAGGGAGTGTGACGGTCTATCGAGCAACCGTTACAAAATGTAACGCTCCTGCATAGATGCGTCAGAGTCAACAGAGAAATCAATAGGCAATCAGGGACTGTGACGGTTCATCGTATGGCCGTTACTTGAGTGTGATGGTCCTACTGTGGTGCGTTACAGTATCTACTGACAGAAAATGATATGAAACCTAAGAGATCAACTCACATCAAATCTAAATCAAATACCATGTCTATTCTAGGCATGATAACGAAGTATAGGCTATCTATATGCATGGGTTCCAGTGAATAGACAAGATAACTTCTTTTATTTCTATTTAAGGCTAAGAGATGCATGAAATGCATGGAACTATGAAAACATGAAATTGATGATCTATGATGTATGAAATTCAGTCAAATCAGAGGGATTTTAGTCCTATCAAGATATTTTTTCCGTTCATGAGATGACCTACCTCTTAGATTGGCTTTAAACTTCTAATTATGGTCTAAACACCGAGCCCTTGTTCCCTTCTTCCTGTGACTTTTCAGCAACTTCCTTGGGCTCTAACTCCACGATCTCGTGACCTAAAGATGTGAAATTTTGAGAGTAGTTAGTCTAAAGTATTGTAAATAAATTCCTATAAAGAACTTACCCGAGATTATGACTCCTTACCTTGATTCCACGCGAGCAAAAGTAAGGGTCGCGCAGTTCAGAACTAGGTCCTATTTATAGGGTTCTAGCTAGGGTTTGAAGATTAGATCGATTCTAGAGTCCTTAATCTGCTAAAACCTTATCTCTAAGAGTCCTTAGTAATGTTATAACTCTTCCCAAGTTGATCCATAGTGGATAAGATCATCAAGTTCCCATCTTTTTATAAGTTCTTCAACTTGCGGAATTCACAGAGTGTAACGGTTGTAGACCCATGCATTACAAGCATGTGACGGTCGCGCGATAGACCGTTACATTCAACGTATATAGAGTTTCAAATAAATAAAACTCTTTTATTCATTTTTCCAGATAATTATCTTAGATAATTAGTCTTTATCCTTGAAATCCGTAAATAAGCTAAATAACCTTGTAGAACATGGGCCAAACTTAATGGGCTTGGTCCTTAAGCCTTTTGGATAAAAATTAGATATGCTAGGTTAGCTATTTTAACCTAATTGGGCCTTATAATGACTTATAATTCTACTAATCCATTGATAAATTTATTTAGGCCTTTATAAATTCTAGAAAATTATTTTATAATTCAAAAATTATTTATATAAATTCTGGGGCACTACATGGCCCCACACAGGCAAACAGACGCGGCCTTGGGTATGGCCTCATACCACCCACATTTATTCCTACAATGAGCAACTACCCACTGGCAAAGGGGAAGAAGGTGGATCTGGCGTGGGCTTATGAAGGTGCGGATGTCCTTGCTATATGGTATAAACTCTCCCAAGATAAGGCTAAGGTCTATAGGGGCAACAATGTTACACACTAGGTCCTCCTCACCCACCTTAGACCTAGGAAAAGAAAATTAGGTCTCTACCTCTTCCAGTAGGATAGTTGCCTCAAATGATGGAAATATGAACGTATGGGTCTGAGGGTGCCAGATTTCTACCAAAGACAAGATGTCGTGCCAGTCAAAGGAGAGCTTTGGATAATTTTGGCCTAATACCAAGAGTGGATGTAGGTGCCAAGACTTCAGGATGGATGTCACTGTTAGGGGCAACGCACGGATCATCGGAGCCATCCACTTTAAAGTGGAATAGTGCCTGGAGCCCGGGAGAAGCTGAGATGGAGGGAAAAGAAAAAGGAAAGGAGAAAGAGAGGAAGAACATGTAAGTGAATGAATAAATTGACCTGAATGAAATCATGCTAACATACCTCTCTCGAAGGGCTCGAGCTGAGGTGACGAGGGATCGTAGTTAGCCCTGGGAGCACTTCACGCTCCTTCCTGGCCGACTTTGGCCCTTCATAAGCTGCCCCCTCCATGAACTCCCCTCAAAGGATCTTTTCAGGATGGTTTGATGAAGAATAGCAAAAGTTTGAGGCCTAGAAAGAAGGGTGTGGTGTGAGTTGTGAATTTAGGATCCCCCCTCTTCTTATAGAGCTAGCATAGAAGCCTAAACCCATTAGGACTAGGCTAGGATACATCTAGACAGGGATAGGCTAGTGTTTGGGTTGGATTAGAACACCATATCTTCGATTGGGACTCTCCAATAGGGTCCCGATCGGACTCCCAGTGCGTGGGATTGGACGGCCTCTCGTGATGGGGACATCACCTCCCGTGCCCACACTCACGGCTCGTCTCCTCGCCCCGGAAGCGTCCGACATGGTCTAGTCATTTATCTTGAGTCATATGTTGTATTTCCTCATTTTTATTTGAGTCGTACCATTGTAATTTTCCTTTTATTTGAGTCATGTACCAAGGTTAATGAGTCATCTACCTAAGTTAAGTGTCATAGGGTTGATTAGATTTGTTAATGGGCCCAATTCATTGGGCTAGGCCCAAGGCCGCCCCCTACCCCCTTGGTTATTTGTCATTGTTGCAAGAGTCAGGGACTTTTTGTAAAATGTGGGTTGCCTATATATAGGACCCCATTCCCCCATTTGAAGTTAATGAAAGAGTATTTGAATTTTTAAGTGTCCAATTTAAATCTTCCTCTTTTGGAGAGAATCCAATTGAGTGGGTGAGAAGCCCTTATCCCCCCCTCCCTCTCTCTCTCCCTCTCTTTCTCTAAGGGGTTCGCCCCATTCTCTCTCTCCTCCCCTCCCACCTACTTTCTCTCTCCTCCACCTTCCATTAAGGCTACTCTAACTCCCCACACCCCTCTCTTTACTCCACCCCATCCCCAAGAGATCTCCACCAATCCTCATCCCACCTCCCAACCCCCAACTACACATTTCCCTTCCCCAAGCATATCCCCACCTTCCCAAGGCTGAAGCAGCCCCTCCCAAAGCCAAAATTCAAAAGTTCCCTATCCTCTCTTGTCCCCCATCCCCTAGGTCGACCTAAGCAGAGCCCCCACTTGATTTGGCCACCCCTCTCCAGCCCTCCCACCATAGGGTCGCCCCCCTCCCCACCATCCTCCCCCTCCATTCCTCAAAGAGCATCCCCCATCTCCCCTCCCCTTCCACCTTGCAGAGAACCAGCGTCTTGCAGAGCCGGCCATGACTTCATCCCGGTGTCCCTGGAAGCACAACTGGTACTGTCGGAAGCGTCTCCCTGTCCTCTTCGCGACGGTGGTGGTCTCGTCCCGTTCTGAGTTTGTGGCTGCCCGGGCGAGCCGTCATCGCCGGACTACACATCTGCTTCCTGACAGTCAATCTGAAGGGAGTTGCAGAGCCTCACACGGCCATCCCCTTGAAGATCTGGAGGCGGCGCTTGGCTGAGATCATCTACAACAAGTCTACTTCTAGTATCAAGAAGCGAAACCCCGTTCGGCATCCGGAGCTAAGAGTTATCATTTTTCTCCCCCAGGTGCGCCGTTCTGTTCCCTCTGGAACTAAACAGACACCCAGTCATTGTACGGGATCTATCTATCTACTCTGACCTCCTCTGGCACGCTCGTGGGTCTCGTTTCAAAGAGGACTCGACAATGATTCCAACGACTCTAGCCACGCTTGATTCAGAGATCGGGACCGCTCGTGGCGGCCTCTTCTTTCTGCTGCTGTGGTACCGTAGCAGTCAAAACCAGAACTCAGGGTCCCTGTTCGCGGCCCTTCCCTGACCAACACCGTCAACCAAAAAATTCCAAAAAAATTGGATGTCATCCTGATCCAACCCCAAATATTTTCCTACTGGTTTCATCGATAACAAAATTCGGGAGTGGTCGCAGCAGCATCAACTTCAAATGTATGTCCCCTATTCCAGAGAGCGGGCAGAACCGACGTCTTCCATCCGTTCGATTTATATTTCAGCTTTTCCCCTCCCCGCATGGCCGGCTTAAAGCCCCTCCCTATGGGAGGTAGTGTTTGAATGTAATTTTGGCTTCCCTTCCCCAAGTTCAACCCCCTTGCATGGGGCGTAGTGGTGTAAAAATTTGAACAGGTTCAAGCTACACCGGCGCGACGTGTAGGGAACCCACGCTTCCCCGCTCGCCCACGTCTCCGAGCGGGACCGGTTTCTTCAAGCTAGTCAAGTAAGTGCTCTATTCCTTGCTCATATTTGGTGCCTTGTTCTTTCAATATTAGCTCATAGCTCCGCTGGCCCGTGAGAGTGAGTGCCAGATCCGCAAGCCCATTGCTTCAAGTGGCCACCGTGGAAGAGAGTGTAACCCGTGCCCTTGGCACAACGTCGGCTCCATTGAATTGGGCCTCCATACCCTTGGGAGAACCCTTGTCCTTGCTGGCCCTCTACCAGCAAGGGCCCAACCCTCACAACCTCCACTCGGCATCACCGAGTTACCCCGGGTCTTGGGTGAGTGTCGGGTGAGTGGCCGCCGATATCGATCCGTTTCGATTGCGAATTGTGCTTGCTTGTTTAGGTCCAAGGGCGTGTCACATCAATTGATATCAGAGAAAGTTCTAGACTTTTCTCTACTAAGTCTTGTCCTAGGGTCATTGCATTTATCCCCCCGTTCATCACGGCCATTTCCTGCTTAGCCTACTCGCCACCCATGGACTTCATTCTAGATAGGGATATTATCTTTGACGGATCATGTTCTAGTGATTACCTTAGGTGGGAGGCTACCATAGAAAGGTACTTTGAAGAGACTTGGGTATATGGACCCGCGAGAGTCCTCAAGGCCAAGGGACGACTTCGGGGTCAAGCCAAGGAAAAGTGGCGGACAATATAGGTCTTAAGGAGGTTTGAAAGACAAGAACCTATTCACTCATGGGAAGAGATGAAGGTAGAACTTAGGAATATCTACATCCCCAAATATTCTCACCCCTCCTACTCAAACACCCCTAGCCCGAGGAGCACTACCACTCCTCCATCCCCACCTGGCCAACTTGAGACCATCCTTAGGCCTCCACCCCCACCACTCCCAACAAATTCCCTCTCAACCATCATCACTACACATCGTCACAAAATCCTCTCCCTTAAGACCCAAATGATCCAAGCATCCACCTCCCCACCTAACCCCATGAGGGTCCCCATACCCCAACCAAAACCCCCTTCCACAAACCTCACTATCCAAGCCCCCTTGGTCCCCACCACTACCCCTCAATCTTCCCCTATAAGGGACACTCCCTCTAAGACCGACCAACCCAAGCCACCCCAACCAACCCATCTCCCACTCCCTCCCCCAAAACTCCCATGTCCTAGGCCTCCACTACTTCCCCTCCCTATCCCAAACCAAGTTTCCCTTTACCCTCCACCCCGGGTGCACCATACACCAACCATCACCACCCCACCCCCAAAAAACCCTCTCACCTCCTTAGAGGAGGAACCCATACCCGACCCCATAGTGATGAACACTCCAGACCCTATCCCCACAACGGAGGCCACCCATATCCAAGTGGAAGAAGAAACCTCACATGGTGGCCTTCACCTTACACCACCCTCTCTAGTTGGGGCCGAGCTTATCTTAAGAGAACCCCTTATTAGTTTGCTAAAGGAGAGCCCAATAAGAGAGATCACGGCCCACGATTTCTCTCCCATGGAGCAAAACCTTCCCATAGTGCCCTTCTTCTCCTATCACACCACCATCCAATCATCTTACAAAGTGGAAACCTTAGGGGATCTTCTTAAAGGCTTAGCATGGCAAATAGAGTTTACGAGCATGTTGACCCCGGTGACCAACCAATCTAGGAGCCTTGACCTTCTACAACTATGTGCCGGGTCCATCACCTCGGTATACACCATTGGTTGCTACACTGGTGACCTCCTTCTATTCCTCCCCGCACCCGATGAGCCCAACCATCTCCTCAATTTGGAGCTTCTTATATCGGGTAGAAAGCCAAACCCTCCCCTCATGGCCGACCCACCCACCAAGAACTTCGGCCCAATTATTTCATTAGAGAAGGATGACCCACCACCATTTGATGATCTTGAGGACATAAGGCCCCACCCCCTTGGTAACCCTTTTCATGATCCCTTCCAATGGGAACCGTGGAACCCATGTGACCCAACCACCTTACCCACCGCCCCTTTCTTACCTTCACCCACCATGTTGGGCCAAGCTCACCTCATCCATAACCCATGTAACACCAAAGGAGCCATGACCTTAGGCAACACCCACCAAGAGATCGAGAAAATGCCCCACCCCATATCCACCTTCCTAGATCCCTTCGACCCTTTCACATGGAAGTTCAAAGGTAGTCCCACATCTATGCATATGGAAGTCACCTTTGGGATAAGCATGCATGTGTCTAGACTTACCACACCACTTGGCTTGAACACTATGTTGGGTCCATTCATTCAGATCACCCACATGTCAAGTAGGAAACAAGAGTGGTCCATATTCGGGTGTAATGGTCCTCCTTTATTCATCATGGGTCGTAGGCATAGTAGGAGTATTCATGGATGTCCGGGTCCCCCGACATTTGTCAACCCCATACATGACCGGATCACCTATGGATGCCCCAGTCCTCCCCATTCCATCAAAGTCTTCTTAGCGTCAAAGCATGATTGGTCTACTTTTGGTTGCCCAGGTCCACCCATCACCTCTAGAATGTCAACATTCACAAAATTCCATGAAAACCTTAGCAAGCACCTCAGCAAGGAAAATGAGATTTATAAAAGGTAGGCTGACTCCCAACGGCGTCACCAAGAATTCCACGTGGGTGACTTTGTGATGGTGAGGACGGAGAGGCTCTCCCCGGGAGCCATCTCCAAATTGAGGCCTCGTGGGGCTGGTCCCTTCCAGGTTCTGAGGCGTATTGGCACTAATGCCTATGAGTTAGATCTTCCCGAGGAGTACGGAGTGAGTCCCATATTCAACGTGGCCGACCTAGTGCCATATAAGGGTCCCACGGTGGTACCTAGTGAGGATATTGAGGCCACTCCCCTCATTGAGAGAGCACCCACCTGTGAGAAGAGTCCACTAGCCAGGAGAGCCCAGCGTGAGCGAATTGAGCGAATATTGGATGAACAAGTCACTGTCACAAGGAGCAAGGTGTATGAGCGCAATCTCGTCAGGTGGATGGATCGGTCTCGTTCGGAAGACTTGTGGGCAGTACCACTTCTACACCCTCCGAGGAGGGAACGACTCTTACTCGACGGAGTTGAGTTCTCTGCACCCCGGGAGTATGATGGGGACATCACCTCCCATGCCCACACTCACGGCTTGTCTCCTCATGTCGGAAGCGTCTGACATGGTCTAGTCATTTATCTTGAGTCATATGTTGTATTTTCTCATTTTTATTTGAGTCATACCATTGTAATTTTCCTTTTATTTGAGTCATGTACCTAGGTTAATGAGTCATCTACCTAAGTTAAGTGCCATAGGGTTGATTAGATTAGTTAATGGGCCCAATTCATTGGGCAAGGCCTAGGGGCGCCCCCTACCCCCTTGGTTATTTGTTATTGTTGCAAGAGTCAGGGACTTTTTGTAAAATGTGGGTTGCGTATATATAGGACACCATTCCCCCCATTTGAAGTTAATGAAAGAGTATTTGAATTTTCAAGTGTCCAATTTAAATCTTCCTCTTTTGGAGAGAATCCAATTGAGTGGGTGAGAAGCCCTTATCCCCCCTCCCTCTCTCTCTCTAAGGGGTTCGCCCCATTCTCTCTCTCCACCCCTCCCACCTACTTTCTCTCTCCTCCACCTTCCATTAAGGTTACTCCAACTCCCCACACCCCTCTCTTTACTCCACCCCATCCCCAAGAGATCTCCACCAATCCTCATCCCACCTCCCAACCCCCAACTACCCATTTCCCTTCCCCAAGCATATCCCCACCTTCCCAAGGCTGGAGCAGCCCCTCCCAAGGCCAAAAATCGAAAGTTTCCTCTCCTCTCTCATCCCGCATCCCCTAGGTTGACCCAAGGAGAGCCCCCACTTGATTTGGTCGCCCCTCTCCAGCCCTCCCACCCTAGGGTCGCCCCCCCACCATCCTCCCCCTCCATTCCTCAAAGAGCATCCCCCATCTCCCCTCCCCCTCCACCTTGCAGAGAACCAGCGTCTTGCAGAGCCAGCCAAGACTTCATCCCGGTGTCCCTGGAAGCACAAGTGGCACCGTGGGAAGCGTCTCCTTCTCCTCTTCGCGACGGTGGTGGTCTCGTCCTGTTCTGATTTTGTGGCTGCCCGAGCGAGCCGTCATCGCCGGATTGCGCATCTGCTTCTTGATAGTCATTCTGAAGCGAGTTGCAGAGCCTCACACGGCCAACCCCTTGAAGATCTGGAGGCGGCGCTTGGCTGAGATCATATACAAAGAGTCTACTTCTAGTATCAAGAAGCGGAACCCCGTTCGGCATCCGGAGCTAAGAGTTATTATTTTTCTCCCCCAGGTGCGCCGTTCTGTTCCCTCTGGAACTGAACAGACACCCAGTCACTGTTCGGGATCTATCTATCTACTCCGACCTCCTATGGCACGCCCGTGTGTCTTGTTTCGAAGAGGACTCGACATCGATTCCAACGACTCCAGCCACGCTTGATTCAGAGATCGGGAGTGCTCGTGGCGGCCTCTTCTTTCTGTTGCTGTGGTACAGTAGCAGTCAAAACCAGAACTCAGGGTCCCTGTTCGCGGCCCTTCCCCGACCAGCACCGTCAACCAAGAAATTCCACAAAAAATGGACGTCATCCTGATCCAACCCCGAAGTTTTTTCCACGGGTTTCATTGATAACAAAATTCGGGAGTGGTCGCAGCTACATCAACTTCAACTGTCTGTCCCCTGTTCCAGAGAGCGGGTAGAACCGACGTCTTCCATCCGTTCGGTTTCTATTTCAGCTTTTCCCCTCCCCGCCTGGCCGGCATAAAGCCCCTCCCTACGGGAGGTAGTGTTTGAATGTAATTTTGGCTTCCCTTCCCCAAGTTCAACACCCTTGCATGGGGCGTAGTGGTGTAAAACTTTGAACAGGTTCAAGCTACACCGGTGCGGCATGTGGGGAACCCATGCTTCCCCGCTCGCCCATGTCTCCGAGCGGGTCCGGTTTCGTCAAGCCGGTCGAGCAAGTGCTCTATTCCTTGCTCATATTTGGTGCCTTGTTCTTTCAATATTATATCATAGCTCCGGTGGCCCATGAGAGTGAGTGCCCGGTCCGCGAGCCCATTGCTTCAAGTGGCCGCCGTTGAAGTGAGTGTAACCTGTGCCCTTGGCACAACGTCGGCTCCACTGAATTGGGCCTCCATACCCTTGGGAGAACCCTTGTCCATGTTGGCCCTCTACCAGCTAGGGCCCAGCCCTCACAGCCTCCACTCGGCATCATCAAGTTACCCCGGGTCTTGGGTGAGTGTCGGGTGAGTGGCCGTCGATATCGGTCCGTTTCGATTGCGAATTGTGCTTGCTTGTTTAGGTCCAAGGGCGTGTCACATCATCTCGATAGACCGCCCTTCCATCAAGCGGTCGACATAGGACCGTTCATCTGGTTCTAGACAGTTCGAATCTGAGGCTTTGCACGGTCGAAACCCCACAATTCTTCTACTCGAACGAACGGTCTAGGACCGTTTATCTGTCTATGCCGGTCGAAGTCAAACAGTCTTCACGCGGTCCTACACAAGCCGTGCATCCTCTAGACGGCCGCTTTGTGACCGCTCATCCCATACCACACTACCTTATGCTCTCCAGTCTCCCTCTCACTCAGAGTCGGCGTCTCTCTCTCACTCTGAGTCGACGTCTCTCTCTCGCTCTGTGTCGGCGTCCCTCTCTCCGCTTTGCTCTCTCGTAAGTCAGTGCGTCTCTCTCCTCCCCGCTCTTTCGAGTTAGTCGTGAGTCAGTTAGTTAGCATTTGCATCTACATTCAAACATTAGCATTTATAACAAAAGAAATAAAAACTAAAAACCATATCATGTCATATCATATCATGTACAAAAGTGTGTCGAGGTACAAATTCAGGCCGCTCCCGCTGGCCTGTCGCTGTCTCCACCTCCCTCCTGCTTCTTCGATGGCGGGCCCATCGTGAAACTCGCCTCCTCTCTCTCCGGACGCCGGCATCGCTCCTCGTCCTCATTCCTCCGCCGACCGGTGGAAGTCGTAAAGTAGTGCCCAACGGAGCCATGGATGTGGCTGCCACTCGGAGCCCTGTTGCGCTCTCTCAAGCCCTCCACTAGCCCCTCCAGCTTCCCCACCCGAATCCGATAACGGTCTGCCTCTCCCGCGCTAGCTCGAAGTCGCTCGAGCTCCGCGCGGAGAAGCGCCGTCTCAAGCGCATCTGCTGGTCTGCTCCGTGCCAGCTCCTCTCGGAGACGGGCAGCCTCATCCCGTGCCACTACAGGCTCCTCCTGCAATCGGGCACTCTCGCCCAGGGCTACTGTCAACTCTGTCACCTGCATACATGCATCATTATCATTAGTCAAAACTACATTTCATATAAGTGTAATTTAACAAGAGAAAGTGTAGAGAAGTACCCACCCAGAGAGTGTCACCTCGGCTACCTCAGCGCGGGCCACCATCCGTCTAAACTCCGCCTCGTGCTCCGCTCTATCGGATGGCGTCTGTGTAGATGAGGAAGGAGCGTCTGTCCCCTGCCGCTGGGTCCCCTCGCCTCGCTGCATTTAGAGGTTCCAAGGTCAGCCATCTCATAACATGATCATGATAGGAGTGCATAATTGAGTTTAAGGGTTAGAAAACTCACCAGCATGGCCAGGGCATGTCGAGCCTCGTCTCACTCCCTAATCGTAGAGTGTAGGAGCCCATGTAGCTCCGCAAGTCATCCCTCAGGGTCGATCTGCATTTAGAAGTCCAAACATCAGTACGTCATCATATAGAAATCATAAGCATAATAAACAAAGTTTAGGTTTAGAGGTCGTACCGGTCGGTGAACACCCCGGAACACCTGGTCCCGGTAGTGTTTGGCGTACGCCGTATAGTACTAAGAGTCGCTCTCTGCTCAGGCGGTCACCACCCGCCCAAGTGCTATCCAGTCGGCAATCGCGCGGCATCCCGTGCCATCCAGTCGAAGGCCGCTGCCAGGCCCCATGTGGTTCGTGTGACACGCTCCCCCGGCTTCTCCGACACCGAGAAATCTACTACTGGCAGATGGACCCCGGTGGTCCTCATCACCAGTCGAAAGTAGAGTGGCTCCACCACATTCATGTAGTGAAGCCACACATCCCGCCCAGAGAAGGCGAGGGCCCCTACCACCCAGGGCTGGCCCACCTGTCCCTCCTCTGCATATGGTGTCCACCGTACCTACAAAATAGAAAGTTGCATCAGCATCATCAACATATAGAATTGCATTTAATTAAAGAGTCTAAGTTTAGAATCGTACCGAGGTGAATGGTAGGGCGTCCAGGGCAATGGGCAGTAGCTCCGGGTAGGTCTCGTCGCCTCTCCCCAGTCCCCGAAGTCTCTCATAGGCCCAAACCTACATCACATCACACCGCATCAGCATATAGGAAGCATATAGGAATTTCATAATAAAGTCTAAGGTAGAGGTTGTACCTGGAGAAGAGGGGAGAAGTCCCCGAGCATGGTCCGCATGCTGGTCGAACTCAGGGTCTCGAAGAGGAAAGCCAGGACCGCCGCACCCCACGCGTAGTCGCCAACGTGGTAGAGGTCCTAGAGTAGTGGAAGGAAGCGATAGTGGATCACGTCCGCACGCATCGAGAAGGGGAGTCGTCCGAACAGCAACATCAGAAATCTCCTCAGCACTCTGTCCGCCTCAACTCCCGGCTCCGCCGCAACTCTCGGTCTGGCCAGGTCCACCAACCTCTCGAGGTGCTGCTCCGGCTGCTCCCCCGTCGCTATCCCAACACGTCGTAGCCCAAGGCTGTCCTGTAGCCTCGCCCGGGGAAGCAGAGTGGACTACCGCTCAGGACGCGGTAGCTCCAAGCCCAGCAGCTCCCGGGCCATCTCGCGGTAGTCGGGATAAGTGCTCCCGCTGACCGGCAACCCATGCACCCATAGGCCCGTGAGTCGAGCCACGTCCTCCAACGTGGGGACCATATGCCCCCATGGAAAAAGGAAGGTATGACTCACTGGCTCCCAGCGGTCGTGCAGAGTGTAAAAGAGAGTGGTGTCAAACTGGCTCACCTCGATGCTCAGGAATGGGGAGAATCCCATGGCTGTCAACCGCTCTCGCTGAAAGTCGGGCAGTGCCAGATACACAGCCCGGACTTGCAGCCATGAGATGCGGGTCCTACGCTTTCCCTGCACTCAATTTCATAATTGCACGCGTTTAATGATGGGTTCATTCATTATGATCAACAAATAAATGAAAACAATAAAATTTTCACTTTTGTCAGAAGGGCGGTTCCCCATGGACCACTCTTCCTTTTGAACGGACCGCTATGGGCCGTTTGGTTCTCAGCCCTTTCGTATTCGAACGGACCGCTGTGGCCCGTCCATCTCTCCCATGGTGACCCTCTCACCGTTCTTCCCCGGCTCAGCCCACTCATCTTCTCGACTTAGACGGCCACCCCTGGGCCGTATGTGGCATGGGCGGCTCAATGTGAGCCGCATGTTTCCTTTTGTGCGATTCATGTTGAACCGTTCGTCCGTCGTCTTCCCCGATGACAACGAACCTTCCCCCACCGTCGGTGGGGCCACCATAGCCCCCCAAACCTGTCCCAAAGCGGTCATTTGCCTCTGTCATCACCCTAGGACTAGCATGTATTGATTAAAAATTAAAGATGGCCAATGTTTGGGTGACGTACCTCGTCAGTTTTGGGAGGCTTGGCCGTCGCCGTGGATGCCCCCGTTGGCTCGTCGGCTACTCTTTCTACCGCTGGCGCGGGCGCGGTCGCTTCCTCAATCTCCGGCACGATCTCCCCCTCCTCGGGAATGGCCGGTGGTACCCCACCGACGAGCGCCTCCGCGGCGGCCGCCGATGGTAGCGGTGGTGCTCCTTCCTCTCCAGCCATTCGCGGACAGGCGGCTTGATGTTTAAAGCGCAAAAATGAGGGCGAGAGTGAGGGAGAGGGAGTATGAGAGAGATTGGGAATGAGAGAGATCGAGAGAAGGGAGAAATGGGGGGGGGTGCTTCGGCCTTCGTTCTCCCTCTTCCACCATAGGTTACAGTGGAGAGAGGGAGACGAACGGTTTAAGCTTTCGAAACCTCAGTTGTTGCACGGTCTATCGTAAGGCCGTACATCCTAAGAACGGTTCTTTTCTGGCCATTTGAATCTCAACGTTATTTCATCATGAGCGGTAGAGTTCTAGCCGTCTGCCTTATTGGCGGGTTAAGATGAGCCGTTCAGCTTCCTATTTCACTTTCAAACTTTCTGCTTAGGAGCGGCTTGTCTTTAGCCGTTCTTTAACATAAGCGGCCCCTCATTGGCCGTTCAAATAGTGAAATAATGGTTGCTTCATCATGTGGTTAAATGGTTAAATGTGATTACTTTGTATTGCAAATCTTGTTAATGATCTTATTGGCAGCGTCGCCTTCACTTGCCGTTTCGCCTACACAGGTAAGTCAGGTATGGCCTTCTATCTCTACTCTTTGTTACATTACTATATGGTATCTATATTATTATATTATCTCAAGAACCGGCTGGTCATTCATGTGTTCCAGGATCTGACGTTCCCCTCAAACAAAAACAATGATGATCCAGGTTCATGTGTTTAATCATCGGATAGGCCGTTATGTCGGGAAAGTAAGGAAACAATGGTTCTATCTCACACGCCGTGGTTGCGGGTAGTGTCTTGACCTTGATTGTTTCGATCTAGCAATACTATTCTCGAGTATTTTCTATTTTTTGATTTTCCTTGCATTCATTTTAATGATTTTTTTATTTTAACCCAGCATGCATCATACGCATTCTTTTGAGCATTCATGACCCACGGTTTGCTTGCAAATGTCCCACCAGTGATGGATGGATGTTCGTTCATGTTTGAGTAAATGAAACAATTCCACTCTGAGTCATAAGGTTCTTTTTTAGTCTGTTCACTTGGGTTGGTTGATTGAGAGCCCCCGGTCTGGAGTTTTTAGTCTATCTCTTTATTTTTCATTACTGCTTTGATCTCCTCATTGGTCCGAGGGATTGTGTCCCCTATGAGGTTCATCGCGTGTTTCCCTTTTCTTTTGTTTAGTTTAGTCCCTCCAGATTGGCGTTGCTTTTGGTCCAACTATTCCTTATGAGTGGTTCGGCATTTTTCGGAAGATTCCAATTACTTGTTGACAGAAAACGGGTGTCGTTTTACCTTAACGCCCGCTTTTCAGTCCGCTCCGCTTCATCTCTGCTTCATCTCCATATTCCCTCTCGCTTCCACTTCACCTCCGCTCGCTCCCCTACAAAGAGGACGTTAAGGAGGGGCATCTGTTGACACCTATTTTTTACCGATAAGTTGAGTCATTTCTCTTACTTTCATTTGTTGATGTCTCGAGTAGTCCGTTACTCGTTGGGTTATTTTTTTTTGTCACATCTTTAGGCCTATTTTATGGGTAGCCTCCCTCCCTGGCTAGGTCTGCTTCAATTCAGGGCTTAATGGGCCTTGATTTTGTTTAATCTATTTTTTTTGAAGCATCTAGTCTTGCATGGGCAGTCTCCGACCGCTCACACCATAGGCGGTTGTAATTGAGCCGTTCATATATTCATGGGATATTTAGCTGATTTTATGAATTTCCACTGACAAGCTGTCACACGGTCTGAGTGTAGCCGTACAAGCTAATCGAGCGGACTGACCTTTGCTGTGCATCTCCCAGAGTCCTAAGCTCGTTAACTCTTTCAGATAATTATCTATTTATTTATCTCTTTTGATTTACCACTGACAGGCTATGAACGGTTAGCCCTTGGCCGCTCTAGTTGTTGAAAGGTCTAGAAATAGCCGTTCAATCCATGAGAGTCCAACAGCGAAATGGTCGATCAATTCGATGGATATATGGATAATATTTGTTATTTTATTGAATTTCCACCGACAGGTTGAGCGGTTTAAGATCAACCGTGCAACATGATGGGTGGTCTATCCACAGACCGTGCAACTGCCCGATTTTTGAAGAATTTAAGGTTTTTTCTCTCTCCACCCATGGTTTTATCCTCAACTTCTTCCACCCATTTCTCCGCGGATACTCCACCGAATGGGGTGCTGTTTCCTCTAGTGGAGAGATGATTCAATTATTTACGGATTTTTTTTTATTATCTCAACCTAAAAATGGCTGGAAACCGTAATTTTGAGCTAGGACTTAGGGGCTCTATATATAGGACCCTTAGGCCAAGCTTTGAAAGGGGGGAAGATTTGAGGGTCATGGCGAAGCCCTATCAAATTCCAGAGCGACCTACAGTCAGGGAGGGAGGCCTTCTACGTCCACTCAGGCCTCCGGTTCAGGGAATACTAGTGTTTGAGTCTTTGGTTTTGATTGTCCCACCCGTCGTCTTGTTCATTGCATGTTTCTTTCTTTTCGTTCTTCCCTCCACGCTTTCTTCATTGCACATCATTTCACACACCTTCCTACTATTTTTCATGCCCCTAGGGGTTTAAAAACCACCCAGGTATCCCCCAGTCCATGTTAGTTTGTTCATTTTCAAGCTCTTTTCTAGTTACTACACTTCATAGTTCTGATCTTGGGTTTTCCTTTGTGGTCTTCATTGTGTTTTGTAGGTCAGCAGCATACTAGCACGAGGCCCATCCTCTCCGGCCGGCCGGAAAGGGTGGAGGATCAGGTCCCACGAGCTTGAAGTCTGGCGTTGATACACGGCCTCATTCCATCCGTCTTTAGATCAAGGCGGTTTATCACCAGCCGTTCAATTCTTCATGCAGCTGTCCTCGAGCCGTTCTAGTGCCAGATCTGCCTTCGTCCCGCTTCATACTTCAACGCTTTGAGCGGTCTATCGCGCGACCGTCCTATTCACTGAGTGGATCTTCCAGGATCATCTACACCTGTCAGTGCTGAACATTAGGTGACTGCTCTCCCTCTTTTCCAAGGTAGGTTTCACCATCCGATACTCGTGTCTTGGTGGCGATCACGATCACACTCTTCTCCCTTCTTTCTTCCTTCCTTTACATTGCTTGTTTTACGCTTCGATACATTTGGGAAAGGATGATAAGGTAAGGAAGGGAGGAAAAGAGAGTGGGAAAACATGTCAACACCCTTCTTTTTGGCGATCACGATGGGGCACCTAGTGCCCATCACGTTGTGTTTTTAGTCTCTTGCATGTTGGGTGGGTGTTCATGCATGTTTGGGTAGTCTCCTCCACATTTTTCCATCATTCTGTCCATTTTCGAGTCTGTCAGGGGTACATGGTCTATCGTAGGGCCGCCTAGACCTTTAAACGGCCTTTTCAGGACCGCCCAAACCCTATGGGGTGATAAACGGTCCTCCTAGGACCGTCCAGCACTTGGGTAGTCATCCAATAGACCGCTTATACGGTAAAAATGGTCATCCAGGCACCTTTTAGTGGTTCTGATCGGGCATGATTTCTGTTCACAGGGGCCTTGTTCATTCAGCCATAACTTTGTCTCCCGACGTCGGATTGGGATGATTTTTGTTGCGTTGTGCTATCCTTTGTATTGACTTTCCATACATATAGAGTTTTCATCATTTGGACATCATTTGAATATTTAAAAAGTGCCTCTATTTTTGCATTTTTTGCATCGAGTCTTAGGAAGATTTGGGGCAGATTCACAGGGCCATTTTGCTTACTGATTTAAATTACCTTCCAGGGTCTGTTTTGACTATTTTTTGATTCCATTGGGTTGTCTTTTGTATTATCTTCACATCCACATATTATTTGCATGCATTGGACTTCATTTGCCTACTTAAATATTGCCTTCATTTTTACATTTTATGCATAAAACTCACTTGTAGGTCCGGGGGCAAACACAAAGGTAGGTTATCCTTTGATGATTTTTCTTATCTTTTAGTGCCTAGTTATCTCTATTTTAGGCCTTGCATAATTGTTATTTATATTGTTTTACATTTTTCATACATTTTTATGATGTTAGCATGATTTCATAATTGTCTTGATTTGCTAGACTAAGGCTAGAAATTGCATGCACCCCGGTGCACATAGGATCATGCATATTGGCATATTGTAGTTGCATTCCCCCTCAGTAAGTGATCCTCTTACTCCCATATTCCTTAGGCTCGACTAGGTGATCTTATCCGAGACCTCCATAAGTTCTCGTGAGCCGTGGATTCCGACACGGACATCAGGCCGGTTGTACCGTTCCACCCCTAAGGCTTGCATTTGCATACGCTGTGAAGGAATTAACCATAGTCAAACCAAAGTTTGGACCTTATTCCCTATAGGATGCCTATCTTGAGGGAATTAATCTTAATTCAAATCATTAAAAGGTTCACCCAAAACTTTGACAATAAAATACTTTCCATCATATTAACTAATCCTTCATATTGTTTGTGTTGTGTGGGCTTGTCCAAGCCCACTTGTGTTATTTTGTGTTGCATCCCCCATCATCCATATAGGTTTTATTGTTAGGCCCATTTATGCTGGTCCATTCTATGTGTCCATTTGTCTAGTCTCATTGTCCTAGGTTTCTTTTTATTTTTTTTCCTTTGCATTATTGAGTCAATCCCCCTCCTTGATCTTTGAGCCCTTACTTCTCTCATTGTATTTCCCTGATTTTCCTGTATAAAGTCTCCATTTGCCCTCATGACGCGCCATTTTTCTCCTATATATTACCCTTCTTCTTCTCTGTCTTCCTATTCCTGAGTAGACTCCTCTTTCCACGCGGGCCCATCTCCTCGTGGCCCTTCTGACCCACAAGCAATTCTTGTGGCCCATTTATCATCTGTCGCCTACCAAATGGACCCGGTCCAGGCCCAAAAACTCGCTGCTAATCACCTTAATGGGCCTCATTCTCATAATGGGTCCCATTCTCCTAGTGGGCCTTATTCCTTCAATGGGCCTCGCTCTTTTAATGGGCCTCATCCTTCTAACGGACCTCCATCTTCTACTCTTAATGAACCCCCTTTCTTTAGCGGGCCTTCTTATTCTCCTAATGGGCCCACTTCTTTTAATGGGACTGCTCCTCCTACCCATGTTGCCGTTGGCCCAATGGGTCCTCATTCTTATGATCATAATTCTTCCAGGCCCATGTATTCTGCCACTCCTATAATGGGCTTCCTTTCTTCTCAATCCGAATCCCTTTATCCAGCCCAATACCACAATCCTGGTCCAAATTCACACTCTCTTGCTTAGGCTGGCTTGCATTCTTCCCGATCTCTCCCCATTGAGGAGATGATTGCTCAAGCCCAATGCTAGCTTGATGAACTTCAGCGTCGAATTGATCCCCAAACTTCTTTGAGTGTCCCATTCGCATTCCGAGGTCTTCAGCTTCCACCGTGTTCACAAATTCTTGCTTATTGCCGCTATGGTGGAGTCGGTGACCCTTATGTGCACTTGAAGGAGTTTCTTTGCGAGTCGGCCCAATTCTGACATGACTAACACTTGATGGCTTACTTGTTTGGTCTGTCGTTAGAAGGCCCGGCTCGAGATTTGTTCTTTTCTCTTCCGCAAGAGCAAGTTGTGGATTTTCAAGTCATTCAAGAGAAATTTCTTCAGCAATATCAAGACCAGGTTGGGCCCAGGTATTCCATGGTTGACCTGGCCCATGAGAAGATGAAGCCCGATGAGGAGTTCTCTACCTTTGCCGACCGCTGGCGTCGCCTAGCCACGCAAGTCCCGGGGCATATTCCGGAGGGAGATCAAATCAAGATGCTCATCTTTAATACAATGCCCGAGTATCGGTTCATCTTATCCTTGAATGACATCACGTCATGGCAACAGCTTTATAGCTGAGCCAGCTTCATCCACCAACAACTTTTAGGTTCCCTTGACTCCGAGTCCCCTTCACCTTCTACGTCCACTCAGGCCTCTGGTTCAGGGAGTACTGGTGTTTGAGTCTTTGGTTTTGATAGTCCCACCCGTCATATGGTTCATTGCATGTTTCTTTCTTTTCGTTCTTCCCTCCATGCTTTCTTCATTGCACATCATTTCACACACCTTCCTACTATTTTTCACGCCCCTAGGGGTTTAAAAACCTCCTAGGTATCCCCCAGTCCATGTTAGTTTGTTCATTTTCATGCTCTTTTCTAGTTACTACACTTCATAGTTCTGATCTTGGGTTTTCTTTTGTGGTCTTTGTTGTACCATTGTGGTTTTGATGATGTCAGCACTATGACTAATCTGGTGTTGCATTTGTATAACTTTGTGGTTTTTATGATGTTACACTATGGATCATCTGCATTAGTCATACTTGTAAGGCAGGTCGGTGCATACATTCATTACATTGTTACATATTAACGTCGGTGCATTACATTGTTGAAGTCAGTGCATTTCATTGCTTAAAGTCAATGCATTGCTTAAAGTCAGTGCATGTCACTATTCGAGTGCATATAGGTCTGTGCATTTCAAGGTCAATGCATTCACTTACGTTCAGCACATTATGTCGAAGCATACTCATGGTTCAGCAGGCTAAGTTAGTGCACTTCGGTGTTTAAGTCTGTGTAAGGCCAAAGTTCGTGCACATCTTAGTTAGACTGCACAGCAAAGTCAGTGCATGTCACTGTACATGAGCATTTAGGTCTGTGCATTCTAGTCCGTGCACTGCCTTGGCAGATGTAAGTCGGTGCAATCTGTGTATCCAACTGGCATCATGTCGGTGCAACTCTTGTGTAGCACGATAGCCAAGTCGGTGCAAGATCGCACTGTAGAGATTACAGTGTATGCATATCTGACGTGTGCAACACTGTACTCGGTGCAATTTGCATTGTATGCATTCACAAGGTCGGTGCAACTCTTGCCGCTGCACGCAGGCCTACTCGGTGCATGGTCTGTTGAACGCGTAATAGAGTTGGTGCACATCTTGTGTGACCAAGCATAAGGTCAGTAAAACCTGTGTTGCTGCATGCAGAACAGATCAGTGCAACACTCGTTGTTGTATATCTGAGTCAGTGCATCTTTCATATTAGAATATGTGCATGTTTCGACTTGTGCTTAACAGAGTCCGTGCAGATCACTGTAGTATAGCTATGCATCTCGGTGCATTCTTTGCATCTTGCACATACCTTCTTCCTACTTTTCATCAATGATTGTGCATGTGTCTATATAATTACCTATGAAGTTTGTGCATGTCATGCAGTGTATGTGCATGTCTCATAATAAGTTCCCCAAGGTCCGTGCACATTAGTTCATATATTTCATCAAGTCTGTGCACACTTCATTCTTGTGCGATGCTAACTCAGTGCATATATCATCTTGTGTATACCCTACGTCTATGCATACGGTCTGTGCACGCTTTCACGCTAGTTGTTACAAGGTCCGTGCACATTTCATTCTCCTGTATACATAGTCCATGCTGGCTGCACCTTGTGCATAATGGGGTCAGTGCACATCTCATTTTTGCATATAGTAGGTCCGTGCATGTTTTTATAAGGTCTGAGCATATGAAGGATGAATCTCATGGCTATAACATGCTTGACAAACTGCTTTGTAACCTATTGACAGGTGTCTAAGTCACAATTGGAGCATGAGTTCGTGAGGACAGCAGAACCAATAATTGGCATGTGATCCAAGGCGGATCATCCCTGGAAGAAGCTGCCACGTGGATGTTGACACCCGTTTTATGACCGATAAGTCGAGTCATCTCCTTGTTTATTCTATGTGATGCTCCAAGTTATTCATTCCTTTGTTGAGTCTCCTTCATCAGTCTGAAGCTTATTTCATGGGTCTTAGCTCCTTGGTTGAGTATGGTTCCACGATTTCTCGTTTGATGAAGCTTAGCAAGTTTTCTTATCATTTGGATCCTCATTGTTTCTAACGGTCTGCACCTGGGGCGTTACGTTCATCTAACGCATTGTCCTTGGACTGTTACATCTTGAAGAGTCCTACAACTTAAGGCTTTGTTTCAATCCTTATCCTTTGGCCTATCCATTGAGTATAACGGACTGTCGTGCAGCCGTTACTTCCCTCTAACGCGTTCATCCTTGGCCGTTACTTTCATTCAAGAGTCCTATTGTTTTGATCTACTTCCGTTGATCTTATCTCTTTTGAGATAAGGTTGAATGTGACGGTATCCCTCTAATGTGTTATTTGCCTGTGACGGTCTGTCGAGCAGCCGTTACATCCAACAGAGAGTCCCGGCAGTTCAGGTCTTTTCTCTACTACTCCGTGGTCGAGATAAGAGTTTGATATTGTGATTTCTCTTCCAAATCTGATCCTCAGAACCTTCTGTTTGTTTCTATGGACTCTTGATGATATTATCTTCGAGAGTTTGCTAAGAGTTATCCTCTTTTCTTCCTGGATTATCCTCTGCTCGACTAGAGATTTTGAGGGCCTATAAATAGCACCCTTAACATCATGGCCCAAAAGAGGAAAGATCTGGAGTTTACGTCGAAGTGCTGCCGCATCCTGGAGCCACATCCAACCAAGGAGAACTGTTCCCCAAGTCCATCTGCTTCACGGTGAAGGGAGTATTCGTTTCATTGTGTTTGAGTTTCCATTATTGTCACACTTGTGTTCTTTCTTCCTCCTTCTCAAAGCATTGTCCCTTTTCTTTCTTCCACATTCTACATCTATTCTCATCATCTAAACATCTTCCTATCTTTTAAAACACCCAGAGGGGTTAAAAAACCAAAACTTCCCCGGTACTTCCCTTTCCTTTTGAATGGTCTTAATTTCTTTATGAATTGATACTACGCTTGTCTAAAGGGCTAATCTGGGTTTGTTTTCTTGTGTTTCACGTTCTTTGGCAGGTTTACAGGTTCATTAAATGAGGCCCAAGTCTTCTGGCCGGCTGGAAGATTTGGAGTTCAAAGAGTTCACAAGTTGCTTCTGCAGGTGCTCTGACGGTCTTGAGAAGACGCGTCAGGTTCATATAACGGTTCATCAGGCGACCGTCACACTCCTGTGACGCACAGGGTCTGGACCGTTACATTCAAGGCTGATCTGTAGATTTCACTGGTTTCACTCTCTCGTGGGCGGGTGCTTCATCCACCTATTTTCAAGGTATTTTCAAGTCTTTGACTTGTGTTTACTTTGGTAGCGATCACGTTCTTTCTTAGTATTGGGCATTAGCTTTCTTTTTCCCACTTCATATTCCTTTGCTTTTTCCACCCACGCGATGTGTTTTATTTGCTTTTGCTCCACGCCCCGGCGTGTGTTTTTCTTTACTTTCTTTAGATTAGTTTGATTGAGATAGCATTGCCCATGCTAGAGCTTGTTTGGATTGCCTAGGTTCATGGTTTACATGTCCTTGGGTTGATTGAGATCATTGTTTTTTTCTTATCATCTCTATCATACATCACAAACCCATAAAAAGAAGGAAGCAAATAAATAAACAGATAATTTTTGGCGATCACGGTGGGACGACTTGTGCCAATCGTGTTTTGAACTCTGTTTTATACCTGCCATCATTTCCTTGTGTGGTTTTCCCCGGATTTCCCTTCTATTTCCCTGCTGTTTCTGGTTCCCTGGCTCCTCTGACGGTCCTGGTTCCCTGCGTTACATTGATTCTGGCGGTCTGGTCTTTGACCGTTACATACTTCTGACGCGGGTCTCATAGACCGTTATATACTCCAGACAGGTACACATCCCGAGGTGCATTTTCTTTCCGCGGTTTCTGTTGTGATATTCTTGCTTGGGTGTTATCTGACTTCCTCCTTGGTTGGTTCACATATCTACATCATTGTGTGCATAATTGTTTGCTAGATTCTAGATTAGAATTTGCATGCTCGGTTAGGACGGAGTGCCGCTAGACCAAGGAAAAGGGTAGCTTTTGGCCCGATTATTCGGAGAATGTCGGTTGTGCAGCATGATACAGCTTTAGGTGCCTACCGTTGAGTGGCGAGAATTGAATCTCCCCTCGATGGTTGACAACCATATAGGCCCCACCTTCGTAGACCCTATGTATCACATAAGGACCTTCCCAATTAGGATTTAGCTTTCCTTTTGGGTTGGACGCCATGACTTCTCTTTTCTTGACCATGACAAGGTCACCTTTCTTAAATTCTCGTCCTTTTACGAGTTTGTTGAATGCAGTGGCCATGCGGGCCTGATACATCTGGATATTCTTCTGAGCTTGGAGGCGCCTCCCCTCCAATTCAGCCAGTTCTTCTAATCTTCTTTCTATATTAGTCTGTTCGCCAGGGGCTAGGTCATATTGGACCGCCACTCTGAGTGACGGGACTTCCAGCTCTAGTGGAACTACTGCCTCCGAGCTGTACACCAATGAGTATGGTGAGCACCCTGTAGGTGTTTTGAAGACGGTGCGGTATGCCCATAAAGCTTCGTACATTTTCTCTTCCCAGTCCTTCTTGTTGGAACTGACGACTTTGGCCAGCAATGTACACAAGGTCTTATTAAAAGCTTCTGCCAATCCGTTTGCCTGTGGATTGTAGGGCGTGGAGGTTCTCCATTCAATCTTGTACTTCTCGGCAAGCCGATAGATTTTCTGATTTCTGAAATGACTTCCATTATCAGATATTATTCGGTTGGGGATCCCGAACCGGAAGATAATGTTTTGCTTGATGAATCTGGAGACCAGCTCACCAGTCACTTCTCTTAATGCTATAGCTTTCGCCCATCGGGAGAAGTAATCTGTTATGGCCAGTATGTACTTATGTCTGGCCGAGGAAGTTGGCAATGGCCCGACTACATTAGTTCCCCATTGTGCAAACGGCCAGCTAGGGACTGTAGGGTGCAGAACGGCAGGTGGCCTTCTAGGCACAACAGCATGCTCCTGACATTTCTGGCATGACTTTGCAAACTTGCAGCAGTCTTCAAACATGGTGGGCCAGTAGTAGCCCAGCTTCTTAATCTCTATCTTCATCTTTGGACCGGCCTGGTGGGCACCTGCTGTCCAAGCATGTGTTTCTTTCATTGCTTGCCAAGCTTCCTTAGTAGACAGGCAGCGGAGCAAAATCTTCTTACGTGCATCTGCCATTATTCGGAATGGAGTTCCATTTCTGAATTCATAAGAATCTTTGATCCTTAGAAGTTTCATCTTTTCTTCTCTTTTCTGCGGCAGCTGTTGGTGTAAAAACCATTGTAGCAGGTGTTGTCTCCAATCAGATGCCTGTTTTGTACTGATCGTGGAGACTTCTTCTTCTTCGGGGCACTCTTCTAGCATGCTGGGGACCTACCGCCGATTTATAACAATAATGTTCAGTGTTTCATTTGGTGGGACTGCTATTGAGCTGGCTAGCTTTGCCAGTGCATCAGCTTGGGCATTATGTCCACGGCCCACATGCTTGAGCTCAATATGATAGAATTTCGCCATGAGGCGCACAGCTTTTTGGTGGTAGGGGTTCAACTCCGGCTTTCGCACTTCGAACTCCCCTTGGATTTGCTTTATTATCAACATTGAATCCCCGAATACCTGAAGCATCTGGATACCCATGTTGAGGCTTATACATAGCCCGATTATCAGAGCTTCATATTCGGCTTCATTATTGGTGCAGGGCTTGTTTATAGAACATGAAGTATGCACAACCTCCCCTTCTGGTGATCTTAGCACAATACTGGCTCCGGCCCGTATTCTGGTCTTTCCATCGGAGTCCGTCTCTGTTCTAGATGCTCCATCAAAGAATAGCTGCCACATAGTTGACTGAGCCTGGTAGGCTTCTAGTGTCTCATCATCGGGTAACTCAGTCCCCAACATATCATTCTCTGGCACAGGATGCTCTGTGAAGAAATCGGCCACGGCCTGTCCTTTTATTGCCCTCTGGGGTATATATGTGATATCGAATTCCATCAGAATTACCGCCCATTTGCCCAACCAGCCTTTCAGTACTGGCTGAGTCAATATGTATTTGAGTGGATCTGCTGCAGATATTAATCTGATTTCATGCGACAGCATATAGTGCCGGAGCTTTTTAACGGCAAAGACTAGTGCCAAGCATGTCTTTTCTATATAGGTGTAGCTTTCTTCAGTTCTAATCAGCCTCCGACTCAGGTAGTATAGAGCCTGCTCTTTGCCTTCTTCATTTATCTGTGCTAGCATTGCCCCCAGGGAACAGTGTGTGGCTGCAATGTACAGTATCAGGGGTCTACCCTTAATAGGTGCCCCCAGCACTGGAGGGGTCTTGAGATATTCTTTCAGCTTCTCAAAGGCTTCCTGACAGCCATCGTCCCAGAGGAACGGTACATCTTTCATCATGAGCTTGTGAAAAGGGTGGCATCTCCCCGACAGATTTGATATGAATCGTCGGATATAGGCCAAACGCCCTCGTAGAGATCTCAGCTCGTGGAGATTCCTTGGTGGAGGGAGCTCCTGGATAGCTTTAATCTTGGATGGGTCGATCTCAATGCCCCTATGACGGACAATGAACCCAAGGAATTTTCCACTGGACATGCCGAAGGCACATTTCATAGGATTCATCTTGAGTTCATATTTGCGCAGCCTCTGGAACACTATCCTCAGGTCTTGCAGATGATCTTCTCTTCTGCTGGTTTTCACCACCAGGTCATCAATATAGCACTCTACCTTCTTGAAGAGCAAATCATCAAAGATCTTTGTCATAGCTCTCTGATAGGTAGCGCCGGCATTCTTAAGGCCGAACGGCATTCTTTTATAATGAAATATCCCCTTCAGGGTGCGGAATGCAGTGTGCACTCTGTCTTCTTCAGCAATCCAGATCTGGTTGTATCCGGATGACCCATCCATGAATGACAGAGCTTCATGGCCAGTGGTTGCATCGATCATGACTTCAGTGATCGGCACTGGGAAATCATCTTTCGGGCAAGCCTTATTCAGGTCCCTGAAATCTACACATATTCTGATCTGCCCATTTTTCTTCTTCACGGGCACTATATTGGCCAGCCATGTAGTGTACTGGTTCTCTTCAACAAAGCCCACATCAATCAGCTTATCAACCACTTTGTTAATCTGATTTATCAGTTCGGGGCGCATTCTCCTGGAAGGCTGCTTCACAGGGCTTGCCTCTGGGTTTATCGCGAATCGGTGCTGTGCCACATCGAAACTCAGTCCTGGCATTTCATCATACGTCCATGCGAAGCAGTTTCAGAATTCTTTTAAAAACTGAATATAATGTTCTTTGACAGCTGGCTCCAGCAGTGCACTGAGGAATGTCGGCCTTGGCTCATCTGCTGACCCCAGATTTATTTCTATCAGCTCATCGACGGTGGCTTGGCCTCCGTCTTCAACCTCGGGCGGGGCTTCTTGCAAATCAATAAAGCCTCCCGGGATATAATCTTCTTCATTCTCATGATTTTCTGTTTCATCACATGGATCATCAGCAGATGCTGGTGCATCGTATAAGGCCAATATGGTCGGATTCTGTTCAGTCTGCCCCGAGGACGTGACTGGCTCAGCGGAAAACTTTGAAGTGGAGTCTTCTGTGCTTAGAGGCTCTTCTGATGTGGGCTCCCCTGAGAGGTCATCATTATGTAGAGCTCGGAATTCTTCTAGAATGCGTCCAAACTCCAGGCACTCTTGCAGCTCTCTGGCTACTTGATCTTCATCCGGGGTTCCCGTATCAAATTGTGCTTCGGCCTGGATCAGGTCCTCTTTGCAAGATGGATTCTCCCAGCACCAACCCTTCTTAGTCTCATCAGACATCCTCGGCTCCGGCTGGTTGTCTTGGACTTCATTGTCTGTTATGGATTGATACATAATTTCTTCATCTTCAAAGGGGTATTGATCATATCCCACTTTAGGGGGATCTTCATTCTGGTAGAAGGCAGAGATGACATCCACCTCGGCTTCATAGTATTCTTGCAGGGTATAACCTAGTCCCGGGTGCTGTGTGATCTTCCTCAGTTCCTTGCTATCTCGAGGCGGATCCCATAGCTCCTTGAATGCTTTCTTCTGAGCAGTAGGCTGCATCGATGGCATTTGCATCTTGGAGAACATTTGTGAAACCCGTTGGGTAGTATAATCCAAGCCTGTAATCGGTACCATCAGGTTTGCAGCTTCTTCAGGGGCCATACAGTCTTGATCATCTTCTTCGACTGGCTCCCCGGTGTAGAATATAATAGGGGGTTCGCAGAAGCGAGGGATTTCCATAGTCTTTAGTGGCAGCACCGTCTGGTATTCTATGCTGGCTATGGGCTTGACTAGACCCTAAGGAACTTCCACCGATGTGTATTTTTCTTTCATTTTTTCTTCAGTATCATCTGGGTGTATGCCAGGAGGAGTGATCCGAGCAAAATCACCAGCATAAGAGATGTGAGATACTCCATGCTTTTTAATGTAGCCTTTTGGCGGCGGCGGAGACCAGTTTCTTGTCTTCGTCGCCGGCTTTTTCTGGCTGACCACAGCTTCTTTTCCTTTATCCTTTTGTGACACCTCAGTGTAGTAGGATGCATCGAGCATATGGCACTCGAACACTTCGAAGGGATGTAGGTCAGCAAACACCCTTTCTTCTTTTCCTTCATGGCAGTATTTTATGCATTGGTGTAGTGTGGATGGCACTATCTGATATTCGTGCAGCCACGGTCTTCCCAGCAGGGCCTTATACGTGGTGTTGGAGTCCATTACATAGAATCGTACCACGGTAGTGAGGTCGCCCAGTGTAAGGTTGAAATCAGCCACCCCCAGAGGTGTTTCACATTTCTGATTGAACCCTGCAATCTTCATATCTCTGACCTTGGTAAGCTGCAGGTCGAAGTAGTATTTCTGATAGATGCGATAGGGAAGGATATTTACAGCAGCCCCGGGATCTATCAGTATCCTGCTCAGCGACTGACAGTTCAGGGAGCCCCTCATATACAGCGGTCTGTTGTGACCGATATTTGGGATTAGCATATCATCTTCCGTGAAGGTGATCGATGACCCAGCATTCACTTCTGCCAGGAGTGCTTCACATTGTGCCGGAGACTACAGGGCATCCACGATTGCTTGGCGAGCTTCTTCGCTCAGAGAGAGAATTTCCCAGATGGAGAATCTGGTAGGGAGCTTCTTCAGTATTTTCATGACTCGACTGCCCACCCGGACATTAGATAGTCTCATCTCCTCTGCCCATCGGGGTCTTGGAGGTTCATGTGGTGCCTGTGGCCTTTGCTGCCCAGTCCCAATTTCACCTTCTTCATCGGTCTCCCGGAAGGCTTCTTCCGTAGCGACTGCCCCTGGTTTTGCTAGAGGGTTACTTTCTTCATTTTCTTCATGCTGTTTCTGCTTTCTAGCTGCTGTCTGCTGGCATTTTTTGCTTTTAGCTGGAGCAGTATGAGCCGGTTGCTCATTCTCTAAGTTGGACAGGAACTCCAGGAATGAAGGGGCTTCATCTGCCTTCTTCTTGTCTTGGTACAGACTGGCAGGGGGAGGAACCTGGGCACCTCGTATCTCTGGTTCCAGGATTTGATAGGGTTGCTCCCCTCTGAACATAATATTATGGTTGGATGGTGGTGGGCGCCCCCATCTTCTCCCAGAACGTGTTGCATGGGCCGAGGTGGAGGCTTCGGCATGGTTAGCTTCTAGCGGGGCGTCGGATGCTTCTGGCTCATCATCCTCCCCGGGCAAGGAAAAGAGTACCGACAGAGTGTTACATTGTACTGTCGTGACCTTCTTTCCCTTCTTGGACTTGGGTCGCCTCCTCTTCTTCTGGGAATTTGGCTTTGCTAGCTCCTGCCCCCAGAAGGGTTCATTCTCAGCTTTTTCTTGTTCTGCCTCTGGCTGCTCTTTGATTTTCAATTCTTCGAGCTGTTCCCAGGGTATGCAGTCTTTCATCAGCAGATGCTTGGGTTTCTTCTGCTCGTACTCATCAAGCTCATTAATATATTGCTGCAGACGCCTGGCTGCAGGGCTTACTTCTTTATGTGTAGGGAGGGGAGTTTGTCTCCTCCGGTTGTGAGTAGGGATCCGGATGACCGGTCCAGTCTCAGTTGTATGCCATATTGGCTTTATCGGAGGCGGCTCGGGCCTTGGGGTAACACCCCGGATAACTGCTCCGCTGGTACTGGCTGCAGGAGTCTTCTTTTTGCTTTTTATGGGTATCATCTGCCATCCTTCCTGATCTTTCTGTGGGGTGAGGAAGCAAGCTTCATAGGTGTGCTTGGTGCATTCTTCAACGGCTTCCTTGGGCAGCTGTTGGTAGACTGAGATCATATTGGCAGCCATTCTCCAGGGTGGAGGCTCATGTGGATGGGGCGGCTTTACCTGGTAATCTCCCAGCTGCAGCTCACCTTTCTTGACCATTCCTTCCATGATATCTTTAAAGACATAACAATCTTCAATTGCGTGCCCCAGCGCACGGTGAAATGGACAGAACAGCGGATCATCTTTCTTTGCTGCATCTGCTTGTCTTTTGGGTTCAGGCAATGTTACCTTATTGAACTTGTATGCCCAGTTGAACAGTGCGGCCGTCTTATCTTTTGGGAAGGAATATGCTTTTCTTATCTTGTCTCTCAGAGAGACTTTATCTTTTCTTTCTGCTGTATCTGCCAGCGGGGGAGCTTCATCTGCCCCTTTCTTCCCCTTCTGTTGCTCGAAGGTTCTGAAATCGACGGTGTTGGCCTCAGAGTGTGATGGCCGTCGCTCATTGGATTTTCCCTTCGGCATGGTGGGGACATTGGCGGTCAGACGCTTGGACAAGAACATCTCGACTTCTGCCACTATATTGTTCAGTCGGTCAAACGTTCTGACATCTGCACCGATCATTTTTTCTAGCACCTCCCTCCTGAGGCTCTGCTTGCATATTTGCACCGCATCTTCTTGATGAGGAGGTCTTCGGCATCTCATGGCTAAGTTCCTCCACCTTTTGATGTAGTCCAGTGCAGTTTCATCTTGCGTCTGCTTGGTTGCATATAGCTCTGCTATCGTGATTTCCCTTTCCGTGACATGAAATCTGTCGCAGAATTTTCTCTGCATATCAGGCCAATCAACCACTGACCCAGTTGGCAGGCTTGAGTACCATTCAAAGGCCAACCCAGTGAGGGATGAGCCAAAGAACTTGAGCAGATAAGCTTCATCGACTGCTAGGTCGCCCATGATTGTAGTGTAGTAGGCTATATGCTCCCTAGGGGAGCCTTGGCCATTAAATTTCTCGAACTTCGGCGGCTTACTGACGCCTGGGGGTAGTCTCTTGGCAGCATACTGGGGAGGATACGGTACCTTGTACACATCATAGGTACCAGCATCACCACTAGTCTTTTCTGACAGCTTCATTTCCACAATTCTTTCAATCATCTGCTTGTGGGCTACAGCTGGATCTATGTCTTCTGGAAAGAAGTGAGCTTGTTGCTGGCTGTGAGGAGTTGTCACCACAGTGGCGCGCAAGATGGGCGCGGTAGGCTGTGTCTGAGACACAGAGGGCTGAGCTGCTGTTTGCTGTGGAACAGGTTGGCTCGGTGTCTTGCCCTTATCAGCTAGGAGAGGGTTAGCTGGGATAGCCGTCTCTGCTGAGCTGGATGTCTGCCCCGCAGGTTCAGCTTGCTTTGAGACTGATGTAGCTTCATGTCTCTCATTGAGCTGCCTTCGGAGAGCACTGATCTCCTGCTGGTATCTTCTGAACATCATCTGGACCATAGGATCCAAGGCTGATGGGATTTGCATATCTTCAGAAGTCCCTTCAGCATCCTCAATAAGGGGATTGTCCTCATCCTCTGTCGTCACCACATTGACTGTCATGGTGGTGATCTTGCGGGCTTCATCATATTTCTTCATCTTATCTTTTGCGGCCTGGCCTCTCCTTGTGACAGGGCCAGGTCTAGTAGCCAACCTGAGCAGTTCATCTGGCCGAGTTGGTAGTATATCTTGCCCCCTGGCAAGTCCAGCCATGTTGCAGGCGAAGATTTGCATTTTTTCTTTCCGCCTGTAGACCTTTCTTTTCACCTGGTCAGGATATCTGAGCCGGTCAAAGACCGATATTCTTTCTTTGGCTTCTCCCCGGTACAGGTCTTCTTTGTCATATCCGGCCCTGAGACCTTCTTCATAGTGATTTGAATCGGAGGAAGAGGCTCCGATCATCGTTTCTCGAAGTGTTTCTTCTTTTTCTTCACCTCCGGTGCCCAAGGCACGGGATAGTCTTTGTTGACCGAGGGCAGAGCTCCCCAGGTAGTGGAAGTAGTCTTGGACTATCTGCTTCATCTCTTCAGAATTGTGCCTCTGTGGCTCAGGTTGGAGCATTAGTCTTTCCTGGCTTCTCTGCTGATAGGCCAGTCTTGTTACCTGAGCATTCAAATGCTCGGCTTTGGAATATTTGAACAAGTCGGCCTGTCTGGCACAGGCCCTCGGTCTTCTTGGGATGGCGACCGTGACTGGTTCGCTCGTTCCCACATTGCCGTTTCGGCAGCAGTTGACAGCAGCATCATATTTCTTTCTTTGCCATCTTCTGCCCCCAGCCCTGGGACGGATGACAGTAAGGTCTTCCTTGCTCTCATCCCTTCTGCCCCTCATCATGGGGCGAGCAGCAGTCAAATTTCTTTCTTCATCATTTCTCTCATTTCTTCTGTCCCAGGCTTTGGGGCGAGGAGCAACAGCATTTCTTGTCTCTTTTCCCTCTCTTCTTCGGCTTTCTGCCCTGAAGCGGGCAACAACATCTTCAGCAGCCTTCTCCTCATCTCGAGCTGGAACCCAGCTCTGAATCCTCTTCGGTCGCCAGACCTGTTTGTATTTCACTGGCTTGGGTGCCAGCGGCTTCCTCTCAGCAGCCTCCCAATTGGCCTGCCTGGCGGCCAGAGTCTGGAATCTGTTGGCAGTGGGCACCATCGAGATGATCACGTCCGGCTTGACCTCCCTTGGGCAACCATTCATGTTTGCCCGGACACCTCCAATCATCATGGTCTTTCCGGAGTTGGAAAGACGACGGTCAACAGCATCATACCGGCTCCTCCGGTTGGTTCTTCTCCCCTTCTGAGCAGCAGCAGGGACCAGGCCCCTTTTTTGGACATGATGGACGTAGCAGGCAACGACCGTGGGGACCGTTTTCTCTGGTAAGATATTCTTCTGGTCAGTGATCTTCACCGGGGCACTTGCAGCAGTGCCTTGCTCATTGTCATCGACCTGCAGAAGGTCAGTGAAGACGACGCCCAAGCAGTTGGGCAGCCCCACGGCAGGCGGCATCGATCCGAATGCGAGAGGTACCGCCAGGTAGCCTTCTCGCACATGCATGTCAATCGGCTGCTGGTCGAAGCAAACGGACATGATTCCGGCTGTCATTGTAGATTCCTGAAAATAAGGAAAGTACACAGAATCAGAATTTTGAGGGGGGCCCGCTGGGCCTCCTACTTTAGCGTAAAGATGAAGGGAGACTAAGTCCCACCGGGCGTGCCAGACTTGTGGACGCGGATTTTTATTTATCATCCTCTTATTTAGATCTTATCTGGTTATTATTTATTGATTTATTCGTTTGTTGGTTTATTGGCGTGCCAGTCACCGGGGTGACAATTTTATTGTGCGCTCGATCTGACGTGGTCAGTCGATTGTGAAGTCCGAGTCAGGACCAGAAGTCCGTCATACCCTGAATGCTATGACGTTAATTACGTCCTCCCTAAGGAGGACAACCCTTGATTAAACGCTAAGATAGGAGGAGGACATCGGTAACACCACATGCTCAAAAGAAACGGAATTCATTCGTTTGCAAGACGCTAAATGGATTAGACGAAGCAGGGGTTCGTTATCTTAGGGGATAGCTCCGACGGCATATTCCCACCGGCTTGAACTATGCCAAGTGGGAAATAGGAAACTGCCCATGCGGTGGCAGAGTAGGATCCGGAAAAGATCGGTCATAATTGACCCGGAGTCCGAATGGGGACCGGCGTGACATGGCACGCTCCATGTGGGTGCGATGGCACATCTATACCCCCCTTGGAGGGACCATCGGAGGGCATGCAAAGGCATAACTCCGTGGGCCGACGGGGTTGAGAGGGAGAACATCACAGTTACCCAATAGGATATGCATAAATTTCGGCAGCATGTCCGCTCAACTTGGATTATGCCAAGAGAGAATAGGTCATCATCCACGGAATGCCGGGATGACGACCGAACGAGGATGGGCACCGGGCCCCGGGACATCGCTTGCATTTATACCATCGATTAATATCCCCTTTAAGCCCCTCAGAACTCATGTAACGACATGGCCCTTTGGGTTCATAAGGGTGAAATCCGGATCGGGAATGAGGACTGTAGGGGAGGTCTTCCCCATTACTGTGTCTTCTCAAGGCATCCATGACGATCTCTGAACATCCCCGGGGCCTATGTCTGAAGAGATCAGAAGGTTGACAAATGGTAGTGCAGGGATGGTCCCCTGACTGGGCTTCAATTGGCCAAGAAGAAGGGTCTCGGCGATGGCTTTAGTTGGCCGAAAGGGGGCTTCTCGGCGTGGGTTTATTGGCTTAAGAAGGGGATCTCGGCGTGGCCTCCTCAACCAAAAAAAGGGGGATCTCGACGGTGGCTTCCCGGCGTGCTCCTGGCCGCGCCGAGAAGGTGGCGCCGGGAGCATGTAGACTGGGGGGGTTTGAATGGCAGGTGAGGGGTCTCGGCGTGGAGCTTCCCGGCGCGCTCCTGGCCGCGCCGGGAGCCTGGCGCCGGGAGGCTTGCATGGAGGCTCACTTGAAAAGGGTTTGAATGGCAGGGTTTGTCGTTTAGCTGGAGGGAGAGGGTCTCTCGGCGGGACAGCTCTCGGCGGGGAATTTTGCACGCCGAGAAGGTGGATTTGCGGAAGGATTTCAGGGTTTTTCAGAGCTCAAACGGTACTCTGTTTCTGGGATTCCTGGGCTTTCTGACTGTGATTGAAGCCGGATTTGAAGTGCAGGAGGGGGATTTCAAGGATGCTTCTGTTAGGAAGGGCCAAGGGGGATCTGGAAGGTAGAATCGACGGAGAATCGAGACTATCATCTGGATCTTTGAAGACTTCATTTATTTCTGCCGCCGGCCGTCTGGGGATCAAGAGATGACTGTCTCTGATCCCCGGACGAACCTAATGGCATCTAAAAACCGGTGACGGAGGAACCTTTATCGCCGAAACTCCAGACCCTAGTCATCAAAGGGGTTAGAATGGAGGGTCGAGAGATCGAAATCGTCATTCGTTAGAATCCGAGGGATAGCAGTGGTCTGACATGTCCTCTCGTATAGCCAGCAGTTCAGGAATCCAAGAGATTGATGTCTCTGGTCCTGAACGGCACAAGGAGGAGGCTTGAGGGGCCTTGTAAGAAAGCTCGCACGGACACGAGGGATTTGCCATTGAGGCAGGAAGAGGGGAGGCGACAGAACCCAGTAACCTATTAGATAAGGTTAGGGGTTCTGTTCCTACACCTCTGCAGAGGAGGTTCGTATGAACCATTAGCCATTTCCCATAAACGATGATCATACGAGGGGGAGCGGAGAGCAGATATTTCAACCAAAGGGGGGCAAACCTCTTAATCAGTAGATCCCCGAATGGGTCTCATTGATACTTCATTACATTGCTCGAAGCTTTACACAGACTGTAAAAGAGAAATGCAAAGTGGAGAGACAGACGGAGCTCGAGACCTAAACCTCGCTAACTACGTCTGATAAATCGAGAAGAAAACTCGCTAGATTACATCGATAGAAAGAAAAGATAGCGTGGGGAGGGCGGAGCATTGACTCCTCTCCCTCCCCGGGACAGCCCACCTGAAGCTTGCTTCCTCTTCTCTTCTGCTTCTTCTCTTCTCTCAGCCGAGGGAGACTCTCTCTCTACTTTTTTTCTATTCTTCTATCTTCTCTTTTCTTCTTATCTTCTCTTTTGGTGGCTCTCTCTTTTTCTGTTCGTCCCCCCCTCAGTCGGTCCGCTCGCCAGCCATGCATCTGTTCGAAGGGAGAGGGTTTTTATACCCGTTTCCCCCCTTCTCAGCAGGCTTCATCTCGGCGCGCCTCAAATGGGGCTTCCCGGCGCGATTGCAAGTAGCTCTCGGCGCCCTCTTTTGGGCTTCGGCAAGTGGCTCTCGGCGCCATCTTTTGGGCTTCGGCAAGTGGCTCTCGGCGCCATCCTTTGCAGGCCCAATTAAAGCTTTTTAGCCACCTTCACAGGCCCATTTGGGTCTTTCAAGGGCATCATTACCCAAAAGGGGTCTTCCATTGGTGACACAGCTTGTATCATTATTAAGGTTTTCATCAGTCCGTAGACAGGGGTCTCATCAGTCCGTAGACAAGGGTTTCATCAGTCCGTAGACAGGGGTTTCATCGGTATTGCCATCTGAATGGTGACAAAACCGGGTATTATCTTATCGACACCGTCACTCGAATGGTGACGAGCTCGGACATCAGCTTTAGTCTGGGAAGACCTCAGCCGGGTATATAATCTGTGGAGACGATTCCTCTTGTGTTCTGACTTTGCAAAAGCCTTTGCAATCTTCATCTGCCGGTACCGGCTTCATCTTCATCTCATATTACATATGTCAGTAAGCCGACATCTGACTTACCCTGACATATCATCCGTGGATTCTTGGACGAAACGGTAGTACAGCTCTCATTAAAGGGCTGGAAGGTCTCATCAGTCGAGTGACTGCTGCTTTATCAGTGCTGCCGTCTGAGTGACATTGGCACCGGGCATCAGCTTTGCCGACAAGGGTTTTAGCCGGGTAGACAGTTGATGAGCTTCATCATTGGTCTTTCACTGTTGGTCCGACCCTCCTTTCAACTATGTTTTCACCCTTGTTCATTTTCCAGGTGTCAACATGGCCTCAACTTGGCCATTACCTTGAGGGTAGTATGGTGATAAGTGATGCAATGAAATATTAAATTTCTTACAGAGGTCCTGAAGTTCTTGAGACACAAATTGGGGCCCATTGTCGGTGACGATATCACTTGGCACTCCAAACCACGAGATGATGTTCTTGAGGATGAAGCGGCATACTGTGGTGGCTTTGATTTCCGCATAAGCTTCAGCTTTCGTCCACTTGGTGAAGTACTCCGTAGCCATCAGGATGAAGGACTTTTGTTTGACTTGAGAGTTCGGATCACCTAGTGGGCCTACAATATCAAAAGCCCACATGGAGAATGGCCAAGGAGCAGAAAGAGGATGGAGAGAAGAAGCCGGAGCATGGATTTTATCGGCATGAAGTTGGCGTTGAAGACACCTACGGACATAGGTGGAACAGTCTTCTTCTAGGGTTGGCCAATAATAGCCCTACCTAAGAATCTTCTTCGCCAATGCCTGCCCATTAGCGTGCCCTCTGCACTCACTCGCGTGAGCTGCTTCAAGAACTTTCCAAGCCTCATCGTCATCTAAACATCTCATTAGAACTCCATTGAGAGCCCACCTGTATAACTCTCCAGCAATAATCGTGTATTTGCCCGCGACTCTTCTAATGGCCTTGCACTGCTCAGCATTGGCCGCCTCTGGGAAGGATCCATCCCTGCAATACTGCTCTATCTCGTGGTACCACGGTGGTTCCTCTTCTTCTATGATCTCCTCAAGCTCAGTCAATGAAACTTCTTTCAAATTTTCCCTCTCGGCTTTCCTTTCTATAGACTTCCTAAGGTTGTCGAACCAAGGATCCTGAAGAGAGGGAGCGTCCATCCGCTGGACCACAATGGTCTTAGTGGAACGACTAAGCGGGAAGGAAAGGGAAGAAGCAAGTGAGGCTAAAGCATCAGCAAGGATATTCTGAGAACGAGGAGTGAGAATGTAAATGAGCTTCCGGAACTGCCTAGCCAAGAGCGTGACCAAATCTTGATATGGCTTGAGTTTAGGGTCACGGGTGCGGTAAGTGGAAAGAACTTGACGTAGCACCAATTGAGAATCTCCTATGATGTTTAGGTATCACGCGCCCATGAGGTAGGCGTGTTTCAGTCCAGCAAGGAGAGCCTCATACTCGGCTATGTTATTAGTGGCAGGAAACGAGAGCTGGTAAGCGATAGGGATGGTTACTCCTTCTGGAGTCAGTAGAACGGCGCCGATTACATGGCCCTGAGAATTGAGAGCACCATCGAAGTGAAGAGGCCAAAAGGGAACATGAGTAAGTACAACCAAGTGCTCATCGGGAATTCGTCTTGAATTAAATCAGAGCGAGGGATAGGAGAATGAGCAAGATGTTCAGCAATCGCATATCCCTTGATCGCTTTTTGAACAACGAAGGTGATATCAAATTGGGAAAGGAAGCTCTGCTAGTGAGCTAATCTGCTAGAAAGGACGGGTTTTTCTAAGAGGTAACGGATTGGGTCCATTCTAGAGATCAACTTAACCTCATGGGCAAGGAAATAGTGCTTGATCTTCTGAGCTACCCACACTAGCGCTGCACAGGTCTTCTCCATGGCATATACTTAGATTCAACTGTATTGAACAATCTAGACAGATAGGATGCTGCCATTTCTCTCCCTTCATCATCCACTTGAGCCAGGACAGCTCCTAGGGAGTCCTCAATTATAGATATGTATAAAATCATGGGTTTACCCGGGACAAGAGGTTGTATAACCGGGGGATTAGATAGATAAACCTTAAGATCTTCATAGTCCTTTTGACACTGTTCATTCCATTCAAATTTGGCTCCCGCCTTCAACAATTCATAGAATGGGTGACATCTTTACGAATGTTGAGATATAAATCTTCTAATGAATTGCAAGCGCCCAATCAGCCCTCTAAGTTCAGTGATGTTCTTAGGCGGCGACATTTCCATGATGGCCTTTGCTTTATTCGGATCAATTTGAATCCCCCGTTTACTAACTATGAACCCTAGCAATTTCCCTGATGTAACTCCGAACACACATTTCTTTGGATTCATCTTCAGCTTATACTCCCTAGCCCTTTGTAACACCTTGGCTAAAATGGCGGGGTGTTCTTCTTTGGACCTCGACTTCACCGGGATATCATCCACGTAGGCTTCCAAGTACACATGCATCTTGTCGTGGAAGATGGCCATCATTGCCCGTTGGTACGTGGCACCTGCATTCTTCAATCCAAATGCATAATGACATAGCAGTATGTACCCCATGGCGTGGTGAAAGAGGTCTTCTCTTGGTCCACGGGAGCAAGGCAGATCTGATTATAACCAGAATACCCATCCATAAATGAGAGTGCCTCATACCCAGCCGTGTTGTCCACCAACACATCAATGTGAGGAAGCGGGAAATCATCCTTCGGACATGCCTTATTTAAGTCCTTGAAATCGATACAAATTCAAAATTTTCCATCCTTTTTCATTACCGGGACTATGTTTGCCACCATGCGGATATAATACAACTCTAATAAACCTGGCCGTATGCAATTTATCGACTTCCTCTTTTATTCTCAAGGCCATTTGGGGGTGGAACCTTCTTGCTTTTTGTTTAACGGGTGTCGCCCCTGGTTTTAGAATAAGTCGGTGTTCAACCAAAGCGGGGTCAAGACCCGGTATGTCCTCATAGGACCAGGCAAAAGAATCGATGTACTCCCTCAAAACCTTAATCAACTCCTCTTCAACCTGAGGAGGGAGATTAGCGGAAATGATTATGGGCCTGGGGTCCTCTTCCGTTCCAAGGTTGATCTCTTTAGTGGGTTCATCCACTGTCGTCGACGGTTCATCAAATCTCTCCAAACCTTGTGTGTACAGATCGACGGTGTCATCCACATCGCTTTCCTCATCGTCGGCTGGGTCCTTCTCATTTACGATCTCATACACACCTAATCTGTCATTGCTCCATACCCCTTCCACTTCCTCCTCATCTTCTAAGACTATCGCGGTCTCTACAAACTCAGGGCATTTGAGAAGGGCATGACATCTTTGGGCTAAATCTTGCAGAAACCTATCTGGAATGGATTTGGAATGACGCATTACAGGGGGCGTCGTAGACGTGGATGGGCTGACAACCCTAGAGCTAGACTCTACCCCAACTGACTCAACTAACCTAGGAGGTTCTGCAGAATGTACATCTAACCTAGGTGATAAGAAATCCACAAGGAAAGAAGCAAGGGACTCATGCCCCTGGGAAGATGGGCAGAACACATCGTAATTGATGGAGACATCATCCACAATTCCCTTTGGCTAGGGTCCTCTTCACACTCCGGCATCATTTGAGTTCGGGCCTCTCTCTATAAAGGCCCACTTATCCTTTTGTGCTATTTATTTGAGTCATTTGATGTAATTTTCATTTTATTTGAGTCATGTCCCTAGGTCTTGCATTTATTTTCCTAAGTTTGAGTGTCATTAGATTGTGTAATGTGCTATTGGGCCCAATTCTTCGGGCTTGGCCCATGAGCCCCCCCTACCCCTTCGGTTATTTGTTATTGAGTCTTTTTGTAAGGGACTTATTGAAAAATGTGGGCTTCCTATATATAGGGCCCCATTTCCTTCATTTGGAACTTAATGAATGATTCAATACAAAAGATTTCCATTTGAGTATTCAAATCTAGTTTAGTGGAGTGAATCCTATAGTTGGGTGAGAAGCCCTAGGGGAGTGATTCCCCACCCTACTCTCTCTCTATCCCTCTTTCTCTCTCCTCCCACTAAGGGGTTCGCCCCATTCCTCTCTCCTCCCTCCTCCCAACCACCTCCAACCCCCAACCACCTCCATTAAGGCCACTCCACTTCCCATAGTCCCATTACTCCACCCCCCTTGTCCCAAGGTGGAATCTTTACCCTTCCAACACAATCTCCCCCCCTTCCAACACAATCCCCCACTTCCCCACACAATCACCCAACTTCCAAAGCCATTTCAAATTTGAAATCCCTTCCCTCCAAGCCTTGGCCGCCCCTATCTCTATGCCCTTTAACCTTGGTCGCCCCCACCTCCCTCCTCTCTTCTCCTCCTAGCAATCTCCATTCCCCCTTACCTCCAGCTGAAACCTGCAAACTCCCCCTCTTCATCCATCTCCCCACCACCATTAGACCCCCTCCACACCTCCCACAACCCCCCCTCTCACCCTTCATCCACCTCCCCTTCACCCTATACCCCATTCTCCTTCTTCTATCAAGGCATTGGAAGTTGTCCCTTGGTTGTTGCTTGCAGTCCAGAAGTTGCAGATGAACCAGCAGCTTGCAGCGGCCACCACGACCTCCTCCGGACGAGCCTGAAGATCCAAGAGCCATCGTTGGAAGCGTCTACCAGTCGCCTTCGCAACCTAAGTGGTTTCATCTTCTTCCGATCTCTGAGTCGTCCAGGAGGCCCATTCTCCCTCATCTGCGCAGTTCTGCCCCAGCTGAGGACCTGAACCAGGTTGGAAGCTCTGCCACGACAAACCTCGGAGGAATCAGCCATCAAGCTCTTCTACAAAGTTCTTCTTAGTCCTGTCTACGTTCAGAATCAAGAGGCAGAACTCCGTTCGGCATCCTGTGGCAGGAGTTACAAATTTTCTCCCTCAGCTCCATCACTCTGCCAGCTACAAATCTGCATCGACCTGCCACCACTGTTCTGCATGCCCTAGTCTTCTCCGACCTCGGTTGGCTTCCTCGTCAGTTTTGCTGCGAAGAGAACCCGTTCATGATTCCAACGACTCCAACGGCGCTTGATTCCGAGGTCGGGAGCGGCCGGGACACTCTCTGCATCCTGCTGTTAGAAATCTGCAGCTGACAGTCCGAGAATCTGAAGCCCTGTTCAAACCACCGTCCCGGTCAGCAGCAGTACCAGAAGAAATTAAAGAAATTCTGAGGCATTCCCCTTCCTGTTATGAAGATTTCACCGCCAGTCTCGCCATCAGCAATATTCCTGAACGGGTTATACAGCATCCACAGCGACTACCTATCCCTGTTCGCAGACAGCAGGCAGATTCGATGCCGTCTCTTATTCAACCCTTTTCTCTCTAATTTCCCCGCCCCGCTTGGCCGGCTGAAGGCCCCTCCCTGCGTGGAGGTAGTATTGTTTGTAATTCCATTAACCCCACCCTAAGATCCCCCTCCTGCGAGAGGTGTAGTGGTGTAATTTGTTTGGGCAGGTCAAGCGACACCGCCGCGGCGTGTGGGGATCCACTCGCCTCCCTGCTCGCCCTCGTCTCCGACCGGGACCGGTTTCTTCAAACCGGTCGAGTAAGTGCTCAAACCTTCACTCCACTTAGTGCTTGTCTTTCAATATTAGTTCTTAATTCCGCTGGTTATGCGAGTGAGAGCCCGATCCTCAAGCCCCATAAACTTGAATGATCACCGTGGGAATATTGCAACCGGTGCCTTTGGCACTTTGTCGGCCCCCTTGATTTGGGCATCCCCACCCATTGGGAATCAAGTCTTGGCCTTGCTGGCCCTCTACCAGCAAGGGCCCAACCCCACATCCTCACCTTGGCATTGCCAAGTCACCCCGGACTTGGGTGAGTGACGATAGAGCGGTGGCCCAACTTGGCCCGTTTTGAATGCGATTGCGCTTGCTTGCATTAGGTCCGAGGTTGTGTCACATCAATTGGTATCAGAGCAAGTCATTGACTTGTCTCTATCAAGTCTAAGTCCTAGGACCTTTGCATTGTGTGTCCAACCTCATTTGCCCCTTGTCTTGCATGTCCACCCGTAGCGGTGCTAGTTACCGACCCGATCCGTCATCTTCAATTCCACCCATGGATCCCAATCCTCAACTCAATCAAGATGCTCTTAGGGAGGAACCCCAAGGCCAAATGAATAGGGTAGATGCTGCCCTTGCTAACATTCTTGCCCAACTAGAGTCCCTAACCACTCGAATTGCCCGTCTAGAAGAACATGATAACCACCCAAGGAACCATGAACTTAGGGTCCACCCTCCACATGTTGACCCTCATAGGGAAGACCCTCATCTAAGGGATAATGAACCAAGAATCCATCCACCACATGGTGAGTTGAATAGGAATGAGTTCCACCCAAGGAACAATGACCCAAGAGTCCCCCCTCCATATGTTGAGCCTCATATGGACGAATTCCACCCAAGGTACAATGGACCAAGAGCCCATCATCCACGTGCTGATATTTATAGGGAGGACCTGGACCTTGATCCCTACCATAACTATGAGAGGCCTCGCCACCATCACATTCAAGAAAGGCGTCCACGGGATGACCCGGATGACCCTCTCTTAAGGATGATTAAAGTAGAGGCCCCAAACTTTGATGGTTCCCATGAACCAAGTGTCTACTCGCCATGGACCAATACTTTGAATGGTACCCAATGCCCGACCAAAGGAGGGTAAGATTGGCCAAGATGCATCTCACTAAATTAGCCAAAACTTATTGGCTAAACCAAGAGGGTTTAAGAAGGATTAGGCGGGTAGAGCCTATTGATACTTGGGAGGGTATGAAGAACCAACTTAGGAACAAATACCTTCCCCAATCCTACCATCACATGCTCTTAGATGAATGGCAAAGCCTCACCTAAGAGGGGAAGACCGTAGTTGAGTACATTGAGAAGTTTGACTCCTATCTTTTGAAGTGTGGACTTCATGAGGACCCGACCGTTACCTTGTCCCGCTTTAGGAATGGACTTCAAAGTCACATCAAAAGAGAGCTTTTCATGAGAGATGTTGATAACCTTGAGATAGCTTATCAAATAGCTAGGGATGTAGAAAGATTCTCTAGGATCCCTCGATTTGCTACTCCCCGACCGGTCGATCCCAAAAACATGGGGCCACGGCCCATTCCGGCCACTCCCATGAAAGCCCATAATCCAAGTGGGAGCACCCCATTAAGGCCTTACAACCCCCCTCCCACCATCACTCCAAACAAACCCACCCCTAGTCACCCCCTCCCACGGAGGGAAGACATTCCCAAAGGCCCAAATGTAGGAACTACTTCGGGTAGCAGGCGTCAACAATGCTTTAGGTGTCAAGGGTTTGGCCACTTTGCGGGGCAATGTCCATCCAAGGGATTATCTAGCTTGCTTATTGAGGAAGAAGCTCCCCCACCCCAAAAGGAACTTGAGAGTGTTGTTGAGGATCATGAAGCCTCCCTAGATTGGGAAGAAGAGTATGAGGCCCAATACCTTGAGTCGGGTCTAGATCACACCACTCCATCTACCAACTCCCAACTAGGAGTAATTAGGTGCACCCTCACCAAATCCCAAGAAGAGGATTGGCGCCGAACTTCAATCTTTCACACCTTTGTCAAGATAGGGAGTCATGTAAGGAAAGTGATCTTGGATAGTGGGAGTTGTGTCAATGCCGTATCCCCCGACACCGTTAAGCTTCTTGGGCTTACTATCACTCCCCACCCAAATCCCTATCGGGTCTCATGGATCAACAACAACTCCATCCCGGTCAACACCCAATGTCTTGTGCCCCTCACCTTCTCTTCATACCATGGTCAAATATGGTGTGACATCATACCCATGGAAGTAGGTAGCATCCTACTAGGAAGACCTTGGCTTTATGATGTAGATGCCACCATCTTGGGTAGGAGTAACAAATGCACCTTTGAACATGAGGGAAAGACTATCCGTCTTAACCCCTCCCCACCTCGTCCCATAACCAAGAGGGACACTCCCCCTCAAGAACAACACCCCACCACCATCCAAGTTTCGGGGAACTCCACCCCTCCAACCCCATCTCTCACCCAAACTCCCAAACAAAGTGGGACCTCGGGGTTGGCCAAGGGTCTTCATCTCATCACTAGGAAAGAACTTGAAGAGGAGATAGTTCAAGGAGCACCACTATGTGCGGTGGTCATTTACCTAGGAGAGCCCACTCCCACCAATCCACATCCCATAGAAATCCAACAACTCCTAGAAGAATTCCATGATGTGTTCCCAACGGAGCTCCCGGACCAACTCCCTCCCATGCGGGATGTGCAACATGCAATTGATCTAGTCCCGGGAGCCACTCTCCCAAACCTTCCTCATTATCACCTCAATCCTACGGAACATGCCGAACTTAGGAGTCAAATAGAGGAACTCATTAGGAAGGGCTTCATTCGCATTAGCAAAAGCCCATGTGCCGTCCCGGCCCTTCTAACTCCCAAGAAGGATGGGTCATGGCGAATGTGTGTGGATAGTCGGGCCATTAACAAAATCACCGTCAAGTATAGGTTTCCCATCCCTAGGCTTGATGACATGCTTGATATGTTAGCCGGAGCCACCATCTTCTCCAAAATTGACCTTAAGAGTGGCTATCACCAAGTTAGGATAAGGCCCGGGGATGAGTGGAAAATGGCTTTCAAAACCAAAGATGGCCTCTTTGAATGGTTAGTCATGCCTTTTGGGCTTTCAAATGCCCCAAGTACTTTCATGCGTCTTATGACGGAGGTCCTTAGGCCCTTCATTGGGATCTTTCTAGTGGTATATTTTGATGATATACTCATCTATAGTCAATCCCAAGAAGCCCACCTTGATCACCTTAGAAAAGTTTGTACCATCCTTTGTCAAGAGAGCCTATTTGCCAACTTAGGGAAGTGCCCCTTCATGACCACATCCCTCACCTTCCTAGGATTTGTGGTGTCAACCAAAGGCGTCTCCATGGACCCCGAGAAGCTCCAAGCTATCATTGATTGGCCTGAACCCCACACCCTTCACGAGGTCCGAAGTTTCCATGGATTGGCTACCTTCTATAGGAGGTTTATTCGAGGGTTTAGCACTATCACTGGCCCAATCACCGATTGTCTCAAAAAGGGGACTTTTGTATGGACCAAATCAGCCTCTAAAGCCTTCCAAGAACTTAAGGAGAAATTGACCCAAGCCCCGGTCCTATGCCTTCCCGATTTCTCTAAAGTCTTTGAAGTCACCTGTGATGCATCCGGGATCGGGATAGGAGGGATTCTTAGTCAAGAGGGACACCCGGTAGCCTTCTTTAGTGAGAAGCTTTGTGATGCTAGGACAAGATACTCCACTTATGACAAGGAGTTCTATGCCGTAGTTCAATCCCTCCGACATTGGAGGCACTACTTGTTGCCTAAGGAGTTTGTCATCTTTTCCGACCATGAGGCCCTCAAATACCTCAATTCCCAACAAAAGTTAAATGCCCGACATGCCCGATGGGTTGAGTTCATCCAATCCTACACTTTTGTCATCAAACACAAGGCCGAGAGTGAGAATCGAGCGGCGGATGCCCTTAGTAGGAAAGTTTCCTTGCTATCCACTATCCAAGTGGAAGTGACCGGATTTGATAGGATCAAGGAAGAGTACCCTAGCTGCCCCGACTTTGGGCACATCTATACCACCTTGACCTCCCCTTCTAGCAAGGAACATGATGGATTTGTCTTAGAGGATGGGTTCCTCTTCAAGGGACCCAAGCTTTGCATCCCACGGACCTCACTCCGTGACTTCTTAATTTGGGAAGTACATGCGGGAGGGCTAGCTGGCCATTTTGGAGTCCAAAAAACCATTGCCCTAGTTGAGGGACAGTTTTATTGGCCTAGTCTCAAGAGAGATGTAGGCAAGGTTGTGGGTCAATGCCGAACATGTGCCTCGGCCAAACAAGTGAAACAAAACACCGGCCTATATACCCCACTCCCCATCCCCGACCGACCATGGCAAGACTTAAGTATGGACTTTGTGCTAGGACTACCCAAGACTCCTAGAAAGCATGACTCAATCTATGTGGTGGTTGATAGATTTTCCAAAATGGCTCACTTCATCCCATGCTCCAAAACATCCGATGCCTCCCATGTGGCTCGATTATTTTTTGATGAGGTTGTCCGTCTCCACGGGCTACCTAAGACCATAGTCTCCGATAGGGATGTCAAATTCACTAGCTACTTTTGGAAAACTCTGTGGCATATGATGGGCACCCTCCTCAAATTCTCTACTGCCTACCACCCCCAAACAGATGGTCAAACCGAAGTTGTCAATCGGAGTCTAGGGAACCTTCTTAGGTGTCTTGTTGAGGATCGTCCCGGGAATTGGGATCTCATCTTACCACAGGCCGAGTTTGCATATAACAACTCCATCAATAAGTCCATTGGGATGAGTCCATTTGAAGCTGTGCATGGGTACAAGCCAAGAAAGCCTTCCGATCTCATTCCCCTTCCCCAGCATGCTAGAGTGTCTATTTCAGCCGAGTCTTTTGCACAACACATTAGAGAATTGCATGAAGAAATTCGCAAGCACATCAGCAAAAAGAATGAGGCTTATAAAAGGCTGGCCGACTCTCATCGGCGTCACCAAGAATTTCATGTGGGTGACTTTGTGATGGTAAGGACGGAGAGGCTCTCCCCGGGAGCCAACTCTAAACTGAGGCCACGTGGGGCTGGTCCCTTCCAGGTCTTGAGGCGCATTGGTGCAAATGCCTACGAGTTAGATCTCCCTGAGGAGTATGGAATAAGTCCCACATTCAATGTTGCCGACCTAGTGCCATATAAGGGACCCACGGTGGTACCTAGTGAGGCGATTGAGCCTACTTCTTCCCTTGAGAGAGCACCACCCGTGAGGAGAGACCACCAGCCAAGAGAGCCCAGCGTGAACAAATTGAACAAATATTGGATGAACAAGTCACTACCACTCGGAGCAAGGTCTATGAGCGCTATCTCGTCAGGTGGAAGGATCGGCCTCCTTCGGAGGATTCTTGGGTGAGTCGGGAGGATCTCCAGCGGTTGGATCCGGACCTCCTCGAGCAGTACCACAGCCGGATGGACCCCTACTCGACGGAGTCGAGCTCTTCACAGCCCAGGGGATTTGATGGAGACATCATCCACAATTCCCTTTGGCTAGGGTCCTCTTCACACTCCGGCATCATTTGAGTTCGGGCCTCTCTCTATAAAGGCCCACTTATCCTTTTGTGCTATTTATTTGAGTCATTTGATGTAATTTTTATTTTATTTGAGTCATGTCCCTAGGTCTTGCATTTATTTTCCTAAGTTTGAGTGTCATTAGATTATGTAATGTGCTATTGGGCCCAATTCTTCGGGCTTGGCCCATGAGCCCCCCCTACCCCTTCGGTTATTTGTTATTGAGTTTTTTTGTAAGGGACTTATTGTAAAATGTGGGCTTCCTACATATAGGGCCCCATTAATGAATGATTCAATACAAAAGATTTCCATTTGAGTATTCAAATCTAGTTTAGTGGAGTGAATCCTATAGTTGGGTGAGAAGCCCTAGGGGAGTGATTCCCCACCCTACTCTCTCTCTATCCCTCTTTCTCTCTCCTCCCACTAAGGGGTTCGCCCCATTCCTCTCTCCTCCCTCCTCCCAACCACCTCCAACCCCCAACCACCTCCATTAAGGCCACTCCACTTCCCATAGTCCCATTACTCCACCCCCCTTGTCCCAAGGTGGAATCTTTACCCTTCCAACACAATCTCCCCCCCTTCCAACACAATCCCCCACTTCCCCACACAATCACCCAACTTCCAAAGCCATTTCAAATTTGAAATCCCTTCCCTCCAAGCCTTGGCCGCCCCTATCTCTATGCCCTTTAACCTTGGTCGCCCCCACCTCCCTCCTCTCTTCTCCTCCTAGCAATCTCCATTCCCCCTTACCTCCAGCTGAAACCTGCGAACTCCCCCTCTTCCTCCATCTCCCCACCACCATTAGACCCCCTCCACACCTCCCACAACCCCCCCTCTCACCCTTCATCCACCTCCCCTTCACCCTATACCCCATTCTCCTTCTTCTATCAAGGCATTGGAAGCTGTCCCTTGGTTGCTGCTTGCAGTCCAGAAGTTGCAGATGAACCAGCAGTTTGCAGCGGCCACCACAACCTCCTCCGGACGAGCCTGAAGATCCAAGAGCCATCGTTGGAAGCGTCTACCAGTCGCCTTCGCAACCTAAGTGGTTTCATCTTCTTCCGATCTCTGAGTCGTCCAGGAGGTCCATTCTCCCTTAGCTGCGCAGTTCTGCCCCAGCTGAGGACCTGAACCGGGTTGGAAGCTCTACCACGACAAACCTCGGAGGAATCAGCCCTCACGCTCTTCTACAAAGTTCTTCTTCGTCCTGTCTATGTTCAGAATCAAGAGGCAGAACTCCGTTAGGCATCCTGTGGCAGGAGTTACAAATTTTCTCCCTCAGCTCCATCACTCTGCCAGCTACAAATCTGCATCGACCTGCCACCATTGTTCTGCATCCCCTAGTCTTCTCCGACCTCGGTTGGCTTCCCCGTCAGTTTTGCTGCGAAGAGAACCCGTTCACGATTCCAACGACTCCAACGGCGCTTGATTCCGAGGTCGGGAGCGGCCGGGACACTCTCTGCATCCTGCTGTTAGAAATCTGAAGCTGACAGTCCGAGAATCTGAAGCCCTGTTCAAACCACCGTCCCGGTCAGCAGCGGTGCCAGAAGAAATTAAAGAAATTCTGAGGCATTCCCCTTCCTGTTACGAAGATTTCGACGCCGGTCTCGCCATCAGCAATATTCCTGAGCGGGTTATACAGCATCCAAAGCGACTACCTGTCCCTATTCACAGACAGCAGGCAGATTCGGTGCCGTCTCTTATTCAACCCTTTTCTCTCTAATTTCCCCGCCCCGCTTGGCCGGCTGAAGCCCCCTCCCTGCGTGGAGGTAGTATTGTTTGTAATTCCATTAACCCCCACCCCAAGATCCCCCTCCTGCGAGAGGTGTAGTGGTGTAATTTGTTTGGACAGGTCAAGCGACACCGCTGCGGCGTGTGGGGATCCACTCGCCTCCCCGCTCGCCCTCGTCTCCGACCGGGACCGGTTTCTCCAAACCGGTCGAGTAAGTGCTCAAACCTTCACTCCACTTATTGTTTGTCTTTCAATATTAGTTCTTAATTCCGCTGGTTATGCGAGTGAGAGCCCGATCCTCAAGCCCCATAAACTTGAGTGATCACCGTGGGAATATTGCAACCGGTGCCTTTGGCACTTTGTCGGCCCCCTTGATTTGGGCATCCCCACCCATTGGGAATCAAGTCTTGCCCTTGCTAGCCCTCTACCAGCAAGGGCCCAACCCCACATCCTCACCTTGGCATTGCCATGTCACCCCGGGCTTGGGTGAGTGACGATAGAGCGGTGGCCCAACTTGGCCCGTTTTGAATGCGATTGTGCTTGCTTGCATTAGGTCCGAGGTTGTGTCACATCAGTAATCCTTCATTGAAACCTACATTTTAAAATTGGCATTTTTTTGGAAGTTGGAGGAGATCACGCAACAGGAAGAGGAGGACGGGGGAGGAGGAAGTTGCATGGGAAATAGAGAGGGGAAGATGCAATCGAAGAAGGGGTCGGAAGATGAAAACCACATATCGTGGAGTTCGGTAGTGGGGGAGGGAGGAGTAAATAGAGTTGATAAATCAATGGGTGGGCAGTGCCCACATGCACAAGGAACAAATAGAATTTCAGGAGGTCTTTCCGTGAAGTACGGGTCGACCATAATCGGAGGGGAACAGGGAATAAACCCCAATTGCTGAAACAAGGAGGCAAGACAGGACGGGGACAAAGAAAAGGTAATGATGGAGCTCCCCACTACCCGCGGCCTCCGGTGAACTAGCTCCATCGGAGAATGCTTCACCAACTACATCTCCATCTCTTTCGGACAAGCTTGCTCTTCACAGAATAGCTTCTCAAGACAACTGCAGAAATCATCCATGTCACCCACCAGCCCCTTCAGTGGCGGCAGTGGGTCAGCAACAACATAGGCGGCATCGGTCTTCCTATCAGAACAGGGCGGCTGCTTCTTCAGAGTACGTGGCTGTAACGGGCCTTTCACGGAGTGTTGACGGTAATCCCACGTCAGTGGCCTGGAATCTCCCAGTATAGACAGTGCCGATTCGCGGTAGCCAAGGCCTCTTCGACTCATTTTTATGCCTTTAGGGATGGGCTTAGTTTGTCCTTGCAACTGCACGCCGAGGCCCAAGCCTGGCTGATAGCCCAGTTTCAAAATCATGTGCCACCCTTTTGAATCTCTAATCTTGGACATAATTTTAACATTTGTCGATGTAGTGGCGGGCTTGCGTGACGCATATGCCTAAAGAAAGTTCAAGTCCATTACAGACAAAACTAGCCTATTACTCGGCCAGAGTGTAGGAAGAATCTTGTCAGCAATCACTTTAACAGTTTGGACTGTGGAAACACTCTTTACTTTGACTACCCACCCCTGAAATGGGAACTTGAGGCATTGGTGGGCAGTCGAGGGTACTGCATTCAAACTGTCAATCCATGGGCGACCCAGAATTGCCTTGAACATCGGGTCTATATCCAGCACATAAAATTCCACATCCATTTTTAAAGGCCCTAGCTCGGCCTGAACTGTTACAACCCCGTGGCACACTCGTCTGGAGTTATCATATGCTGCAATGGTGGTCGGTGTCGGGCGCAGCATGTCTTCTGAAATGTTGCAGGCACGTAATGTGCTTAATGGACACATATTTATCGATGCTCCCGTGTCCACAAGGGCTGACTCGACTACTAATTTGTTCAAGAAAATAGTAATGCAGAGTGGCATCTGCCGTGCCTCTGGGGGTGCCAATTCTGATTCAAAAAATGAAATGGAAGGCCCCCTTGTGATAATGGCCAACACTGACGGCAAACTGTCTACTGCTACGTCTTCGTTAACCATCACTTTCTGTAAAAAAGCCCTTAGGGCATCCTGGTGTAGCGTGGACCTTTTTATTAGCTCCAGTACTGAAATCTTGGCCGGCATCTGGTCCAAGTGCTATAGCAAATCATACTTCATGGCAGGCACTGGGTCTACTTCTTCTACTTCAACTGTTGAGGAAGGAATTGGAGGGTTGGGTGTAGGTGCACCAGTGGAGGGGTAACTTCTGTGAAATAAACGCCCGCTCCGGAGGATGCATTGTTGTGCCGACACGGCATCAAATGGACTCCCGATTGGCCCGATGGGATAAGTGGAAGGGATAGAAATGGGGGTGAGGACAGCGGAAGCTGGCTTGACGGGGCCTGGTGGAGTGATGATTGGTGAAGGGTTAAGTGGAGGGATGATGATGGAGGGTATGACAAGTGCTGGTGGAAGGATTGGTGGAATGGTGGGGAATGTGGCGGGTGCAATAGGTGATCGGGAGAGGACAGTGGGTGGAGCGGTGGCCATGGTGGTGGGCCGGAGAATGGAGGGAACTAACGGTGCGGGGGAGTTGGTGTGATGGAAGGCCAAGAGATGAGCGGGAGTCTCATCGTCAAAAGACCACCCAACATTAGGGGCTGGGCACTGAACTACATTTACTTGCGCCAGTGCCGGCGGCTGTTGTTGCTGTTGAGGAGCGGGCAGATGTTCTAGCATGGGATTCTGATGAATCCCGAGGTCTTGCTATTGCTGCAGCTTCTATGGAGGTTGTTGCTGGGGAGGTTGTTGGAACTATTGTTGCTGAGGTGCCGCCTACTGTGGCCTTGCTTGTCTTCTCCTTTCTTTTATATCTTTAATTAACTGGTGCATTTGGGCCCAGTCGATCCTCTGGCCCTCATGCAAGTCATAGACTAGATGATTGAACTGATAACACCTCTCTATCGTGTGCCCGGGTTGTCGATGGTAAATACAATACCTTGACTGGTCGGATGTCGGGTTCCAGTTCTGATGTTCCGGAGGCAACTGTATGTCACCAGTGCACATTAAGGCCGAAAAAATGTCAGGGAGTGTTTCTGGAAGTGGTGGATAATTGGCCCTCTTTGGTCCCGGCCGAGCAGGCCCATAACCAGCAGGAGGAGGGACGTTCTGGTACTGGGGTGGCTGTTGAGGTTGTTGTGGTGGTGGTGGTGGTTGTTGTGGGTGTTGAGGAGCTGGGAAAGAAGGTCAAAGAGATTGTGGAGCGGTGAACTAGGGGTTGCGTGGGGATTGCTAGAAACGGGGTGAAGCAGGTTGGTTAGGGAATTGAACAGCCTGGACCTGCTCGTTGGTTTGTACTCCCTTAATAACTGGGCCCTAGGACTTTCTTGTGGTTTTGGATTTCTGGGCCTCGAAAAGGGAATGAATAGGGGAGTTTTTGTATTGGGTCTGGATGAACTGGGCCCGGCTGTACAACTGGTGCATATTCGAAATATCGTTCATTGCCAATATGTTCCGGAACGTTGTGGTGGCATTCGAAATCAACAGTTTCACCTTTTCTTCTTCCGAGATCTGCCCGGGCACACGCGAGGCCATCTGCCTCCATCGATCTACATATGTAGCAAAGTGCTCATCTGCTTTCATCTTTTCTACAACTAAGTCTGTAAAAGAATACTCGGGACCAACCCGATCTTGGAATCTCTGGATAAACTTCTCCTTCACAGTCTTGAAACTCTCTGCCTCCTCCAAAGGCAAGGTGTAGAACCATTCAAGGGTGACCCCATCCAGGGACCGGTGGAAGAAATACGTAATCAGGCAGTCGTCGTGTTGGAACTGCGTCGATTCATAAAGGAACTCCATGACATGAATAAACGAGTTGCCATTCCCGTCATATTTCTGGTATACGGGGAGCTCAGACTGGGGAGGAAAACGAATGTCCCTGAAGTTAGGAATGGGGACATCGGCAAGGGATTGTGGGACGACCCTCTTATGGAGGAGATCAATCTGTTGCTGCATGGCAACCCACTTTTCAAGAATCTCTCGTTCCCGGGATGGAGGAGATGGAGCAGGAAGAGCAGAACCTGTGTATGGGGCAGATGGATAAACCAAAACCCGTATGATGTATAATAGGCCAAGGAAGGCCCCATATCAGAGTATGCAAGCTGGGCCGCCCCTGGCTGGAGGTGAGCAAAATTAGCCGGGGCCACAAGGGCCTGCGGCGCTGGAGAGATGGTAGTGTATGGATCCAAGTAAGAGGGTGTGGGGATTTGGGTCTTCCCCTTATCCTGAAATTGATGGGTCGAGGTAGAGGCCTGGCCCATTTCCATATTGGGGAATCGAAGAACCTGAGGATGAATTGAAGTAAGGTCAATGGGGGCCACAGAGGTGGCCCCTAATCCAGCAATCGAAGATGTAGAAGTGGCAGCAGCAGTGACGCCAGAAGAGAGCACTGAAGGCGGGGCATCTACCCCTTGCAAAGCTTGTTTCAGGAGGTGGTGTTGAGTGGGTCCAACTGGGCCATCATGTGGAGAACCTGACTGGCCGAGTTGTGAGTGGATGAATCAGAGAGGGAGGGTTGGGCACCCTCAACAACAACAGTCAGGAGAGGAGGGGCAGTCCCCTCTGCCCCTTGCACATGAGCGACCCTGGGTAGGTCTTCCAGAAGTCCCCGAGGGAGGGAATCCTCATGGGAATGGGAGAAGTTGTAAGACGACATGGTGGGTGATGAATCGAACAAGGGATTAAAATAAGAAAAGAAATGCGAGCTGGCCCTAAGAGATGATCCTGAGGGAATGAGGCAGCTCCACATGCACTGACCACTACAAGGAATAAAATGCAAATAAGATGCTCATCTCTACACTTTGATTGCCATGCTATATTATTTTCATGCTAGTATGCACTCATAATCAAAGAAATCTATCCTGGTAACGCGTACCGTCTAGTTAACGCGGAGGGTGAGGAATTGCCAAATCCATGGAATGGGTTGTACTTAAAATGTTTTTATCCATAGAGTCAAACCGGCAGCGGCTCGGTGGCGGGGCATGCCTCTACTTGATCATAAAGGGAGATCCCCGGTTTAACATTCACACACTACACGACCCCCTGTGGTTCGATTTTGCCTTTTGCACAACACCGTTTCTCCCTCGGTCATGCTTAGGGGAAAGTGAAAATCCTTATTTTTCTCCTCCCTTTCGGCCGAAAATAGGGGCAAGTGGTGAATAAGGGGGCTCTTCTTGGACTCGGGGCGAAGCCATGTCGGATCGTCGACTCACACCTTTGACCCCACTACGAAGAGGGAAGTGTTGATTTGTTTTCTTCCTTTTTGTTTGTGATGTGATGAATGATAAATATGATGAGCAAATAACAATGATCTCAATCAACCTATGAACATGTGAACCATGAACCTAGGCAATCAGAACAAGCTCTAGCATGGGCAATGCTATCTCAATCAAACTAAACTAAAGAAAGAAAAGAAAAACACACGCCGGAGCGTGGAGCAAAGGAATAAATGAAAACACACCACGTGGGTGGAACAAGCAAAGGAAATAGCGGATATGAGAGAGAAAATCAATGCCCAATACTAAGAAAGAACGTGATCACCACCAAGGTAAACAGAAGCCAAAGACCTGAGAAATACCTTAGAATAGGGGGATGATGCACCCGCCCACGGGAGAGAGAAACCAATATAAAACTGCAGCTCTGTTGAATGTAATGGCCCAGAACCTACGCGTCACAGCGAGTGTGACGGTCGCCAGATAAACTGTTAGAGTAACCTAACGCGCCTAGTGAAGACCGTCAGAGTGTCTGCAGAACAAGCTTGTGAATCCTTCAAACTCCAAATTTTCCAGCCGGCTAGAAAGCTTGGGCCTCGCCTTATGAACCCTGTAAACCTGCCAAAGAACGTAGAACACAAGAAAATAACCCCAGATTAGCCTTTCACACAACGTAGCATCAATTCTCGAATGAACTTAATATCATGCAAAAGGAAAGGGGAATACCGGGGAAGTTTGGTTTTTTAACCCCTCTGGGCATTTTAAAACATAGGAAGGATGTTTAGATGAATGAAACAAGTGGAATAACATGGGAGAAAGGAGTGGGACAATCCTATGATGAGAGGAACAAGGGAGGAACACAAGTGTGCAAACTATGAACTTTAAAACCTAAAAACGAAGTACTCCCTTGACTGTGATGCAGATGGACGTAGAAATCAATTCTCCTTGGTTGGATGTGGCTCCAGAATGCGGCAGCACTTCGATGCAAACTCTAGATTTCTCCCCCTTAGGCCATGAAGTTAAGGGTTTCATTTATAGGCCCTCAAATTCTCTGGTCGAGCAGAGGATAATCCAGCAAGAAGGGAGGATGATTCTTTGCAAACTCTTGAAGATGATACTCCCAAGAGTCCATAGAAACAAACAGAAGGTCCTGAGGATCAGATTTGGAAGAGAAATCACAAGATCAAACTCTTAACTCGACCACGGAGTAGCAGAGAAAAGACCAGACCTACTAGGACTCTCTGTTGAATGTAACGGCTGCACGACAGACCGCCACAAGAATGTAACGCGCAAGGGGAAGACTGTCACAAAACCTTATCTCTTAAGAAGATAAGATCAATGAGAAGAAGTTCTAAACAGTTGGACTCTGAATGAATGTAACGGCCCTGCATAGACGCGTTAGAGGAATATAACGGCCGCACGATAGACCGTTAGAATCAACAGATAAGCAAAAGGATAATCATTGGAAAGAAGGTCTTAAGCTGCATGACTCTTCAAGATCTAACGGCCGTGGGCTGATGCGTCAGAAAGATGTAACGCCCCTATGGTGGACCGTTAGAGACAATAAGGTTTCAAATAAAATGAAAGTTTTCTAAGCTTCATCCAATGACAAACCACAAGGAATCATACCCAACCAAGGAGACATGACCCAAAAAATAAACCTCAAATCGATCAAGAAGGCTCAATGAAAGGGAATAACTCGGAGCATCATATAGAATGAATAAGGAGATGACCCAACTTATTGGTCATAAAACGGGTGTCAACAGGAAGTATTAGCTTTAATTTTCACCTCTTTGGGCTCATTTTCATCGCTCCTATCCTTAGTTCTCATCTCCTACTTTTTCTAAATCATCACAAATCGCACTGTTTTTGCACATTTTTACATTTTTCTATGTTTTGCACATCACTTTTCCCCTCATTCTCTCAATCATTTTTCATGATTCCAAATCCTATACATGCACAATACACACACCTTTTGTTTGCCCCCATTCATAGGAGTTAAAAACCCTCTCCCAGTGCGTTCTCCCCCTTTCCCGACCTAACGGCCTATCCGATGATTAAACACATAAACCTGGATCATCAGTGTTTTTGTTAGAGGGGAACGTCAGATCCTGGAACACATGAATGACCAGCCGGTTCTCGAGATAATATAATAATATAGATACCATATAGTAACGCAACAATGAGTAGGGATAGAAGGCCATACCTGACTTACCTATGCAGGCAAAACGGCAAGTGAAGGCGACGCTGCCAATAAGATCATTAACAAGATTTTCAATACAAAGTAATCACATTTAACCATTTAACCACATGATGAAGCAACCATTATTTCACTATTTGAACAGCCAATGAGGGGCCGCTTATGTTAAAGAACGGCTAAAGACAAGCCGCTCCTAAGCAGAAAGTTTGAAAGTGAAATAGGAAGCTGAACGGCTCATCTTAAACCACCAACAAGGCAGACGGCTAGAACTCTACCACTCATGATGAAATAACGTTGAGATTAAAACGGCCAGAAAAGAACCGTCCTTAGGATGTACAGCCTTACGATAGACCGTGCAACAACTGAGGTTTCGAAAGCTTAAACCCTTTGTCTCCCTCCCTCCACCGTAACCTATGGTGGAAGAGGGAGAACGAAGGCCGAAGCACCCCCCCCCATTTCTCCCTTCTCTCGATCTCTCTCATTCCCAATCTCTCTCATACTCTCTCTCCCTCGCTCTCGCCCTCGTTTATGCGCTCTAAACATCAAGCTAGGCATCCGCGAATGGCCGGAGAGGAAGGAGCACCGCTGTCGCCGCCGGCGGCCGCCGTGGATGCACTCGTCGGTGGGGTACCACCGGCCATTCCCGAGGAGGGGGAGGCCGCGTCGGAGGTCGAGGAAGTGACCACGCCCGCGCTGGAGGGAGAAAGAGCAGTTGACGAGCCACCGGGGGCGTCCACGGCGACATCCAAACCTCCCAAAACCGACGAGGTAAGTCGCCCAAACCTTGGCCATCTTTAATTTTTAATCAATGTATGCTAGTCCTAGGGTGATGACAGAGGCAAATGACCTCTTTGGGACCGGTTTGGGGGGCTATGGTGGCCCCACCGCCGGTGGGGGAAGGTTCGCCATCGTCGGGGAGGACGATGGATGAACGGTTCAACATGAACCGCACAAAAGGAAACATGCGGCTCACATAGAGCTGCCCATGCCACATATGGCCCAGGGGTGGCCGTCTAAGTCCAGAAGACGAGTGGGCTGAGCTGGGGAAGAACGGCGAGAGGGTCACTATGGGAGAGATGGATGGGCCACAGCGGTCTGTTAGAATACGAAAGGGTTGAGAACCAAACGGCCCATAACGGTCTGTTCAAAAGGAAGAGTGGTCCATGGGGAACCGCCCTTCTGACAAAAGTGAAAATTTTATTGTTTTCATTTATTTGTTGATCATAATGCATGAACCCATCATTAAACGTGTGCAATTATGAAAACGAGTGCAGGGAAAGCGTAGGACCTGTATCTCATGGCTGCAAGTTCGGGCAGTGTATCTGGCACTGCCTGACTTTCAGCGAGAGCGGCTGACAGGCATGGGATTCTCCCCATTCCTGAGCATCGAAGTGAGCTGGTTTGACACCGCTCTCCTTTACACTCTGCACGACCACTGGGACCCAGTGAGTCATACCTTCCTTTTTCCGTGGGGGCATATGGTCCCCAGGTTGGAGGACGTGGCCCTACTTACGGGCCTATGGGTGCACGGGTTGCCGGTCAGCGGGAGCACTTATCCCGACTACCACGAGATGGCCCGAGAGCTGCTGGGCTTGGAGCTGCGGCATCCTGAGTGGCAGTCCACTCTCCTTCCCTAGGCGAGGCTACATGAAACCCTTGGGCTATGACGTGCTGGGATAGCGACGGGGGAGCAGCCGGAGCAGCACCTCCAGAGGTTGGTGGACCTGGCCAGACTGAGAGTTGCGGCGGAGCCGGGAGCTGAGGCAGATAGAGTGCTGAGGAGATTCCTGATGTTGCCGTTCGGATGACTCCTCTTCTCGACGCGTGCGGACGTGATCCACTGCCGCTTCCTTCCACTACTCTCAGACCTCGACCACGTTGGCCACTAGGCATGGGGAGCGGCGGTCCTGGCTTTCCTCTTCGAGACTCTGAGTTCGACCAGTAGGCGGACCATGCTCGGGGGCTTCTCCCCTCTTCTCCAGGTACAACCTCTACCTTAGACTTGATTATGCAATTCCTATATGCTGACGCGGTGTGATGTGATGCAGGTTTGGGCCTATGAGAGACTTCACGGACTGGGGAGAAGCGACGAGACCTACCCGGACCTACTGCCCATTGCCCGGAGGTGGACCGCACCTCGAGAGATCGGGGCCCTCAGGAGACAGGTCCGGGAGATACAGGTTGACCTGGACGCCCTACCATTCACCTCGGTACGATTCTAAACATAGACTCTTTAATTAAATGCAATTCTATATGTTGATGATGCTGATGCAACTTTCTATTTTGCAGGTACGGTGGACACCATACGCAGAGGAGGGACAGGAGGGCCAGCCCTGGGTAGTAGGGGCCCTCACCTTCTCTGGGCGGGATGTGTGGCTTCACTGCATGAATGTGGTGGAGCCACTCTACTTCCGACTGGTGATGAGGACCACCGGGGTCTGTCAGCCAGTAGTAGATTTCCCGGTGCCGGAGAAGCCGGGGGAGCGTGTCACACGGACCACACGGGGCCTGGCAGCGGCCTTTGACTGGATGGCACGGAATGCCGCACAGATTGCCGACTGGATAACACTTGGGCAGGTGGTGACCGCCCGAGCAGAGAGAGACTCTCAGTACAATACGGCGTACACCAGACACTACCGAGACCAGGTGTTCCGGGGTGTTCACCGACTGGTACAACCTCTAAACCTAAACTTTGTTTATTATGCTTATGATTTCTATATGATGACGCACTGACGTTTGGACTTCTAAATGCAGATCGACCCTAAGGGACGACTTGCGGAGCTATAGGGGCTCCTACACTCTACGATCAGGGAGCGAGACGAGGCTCGGTAGGCCCTGGCCCTGCTCGTGAGTTTTCTAACCCTTAAACTCAATTATGCACTTCTATCATGATCATGTTATGAATGACTGACCTTGGAACCTCTAAATGCAGCGAGGCGAGGGGACCCAGCGACAGGGGAAGGACGCTCCTTCCTCATCTACACAGACGTCAGCCGACAGAGCGGAGCACGAGGCGGAGTTTAGATGGATGGTGGCCAGCGCTGAGGCAGCCGAGGTGACACTCTCTGGGCGGGTACTTCTCTACACTTTCCCTTGTTAAATTATGCTTATATGAAATGCAGTTTTGACTAATGATAATGATGCATGTATGCAGGTGGCAGAGTTGACAGCAGCCCTGGGTCAGAGTGCCCGACTACGGGAGGAGCTTGTAGCGGCATGGGATGAGGCTGCCCGTCTCCGAGAGGAGCTGGCATGGAGCAGACCAGCAGACGTGCATGAGTCGGCGGTTCACCGCGCGGAGCTTGAGCGACTTCGAGCTAGCAAGGGAGAGGCGGACCGTTACCGGATTTAGGTGGCAAAGCTGGAGGGGCTAGTGGAGGGCTTGGGAGAGCGTAGCAGGGCTCCGAGTGGCAGCCACAACCACAGCTCCATTGGGCGCTACTTCACTACTTCCTCCGGTCGGCGGAGGAAAGCGGACGAGGAGTGACGCCGGTGTCGGGAGAGAGAGGAGGCGAGTTCCGTGATGGGCCCGCCATCGAAGAGGCAGGAGGGAGGAGGAGACAACGATAGGCCAGAGGGAGCGGCCTGACTTTGTACCTCGACACACTTTTATACATGATATGATATGGTTTTTGGTTGTTTTTTATTTTGTTATAAATGCGAATGTATGAATGTAGATGCAAATACTAACTCGAAGAGCGGGGAGGAGAGACACACTGACTTACGAGAGAGCATAGCGGAGAGAGAGACGCCGACACAGAGTGAGAGAGAGACGCCGACTCAGAGTGAGAGAGAGACGCCGACTCAAAGTGAGAGAGAGACTGGAGAGCATAAGGTAGTGTGGTAGGGGATGAGCGGTCACAAAGCGGTCGTCTAGCAGATGCACGGCTTGTGTAGGACCGCGTGAAGACTGTTTGACTTCGACCAGCATAGACAGATAAACGGTCCTAGACCATCCGTTCAAGTAGAAGAACGGTGGGGTTTTGACCGTGCGAAGCCTCAGATGAACGGTCCTATCTCGACCGCTCGATGGAAGGGCGGTCTATCGAGAGACCGTCCAATCCCACGCATTGGGAGTCCGATCAGGACCCTGTTAGAGAGTCCCAAGCCGAGATATGGTGTTCTAATCCAACCCAAACACTAGACTATCCCTATCTAGATGTATCCTAGCCTTGTCCTAATGGGTTTAGGCTTCTATGCTAGCTCTATAAGAAGAGGGGGATCCTAAATTCGCAACTCACACCACACCCCTCTTTCTAGGCCTTAAACCTTTTCTATTCTTCATCAAACCATCATGAAAAGATCCTTTGAGGGGAGTTACATGGAGGGGGCAGCTTATGAAGAGCCAAAGCCGGCCAGGAAGGAGCGTGAAGTGCTCCAACGGCTAACTACGATCCCTCGTCACCTCAGCTCGAGCCCTTCGAGAGAGATATGTTAGCATGATTTCATTCAGGTCAATTTATTCATTCACTTACATGTTCTTCCTCTCTTTCTCCTTTTCTTTTTCTTTTCCATCCACCAAAAAGTAAAATATATTTACCCAACACATTTCTTGGACTTGGGATTTTGACAAGAAAATCGGTAAATAATTGAATCATATCTCCACTAGAGGAAATTGCACCCCATTCGGTGGAGTATCCGCAGAGAAATGGGCGGAAGAAGTTGAGGATAAAACCATGGGTGGAGAGAGAAAAAACCTTAAATTCTCCAGAAATCGGGCAGTTGCATGGTCTGTCGATAGACCGCCCATCATGTTGCATGGCTGATCTTAAACCACTCAACCTGTTAGTGGAAATTCAATAAAATAACAAATATTATCCATATATCCATCGAATTAACCGACTATTTCGCCGTTGGACTCTCATAGATTGAACGGCTATTTCTAGACCTTTCAACAACAAGAGCGGCCAAGGGCTAACCGTTCATAGCCTGTCGGTGGTAAATCAAAAGAGATAAATAAATATATAATTATCTGAAAGAGTTAACGAGCTTAGGACTCTAGGAGATGCACGGCTAAGGTCAGTCCGCTCGATTAGCTTGAACGGCTACACTCAGACCGTGTGACATCATGTCGGTGGAAATTCATAAAATCACCGTGATCGCCAAAAAAGAGGGTGTTGACATGTATTCCCACTTTCTTTTGCTCCCTTCCTTACCTTATCGTCATTTCCCAAATGTATCGAAGCGTAAAACAAGTGATGTAAAGGAAGGAAGAAAGAGGGGAGAAGAGTGTGATCGTGATCGCCACCAAGACACGAGTACCAGATGGTGAAACGTACCTTGGAAAAGAGGGAGAGCACTCGCCTAATGTTCAACGCTGACAGGTGTAGACGGTCCTGGAGGATCCGCTCAGTGAATAGGACGGTCGCGTGACAGACTGCTCAAAGCGCTGAAGTATGAAGCGGGACGAAGGCAGATCTGGCACTAGAACGGCTCGAGGACAGCCGTGTGAAGAATTGAACGGCTGGTGATAAACCACCCTGATCTCAAGACGGACGAAATGAGGCCGTGTATCAACGCCAGACTTCAAGCTCGTGGGACCTGATCCTCCACCCTTTCTGGCCGACCGGAGAGGATGGGCTAGTACGCTGCTGACCTGCAAAACACAATGAAGACTACTGGAATGATGTGATCGGTGCAGACAGATTCAGAGGGGGGGTGAAGGAATTCTTCTTGAACAACTATTGCGAAAATAAAACTCTTGCATGCACTCAATGTAGTCTCATGGGACTACAATATTTCTCACTCAGAAAACCGATAGCTAAGCTCTAAAAAGCACTTGCCACGAGAAACACTATGAAGCAAATGCTTCTGCGGAACTTTCTATCATACACTTAACCGTTAAAACGCATCCAAGCAGAAATCACATATACTGATATGGAATGCCCAAGCAACCTGAGAAGTGGGTGTTGGGTTCGGTGCTATGTATTCAGAGGGGGGTGAATGAATCTACCCTTTAAAAAATTTCTCCCAATTAAAATCTAATGCTCACAACTGAAGAATTAACGCCTAAAGGAATGAATTAAACTTCAGATCTAATCCTGTCAAAGGACTCTTGATACCATAATCAAACACACAGTGTGCAATCAAAACATATCATCCCTATGCATTCATCTAGCGGAAGCATATAAGAAATCAAACCACTGCACAGAGGATTTTTAGGTGGTTCGGTCCTCCAAACCTACATCCACCCCACACTCAACCCAGAGTGTGGGTTCCTGCTGACTCACAGCTTGAACGGCTGGGCATCATAGCTTGCCTACATCAGCTGGGCCTCACAGCTTGCCATCCTGCTGAGCATCACAGCTTGCTATCCAGAGGAGTCCACCTCTGCAACGCTGAGCATCACAGCTTGCTCCGCTGGGCAATACAGCTTAGCCGTCCAATGGAATCCTCCACTGCAAAACGCTGACAAACAGCTTGAAGAAAGGTTTAAAATGAAAACAAAAACAAGAGACAACAGCAACAGGAAAGCTGTAAACTATGAAGCACAATATGGCTCTCAAAGAGAGCTGATTGGCCTAGATTTGATCCACGGTCCAGTAGAGACTAATCTTTAGACTGCTCTCTTCTTCTCTCGATCTCACTATCTCTCCTCAACTTCTTTCTCTTCTTCTTCTGCTAATCTCTTTCTCTTCTTTCTCTTCTTTGCTCTTCTCTTCTCTCTCTTTTTCTTCTCTCTGCTTTTCTTCTCTTCTTCTTCTTCTGGATCGTGCAGGCACTCTCTCTATTTTCTCCTTCTGCTTCGATCAATCTTCTTCTGAGGAAGAAGCTTAGTATATATAGAGAGTAGCAGGTAGGGCGTGTGTCTTCCACATCTCCCGCCCAAAATCTTGGACCACGTGGCAGAATCCAGGCTCATTGCTATAAACGTGTCACGATCCTGAGCCATCCTTCCTTCTTGGAACATGTGCCCTCCTTAATCTCCTCGAGACAGTACGTGTCAGTCAGTCGAAGAGAATCATCAGCTTAAGACAACAAAACCTTGTACAGACTTCATTCATGCAAGCAAGACAATGCATGGCTGTACAGACTTGGTCGAGTGAACCAAATGGAGGTTGTACAGACTTTGTGAATGCAAAGACAAAGCATGTACAGACTTCACGTATGCAAGGCTATGGCATGTACAAACTTTGTGAATGCAAAGCTAGAGCATAGCAACACACAATGTGCAGACTTCGTGCAATGCATGAAGCAATGTACAGACTTTGTGAATGCAAAGCTAGAGCATAGCAACACACAATGTGCAGACTCTTGAATGGATGCGAAGCTGACAACAGGGGTGCAAGAGAGAGTGTATAGACTTCAAGTGCATGAGATGCAGTTTGCATTATGCTTAAGTATATACATTCAGAGTGAATGCACAGACAGGCCAGCACAAGTGTACAGACTTGCGTGAGACGCTGAATGAGATGGATGTTCACGAGACATGAACTGCATTGGCTGTATAGACTTGTGCTAATGCTGCAAGTGGATAATGTACAGACTTCAAGTGCATGCAGCAAGACACTGTGTAAACTTCAGCTCGTGCAATGCAGTGTACAGACTTTGAATGGCAGTCTATGCAACCAATGCAGTGTACAGACTTTATATGCACGATGTACAGACTTCAAATTAAAGGATGCACGATGTACAGACTTCAAGTCAAAGGATGCACGATGTACAGACTGTAAATCAGAGGATGCACGATGTACAGACTTCAAATGAAATTATGCACGATGTACAGACTTTGAACGTGTGTAATGTGCAAACATTGTACAGACTTGAACGCGTGCAATGTAGCAAGGCAATGTATAGACTTGAACGCGTGCAATGTATAGACTTGCCAGCAGGGAATGTGCATGCGACAGTAATGTATAGACTTTGAATGCAAACACAGGCTGTACAGACTTGAGAAATGATGCATGAACAATGTGACGATGTATAGACTTAATGTATGCATGAACAGATCAGACATATGCATTCATGTGAAGACTCAAAGTGTTGTTCTTAGCAAAACAAAGTGGTGACTCATTCATGTTGCTATCATTAAAACACCATATTATCATCAAAGCACAAGGGGGCACAACAGTGGGGAAAGAAGATATGGAATATGTACGCAAATCAAACCACAATGGACAAGATATTTTTAGGTGGTTCGGCCAGACCCACAGTCTACCTACGTCCACCCCTCACCACAAATCGGAGTGAGCCTTCCCTTGCAAAAGCAAGAACCCGCAGACTCAGTCTGCAAACATACGCTGCCTAACAGCTTGAGCCAGAGGAACACACTCCTCTCTTCCTCCACCCAGGAGGGCAACCACTAGTGACACCCAGTCACTAGCAAATTGGAGAACAAATCTCCGTTTCTCTGAAACCCACCCAGAGGGAAATCACAAGTGACACCAAGTCACTTGCGACCGGAGACACCAAGTCTCCCTTCCTCTGAAACCCAGAGGGAAGGCACAAGTGACACCAAGTCACTTGCAACCGGAGACACGAAGTCTCCCTTCTCCTGAATCCACAGGAGGAACCCTGAACTCACCCTGAGTATCGGAAGAGCACACTGAGCAGATGAAAAGAACAAACGAAAAACAAAGAAATAAAATTAATAACAACTGTAGCTCCGAAGAGCAATTCCAAACCAATTCTTCAAGGGAAACTCTCTCTCTCTTCTCCTTCCTTAGAATTCTCTTTACTTCTATGATCTTTCTCTTTCTCTCTTCACTTTTCAGCTCTCTCGCTCTCTCTTGACTTCTTCGATATCTTTTTCTTCGTTATATCACCCTTCTATTTGATCGCAGAGGAAGGGTTATATATAACTTCAAGTCTAGGACCCACGAGGTAATAGGTTGGGCACGTGGAGGGAGCACTCCCGCCAAGAGAATTAAGGAATCCCTTAGCCACATGTCAGAATCTTGGCGCTTTAGCTATCCACGTGGCAGCTTCTTCCAGTGATGATCCACCTTGGATCACGTGCCAATTATTGGTTCTGCTGTCCTCACGAACTCATGCTCCAATTGTGACTTAGACTCCTGTCAATAGGTTACAAAGTAGTTTGTCAAGCATGTTATAGCCATGAGATTCATCCTTCATATGCTCAGACCTTATAAAAGCATGCATGGTCCTAATATGTGCAAAGATGAGATGTGCACTGACCCCATTATGCACAAGGTGCAGCCAGCATGGACTATGTATACAGGAGAACGAAATGTGCATGGACCTTGTAACAACTAGCGTGAAAGCGTGCACAGACCGTATGCAAAGACGTAGGGTATACACAAGATGATATATGCACTGAGTTAGCATCGCACGAGAATGAAGTGTGCACAGACTTGATGAAATATATGAACTAATGTGCACGGACCTTGGGGAACTTATTATGAGACATGCACATACACTGCATGACATGAATAGACTTCATAGGTAATGATATAGACACATGCACTGTCATTGATGAAAAGTAGGAAGAAGGTATGTGCAAGATGCAAAGAATGCACCGAGATGCATGGCTATACTACAGTGATCTGCACGGACTCTGTTAAGCACAAGTTGAAACATGCACATATTCTAATATGAAAGATGCACTGACTCAGATATATAACAGCGAGTGTTGCACCGATCTATTCTACATGCAGCAACACAGGTTTCACCTACCTTATGCTCGGTCACACAAAATGTGCACCAACTCTATTACACGTTCAACAGACCATGCACCGACTAGGCCTGCGTGTAGCGGCAAGAGTTGCACCGACCTTGTGAATGCATACAATGCAAATTGCACCGAGTATAGTGTTATACACGCCAGATATGCATCGATTGTAATCTCCATAGTGTGATCTTGCACCGACTTGGCTACCATGCTGCACAAGAGTTGCACTGACATGATGGTAGCAGGATACACATATTGCACCTGTTGTGCTCCTGTGGTTTTGATGATAGCAAACACTACGAGTCATTAGACATCTCACATTGCAATAGGTGACTGATTGTTCAGTGTAAATGCATCTCGGTATAGTTTGTTGGCTGCACTTTAGCTCATAAGCATTGCAGGGATCAAGGTCCATGCAGAGACATCATCATTGTGCATTTCAAGGTCAATGCATTTGCTTACGTTCAGCACATTATGTCGATGCATACTCATGGTTCAGCAGGCCAAGTCTGTGCTCTTCGCTGTGGTAAGTCAGTGCATGTTTGCACACGAGGTCTGTGCATGTCTCAGTTTGTTCTTTGTTAAGGTCAGTGCATGTTATGCCTTAGCCATTCCGAGGTTAGTGCATAAACTGCGTCTAAATGCAGCTCTATGTCCATCTTATTGTGCGTCTCATATGGTTTAGACTCGGTGCACATCCTACGTCTCTCTTTGCATCTTTTGTAGATTAGAATATGTGCAACTTTCTACCTCGGTGCAACGTCCATACAAGGTTTGTGCATTTTTGTGCATGTCAGTTCTATGTGTATGACATTTCATCAAACACTAGGTCAGTGCATGTCCCACATTCTGCTTACAAAAGTCAGTGCAGCTTCCGCCTTGTATATACAAAGTCCGTGCTATTTCCTATAGCTCCGGTCGGTGCAATGTTTGGTCTGTGCATACTTGTTCATAGAAGGTCGGTAAAGAGTTGGTATTAGCTTTGTTAGCATATTTGGTGTGAGCGTGAGTCGGTGCAGTTTTTGCTGCGAGCACAACTCGATGCAAGTTTCATGTCTACATGTTACATATACATACAAGTCTCGAAGCATGCAAGTCGGTGCATACCTTGGCCGCACACATAAAGTCAGTGCATGTTATGTCCTGCACGCAGCAAGTAAGTGCCTTCTGTGTCTGCACACACACACAAGGCCGGTGCATTATTGCCCTATGAACAAACTAGGTCAGTGCAATTCTTGTTTTTATGCTAAACAAGTCCGCACAGCTCACTATTCTGACTGGTATAAGGTCGGTGCAACGTGTGTTGTTGCACGCAGGTAAGGTCTGTGCATTGTTATAAGGTCTGGGTATGACATCTAGACTCCGTGCATGTTTGGTCATATGCTATCAAAGTCCGTGCACACTTCTCTCACGTGTAATGAAAAGTTAGTGCATATATATTCTGGTGCATACCCAACATCTGTGCAAGTCGTGCTCTATATTATCCAAGGCCCATGCATGTTTTGTTATATGCTACCTAAGGTCTGTACGCTATTCTATGAAGTTTGTGCTAACACAAACAGTTAACACTTTAAGTTGTTTCCCATGCCAGTCATTTGGTCGAACATGTGTTGGACAATATGTGAGCACACTCCACGTGGAAATCAAAGTACCAGGTTATAGGGTTCGTGATCCGAGGTAAGGAACCGAATGGAAGAATCTGCCACGTGGTCAGACACAACACCCAGGTGCTGACACGTAGCTAAGGCACTCCAGAATTCTCTTGGCGGGAATGCTCCCTCCACGCGCCCAATGTGTGAGCCCGTGGGTCCCAAATCTGAAGCCATATAAGAAGGCATCTCTGCGATCAAAGTAGATAAGGAGAATAGAAAAAAAAACAAGAAGAGAATTAAGAGAATGACAGTGGAGAAGTGCTGAAGCGTATGTGCCGCCTGAGAAAAAGAAGAAGAAAAGAGAAGAAGAGAGGATCGAGAGAAGAGAAAGAGACAATAGAGTGATAGAGATTGAAGCAGGGAGTGTCCAGCTATCTGTCGGGTTCTGGATCAAATCCAGACTAAATTGCTTCTGTGAGAGCTACATTCATTTTCATTTTCTGTTTGTTCTATTTTTCTTTGTTGCTTTCCTTTTTAACTGTGTTTTTATGATTCTCTGGTTTGGTATCGGGGTTCCTCTTGTTGTCTCAGGAGAAGGGAGATTTGTTCTCCGGTTTGCTAGTGACTGTGTTTCACTAGTGGTTCCCTCTGGATTTCAGAGGAAGGGAGATTTGTTCTCTGGTTTGCTAGTGACTGTGTGTCACTAGTGGTTGCCCTCCGGGGTGGAGGAAGAGAGGAGTGTGTTCCTCTGGGTCAAGCTGTTAGACAGCGTTTGTAGGCAAGCTGTGATGCCCAGCGGTTTCAAGCTATTTGACAGCAGTAAGCCACACTCTGGTTAGAGTGTGGGGTGGACGTAGGTCTGTGGACCGAACCACCTAAAAAATCCCTGGTGTTGTGTGATTGCCTTTGTGTTTGTGGTTTGGTTGCTCTATCATCAACCGTTAGATGTATGCTAGGCTCGCTTCTATCTACGGTTGTGTCTGATAGGAATTTGTTTACACATGGTTGCTTGGGTTTATTCAGTTGCATAGATTTACTTGGGCATCTGCTTGGTGCAGTTCATGTGTTCCAGCTAATGCCTCATTGGTTTTCAGATTCAGCAGAGCTTAAACAATTCTATTTCTGCAAGAAGTTTCAAGTCTTCTGTTTAAGTCTTTAAATTGGGAAGAATTTTTTTAAAGGGGATTCATTCACCCCCCCTCTGAATCCTTGTGTGCACCAGTGGACCTACCCCATACAGACTAACAATTGGTATCAGAGCGGGTCCCTGAACTTCCAGATCCAGCGATCTACAGAGGATCCTGCTAGCTTTCGATTCATCTCTATCGTTTGCATACTGTTTTAAAATTACTTGTTGATTTGCTTCCATGGCTCATCCACCGGTTTTCGACGGTACGGATTTTAATATGTGGTTTAAAAACTTGCATATGTTTGTTAAGATTGTCGATCCAGATCTGTGGAAACTAATTTCACATGGTCCACACAGTCTACCAAAGAACAAGTCTAAATGGACTGACAGCCATAGACTGATGTGGGATGAAAATGAAAGAGCCTTGGAACTGATGAAGGTACCCACTGACAAGGCACTCCACTCTTGCTTTTATAATTACAGGTCAACTAAGGAGATACTGGACAAGCTGAAGACTGCCAGCCATGGAAATGATGACCGATGCATGATGGCAAATGGCAATGATCAAGATAGCAGCCAAAATGACGAAGAGGAAGATGATCAGGTAAACCCCTTCGAGAATTATACGTTTGATGATTGGCAGGATGCATATGTTGAACTATTAGAGTCACATGAGATGTTGAGAAAACAATAGAAAAAGTTGAAAAAGGAAATTGATCTGAATTGTTCTGAGTCTTCATGTGAAAATTGCTCAAAACTGAAACAGTCCTTTGATACATGCTTGTCTGATGTCCAAATGCTTAAGAAATAAATTATTTTATATACAAGGGAAATTCAAGAACTTGCATGTGAAGTTGTTGAACTTATAGGAAAACTTAGCCCCACTAATGATGATCAAATTCATGTCAATAATCTTGTTCAAAAAGAAGAATTGTTGAAAGATCTTGAATGTGTTAATTCAGAGCTAGAACAATTGAAATTTGAAAATAATGATATCAGAAATCAAATTGAACAGGCAGAAAAGAAACTTGAGAATTATGTGAAGGAAAATGACTTGATTCATGAAAAACCTCAAGCTGTTAAACGTGTAAATGCAAAACTTCAGAAAAGTCTTGATGATACTGAAAAATAAAAATTCCAAGCTGAATCAAAGTGTTTTGGTAAATCAGTTTGTAATAAATGTGAATTTCTAAAAGAAATGAATGAAAGCCTTCACAGTGATTTAGTATGGCATCAAAACTTAATTGCATCTTTGGTGGAAGAGAACAAAAATTTGTTGGATGAAAAATTGGAAACTGAACAAAGAGAGGAAAGGCTGAGTAAAGAATTGAACTCCAAATCTGATAACAAAAGTGAACAGATTAAACAATTAAAATTAGAAAATGAGAGACTTAAACATCTCAACTCTGCTATGTCTGAAAAACTCTTAACTATGGAAAAAGGAAAGTCAGTCTGCATAAAAGAATCTAAAAAATTGTACAATCTCGAACAAGAAGTTGAGAACTATAAAATGGCAAACAAAGTGCTAAAAGAGTGTATGAATTGCAGTGAACAAGAAATTGCGGGTTATGAATTACATATTGCATCCCTGGAAGATGAGATTAAGGACCTAAAGAATTCTTTGTCTAGATTTGTTGAAGGTCAAGATAACTTGGATAAGTTGCTAGGGATGAAGGTGAACTTTCAGAAAGAAGGGTTGGGCTATAACCCTATGAATAAAAAAAAATTTGAAAGCAAACTTTATACTTCTTTTGTGTGCAGTACTGAATCGAACACTAATTCCACTCCTCAAGTATTTCAGTTTACTGCTAAGAAATCTGATAATCAAACTAAGGGAACAAGAGAGAAGAATAATCTGAAGAAAAAGGCCACAAACTCCCATGTTCCGGTTGTGCATACTGAACTCAAGTTACCCACACACTCACATGCATCTAAAGAGAAAATGATTTGTCATTACTGTCACAAGATTGGCCATCTGATACAGGAGTGTAGATTGATGGAAAAGGATGATCTGAATGCTAGTAGAGTCCATGCAAGAAATCATGCATTTCAGAATAAGGCAATTTCCTGTTTTCATTGTGGCAAGATGGGCCACATTTCTACCCGTTGCTGGCATGCCCAGGGAAAAGATCATTATAAACACCTTAAATGCTCTGTAAAACAGAATATCTTTGGTAAAGATAAATTTTCTTTCAAAGGAAAAGCCTCTAAGTGTTTCAACTGTTGGAAGACAGGCCATCTGGCTAGTGAGTGCTGGTCAGTGATCAAGAGAAGAAATTTCTCTCCCTATTTTGAATGTGGGAAAATCGGCCACCGAGCCTCAGACTGTTGGTATTTGAAAAGAAACAATAACCTCCATGGAAGAAATAATAGAACTCCTGTTTACCCATAGAAAACTCATGCCTTTCATATAAAGAAAAACCAAAATGCTTTTGCTTATTGTCATTATTGTGGAAAAGTAGGACATATTATGGATGACTGTTATATTTTGAAATCTGACAATTTCAATGCTGCAAGGATAAGGAAAACACCTCCCAAAGGTACAACTGACTCTTCAGGACCCAAGAAATCTTGGGTACCTCTAAATAGAAAATGAGGTTCAGTCTGCTGGTGTGCCTTGGAGCTGAGAAATAAAAAGGGGTAAATAAATCAAGGCATCTGAATATGATAAACCCCACTCTTGCACTCTTTTAGGTTAGTTATGTGAATTTTTTTTCTATCGTTATAGTTGCATGTCTTGATAAACCAGTCAGATAGAATACATAGTTGCATCTTCATATGATACTTGCATTGCTCAAACTGAAATTCTCTAAAAATCTGAACTGATTGATGCTTGCATATGTCAAATGCATTTTTAAAGTGTCTGTAAATGTCATGATGCATATCTTACACAAATTCTGATGCATAAATTTTCATCTGCTTACATCTTCACATATGCATATCGAATTGCATTGTCTTGCATACTTTGAAATTGGACATTGTATAAAAGACTACATTAGCATTGCATTGTCATGCATGACCCAATGGTATATCAAATGGTAGGCTACTAAAGGGCAGATGAAATCTGTCTGGAGGTTCTAACTATGTGTGAGGTGGTCGGTTGGACCAAGTCCTCTGCCTAGTACCATGGGTCATGTTGCATACAAGTCAGTTTGAATAATCATAAGCATGAATCATAAAATCATATGTAGAGCCTTTACTGCATATAATGCATTTAGTAAGGGGGAGTTTGGCTGCCCCTGCATAATGGTCATGTCTCTTATGTTCGTGTTCAGGAAATTCTCTTAAGAGATCCACTGCATATGCATACATGCATTGACTGTATTTCATATCACCTACTTTGAAAAATTCAAAAAGAAATGACACATTGCATCTAGACAAGGGGAGCATTTTAGACTCACTAATCTTTTCCAATTTGAACCCTTCTTGTCTAGTCACTCAAATCACTCTCTTATTCTTATGTGTGGGTGATTGCATTTTAATCAGCTGAACTCTCAATTGTTTTGAAGCTGAATTCTGCTGCTCTCTCAATAAAATTTCTTATTGCTTCCATTGATTGGCTGCACAGTCAATGCTAATTCAACTGATCTTTAAGGGAGATTTCAATCTGTATACCGTAATCATAAATCTAAAATATTTCAAAAAGAAGAATCTTCTATTATAATGGTTTAAGGATGTCTGATGAATCAAATTGATTTAAGTCTAATGTATTCATTAAGTTTTGATTTAAAAGTCTTGAAAAATATCTGAATCATTATGTTTAATAAATTTTAACCAATTGTCTCATGTAACTTCATGCAAAAACCTTTGGAAATCTGAAACTTCAAAGATATGGCTTCCCCTGGTTAAGATACATGTAGAAAATATTGTTCTTAAACATTTCAGTGTACTGAGCATTGTCTGAAAAATCTGAAAACTTTTGAAAGAAAATAAAGTCACAGCAATGACTTTGGTCACAGAGAAACTAGGTTCTCTATCAAAGAAATATAGTAAGCCCATGTCATGAAGTGCCATAGTTACCTCTCTTATAAAAATGATTGAAAATCTGGCAGAGCAATGGCATGGTAGTGTCGAGTAACTAGGGATTCGGGCCTCTGATTAAGGTGTCTCCTCATGTAAAAAGACACTCCAAATTGCTAACTCTGTTCTCTTATTGAGACGTAATATTGTTGTCACACTGAGTAACTGGGTTACTTCACCTAAGACGTGTTGTGTCTCACGTAAAAAGGTGTTGATTTAACCAGACTTGCTCAGAAAAATGAAGTCGCTGAACAAAAGCAAAAATTTTGAAAAATTAAAGACATGTTTAGATACATTCATAATTGTTTAATTTCAATACTATCTTCTGTAACTCCCAATGGAGTCATTGATTTTGAATGAGTAAGACAGAAGGAGGTTAAACAAGAATGTCATATGTACAATTGGTTCATTTATATTAAAGGGTGTTTCAGATATGAGTATTGAATTTTCTTGATCAACTCTGTACACATCATTCTTAAATCATGCTGGTATGTTTAGACTCATTCATAATCTATTATAATAGAAGAGTCTAAAATTTGCTTATCAAGATTTATGAATTTGGTATCCTGTTGAGAATCTTTCTGCCTTATCTATTCATTGGCAATCCAGTTAGTTCCGTGCTCCGCTCTGGCTCAATATTCTTAACATAAATTGTCATGATCTGAATTTTGTTGACAACTCCCCTCCAATTCAATTTCTGTCTAATTACTCACTCTGAAGTCTGAATGTTGATTTATCTTGTGAAATTCTTATACTCAGTCTCTAGCTGATGCTCGACCTGAAAAATTCATTGGTATCCTTTGCTTACTAATCTTGATGCCTCTTGAGTTCGACCTGGAAAATTCTATGACTTCACCTGTGCTTTTGTTGATATCACTTTTCATCACAATTGGTATCAGTCTACTGAGTTTATCAACTAGTGGTATCAGACTTAATTCTGCTTGTCCGACAATAGTTTTGGAAGATTGACTCATCAGCTTTTGTCTGAGATTAAGGGGGAGATTTACCTGATTTCTCCATGATTAATACTATTCTTTCCTTTTTGATGAAGTCAAAGGGGGAGAAGAATGGTCTGATATGAATGAGTATGACTCATAGTGTTGCCATCATCAAAAAGGGGGAGATTGTTGTACCCCTGTGGTTTTGATGATGTCAGCACTATGACTAATCTGGTGTTGCATTAGTATAACTTTGTGGTTTTTATGATGTCACACTATCGATCATCTGCATTAGTCATACTTGTAAGGCAGGTCAGTGCAACCTCCGCTGAGGTCGGTGCATACATTCATTACATTGTTACCTATTAACGTCGGTGCATTACATTGTTGAAGTCAGTGCATTTCATTGCTTAAAGTTAATGCATTGCTTAAAGTGAGTGCATGTCACTGTTCGTGTGCATATAGGTCTGTGCATTTCAAGGTCAATGCATTCACTTACGTTTAGCACATTATGTCGATGCATACTCATGGTTCAACAGGCTAAGTTAGTGCACTTTGGTGTTTAAGTCTGTGCAGGGTCATTTGTCTAAGGCCAAAGTTCTTGCACATCTTAGTTAGACTGCACAGCAAAGTCAGTGCATGTCACAATACATGAGCATTTAGGTCTGTGCATTCTAGTCCGTGCACTGCCTTGGTAGATGTAAGTCGGTGCTGTTAGTCTGCATGGGCTAGGTGCACTGGTGCACACAAGGATTCAGAGGGGGGGGTGAATGAATCCCCTTTAAAAAAATTCTGCCCAATTTAAAGACTTAAACAGAAGACTTGAAACTTCTTGCGGAAATAGAATTGTTTAAGCTCTGCTGAATCTGAAAGCCAATGAGGCATTAGCTGGAACACATGAACTACAACAAGCAGATTCCCAAGTAAATATATGCAACTGAATAAACCCAAGCAACCATGTGTAAACAAATTCCTATCAGACACAACCGTAGATAGAAGCGAGCCTAGCATACATCTAACGGTTGATGATAGAGCAAACAAACCACAAACACAAAGGCAATCGCACAACACCAGGGATTTTTTAGGTGGTTCGGTCCACAGACCCACGTCCACCCCACACTCTAACCAGAGTGTGGCTTATTGCTGCCAAACAGCTTGAAACCGCTGGGCATCACAGCTTGTCTACAAACACTCTCTAACAGCTTGACCCAGAGAAACACACTCCTCTCTTCCTCCACCCCGGAGGGCAACCACTAGTGACACGCAGTCACTAGCAAACCGGAGAACAAATCTCCCTTTATCTGAAACCCAGCGGGAACCACTAGTGACACATAGTCACTAGCAAACCAGAGAACAAATCTCCCTTCTCCTGAGACCACAGGAGGAACCCTGATCCCAAACCAGAGAATTGAAAAAACACAGTTAAAAAGGAAAGCAACAAAGGAAAATAAACAAACAAAAAATGAAAACGAATGTAGCTCTCGCAGGAGCAGTTTAGTCTGGATCTAATCCAGAACTTGACAGATAGCTGGACATTGCCTGCTTCAATCTCTATCACTCTCTTTTCTCTTTCTCTTCTCTCGATCCTCTCTTCTTCTCTTTTCTTCTACTTTTTCTCAGGCGGCACATACGCTTCAGCACTTCTCCACTGTCATTCTCTTAATTCTCTTCTTCTTCTTTTTTTTCTATTCTCCTTATCTACTTTGATAGCAGAGATGCCTTTTATATGGCTTCAGATCTGGGACCCACGGGCTCACACATTGGGTGGGTGGACGGAGCATTCCCGCGAAGAGAATTCTGGAGTGCCTTAGCCACGTGTCAGCACCTGGGCGTTGTGTCTGACAACGTGGCAGATTCTTCCATTCGGTTCCTTGCCTCGGATCATGAACCCTATAACCTGGTACTTTGATTTCCACATGGAGTGTGCTCACAGATTGTCCAGCACATGTTCGACCAAATGACTGGCCTGGGAAACAACTTAAAGTGTTAACTATTCGTGTTAGCACAAACTTCATAGAATAGCGTACAGACCTTAGGTAGCATATAACAAAACATGCATGAGCCTTGGATAATATAGAGCACGACATGCACAGATGTTGGGTATGCACCAGAATATATATGCACTAACTTTTTATTACACATGAGAGAAGTGTGCACGGACTTTGATAGCATATGACCAAACATGCATGGAGTCTAGATGTCATACCCAGACCTTATAAAAATGCACAGACCTTACCTGCGTGCAACAACACAGGTTGCACCGACCTTATACTAGTCAGAATAGTGAGCTGCACGGACTTGTTTAGCACAAAAACAAGAATTGCACCGACCTGGTTTGTTCATAGGGTGATAATGCAACGGCCTTGTGTGTGTGTTCGGACACAGAAGAAACTAACTTGGTGCGTGCAGAACATAACATGAACTGACTTTATGCGTGCGGCCAAGGTATGCACCGACTTGCATGCTTCGAGACTTGTGTGTATATGTAACATGCAGACATGAAACTTGCATCTAGTTGTGCTCGCAGCAAAAACTGCACCGACTCAAGCTCACACCAAATATGCTAACAAAGCTAATACCAACTCTGTACCAACATTCTATGAAAAAGTATGCACAGACCAAACATTGCACCGACCGGAGCTATAGGAAATAGCACGGCCTTTGTATATACAAGGCGGAAGCTGCACTGACTTCTGCCAATAGAATGTGGGATATGCACTAACCTAGTGTTTGACGAAATGTCATACACATAGAACTGACATGCACACAAATGCACGGACCTTGTATGGACGTTGCACTGAGGCAGAAAGTTGCACAGATTCTAATCCACACAAGACGCAAAGAGAGACGCAGGATGTGCACCGAGTCTAACCATATGAGACGCACAATAAGACGGACACAGAGATGCATTTAGACGTAGTTCATGCACTGACCTCTGAATGGCTAAGGCATAACGTGCACTGACCTTAACAAAGAACAAACTGAGACATGCACAGACCTCGTGTGCAAACATGCACTGACTTACCACAGCAAATATGCATTGTTGACATGCCCAGGGAAAAGATCATTATAAACACCTTAAATTCTCTGCAAAATAGAATACCTTTGGTAAAGATAAATTTGCTTTCAAAGGAAAAGTCTCTAAGTGTTTCAACTGTTGGAAGCCAGGCCATCTGGCTAGTGAGTGCTGGTTAGTGATCAAGAGAAGAAATTTCTCTCCACGTTTTAAATGTGGGAAAATCGGCCACCGAGCCTCGGACTGTTGGTATTTGAAAAGAAAGAATAACCTCCATGAAAGAAATAAAAAAACTCCTATTTATCTACAGAAAACTCATGCCTTTCATATAAAAAAAACCAGAATGCTTTTGCTTATTGTCAGTATTGTGGAAAAGTAGGACATATTATGGATGACTGTTATATTTTGAAATCTGACAATTTCAATGCTGCAAGGATAAGGAAAGTACTTCCCAAAGGTACAACTAACTCTTCAGGACCCAAGAAATCTTGGGTACCTCTAAATAGAAAATGAGGTTCAGTCTGCTGGTGTGCCTTGGAGCTGAGAAATAAAAGGGGGTAAATAAACCAAGGCATCTGAATATGATAAACCCCACTCTTGCACTCTTTCAGGTTAGTTATGTGAATTTTTTTTATTTCTGTCGTTATAGTTGCATGTCTTGATAAACCTGTCAGATAGAATACATGGTTGCATCTTCATATGATACTTGCATTGCTCAAACTGAAATTCTCTAAAAATCTGAACTGATTGATGCTTGCATATGTCAAATGCATTTTTTAAAGTGTCTGTAAATGTCATGATGCATATCTTACATAGATTCTGATGCATAAACTTTCATCTGCTTACATCTTCACATATGCATATCCAATTGCGTGGTCTTGCATACTTTGAAATTAGACACTGCATACATGACTACATTAGCATTGCATTGTCATGATGCATACAAGTCAGTTTGAATAATCATAAGCATGAAGCATAAAATCATATGTAGAGCCTTTACTGCATATAATGCATTTAGTAAGGGGGAGTTTGGCTACCCCTGCATAATGGTCATGTCTCTCATGTTCGTGTTCAAGAAATTCTCTTAAGAGAGCCACTGCATATGCATACATGCATTGACTGTATTTCATATCACCTACTTTGAAAAATTCAAAAAGAAATGACACATTTCATCTAGACAGGGAGGGCATTTTAGAGTCATTAATCTTTTTCAATCTGAACCCTTCTTGTCGAGTCACTCAAATCACTCTCTTATTCTTGTATGTTGGTGATTGCATTTTAATCAGCTGAACTCTCAACTGTTTTGAAGCTGAATTCTGCTGCTCTCTCAATAAAATTTCTTGTTGCTTCCATTGATTGGCTGCACGGTCAATGTTAATTCAACTGATCTTGAAGGGAGATTTCAATCTGTGTACCCTAATCATAAATTTGAAATATTTTCATAAAGAGGAATCTTCTATTATAGTGGTTTAAAAATTCTGATGAATCAAATTGATTTAAGTCTAATGTATTCATTAAGTTTTGATTTAAAAGTCTTGAAAAATATCTGGATCATTATGTTTAATAAATTTTAACCAATTGTCTCATGTAATTTCATGCAAAAACCTTCTGAAATCTGAAACTTCAAAGATATGGCTTCCCTTGGTTAAGATACATGTAGAAAATATTGTTCTTAAACATTTCAGTGTACTGAGGACTGTCTGAAAAATCTGAAAACTTTTGAAAGAAAATAAAGTCAGAGCAATGACTTTGGTCACAGAGAAACTGGGTTCTCTATCAAAGAAATAGAGTAAGCCCATGTCATGAAGTGCCATAGTTACCTCTCTTATAAACATGATAGAAAATTTGGCAGAGCAATGGCTTGGTAGTGTCGAGTAACTAAGGATTCTGGCCTCTGATCAAGGTGTCTCCTCATATAAAAAGACACTCTAAGTTGCTAACTTTTTTCTCTTATTGAGAAGTAATATGGTTGTCACACTGAGTAAGTGGGTCACTTCACCTAAGACGTGTTGTGCCTCACGTAAAAAGGTGTTGATTTAACCAGACTTGCTCAGAAAAATGAAGTCTCTGATAAAAGAAATTTTTTTGAAAAATTAAAGACATGTTTAGATACATTCATAATTGTTTAATTTCAATACTATCTTGTGTAACTCCCAATGGAGTCATTGATTTTGAATGAGTATGACAGAAGGAGGTTAAACAAGAATGTCATATGTTCAATTGGTTCATTTCTATTAAAGGGTGTTTCAGATATGAGTATAGAATTTTCTTGATAAACTCTGTATACATCATTCTTAAATCATGCTGGTATGTTTAGACTCATTCATAATCTCTTATAATAGAAGAGTCTAAAATTCGCTTGTCAAGATTTATGAATTTCGTACCCTATTGAAAATCTCCATGTCTTATCTGTTCACTGACAATTCAGTCAATTTCATGTGATCTGTCCTTAGTTGTAATGCACTCATTAATGTGCTCAACTATCTGCTCATCAATTCATGACTGATCCTGTGTTTTTGTTGATGTCTCTTTCCACATCAATTGGCTCATCACCATCTCTCTGGTATTAAGGGGGAGATTAGTCTGTCGGTTGTCATCTCCCTACCCCTACTTCCACTCACTCCAAGGGGAGACTCTATTCAGGGGGAGTATAATGGACAGTAAATCTTTTTGCATCCTATGTTGAAATTCATCATGACCAGAACTTTTTCTTGATTGCATCTGTGCTTCTCTTGATACATGCTTATCACTTCTTCCACTCTTGATTGCATTTCAATCATGTCATGCTTACTTATCTTTATTCTCAAACTTTTTTCTTTTTGATGAAGTCAAAGGGGGAGAATAGTTTGTCATGTGTCATAGTGTTGTCATCATCAAAAAGGGGGAGATTGTTGTACTCCTGTGATTTTGATGATAGCAAACACTACGAGTCATTAGACATCTCACATTGCAATAGGTGACTGATTGTTTAGTGTAAATGCATCTCGGTATAGTTTGTTGGCTGCACTTTAGCTCATAAGCATTGTAGGGATCAAGGTCCGTGCAGAGACCTCATTGTTTTTCATTTCAAGGTCAATGCATTCGCTTACATTCAGCACATTATGTCGATGCATACTCATGGTTCAGCAGGCCATGTCTGTGCACTTTGCTGTGGTAAGTCAGTGCATGTTTGCACACGAGGTCTGTGCATGTCTCAGTTTGTTCTTTGTTAAGGTCAGTGCACGTTATGCCTTAGCCATTCAGAGGTCAGTGCATGAACTGCGTCTAAATGCATCTCTGTGTCCGTCTTATTGTGCGTCTCATATGGTTAGACTCGGTGAACATCCTGCGTCTCTCTTTGCGTCTTGTGTGGATTAGAATCTGTGCAACTTTCTGCCTCAGTGCAACGTCCATACAAGGTCCGTGCATTTGTGTGCATGTCAGTTCTATGTGTATGACATTTCGTCAAACACTAGGTTAGTGCATATCCCACATTCTATTGGCAGAAGTCAGTGCAGCTTCCCCCTTGTATATACAAAGGCCGTGCTATTTCCTATAGCTCCGGTCGGTGCAATGTTTGGTCAGTGCATACTTGTTCATAGAAGGTTGGTACAGAGTTGGTATTAGCTTTGTTAGCATATTTGGTGTGAGCTTGAGTCGGTGCAGTTTTTGCTGCGAGCACAACTAGATGCAAGTTTCATGTCTGCATGTTACATATACACACAAGTCTCGAAGCATGCAAGTCGGTGCATACCTTGGCCGCACGCATAAAGTCAGTTCATGTTATGTTCTGCACGCACCAAGTTAGCTTCTTCTGTGTCTGAACACACACACAAGGCCGGTGCATTATCGCCCTATGAACAAACTAGGTCGGTGCAATTCTTATTTTTGTGCTAAACAAGTCCGTGCAGCTCACTATTCTGACTAGTATAAGGTCGGTGCAACCTGTGTTGTTGCACGCAGGTAAGGTCTGTGCATTTTTATAAGGTCTGGGTATGACATCTAGACTCCATGCATGTTTGGTCATATGCTATCAAAGTCCGTGCACACTTCTCTCATGTGTAATAAAAAGTTAGTGCATATATATTCTGGTGCATACCCAACATCTGTGCATGTCGTGCTCTATATTATCCAAGGCTCATGCATGTTTTGTTATATGCTACCTAAGGTCTGTACGCTATTCTATGAAGTTTGTGCTAACACGAATAGTTAACACTTTAAGTTGTTTCCCAGGCCAGTCATTTGGTCGAACATGTGCTGGACAATCTGTGAGCACACTCCATGTGGAAATCAAAGTACCAGGTTATAGGGTTCGTGATCCGAGGTAAGGAATCGAATGGAAGAATCTGCCACGTGGTTAGACACAACGCCCAGGTGCTGACACGTGGCTAAGGCACTCCAGAATTCTCTTCGCGGGAATGCTCCGTCCACCCACCCAATGTGTGAGCCCGTGGGTCCCAGATCTGAAGCCATATAAGAAGGCATCTCTGCGATTAAAGTAGATAAGGAGAATAGAAAAAAGAAGAAGAAGAGAATTAAGAGAATGACAGTGGAGAAGTGCTGAAGTGTATGTGCCGCCTGAGAAAAAGTAGAAGAAAAGAGAAGAAGAGAGGATCGAGAGAAGAGAAAGAGAAAAGAGAGTGATAGAGATTGAAGCAGGCAATGTCCAGCTATCTGTCAAGTTCTGGATTAGATCCAGACTAAACTGCTCCTGCGAGAGCTACATTCGTTTTCATTTTTTGTTTGTTTATTTTCCTTTGTTGCTTTCCTTTTTAACTGTGTTTTTTCAATTCTCTGGTTTGGGATCAGGGTTCCTCCTGTGGTCTCAGGAGAAGGGAGATTTGTTCTCTGGTTTGCTAGTGACTATGTGTCACTAGTGGTTCCCGCTGGGTTTCAGAGGAAGGGAGATTTGTTCTCCGGTTTGCTAGTGACTGTGTGTCACCAGTGGTTGCCCTCCGGGGTGGAGGAAGATAGGAGTGTGTTCCTCTAGGTCAAGCTGTTAGAGAGTGTTTGTAGACAAGCTGTGATGCCCAGCGGTTTCAAGCTATTTGGCAGCAGTAAGCCACACTCTGGTTAGAGTGTGGGGTGGACGTGGGTCTGTGGACCGAACCACCTAAAAAATCCCTGGTGTTGTGCGATTGCCTTTGTGTTTGTGGTTTGTTTGCTCTATCATCAACCGTTAGATGTATGCTAGGCTCGCTTCTATCTACGGTTGTGTCTGATAGGAATTTGTTTACACATGGTTGCTTGGGTTTATTAGTTGCATATATTTACTTGGGAATCTACTTGTTGCAGTTCATGTGTTCCAGCTAATGCCTCATTGGTTTTCAGATTCAGCAGAGCTTAAACAATTCTATTTCCGCAAGAAGTTTCAAGTCTTCTGTTTAAGTCTTTAAATTGGGCAGAATTTTTTTAAAGGGGATTCATTCACCCCCCCCTCTGAATCCTTGTGTGCACTAGTGCACCTAGCCCATACAGACTAACAGCACCGACTTACATCTGCCAAGGCGGTGCACGGACTAGAATGCATAGACCTAAATGCTCATGTATTGTGACATGCACTGACTTTGCTGTGCAGTCTAACTAAGATGTGCAAGAACTTTGGCCTTAGACAAATGACCCTGCACAGACTTAAACACCAAAGTGCACTGACTTTGCCTGTTGAACCATGAGTATGCATCGACATAATGTGCTAAACGTAAGTGAATGCATTGACCTTGAAATGCATAGACCTATATGCACACGAACAGTGACATGCACTCACTTTAAGCAATGCATTGACTTTAAGCAATGAAATGCACTGACTTCAACAATGTAATGCACCGACGTTAATAGGTAACAATGTAATGAATGTATGCACCGACCTCAGCGGAGGTTGCACCGACCTGCCTTACAAGTATGACTAATGCAGATGATCGATAGTGTGACATCATAAAAACCACAAAGTTATACTAATGCAACACCAGATTAGTCATAGTGCTGACATCATCAAAACCACAAGGGTACAACAATCTCCCCCTTTTGATGATGGCAACACTATGAGTCATACTCATTCATATCAGACCATTCTTCTCCCCCTTTGACTTCATCAAAAAGGAAAGAATAGTATTAATCATGGAGAAATCAGGTAAATCTCCCCCTTAATCTCAGACAAAAGCTGATGAGTCAATCTTCCAAAACTATTGTCGGACAAGCAGAATTAAGTCTGATACCACTAGTTGATAAACTCAGTAGACTGATACCAATTGTGATGAAAAGTGATATTAACAAAAGCACAGGTGAAGTCATAGAATTTTCCAGGTCGAACTCAAGAGGCATCAAGATTAGTAAGCAAAGGATACCAATGAATTTTTCAGGTCGAACATCAGCTAGAGACTGAGTATAAGAATTTCACAAGATAAATCAACATTCAGACTTCAGAGTGAGTAATTAGACAGAAATTGAATTGGAGGGGAGTTGTCAACAAAATTCAGATCATGACAATTTATGTTAAGAATATTGAGCCAGAGCGGAGCACGGAACTAACTGGATTGCCAATGAATAGATAAGGCAGAAAGATTCTCAACAGGATACCAAATTCATAAATCTTGATAAGCAAATTTTAGACTCTTCTAGTATAATAGATTATGAATGAGTCTAAACATACCAACATGATTTAAGAATGATGTGTACATAGTTGATCAAGAAAATTCAATACTCATATCTAAAACACCCTTTAATATAAATGAACCAATTGTACATATGACATTCTTGTTTAACCTCCTTCTTTCTTACTCATTCAAAATCAATGACTCCATTGGGAGTTACACAAGATAGTATTGAAATTAAACAATTATGAATGTATCTAAACATGTCTTTAATTTTTCAAAATTTTGCTTTTGTTCAGCGACTTCATTTTTCTGAGCAAGTCTGGTTAAATCAACACCTTTTTACGTGAGGCACAACACGTCTTAGGTGAAGTGACCCAGTTACTCAGTGTGACAATAATATTACTTCTCAATAAGAGAACAGAGTTAGCAATTTGGAGTGTCTTTTTACATGGGGAGACACCTTAATCAGAGGCCCGAATCCCTAGTTACTCGACACTACCATGCCATTGCTCTGCCAGATTTTCAATCATTTTTATAAGAGAGGTAACTATGGCACTTCATGACATGGGCTTACTATATTTCTTTGATAGAGAACCCAGTTTCTCTGTGACCAAAGTCATTGATGTGACTTTATTTTCTTTCAAAAGTTTTCAGATTTTTCAGACAATGCTCAGTACACTGAAATGTTTAAGAACAATATTTTCTACATGTATCTTAACCAGGGGAAGCCATATCTTTGAAGTTTCAGATTTCAGAAGGTTTTTGCATGAAGTTACATGAGACAATTGGTTAAAATTTATTAAACATAATGATTCAGATATTTTTCAAGACTTTTAAATCAAAACTTAATGAATACATTAGACTTAAATCAATTTGATTCATCAGACATCCTTAAACCATTATAATAGAAGATTCTTCTTTTTGAAATATTTTAGATTTATGATTACGGTATACAGATTGAAATCTCCCTTAAAGATCAGTTGAATTAGCATTGACCGTGCAGCCAATCAATGGAAACAATAAGAAATTTTATTGAGAGAGCAGCAGAATTCAGCTTCAAAACAGTTGTGAGTTCAGCTGATTAAAATGCAATCACCCACACATAAGAATAAGAGAGTGATTTGAGTGACTAGACAAGAAGGGTTCAAATTGGAAAAGATTAATGAGTCTAAAATGCTCCCCCTGTCTAGATGCAATGTGTCATTTCTTTTTGAATTTTTCAAAGTAGGTGATATGAAATACAGTCAATGCATGTATGCATATGCAGTGGATCTCTTAAGAGAATTTCCTGAACATGAACATGAGAGACATGACCATTATGCAGGGGCAGCCAAACTCCCCCTTACTAAATGCATTATATGCAGTAAAGGCTCTACATATGATTTTATGATTCATGCTTATGATTATTCAAACTGACTTGTATGCAACATGACCCATGGTACTAGGCAGAGGACTTGGTCCAACCGACCACCTCACACATAGTTAGAACCTCTAGACAGATTTCATCTGCCCTTTAGTAGCCTACCATTTGATATACCATTGGGTCATACATGACAATGCAATGCTAATGTAGTCTTTTATACAATGTCCAATTTCAAAGTATGCAAGACAATGCAATTGGATATGCATATGTGAAGATGTAAGCAGATGAAATTTTATGCATCAGAATCTGTGTAAGATATGCATCATGACATTTATTGACACTTTAAAAATGCATTTGACATATGCAAGCATCAATCAGTTCAGATTTTCAGAGAATTTCAGTTTGAGCAATGCAAGTATCATATGAAGTTGCAACTATGTATTCTATCTGACTGGTTTATCAAGACATGCAACTATAACGATAGAAAAAAAATTCACATAACTAACCTGAAAGAGTGCAAGAGTGGGGTTTATCATATTCAGATGCCTTGATTTATTTACCCCTTTTTATTTCTCAGCTCCAAGGCACACCAGCAGACTGAACCTCATTTTCTATTTAGAGGTACCCAAGATTTCTTGGGTCCTGAAGAGTCAGTTGTACCTTTGGGAGGTGTTTTCCTTATCCTTGCAGCATTGAAATTGTCAGATTTCAAAATATAACAGTCATCCATAATATGTCCTACTTTTCCACAATAATGACAATAAGCAAAAGCATTCTGGTTTTTCTTTATATGAAAGGCATGAGTTTTCTATGGGTAAACAGGAGTTCTATTATTTCTTCCATGGAGGTTATTGTTTCTTTTCAAATACCAACAGTCTGAGGCTCGGTGGCCGATTTTCCCACATTCAAAACAGGGAGAGAAATTGCTTCTCTTGATCACTGACCAGCACTCACGAGCCAGATGGCCCATCTTCCAATAGTTGAAACACTTAGAGGCTTTTCCTTTGAAAGAAAATTTATCTTTACCAAAGATATTCTGTTTTACAGAGCATTTAAGGTGTTTATAATGATCTTTTCCCTGGGCATGCCAGCAACGGGCAGAAATGTGGCCCATCTTGCCACAATGAAAATAAGAAATTGCCTTATTCTGGAATGCATGATTCCTTGCATGGACTCTACTAGCATTCAGATCATCCTTTTCCATCAGTCTACACTCATGCATCAGATGGCCAATCTTGTGACAGTATTGACAAAGCATTTTCTGTTCAGATGCAAGTGAGTGTGTGGGTAACTTAAGTTTAGTATGCACAACCGGAACATGGGAGTGTGTGGCCTTTTTCTTCAGATTATTCTTCTCTCTTGTTCCCTTAGTTTGATTATCAGATTTCTGAGCAGTAAACCGAAATACTTGAGGAGTGGAATTAGTGTTCGATTCAGTACTGCACACAAAAAAGTATAAAGTTTACTTTCAAATTTCTTTTTATTCATAGGGTTATAGCTCAACCCTTCTTTCTAAAAATTCACCTTCATCCATAACAACTTATCCAAGTTATCTTGACCTTCAACAAATCTAGACAAAGAATTCTTTAGGTCCTTAATCTCATCTTCCAGGGATGCAATATGTAATTCATAACCAGCAATTTCTTGTTCACTGCAATTCACACACTCATTTTGCACTTTGTTTGTAGTTTTATAGTTCTCAACTTCTTGTTCTAGATTGTGCAATTTTTCAGTTTGACTATTAACAACACACTTTCTCTTTTTTAGGACAAGAAGCCTCTCAGAGATTACAGTGTTCAAAAGCTTCAATTCTTCATTTTTAAACCTTAATTCTTTGATTTGTTCAGCAAGATTCTCATTATGTCTTTCAATCAATTTCTCCTCCCTTTGTTCAGATTCAAGTTTTTCTTCTAACAGACCTTTGTTTTCTTCTTTGAGAGAAGCAATGAAGTCCTTATGCCAATTTAAATCTGAGTGGAGATTTTCATTTATTTCCTTCAGAAATTCACATTTATTACAAACTGATTTGCCAGCATATTTTGATTCAGCTTGGATTTTTTGTTTTTCAGTATCATCAAGACTTTTCTGAAGTTCTGCATTTATACTTTTAACAGCTTCAAGTTTTTTATGAATCATCTCTTTTTCCTTCACATAATTCTCAAGATTCTTTTCTGCCTGTTCAATTTGATTTCTGAGATTATCATTTCCAGATTCCAATTGTTCTAGTTCTGAATTAGCACAATCAAGATCTTTCAACAATTCTTTCTTATGAACTAGATTATTGACATGAACCTGATCATCATTGGTCGAGCTAAGTCTTTCTTTTAGTTCAGAGACTTTACATGCAAGTTCTTGATTCTCCCTTTTGAATAAACTAATCTGTTTCTTAAGCATTTTGACATCAGACAAGCATGTATCATAGGACTGTTTCAGTTTTAAGCACTTTTCACATGAGGAGTTTTCACATTAGAACTCAGAACTATTCGGATCAATTTTCTTTTTCAAATTTTTATATTGTTTTCTTAATATCTCATGTGACTCTAACAGCTCACCATAAGCATCCTGCCAATCATCTAAAGTATAATTCTCGAAAGGGTTTACCTGATCATCTTTCTCTTCGTCATTTTGGCTACTATTTTGATTGCTGCCATTTGCCATCATGCATCGGTCTTCATTTCCATGGCTGGCAATCTTCAGCTTGTCTAGTATCTCCTTAGCTGACCTGCAGTTATAAAGACAAGAGTGGAGTGCCTTGTTAGTTGCTACCTTCATCAGTTCCAGGGCTCTTTTATTTTCATCCCATATTAATCTATGTCTGTCAGTCCATTTGGACTTGTTCTTTGGTAGACTGTATGGACCATGTGAAATTAGTTTCCACAGATCTGGATCGACAGTCTTAACAAACATATGCAAGTTTTTAGACCATATATTAAAATTCATACCATCGAAAACTAGTGGATGAGCCATGGAGGCAAATCAACAAGCAATATCAAAACAGTATGCAGACGACAGTGATGCACCGAAAGCTAGCAGGATCCTCTGCAGATCGCTGGATTTGGAAGTTCAGAAACCTGCTCTGATACGAATTGCTGGAATGATGTGATCGGTGCAGACAGATTCAGAGGGGGGGTGAATGAATTCCCCTTGAACAACTATTGCGGAAATAAAACTCTTGCCTGCACTCAATGTAGTCTCATGGGACTACAATCTTTCTCACTCAGAAAACCGACAGCTAAGCTCTCAAAAGCACTTGCCACGAGAAACACTAAGAAGCAAATGCTTCTGCTGAACTTTCTGTCATACACTTACCAGTTAAAACGCATCCAAGCAGAAATCACATATACTGATATGGAATGCCCAAGCAACCTGAGAAGTAGAGAAAGAAGATATGGAATATGTGCGCAAAGTTAACCACAATGGACAAGATATTTTTAGGTGGTTCGGCCAGACCCACAGTCTGCCTACGTCCACCCCTCACCCCAAATCGGAGTGAGGCTTCCCTTGCAAAAGCAAGAACATGCAGACTCAGTCTGCAAACATACGCTGCCTAACAGCTTGAGCCAGAGGAACACACTCATCTCTTCCTCCACCCAAGAGGGCAATCACTAGTGACACCCAGTCACTAGCAAACCGGAGAACAAATCTCCCTTCCTCTGAAATCCACCCAGAGGGAAACCACAAGTGACACCAAGTCACTTGCGATCGGAGACACCAACTCTCCCTTCCTCTGAAACCCAGAGGGAAGGCACAAGTGACACCAAGTCAATTGCAACCGGAGACACGAAGTCTCCCTTCTCCTGAATCCATAGGAGGAACCCCGAACTCACCCTGAGTATCGGAAGAGCACACTGATCAGATGAAAAGAACAAATGAAAAACAAAGAAAAAAAAATTAATAACAACTGTAGCTCCGAAGAGAAATTCCAAACCAATTCTTCAAGGGAAACTCTCTCTCTCTTCTCCTTCCTTAGAATTCTCCTTACTTCTCTGATCTTTCTCTTTCTCTCTTCACTTTTCAGCTCTCTCGCTCTGTCTTGACTTCTTCGGTATCTTTTTCTTCGTTATATCACCCTTCTATTTGATCACAGAGGAAGGGTTATATATAACTTCAAGCTTGGGACCCACGAGCTAACAGGTTGGGCACGTGGAGAGAGCACTCCCGCCAAGTGAATTAAAGAATCCCTTAGCCACGTGTCAGAATCTTGGCGCTTTAGCTATCAACTGTTGATTTATTTGCTTCCTTCTTTTTGTGGGTTTGTGATGTATGATAGAGATGATAAGCAAAAAATAATGATCCCAATCAACCCAAGGACATGTAAACCATGAACCTAGGCAATCCAAACAAGCTCTGGCATGGGCAATGCTATCTCAATCAAACTAATATAAAGAAAGTAAAGAAAAACACACGCCGGAGTGTGGAGCAAAAGCAAATAAAACACACCGCGTGGGTGGAACAAGCAAAGGAATATGAAGTGGGAAAAAGAAAGCTAATGCCCAATACTAAGAAAGAACGTGATCGCCACCAAAGTAAACACAAGTCAAAGACTTGAAAATACCTTGGAAATAGGTGGATGAAGCACCCGCCCACGGGAGAGAGAAACCAGTGAAATCTGCAGATCAGCCTTGAATGTAACGGCCCAGACCCTGTGCGTCACAGGAGTTTGATGGTCGCCCGATGAACCGTTATATGAACCTGACGCGTCTTCTCAAGACCGTCAGAGCACCTGCAGAAGCAACTTGTAAACTCTTTGAACTCCAAATCTTCCAGTCGGCCAGAAGACTTGGGCCTCGTTTAATGAACCTGTAAACCTGCCAAAGAACGTGAAACACAAGAAAACAAACCAAGATTAGCCCTTTAGACAAGTGTAGTATCAATTCTTAAAGAAATTAAGACCATTCAAAAGGAAAGGGAAGTACCGGGGAAGTTTTCGTTTTTTAACCCCTCTGGGCATTTTAAAAGATAGGAAGATGTTTTGATGATGAGAATAGATGCAGAATGTGGAAGAAAGAAAAGGGACAATGCTTTGAGAAGGAGGAAGAAAGAACACAAGTATGACAATGATGGAAACTCAAACACAATGAAACGAATACTCCCTTCACCGTGAAGCAGATGGACTTGAGGAACAGTTCTCCTTGGTTGGATGTGGCTCCAGGATGTGGCAGCACTTCGACGTAAACTCCAGATATTTCCCCTTTCGGGCCATGAAGTTAAGGGTGCTATTTATAGGCCCTCAAAATCTCTGGTCGAGCAGAGGATAATCCAGCAAGAAAAGAGGATAACTCTTAGCAAACTCTCGAAGATAATATCACCAAGAGTCCATAGAAACAAACAGAAGGTTCTGAGGATCAGATTTGGAAGAGAAATCACAAGATCAAACTCTTATCTCGACCACGGAGTAGTAGAGAAAAGGCTTGAACTGCCAGGACTCTCTGTTGGATGTAACGGCTGCTCGACAGACCGTCACAGGCAAATAACGCATTAGAGGGATACTGTCACATTCAACCTTATCTCAAAAGAGATAAGATCAACGGAAGCAGATCAAAACAATAGGACTCTTGAATGAAAGTAACGGGCAAGGATGAAAGCGTTAGAGGGAAGTAACGGCTGCACGACAGGCCGTTATACTCAATGGATAGGCCAAAGGATAAGGATTGAAACAAAGCCTTAAGTTGTAGGACTCTTCAAGATGTAACGGTCCAGGGACAATGCGTTAGATGAACGTAACGCCCCAGGTGCAGACCGTTAGAAACATGAGGATCCAAATGATAAGAAAACTTGCTAAGCTTCATCAAACGAGAAATCATGGAACCATACTCAACCAAAGAGCTAAGACCCATGAAATAAGCTTCAGACTGATGAAGGAGACTCAACAAAGGAATGAATAACTTGGAGCATCACATAGAATGAACAAGGAGATGACTCGACTTAATTATCGATCATAAAACGGGTGTCAACATATGCCCCTCCTTAACGTCCTCTTTGCAGGGGAGCGAGCGGAGGTGAAGCGAAAGTGAAATGGAACATGGAGATGAAGCAGAAATGAAGCGGAGTGGACCAAAAATTGGGCGTTAAGGTAAACGACACCCGTTCTTTACCAACAAGCGATAGGAATCTTCTGGGAAACTTCAAACTGATCACAAGGAAATAGCCAACTAAAGGATGCAAGTCTGGAGAAACTAACAACTAAGGAAAGGAAACACGGCTAGCCGCCGGAGGCAACGAAAAAGAAAGAGAACTGACTAAACTCCAGACAGGAATCTTCAGCTAACCAGATCAAGCGACAGATTGAAGGAAACCTTCGAATTCAGAGTGGAATGTCTCTCCTTATTCGAGATCAAGAACACAGCTATTCACCATCTTTGAGACACCTTGAACAGATGAAGATTATGAATGCTCAAATATGCGTATGATGTATGCTGGGCTAAAGAAAAAGAATCGTTAAAACAAATGCAAAGAAAGATAAAATAATAAGATACTCGAGAATAATATTGCTAGACCGGAGAAATCAGGGTCAGGACACCATCTGCAACCACGACGTGCAAGACAGAACCATCATCCCCAAATTTTTCCAACCCAACGGCCTATCCAACGATTAAACATGTGTACTTAGATCATCATCATTTTTGTTTAAGGGGAACATCAGATCCCAGAACACATGAATGACCAGCCGGTTCTCGAGATAATATATCATAGATACCATGTAGTAATGCATTAAAGGGACAGGGGAACGAGATACAATACATGTCTTACCTTCCTGGCGAATGGCAAAGCATGATGTTTTTCATAACTTCAAAGAGGTTAGCCAACAATAAATATGAGCATGAAATAAGGCATAACCATCCATACGTCTTAAAAGCATTAATAATGAACATAATGGAAGAAAATTCAGCCATTCAATCATCAAATAGACCATTTCATTCATCAAGAAACTTGCAAGCTGTAACGATCTATTGAGAGGGCGTCACAACACGTAACGGACCAGGCCTGGGCCGTTAGAGACTAGGCGGTTCACATTCTTCAATAAAACAATTCAAATCCATGTAACGGTCCAAGAAGTACGCGTCAGAGAGTGTAACGATTGGACGATAGACCGTCACATTTCCTGAGCGTTCAAAACAAACTGAACGGTCTCAAACCCCATTCAACAATCATTCAACACTTCAAACAACCCAAACGATCCCAAAAACATTCAACCAAGACCACCGGCGACCACCGTCGTCCACCCAAGAGATGGCCGGCGACGAGGCCCCACAGCCACTGAAGAAGAGGGAGAGAGGGATGAAGAAGAAGGTGATTCGCCGCCTTCACCGCCGGATAGAGCGAGAGACCGTCCCGCCGCCCGTGGAGAAAGAAACGGCGAGGAAGAAGCAAACTGTCACGCCCCGACGCGGAAAATCGGCGCGTACAGTCAGATACGAGCTAGCACTAACAATAAATTCTAATCTAAACAATTCGACAAATTATAAAGTGAGAAACACTTCCATTAATCAAAATAATTCCAACTTTATTACAATAACCAACATGCTAAGACTCGATCAAACATGTCTTCCAAATGAAATTCTAATATAACACTGACATAAAATCAAACTGGAAGTAAATACTAATCTGACTCAATAACTAGGTACAAAAGCACTCAAGGATCACTCCTGACCCTCCCCATCTGTAAGCGCGTCACCTGAAAAGCCTGAAAAAGGGGGGAACACAATTATGAGCTGACGCTCAGTAGGAAATAACGTCATATTTACGTAGTTAACATCTTAATTACCAGTTGTATGCAACAGAGAACAAGGAATTGAATAAAGAGATCAAGAACAATGTAGAAGGTCTTGCAAAGTCAAGAATTGAATAAATTCCAATGATCAATAATATCATGTATAAGAAATTCACTAAGAGCAATTGAAACAATAATAATTGGCCAACAAGTAAGTATTTCAATAATTCATAATCAAGTAAAAGGAATAACAATAGGTCAAATGTCGTAGACACACACTAGTCAAGTACTCGGTGCAATGCCACACCTTGTCATTTACATCCCATGGGCTCACTAATTTTCGGGCGCTCTCCCCAGGACCAGACCGGGCCCTTATGATGCGATGGCATTGGTTTTATGGATCGATGATCCCAATTGTCTAGACATTTCTTGTATAAATATGGCCAATGAATTTCAAGGAATAAGCTAAAATGTAACAAGTACAGATCTAGTAAAAATCAGAATAACAAGAAAATGAAGGATTAAACTTTGGCATAATGTTTAACGACAATTAAGTCGTGGAATCCAAGAATGAAAGGATAAGTAGGAAAAATACAATCTTTAGAATACATTCAGTTCCATAAATTAACATTTTATTCTGTTGGTTTAACAAGTTTTATCATACTGGAAATGCCTTAAATTAATTGGATGCAAAAAGCCAAAGAAATGATTCATTTAGTATTATTAGAGTAAATTACTAAGAATTTCACTTAATTCATAGAAATAAATCCTATCATGGTGAAAATCTCCCTAATATTTTTAAGTGACTCCAGCACATGATTCCTCTAGAAAATGACAGTAAATATCCATTTTTGTTACTGGAATGGAATTTTTACACACTAAAAATACCTTTTTAAACACAAAAAAACCCATATTTGGTGTGCTATAAAAAGTTCCTTATGAAATTTTTGGATGGTTTATTAAGAATAAATCATCTTACTGGTTGTTCATTTTTCATGATACCCATAGTATTTTTAGCATACTGAAATTAATTTTTCTACATTATTCTACCATTTATGCTATTTATTGAATGGAAGAAATACATTAGAAATTTGTTTAAGTATAAGAATTCCTCTATAACTTGCTGTTATCATTCTAACATGCTGGAAAATTTTTGTTATGCTGTAAGAACTTTTTTCATGCTGTAAGGGTTATTTTTAACAAGTTAATATAATTTTCATGCATTTATTCTCTATTATAAGGAGAGTAAATGAATTCTATTTGGTAAAAATATCACATTTTCACAGAAAACTATCTCTCACATGATAATTATATCAGAGCATAATATTCATGAATTTTCATACCTTTGAGATCTTTTTAACATACCACATATAATTTATAAGCATTTTCTTTCATTTTATAGAAGAAATATAGATTTTTATAAGATAAAATATTCTAAATCCACCTAAATCCACAAGAATTTAACTTCTCATATGCTGCTACTATAAGACAAATTTTCCATGCATTTTAGTTATTTAATAATAATTTTTGCATGCTGGACATAATTTCTTATACATTTATATTCTATTAATTATAGGAAAAATAGGTTTATATGCATAAAAAAATAGATTAAAATACTTTCCAGTAGCAGAAAAATAACTTTTAAATCTCCTGGTAGCAGAAGAATAACTTTTAAATCTCCTGGTAGCAGAAGAATATGTTTTACAGGGATTCAGGGTTTTTAATTATTCATTTAATAACTTCGGATCGCGTTCAGGGCGGAGGTCGGTCACCCGGCCCCTTTTTATTGGGGTCGCGGTCGCCCACAGGACCGCGACCACCTGGTCGCGGTTGGTCGCGCGACCGCGACCAGGATGGCGGTCCTGTCGGGGGCCGCGATCATCAAGGCCGTTTTCTGCTTGTTATGTGTGTGAGATCCAGGGATTAAAAAGCCTATATCTTCCTAAATTCTTAATGGAATTAAGCATATGATATATCAATGGAAAGCTAAGACAGAGTACTATCATTTGGTAGGGTCAATTTCAGATTTAGGTTCTGTAATTAAGTTCTGTATTGATAGGAAAAAGAAAAATCCTAATTAGGACAGTGTGTTACTAAAAAATCAAATTCTCTACCTATACATGATAACTTTTAGGGCTTTTTATATCACTGGAAAGCTAACAGAGAGGGCTTTCCAACCATGTATCACACATGCTATGAATTTCAACATTTATGTTTCGAATTCATGGATTAATCAGGTTCCAAGTATATGAAATCACTATATGGACAAGTTCATGTTCCAATCTCAAATTCTCTAAATAGAATTGATGGATCAAAGGGCTTTTTACGCCAAAAGAGAGATAACATGCTAAGCTTAAATTTGATATACAATAATTAACATTTGGCCAGTTATAACCTACCTTAATTGAAGACTTAAACCACGAGATAGATTAGACCCACGAACTATAAGAATCCCCTTCAAAGATCTCCTGATTCCTCCCTCAATACCCTATAAAAATTAGGGTTTTTAGTCTCAGATGATAGATCTCGTCGAGCTGATCAAAAACCCTTACTCATATGCCTATTTTGGTTGAGGTACTAACCTGATTTGATGAACCAAAACTTGGAGATAGAAAAACGACGGGGAGCAGACCACCTTCCACAAAATCGCCAAGATCTCCCCAGATCTAACTCCTCTGCCGACACCACAGCAACCAAATGAAACTAGACTCGAAGAGCTTTCTATCTATAGCTCATACACCTTCTGGATCCTTCCAGGAAGGGAGAATTTCGACCTTGAAGAGGCGTGTTGTTTATGCCGCCGAAATAATTGACCTAGACTAAACTCGTCTAATCACTCTTATCCTAGTTAAACTTACACGAAATTTGTTGAGGGCTATTAATCTACCAGTCACTAGCTTTCATTTGCCTCTAGCCTCATCGCATTTGGTTAAGAAATGGGCTTTAATTTGATGTTTTAAAAATGGGGTGAATAGTGAACATGAATTTCGGGTTAGGTGGGTTGAAAGTCAGACTTAACCCACTGATTAGGCCTAGATACTGATTTTATTAGGCTTAGTCATAGAAGAAAAAAGTGTTATTCGATGCATCTATTATTTAATTACTATTTTTATGAATTTTTATATGGTAGACAAAATTTTCACTTCTACTATTCCGTAAATAGTTAAATATTATGTTGAGAAGACTTAATCCACTAATTCGGCCTAATAAATGATTTTAGTAGGCTTAGCCCTAGAAGACACAATTGCTAATCGCATGGTCTTCTACCTAATTATATTTTTTCAAGATTTTAATATGGTCAACAAAATTTCACTTCACTATTCATTTAATAATAAAATATTAAATTCGAAATTCAATTTTCAAATTCTCTCTTTTCATTTCATTTTCATTCCAACCCAATTGCATTTGTGTTTCATTTCACCTAAACCTTATTTTCATTTGGGTTACATTTCATTGTCATTTCATTTCAATTTAATTTAAATTTTTAAAGGTTTATTTCAATTTCTAATCATTTATTAATTCAACTAAATTCAAATAAATTCTTAAAAATTTTAATTTGACAAGAAAAAATTAAATAAAATTATTAATTAAATACGGGGTATTACACCCTCCCCTACTTTAAGGAATTTGGTCCTCCAAATTCACTGCATTATGATGCGAAAATAAAGGATAACAATTTCAAGGGACAACTAGCTCACCTAGAAAAGGTCGGGATACCGCTTTCGCATAACATCTTCGGATTCCCAGGTGGCTTCTTCAGCTCCACGCCGACTCCACTGGACCTTGACCATAGGTATAGATCGACTCCAGAGTTGTTGCTGCTTCCGGTCCAAAATCTTTATCGGTCTTTCCTCATAGGTCAAATCCTCCTTCAGTTCGAAGTCCACATGCTGAATAACGTAAGTGGGGTCGTACACATACTTCCGCAACATAGAAATATGGAAGACGTTGTGCACGCCAGACAACTGCGGCGGTAACGCCAATTGATAAGCCACTTCCCCCACTCTATCTAAAATCTCGAATGGACCAATGTACCTCGGACTCAGCTTGCCATGAATACCAAATCTGCGAATCCCTCTCGTAGGAGAGACCTTTAGAAACACATGATCACCTACTTGGAATTCAAATGCTCTTCTTCTGTTATCGACATAACTCTTCTGTCTTGACTGAGCCACTTGTAGCCGATCTCGGACAATACGGATATTCTGTGACGATTCTGAGATAAGATCTGGTCCGAGCCATTGTTTCTCACCTACTTCATCCCAACATAACGGGGATCGACAGCTTCTCCCATACAACGCTTCAAATGGAGCCATCTGGATACTAGACTGATAGTTGTTATTGTAGGCGAATTCAATTAATGCCAAATGCTCATTCCAATTACCACCAAAGTCAATCATACATGCCCTCAGCATATCTTCCACTATCTGGTTGGTTCTCTTTGTCTGCCCATCTGTCTGTGGATGAAATGCCGTGCTGAAATTTAGATGAGTACCCAAAGACTCTTGCAATCCCTTCCAAAAATGAGAAGTGAATCTAGGGTCTCGATCGGATACTATATTCACTGGAATACCATGCAATCTCACCACTTCCTTTATATACAGAGCTGCTAGAACATCAACTGTCCATTTAGATTTAATGGACAAGAAATGGGCTGACTTAGTCAGTCTGTCGATGATTACCCAAATTGCATCGAAACTGCCACGAGTTCTAGGCAGACCCATGATGAAATCCATGCCAATACTCTCCCATTTCCATTGGGGTATATCGAGTGGCTTCAATTTTCCTGCCGGCCTGAAGTGCTCGGCCTTAACTTGCTGACATACCAGGCATCTACTCACAAAATCTGTAACTTCTCTTTTCATATTCGGCCACCAAAAGGATCTTTTCAAATCCTTAAACATTTTAGTGTCTCCAGGATGAATCGTGTATTTAGATCTATGAGCTTCGTCGAGAATCTTGTTCTTGATTTCAGCTACGTCAGGTACACACGTTCGTCCTTGAAATAGAAGTCTTCCATCCTCAGAAATCATGAAATCCGGTCTGGTGCTCAAACTTCCCTTGATCTCTACCAGTTCGGGATCATTATCTTGCAAGGACTTGATCTCCATCAATAATTCAGGTTTAAGTTGCATTTGTGCAATAATGACCCGATCATCATTGAAATTCAAATCCATACTAGCCATCTGCTCCAATAGCTTCCATTCTTGCATCATAAGACTGGATAACTTTGCTATAGGCTTCCGACTCAATGCATCTGCCACCACATTACCTTTGCCAGGATGATACTCAATAGAGAAGTCAAAGTCCTTCAAATACTCTAGCCATCTGCGCTGCCGCATATTGAGTTCCTTCTGAGAGATTAAATACTTCAAACTCTTGTGATCTGAAAATACCGTGAAAGATTCTCCATACAGGTAATGCCTCCAAATCTTCAAAGCAAAGACAACGGCTGCCAATTCCAAATCATGAACAGGATAGTTCTCTTCATGATTCCTCAACTGCCTGGAAGAATAAGCAATTACCTTCCCATGCTGCATAAGCACACAACCTAAGCCAATACCTGATGCATCGGTGTAGACCACAAAGCCTCCTTCACCAGAAGGTAAAGCTAACACGGGTGCTGAAGTTTAGCATTCCTTCAATGTCTGGAAGCTTTTCTGACAAGCATCCGACCATTCAAACTTATTCTCCTTGCGGGTCAATCTGGTAAGGGGGACCGCGATCTTGGAGAAGTCTTAAATGAATCTACGATAATAACCTGCCAGGCCTAAGAAACTTCTGATCTCAGTCACACTGGTGGGCTGTTCCCAATTCTTCACTGCTTCCACCTTCGAAGGATAAACAGAAATACCATCTTTGGTAATAATGTGTCCTAGAAAAGACACCTCTTGAAGCTGAAAACCACACTTACTGAACTTGGCGTACAGTTGATGGTCTCTTAATATCTGTAGTGCCAATCTCAGATGTTCGGCATGCTCTACTTCACTCTTAGAATAAATCAAGACATCATCAATGAATACCACCACCCATCGATCAAGATAGGGTCGAAAAATACTATTCATCAACTGCATGAAAGCCGCTGGTGCATTCGTTAAACCAAAAGGCATAACGACAAATTTGAAATGACCATACCTGCTGCGGAAAGCCGATTTATGAATATCTTCTTCCTTAATCCGCAACTGATGATATCCAGATCGAAGATCGATCTTAGAAAAGAATTGAGCTCCTGCTATCTGGTCAAATAACTCATCAATCCTCGGCAATGGGTACTTGTTCTTGACAGTTATCTGATTCAGTTGCCGATAATGGATGCACAGTCTCAACGAACTATCCTTCTTCCGGACAAATAGTACAGGGGCTCCCCAAGGGGAAGTACTAGGGCGAATGAAACCCTTCTCAAGTAACTCCATCAATTGTTGCTTTAATTCCCTTAGCTCCGCAGAAGACATACGGTACGGAGCTTTAGAGATAGGAGAAGAACCAGGAATAACATCAATAGAGAAGATAACTTCCCGCTCAGGCGGAAGTCCCGGTAGATCCTCAGGAAATATATCAAGAAATTATCGGACAACAGGGATGTCCTTAATCTCCACCTGCTGCTCGGGAGTAGCATAGACAAAGGCTAGAAATGCCTCGCAACCTCGCCTCATCAGTTTATCAGCACGAAGGGCCGAAATAAGTCAGATAGAGCGATGGTATCTAGCTCCCATAAATGAAAGTTCCGGGTGCCTATTAAAAGACACCGAGCTAGAACTGTAGTGAACATTGGCCTCATGCTTGGCCAACCAGTCAGCTCCTAGGATTGCATCATAATCCTTCATGTCCATGCAGACTAAATCAGCAGGTAAATTCTGCTCATGAACCATCACCTTGGTAGAAGGATAATAATGTTGAATTGCCAATCTAGAACCAATAGGTGTAGATATCGCTAACGAAGAACTCATCAAAATAGGTTCCACAGCTAAAGACTTAGCAAATCTCCGAGAAATGAAAGAATGCGTAGCACCAATATCAAAAAGAATAAAGGCTGGCTTGTCGAGTATAATGAGAGTACCTTCGACGAGTCCACCTTCTCCGGCTGTGTCTGCTTCATCAACCTGAAGTGCCTGGAGCTTGCCTTGCGGCTTCTTGAAGACCTGAGGCTTCGTCGGTGTAGCTTGCTCCGATAATAATGGACAATCTGGGATGCGGTGCTCCCTACTTCCGCAACGTAGACAGGTGCCCAACTTGCGCCAGCACTCTTCCATCTTGTGACCAGGACGGTCACAATATCTGCACACGCCCTTAAAGGGTACAACAGGGATAGGCTTCTTTTCCTCCTGCTTCGGCATCTTTCCCTTCCATGAGCCTGCTCCGGTCGACGAACTTGACCCACTCGCGGGCCTCTTCTTGATAAAGCTAGGTCCGATCTTGCTTTTCTTGAACTCCTTCGGTTGCTCTTTCTTCATGCCTTTGCCACGGATTCTTTCCGTCATCTCAAGAGTGTCCTCCAGAACTTACGCCTTCCTTACCATCTCAGAATAAGTTGATATCTCCATAGGTGCCAACTGGTTGATATAATGAAGCTTCAAACCATTAAGAAAGCGCTTCGCCTTCATCTTTTCAGTAGAAATGAGATGAGTAGCATATCGAGATAGTCTGGAGAATTGTGCTTCATACTCCGCTACAGATAAGCTCCACTGCTTTAGAGCCGCGAACTCAGCTGCCTTCTTCTCTTGAACTCGGTCAGAAAAGTACTTGTTGTTGAAGAATTCCTCGAACTCTTCCCACGTAACCTGTCGGTCACCGAGAGTCACCTTGATAGAATCCCACCACGTACGTGCATCACGTTCTCATTGGAAGGTAGATAAAAGAACATGTTCTTGGTCGGTGCATTGCATGACTCCAGAAATCCTTCCCATATCATCAAGCCAGTGCTCGACTTCATCAGGGTCGGTCGAACCAGCGAATCTAGGCGGATTCATCCCGCGGAAGTTCCGGTATAAATCACCGGTGCCATGCTGTGCCGCTCCTGCCTGAGCCACTTGCTGTAGGGCCTGAGTAAGGCCTTGAACAGTGCGCTGCAGGTTCCTCCATTCAGCACGATCAGCTGCCATTGCAAAAGCCTACACGAGGAATAAGATTACTTAGGTCCAATAAGATAGGTAATATCGCGATTAAGATACGGACTTAACCCAAGTTTCTACCCAATCTCACCAGGTCAGGTCCTAGACTTTTACAAGGTTAAGGTTCTAATGCACCTAGACACGACCAAAAACTCGATACCTGGCGGAGATAATCGGTCCGAAGACCACTCGCGCAAGTGTGTGACCTTCCCGATAGGCGTAGCCTAACGCTCAGACAACACCTTTCGATATACCGGGTTATTGGATGAAATGAGAAACCTAAAACTTAGGGGAACCTAGGAATATGAAACCTAAGGCTCTGATACCAACTAAACCGTCACGCCCCGACGCGAAAAATCGGCGCGTACAGTCAGATACGAGCTAGCACTAACAATAAATTCTAATCTAAACAATTAGACAAATTATAAAGTGAGAAACACTTCCATTAATCAAAATAATTCCAACTTTATTACAATAACCAACATGCTAAGACTCGATCAAACATGTCTTCCAAATGAAATTCTAATACAACACTGACGTAAAATCAAACTGGAAGTAAATACTAATCTGACTCAATAACTAGGTACAAAAGCACTCAAGGATCACTCCTGACCCTCCCCATCTGTAAGCGCGTCACCTGAAAAGCCTGAAAAAGGGGGGAACACAACTATGAGCTGACGCTAAGTAGGAAATAACGGCATATTTACGTAGTTAACATCTTAATTACCAGTTGTATGCAACAGAGAACAAGGAATTGAATAAAGAGATCAAGAACAATGTAGAAGGTCTTGCAAAGTCAAGAATTGAATAAATTCCAATGATCAATAATATCATGTATAAGAAATTCACTAAGAGCAATTGAAACAATAATAATTGGCCAACAAGCAAGTATTTCAATAATTCATAATCAAGTAAAAGGAATAACAATAGGTCAAATGTCGTAGACACACACTAGTCAAGTACTCGGTGCAATGCCACACCTTGTCATTTACATCCCATGGGCTCACTAATTTTCGGGCGCTCTCCCCAGGACCAGACCGGGCCCTTATGATGTGATGGCATTGGTTTTATGGATCGATGATCCCAATTGTCTAGACATTTCTTGTATAAATATGGTCAATGAATTTCAAGGAATAAGCTAAAATGTAACAAGTACAGATCTAGCAAAAATCAGAATAACAAGAAAATGAAGGATTAAACTTTGGCATAATGTTTAACGACAATTAAGTCGTGGAATCCAAGAATGAAAGGATAAGTAGGAAAAATATAATCTTTAGAATACATTCAATTCCATAAATTAACATTTTATTCTGTTGGTTTAACACGTTTTATCATACTGGAAATGCCTTAAATTAATTGGATGCAAAAAGCCAAAGAAATGATTTATTTAGTATTATTAGAGTAAATTACTAAGAATTTCACTTAATTCATAGAAATAAATCCTATCATGGTGAAAATCTCCCTAATATTTTTAAGTGACTCCAGCACATGATTCCTCTGGAAAATGACAGTAAATATCCATTTTTGTTACTGGAATGGAATTTTTACACATTAAAAATACCTTTTTTAAACACAAAAAAACCCATATTTGGTGTGCTATAAAAAGTTCCTTATGAAATTTTTGGATGGTTTATTAAGAATAAATCATCTTACTGGTTGTTCATTTTTCATGATACCCATAGTATTTTTAGCATACTGAAATTAATTTTTCTACATTATTCTACCATTTATGCTATTTATTGAATGGAAGAAATACATTAGAAATTTGTTTAAGTATAAAAATTCCTCTATAACTTGCTGTTATCATTCTAACATGCTGAAAAATTTTTGTTATGCTGTAAGAACTTTTTTCATGCTGTAAGGGTTATTTTTAACAAGTTAATATAATTTTCATGCATTTATTCTCTATTATAAGGAGAGTAAATGAATTCTATTTGGTAAAAATATCAAATTTTCACAGAAAATTATCTCTCACATGATAATTATATCAGAGCATAATATTCATGAATTTTCATACCTTTGAGATCTTTTTAACATACCACATATAATTTATAAGCATTTTCTTTCATTTTATAGAAGAAATATAGATTTTTATAATATAAAATATTCTAAATCCACCTAAATCCACAAGAATTTAACTTCTCACATGCTGCTACTATAAGACAAATTTTCCATGCATTTTAGTTATTTAATAATAATTTTTACATGCTGGACATAATTTCTTATACATTTATATTCTATTAATTATAGAAAAAATAGGTTTATATGCATAAAAAAATAGATTAAAATACTTTCCAGTAGCAGAAAAATAACTTTTAAATCTTCTGGTAGCAGAAGAATAACTTTTAAATCTCCTGGTAGCAGAAGAATATGTTTTACAGGGATTCAGGGTTTTTAATTATTCATTTAATAACTTCGGATCGCGTTTAGGGCGGAGGTCGGTCACCCGGCCCCTTTTTATTGGGGTCGCGGTCGCCCACAGGACCGCGACCACCTGGTCGCGGTTGGTCGCGCGACCGCGACCAGGATGGCGGTCCTGCCGGGGGCCGCGATCATCAAGGCCGTTTTCTGCTTGTTATGTGTGTGAGATCCAGGGATTAAAAAGCCTATATCTTCCTAAATTCTTAATGGAATTAAGCATATGATATATCAATGGAAAGCTAAGACAGAGTACTATCATTTGGTAAGGTCAATTTCAGATTTAGGTTCTGTAATTAAGTTCTGTATTGACAGGAAAAAGAAAAACCCTAATTATAATAGTGTGTTACTAAAAAATCAAATTCTCTACGTATACATGATAACTTTTAGGGCTTTTTATATCACTGGAAAGCTAACAGAGAGGGCTTTCCAACCATGTATCACACATGCTATGAATTTCAACATTTATGTTTCGAATTCATGGATTAATCAGGTTCCAAGTATATGAAATCACCATATGGACAAGTTCATGTTCAAACCTCTAATTCTCTAAATAGAATTGATGGATCAAAGGGCTTTTTATGCCAAAAGAGAGATAACATGCTAAGCTTCAATTTGATATACAATAATTAACATTTGGCCAGTTATAACCTACCTCGATTGAAGACTTAAACCACGAGATAGATTAGACCCACGAACTATAAGAATCCCCTTCAAAGATCTCCTGATTCCTCCCTCAATACCCTATAAAAATTAGGACTTTTAGTCTCAGATGATAGATCTCGTCGAGCTGATCAAAAACCCCTACTCATATGCCTATTTTGGTTGAGGTACTAACCTGATTTGATGAACCAAAACTTGGAGATAGAAAAACGACGGGGAGCAGACCACCTTCCACAAAATCGCCAAGATCTCCCCAGATCTAACTCCTCTGCCGACACCACAGCAACCAAATGAAACTAGACTCGAAGAGCTTTCTATCTATAGCTCATACACCTTCTGGATCCTTCCAGGAAGGGAGAATTTTGACCTTGAAGAGGCGTGTTGTTTACGCCGCCGAAATAATTGACCTAGACTAAACTCGTCTAATCACTCTTATTCTAGTTAATCTTACACGAAATTTGTTGGGGGCTATTAATCTACCAGTCACTAGCTTTCATTTGCCTCTAACCTCATCGCATTTGGTTAAGAAATGAGCTCTAATTTGATGTTTTAAAAATGGGGTGAATAGTGAACACGAATTTCGGGTTAGGTGGGTTGAAAGTCAGACTTAACCCACTGATTAGGCCTAGATACTGATTTTATTAGGCTTAGTTATAGAAGAAAAAAGTGTTAGTCGATGCATCTATTATTTAATTACTATTTATATGAATTTTTATATGGTAGATAAAATTTTCACTTTTACTATTCCGTAAATAGTTAAATATTAACTTCGGAAGACTTAATCCACTAATTCGGCCTAATAAATGATTTTAGTAGGCTTAGCCCTAGAAGACACAATTGCTAATCGCATGGTCTTCTACCTAATTATATTTTTTCAAGATTTTAATATGGTCAACGAAATTGCACTTCACTATTCATTTAATAATAAAATAATAAATTCGAAATTCAAATTTCAAAGTCTCTCTTTTCATTTCATTTTCATTCCAACCCAATTACATTTGTGTTTCATTTCACCTAAACCATATTTTCATTTGGGTTACATTTCATTTCATTTCATTTTAATTTAAATTTTTAAAGGTTTATTTCAATTTCTATTCATTTATTAATTCAACTAAATTCAAATAAATTCCTAAAAATTTTAATTTGAGAAGTAAAAATTAAATAAAACTATTAATTAAATACGGGGTATTACACAAACAGAGGAGGAGGAGGCCTCCATGGCTGAAGAAGACCAAGGGGAAGCACCCCTGGACGAAGAAGAACCCAAGGAACCAGAGAAGAAGAGGAAGAGGGGCCAAGACCGAAAGGTAGGCCTTCGCCCTAATTTTCAAATTTTTAATTTTTTTTGTGTTTTTATGTGCATGGATGTTTGATTGGGGGGTAGAAAATGGGTCTATGAACCCATTAGGATCCATTGTAGGCCTTTTGGCCAAGCTGAGAAGCCAACGGAATGCAAAGGGGATAAAGCCCTCTAGCAGAGAATGTGACGGTCCTTCTAGCGACCGTCACAATCCTAACGCGCCACCCTTGGTGCGTTAGAGACAAGTAACGCCCCATCCCAGGGTCGTTACAGTCACCAGAGGCCAGAACTAATTTTTATGTTTTTCAATTATTCAGTTTTTTGTTTTGCTTTTCATTTTAAATGCTTATGCAATGATTTTATGATGCAATTGACTAACTTATGCTCTAAATGAATGCAGGGAAAGAGACGGATGAGGATCTCTTGGCTTCAGATCCGGGCGGTGTACTAGGCACTGCCCGATTACCAAAGAGGGAGATTGGCCGGCATGGGGTTCACCGAGGTGTTGAGCATCGAGGTGACTCGGATGGATACGCCGCTACTGTATGCGCTGCACGAGAGATGGGATCCAGTCAGCAGGGCGTCCATCTTTTCGTGGGGTCACATGATCCCCACGCTGGAAGACATGGCGAGAATTGCCGGACTGCGGGTGCACGGATCCGCAGTGACGGGATGGACATACAGAGACTACCGAGAGATGGCCCAGGAGCTGTTGGGACTAGATTTGATCAGGCCAGGACAGACATCATCCCAGCTCTCACGATCACGACTGCAGGAGAGCTTAGGACTTAGAGGAGCAGCCATAGCTGTGGGCGAGCTACCAGAGGAGCATCTCGGCAGAGTGATAGATCAGGTGCGCCCTCACGTGGCGGGAGAGGCGGGACCGGAGGAAGATCGAGTCCTGAGGCGGTTCCTCATGCTATTGTTCGAGAAGCTCCTGTTCGTGACTCGAGCAGATGTCATCAGCTGCAGGCTGCTGCCGATGATCCAGGATTTGGGCAGAGTTGGAAAATACGCATGGGGAGCGGCGATGCTAGCCTTCTTATTCGAGTCCGTCAGCACGACGGACTGACAGACGATGCTGGGAGGCTTCTCGCCTTCCCTACAGGTAAATATAATTTAAATGCCTTCTATATGATTATGATTATGCTTATGAAAATGATTATGCAGTTGACTGACTTGACTTCTAAATGCAGATCTGGAGCTATATGTATCTCCCGGGCATCGAGAGAGGCACACTACTCCACGTCGGCCGCATCCCGATCGTGAGGCGATGGGTGGTCGCGAGGGACCGGGGGTCGATCATCAGATTGACCCGGGCGATCCAGGACGACTTGGATTCCTTCCCACACACGGCGGTAATCCCGAACACAAAAAAATGCTTTAAATGCCTCTAAATGATGATAAATGGACTAACATGCTTTCAGGTGAGGTGGACCCCGTACAGAGGTGAGAGTTACGAGGGACAGCCATGGGTGGAGGCAGCCCTTTCGTATCGGGGACGAGACATATGGTTGCACTGCATCCATATCATCGAGCCACTCCACTACCGATTGATCTTGCGGACTCGGGGACTACACCAGCCCGAGGTGACCTTTCCACGCCGTAGTGACGAGCGCCCGGGCAAGTCAGCGAAAGGAATTAGCGGCGATATAGATTGGTGCGCCCGGAAGGTGAAGTACGTCCACGACTGGAACAAGCGGGGCAGAGCAGTGAAGGAGTGGGATGAGAGCGATGAGGCGTACTTGAAAGCCTTCGCTCGACTGTACGGGGACCGGGTGTACCGTGGTACCCGACAACCGATATGTAATTTCTAAACTCTAAACTCTGAATGCTCTTATATGAAAATTTTATTCTATATGCACTGACTCATATGCTTTCTAAATGCAGCTAGACCCTGAGGGAAGGATAGCCAAGCTCGAGGGGCTTCTTCACGCCACCGTCTAGCAGCAGGACGAGTACCGGACCGCCTTGGAGCTCCTGGTAAGACTTGACAAAACCTTGGACTTAAAATGATTATGCTTTATGATGCAAATGTGATTTCAATGATGACTGAGCAATGATTTCTAAATGCAGCGGGCTGAGGGAGCCCAAAGAGCCGGACCGAATGCCCCATCATCGTCCTCACAGCCTGCCAGGGACAGAGCTGAGCGGGATGCCGAGTTCGCCCGAGCAGTTACTCGGGCCGAGGAGGCGGAGGCCACCCTCGCAGAGCGGGTAAGATGCTAAATGCTTATGCAAATTAAATGCTTATGTGAATAACTATATGCAATGCAAACTACAGGCGAGAGAGCTAACCACAGTGGCGGCTGAGGCAAAACAGGCTCGGATGGAGGCGGAGAGGAATCGGGCCAAGGCAGAGGTGGCCCGATTGAGAGGAGAGCTTGCGCGGACGGCCACACAGACGGCAGACTTTGAGAGATACCGGTCTGAGGCACGAGCTGCGCGACTCGAGGCCCACGACATGAAGGTCGAGGTCCGGACCTTGGAGAGGATTATACGGATGATGGGCCGAGGACCGGAGCGGAGCGTCTCTCAAAGCGGGGCACCGAGGAGTGCTGCTCGTGCCGGATCAGTGGCAGACTACCTTGTCAGCTCCTCCGGCCAACGGAGGAATGAGAGGGCAGAGAGGGGCCAGCAGGAGGAGAGTGCCTCCATAGCACCACCGGCGAGGAAGTCGGAGGGTGGAGATGATGATGGCGACCCGGCAGATAAGCCGTCCGAGTGATGCACTTTGATTTTTCTTTGGTTATCACTTTTACTTGTACATGACTTATGATGAAAATGGAATGAGAATTTCTTTTTTTGGTCTTTTGTTTGTTCTTGTTCTTTATGTGAATGAATGGATGTGCATGCAAACAGGTGGGCATGTGAAATGAATGGGAATAAATGGGAACGAATGCAAGAAAAATGTATGTGAGAGTATGATTGGAATGTAGGAAATGCATGTGGATGTGTGAAAGAATTGTGTGGATGAAATGTGATATGTGAGATGGACATGATGAACGGAAGTATGTAAGACCGCCAGGTCTAAAACAGAGGCAGAAAGGAATAGCACAATCACAGCAGCAGACAATGTAACGGTCTAGATCCAGACCTTCAGGATCAAGTAACGCATTAGACGGAGGCCGTCAGAAAAGACAGGTCAGATGTGTAGAACCGAACAGCAGGAAGGGTAACAGCTCATAGCTGGTGCGTTAGAGATATGTAAAGGTGAAGTGCTAGACCGTTAAAGGTGGCAGAGCAATAGGACATCAGGGGAACTAATAGGAAATGTGACGGTTCAAGAGCGGGGCGTTAGAGATAAGTAACGGCCATGAGAAAGACCGTCATACTTGACAGAGCGAGATTGAACTATGAATGCACTGACTATACTCAAGAGTGTATAGACCTTGCCCAAGTGATGTATAGACTTGACCAAAACGATGTATGGACTTCATGAACACAGCAGCAAAGGATGTATGGACTTTGTAAAGAATGCTCAAACTTGAAGAATGTATGGACTGTGGACGAGGAATGTACAGACTTGAACGACGTGTGGACTTAGACAATGTATGGACTTGAGGCTGTGTAGACTCTGCACAATGTATGGACTTGAGGCTGTGTAGACTCTGCACAATGTATGGTCTTGGGACTATGTAGACTCTGCACAATGTATGGACTTGAACAAGAAATGTATAGACTTGGGGTCGTATGTACTTTGGACGAGGAAGGTATAGACTTTGGGTATGCATGGGATGTATAGACTTAAAATGATGTACAGACTTGGATATGCATCAAAAAAAAATATGTAGGAAATGTGACGGTCCAAGCGCGGGGCGTCAGAGATAAGTAACGGCCATGAGAAAGACCGTTAGGTGATGATTGAGCAAGAAGAAGCCAAAACTAAACGGCAGAGAGTGTAACGGCTCAGAGGGATCGCGTCACACGAGGTAACGGTCTGATTCTCGACCGTCAAGCTTGACAGAACAAGATTGGACCAAGTTAAACCCAAAGGAAATGTGACGGCCCATAGCTGGCGCGTCAGAGGCAAATGACGGTCCAACGATAGACCGTCAGAGTTTGAAGTGTACTCCAAGACGGATTGTGCCGCGAGAGGCAAAATCTGAGATAAGAAACCCTTAATCCACTCTAGACTTCTCCCAGACTTAAGATAAAGCCTTCCAATCCAAACCTTGTCTCTTTAAAGCCAAAATCAAGCCTTTAAAACTTGGAAACTTAGCCAAAATCGTATCTTTCTGAATTCTCTGCTAGAAGGGCTGAAAAACCTTTCCTAAGGGTAGGAACATGATGAAGAGAAGCTTCGAGGTGATGGCTATGGAGGAGAAAGTCTACACCGGACCCAAAGCTGCAAGAAAGGAGTATGGAGAGCTGCAAAGGCTGACCTCAATTCCCAAGCATCTAAGCTCTAATGCTCAAAGAGTGGTAAGCTCTATGACTTAACCAAGTTCAGAAATTTCTGCCCTTCAATTCCTTCTCATGATCTACTTCTTCTTCTTAGCCCCCTCCCGGTCCAAGATGCTATTCTAATCTGAAGTGGGTGGCTCCCATGGTAAAGGCACTCCCTTTAGAGGTTACATCAATCCTTAAAGCGTGGCACCTTCAACCTCTTTTAGTTTTAGGCAAGAATTTCCAGAAAGTGACATTAGATTGGCCTAGTATTTCAGCCCTTATAGAATTGTGGCATCCACAAACACATACCTTCATCTTCCCTTCCTTCACAGCAACAGTCCTTTTAGAGGAGGTAGAAACCTACCTAGCCCTTCCTAAGACTAAGGCGGGGGATGGAGATCTAGTTTGCTACACGGTGGAGCCTATCGGCCCATCCTTGATATTGAGTGATTTTATCCATAATCCAAAGGACGTGAGGACCATGATCAGCCCACACCACATACACTTGATACCCTTGGCACAATGGATAGTTTCTCATTGCAAAAATAAGTGGGAGAGGCATGAAGCAATAGCCAAGGCGGTTTGCTTATGTGGAGTATTCCTTTTCACCACTACCGACCACCTCTTAGATATCCAAAATCTCAGCATCATTAGTGGGTTATGGCGGGGTATGTCCATCTCTCAAGCGATCCTCTCATACCTCTATGAAGGACTAAGCTCCGCTTGCCTAGGAGGATCTTTGTTTGGCTCCATGATACTCCTCGAGTGTTGGGTGGGAGTGAGAATCAAACTCCAACCAAAGGAGGATATTACTTCTGCTAGCCGGATCTTCGAGAGCCACCGTCTCTTCTTCATTGGAGGGGCATCTGGATTTTTTTCATAGGTTGAATGCAAGACGGCGAATAAGAAAACGCGGGATGAATGGCGCCTCTTATTCAATACTTTACCAATGGAGAAATTCATCATGCGACCAAGAATCCTTCGGAGCACTCTTCTTAGAATACTGCGGCATCAAGGCCTGGACCTCAAGCTAGTGGGAAATACTACGATGGCGATCTACAACCCGCACCGGTGCCATCTTCAGATCAGACTACCTCGGACTGAAGTTCCTGCACTATCACACTACCCTCCCCTTCTTGCTAGGAAGATGGGGACCGAGGAAGATGAAAGAATAGTTCGGAACGCGCTGATCATGTGGGAGATCAGCAAGGTGCGTCCATGGCAAGCAGAAGTGGAAGAGAACGACGAAGCGCGCCATGGCTACGTGAAAGAGTTGAGGAAGATTCACCCTTTTGCGGACAAGAAACTGAATGTAATTTGATTTTACTTTTATGAAAGATGTAATTGACAATCAGAGTTAGAATTTTATCAATCTTATGTTGCATTAAGTTCATTTGAATAAGATGGGATTGCCTTAACCGAATGGACATGAGTTGTGGCTTGATTTAGCTAAAATGATCTGAAGAATATAGCCCCTAGAGAATGTAACGGATCTGAGCAGGGCCGTTAGAAGGATATACCGGTGGGGAGATAGGCCGTCAGAGTGTATGCTATGAGAACTAAGTCCTCTAGAGAGTGTAACGGTCAATCGACAGACCGTTAGAACTAAGCAACGGTCGTGACCCAGACCGTTAGAGAGAGAGCTGCTGAGGGAATCAAAGCCAACGTCTTGAAGGGAAGTAACTGTTGAATAAGGACCGTTATACGAATGTGGCGGTTCATTGATGGCGTGTTACAGACCTGAACCTGCATAATTGTGAGATTTCAACCCGGGCTTGAACCTGCGTTCAGCACACACTTAAACATGGAACAAGTTAGATCTGCTCTTAGACTCAACCCCTTGCCTTGAAGCAAGTTAGATAACGACCGTTTCTTGATTTTTGGTCAAGGGGTGGAGCCTTATTAAGTAGGCGGAAAAACATAATAGAAATAATGCGATGCAATGCATATGATGGTATTTTAGGATTTTTTTTGGAAAATATCTGAATTTTTGTGAAGTTTTGAAAATATTTGATGTTTTTGGATTTGAGATATATGATTTTTCTATTGTTTGAAATATATGTTGTTTTTTTTGAAAATAAATGTTGTTTTTGGATTTTAGAATATTTTTTGTTTTTGGATTTTGAAATATATGATATTTTTGGATTTTGAAACATATGATATTTTTGGATTTTGAAATATACGATGTTTTTGGATTTTTGGATTTTGTTGTTTTTGGATTTTGAAAACCAATGCTTTCCCCTAGCAACGTGAGCCCTCCGTATCGTATTGAGAGTCCCGAGATTGGCGTGCAATGGGGCGACAACCCCTGACCAAGGCCCAACTCGCATGACGGTGTTTCTACCAGGGTCATACCCAGGGTACTAGTGTCAATCCTGAAAAAGGAAAATAGCATACGGGGGTAAGCTTAGGCCAGATTTAGAAGCTTTTAGGACTTGGGTTCCTCTCTAGACAACCCATTACAAATTTGGTCTGTTGCGCCGGGGCTTTATGTCCGTCATCGAACCTTAGTCCACTCTAGGCATGCGTACGACCGGGCTCATTCGTCCCGCGGGGAACTGTACTGCCACTCTTGTCATGCCTAGATTCTTTTTCTTGCCTTTTGGAGCTTTGGAATCATAATTAATAGACTTTTGAGATAATGCTTTCAATTTTATCATGGAGATTACTCCTTTTTATTTCTCTCTCTCTTTTTTTTTTCGTGACGTCAGGTCATAACGGACTGCCCCTATTTGAGACCTCCTTTTGTCAGGATGCCTAGATTGGGCATCGCCTCCTTGTTTACTTCTTGCCCCTGGGTTCAGCCGAGGAAGAAACGAACAGGGATTTCGACTTTCCCCTAAAGCATGGCCGAGGAGAAACGGTGTCTTTAAAGCTGGAAACCTGACCAGGGATGTCGTGTAGTGTGTGATTTCCATACTCGGGACTCTTTATCGTAAAAGGGAGGGAACACCTCCCTACCGGGGTGGCACTGATTAGACTCTAACGAAAGAAACACTTAAGATATAACCCATTCCACGCGTGAGAGAGCTCCTCACCTTCTGCGTTTACTAAGCGATAAGCATTCCCTAGATAAGCCTCTTTTACGACAAACGGTCCTTCCCAGTTAGGTTGTAATTTAGACCTAGGACCTGCAGACCGAATAAATTTACGTTTCAAAACCATATCACCTTTCAGAAATTTACGTTCAATCACCTTCTTTTGAAAGTAACGCGAAACTCTCTTTTGGTAAATAGATATGTGATCTGCCGCGTTCATCCTCTTCTCATCCAAGAGATCCAACTGGACGAGCAATGTCTCTCGACGTTCATTGAGATTAAGTTCCTTATTGAGCTGCACTCTAAGGGAAGGGATTAAGATCTCATATGCGAGCACCGCCTCCATCCCATAGGTAAGAGCATAGGGAGTTTGTCCCGTAGGGGTACGGACGGAGGTGCGGTAAGCCCACAGAGCTTCTACTAATCTTTCCGGCCAATTGGAAAACTTATGAGATTCGCATGTTTTCTTGATGATTTTAAGAAGGGTTTTATTAGTGGCCTCGGCTTGACCGTTGCCTTGAGGATAATATGGAGATGAATGATGCAATGCAATATTGAACTTCTTACAGAGGTCCTTGAGCTCTTGAGAGACGAACTGAGGTCCGTTGTCGGTGATGATGCTGCTTGGCACTCTGAACCGCGAGATAATATTCTTCATGATAAAGCGGCACACCGTTGAAGCTTTAATCTCTACGTACGCCTCCGCTTCGGCCCATTTGGTGAAGTACTCAGTGGCGGTAAGGATAAAAGATTTCTGCTTGATATGAGAATTAGGATCACTGAGCGGGCCGACAACGTCGAAAGCCCACATAGAGAATGGCCAAGGAGCGGAGAGAGGATGGAGAGATGAAGCTGGAGCATAGATTTTATCAGCATGGAGTTGGCATTTAAGACACCTCCAGACGTAGAGGGAGCAATCCTCCTCTAGAGTGGGCCAATAGTAGCCCTGCCTAAGGATTTTCTTCGCTAGAGCCTGGCCATTGACATGACCTCCACACTCACTAGAATGGGATGCTTCAGCTACCTTCCAAGCCTCATCATCATCTAAGCATCTCATGAGCATTCCATTGGTAGCGCGCCTGTATAACTCTCCTGCAACAATGGTATACCTTGAGGCGGCTCTCCTTATTGACTTACGCTGCTCGGCGTTTGCCCCTTCTGGGAACGATCCTTCTTTGCAAAACAATTCAATTTCATGATACCAAGGCAACTCTTCTTCGTCCAGAATCTCTTCTAGCTCCATTAGCGATACTTCCTTGAGGTCTTCCTTCTCAGCCCTCGCCTCTACATCTTTCCTAAGGTTGATGAACCAAGGATCCTGAAGAGAGGGTGCTCCGACTAAGAGGGTAAGATAGAGAGGAAGCGAGCGATGCTAAGGCATCGGCTAGAATGTTATGAGACCTAGGAGTATGGATATAGATTAGCTTATGGAATTGCCTAGCCAGGAGCGTGACCAAATCTTGATAAGGCTTGAGCTTGGGGTCACGAGTACGGTAAGTAGATAGAACTTGCCGCAGGACGAGTTGAGAGTCTCCTATGATATTCAAGTAACGCGTGCCTAGGAGATAGGCGTGCTTCAATCCAGCTAGGAGAGCTTCATACTCGGCGATGTTGTTGGTAGCAGGAAATCGGAGTTGATAAGCAAAGGGAATAGTCACTCCCTCTGGAGTGAGCAGAACAGCGTCGATCCCTCGGCCTTGAGAATTAAGTGCACCATCGAAGTGCAGAGACCAGAAGGGATGATGGGTGAGGACAGAGAGATGCTCATCAGGGAAATCATCCTGAATACAGTCGGTGTGAGGAATGGGGAGATGGGCAAGATGCTCAGCAATGGCGTACCCTTTGACCGCCTTCTGAACGATAAATGTGATATTGAATTGAGAGAGGAAGCTCTACCAGCGAGCTAACATACTAGAAAGGACAGGCTTTTCTAAGAGATAGTGAATCGGGTCCATTCTAGAGATCAACCTAACTGGGTGGGCAAGGAAGTAATGTTTAAGCTCCTGAGCTATCCACACTAAGGCGGCACAAGTCTTCTCCAAAGCGGTGTATCTGGACTCAGCTGGGTTAAACAACCGAGGGAGGTAATAAGCAGCCCGCTCTTTCCCTTCATCGTCTACTTGTGCTAAGACCGCCCCTAGGGAGTCCTCAATAACTGAGATGTATAGGATCAGGGGTTTCCCAGGGACAGGAGGTTGCAAAACTGGGGGATTGGATAGATATTCCTTTAAGTCCTCGTAGGTCTTCTGACAGTCTTGATTCCATTCAAACTTGACCCCCGCCTTAAGCAATTCATAAAACGGACGACACCTTTGAGAATGTTGGGATATGAATCTTCTAATGAATTGCAATCGACCGATCAATCTTCGAAGTTCCGTAATGTTCTTCGGCGGAGGCATGTCCGTAACGGCCTGAGCTTTGTTAGGATCAATCTGGATCCCCCGTTTGCTCACTATGAAACCTAGCAGCTTCCCTAAAGAGACTCCGAATACACACTTCTTTGGATTCATCTTAAGCTTGTACTCCCTGGCTCTTTGCAACACCTTAGCCAGAATAGAGGGGTGTTCTTCTTTGGTCCTTGACTTCACCAGAATGTCATCCACGTAGGCTTCCATATAGATATGCATCATGTCGTGGAAGATGGCCATCATCACCCTTTGATAGGTGGCCCCCGCGTTCTTCAAACTGAACGGCATAACCACATAGCCGTACGTGCCCCAGGGCGTGGTAAAGGAAGTTTTCTCTTGATCTTCTGGAGCGAGACGAATTTGATTGTAGCCTGAGTACCCTTCCATGAATGACAACGATTCGTACCCGGCGGTGCTATCAACCAGGACGTCTATATGAGGCAGCGGGAAATCATCTTTGGGACATGCTTTATTGAGATCCCTGAAATCGATGCAGATGCGTACCTTTCCATCATTCTTGATAACAGGGACTATGTTTGCCACCCACTGAGGATATAGAACAACTCTAATGAATCTGGCCTTGTACAACTTATCGACTTCTTCCTTAATCCTTAAGGCCATGTGGGGGTGAAATCTTCTTGACCGTTGTTTCACAGGCGTTGCCCCTGGTTTAAGCACAAGTCGATGTTCCACTAAAGAGGGGTCAGGACCTGGCATGTCCTCATAAGATCAGAAGAAGGAATCGCTATACTCCCTCAGAACCTTAATTAAATCTTCTTCTACTTGTGGAGGGAGATTAGCGGCAATAATGATGGGCCTTGGGTCTTCTTCAGTTCCCAAATTAATTTCCTTCGTAGGTTCATCCACTGCCGACGATGGCTCGTCGAATTTCTTAAGTCCTTGTGCTTACTGATCGGCAGTGTCATCTACATCGATGTCCTCATTGATCGGATCTTTCTCATCTAGGAGTTCGTAGACACCGAGTCCATCATCGCTCCACACCCCTTCTATTTCCTCTTCATCTTCGATCACAATTTCCGTAGCAACAAATTCTGGACATTTCAAAAGAGCATGACAACGCTGAGCTAGATCTTGCAAGAATCTATCACGGATAGATTTGGGAAGACGCGCAAGCGAGCGCGGCTCAGAGGAGGAAGGGTTGGACGACCAAGAGCGAGACCCTACTTCTCTAGACCTACCTGACTCTACTTCCCTAGACTCGATAGACCCTAATCCAAACCTGGGAGAAAGAAGACCTAGTGGAAGGGAAGGAGCAGGGGACTCATGCCCCTAGGAGGAGGATGGAGACAAGGTAGCATATTCTTCCACTGAAATCTCCGTTTCGAATTTGACATTTTTTTTTGGGGATCAATAGAGACTACACAACAAGATAGAGGAGGCGGGAGCTGCATGGGGAACAGCTCGGGGAAGATGCAATCGAAGAATGGATAGGAGGAAGAGAACCACATCTCGTGGAGTTGGGCGTTGGGAGGAGGAGGAGTGAATAGAGTGGATAGATCAATGGGCGGGCAATGCCCGCAAGCACAAGGAACAAATAGAATTTCAGGTGGATCAATGAAGGATGGATTTACCATGATAGGAGGAAGACGGGGTAAGAATTCCCATCGTTGGAGGAGAGATTGAAAGCGGGAGGGAGACCAAGAAAAGATAATCGGCGAGCTCCCCTTTTCCCGTGGATCATCAACTGGCCGCTTCTTCGGCCTCCACTGAACAAGCAGAACCTCTTGTTGTCTCTTGTAGTCTTCTTCATGAAATAGCCCCTGAAGGGCTTGGCCGTAATCAAGCATATCATCATCTAGCCCTCTTGGCAACGGGGGCGGACTGGCAATCGGACAGTCTGTATCTTCCCTTGGCGGAGCTGGCTGTGGAGTTAAGGTGCCAAGCTGGAGAGGCCCTCTAATGAAGTGTTGACGGTAGTCCCAGGTGAGTGGCCCGAAATCACCCATCATAGATAATGCGGTCTCTCGGTAGCCGAGACCTCTTCTGCTCATTTTCCTGCCTTTGGGGATGGGCTTAGTTCGCCCTTGCAATTGAGCATCGAGGCCTCTCCCCGGTTGGTAGCCTAGCTTCAGTATAATGTCCCAGCCCTTGGAATCTCGGATCTGGGGCTTCACCTTGATGTCAACTGCTGCAGTGACGGGCTTGCGGGGTGCGTAAGCCCACGGAAACTCAAGATCTAGCACTGACATAACGGGCCGACTGCTTGGCCATAATGTGGGAAGAACCTTCTCTGAAATAGCCTTCATTGATTGGACCGTGGATAAGCTTTTAACTTTGACGACCCTCCCTTGGAAAAGGAATTTAATGCATTGATGTGTAGTGGAGGGTACGACGCTGAGGGTATCGATCCACGGACGACCCAAGATAGCCTTGAACATAGGGTCGATATCTAGCACGTAAAACACAATGGGCATAGTAAGAGGCCCAAGCTCAGCTTGAATGGTGACAATCCCGTGACATGCCCGTCGAGAGTTGTCATAAGCAGCTATAGTAGTGGGAGTTGGGCGTAGAAGTTCTTCTGACAGATTACAAGCCCTTAGAGTGCTGAGCGGGCATACGTTGATAGATGCCCCTGTGTCAACTAATGCCGCATCGATGCTGACTTGGTTCAGAATGATAGTAATGCATAGCGGCATTTGTCGAGCTTCTGGTGGTGCTAGCTCGGTTTCAGAGAAAGTAATGGCTGGCCCCTTGGAGATTGTTGCCAGTGCGGTAGGTAAGCTATCAACTGCCATGTCTTCACTAACCATCACCTTTTGAAGAAAGTCTCTTAATGCATCTTGGTGAAGGGTAGATCTCTTAATCAGTTCCAACACAGATATCTTGGCGGGCACCCTATCCAAATGATGTAACAGATCATATTGGGTCCCGAGTAGTGGCTCGGCCTCTTCTTGTTCAGCCGCCGGTTGGGAAGACTGGGGATTGGAAGTGGAAGGATAGTTTCGGTGGAACATACGCCCGCTCCGTAAGGCAAAATTATAAGCTGCCACGGCCTCAGATGGGCTCAGGATAAGTGATTTAGTAGGCCCAGTGGGATGGATGAGCGGTGCGGAAGAGGGTGTGGCGGAAAGGATGATAGGCGAGGGGTTAGTGGCAGTGGGCGCGAGCGGAATTGGGGATATAAAAGTGGACGGAGGTGTGGTGAGTGGAGGGTTAGATGGAAGTATGGCGATAGTGGGTGTAAGCGCGAGCGGGGAGGGGGTGATGGTAGTAGATGTGAGTAATGGCGAGTGCGACGGAGGTGCGAGTGATGATGTGTGTGATAGAATAGGGGTAAATGAGAGGACGAGTGGAGGAGGGGTTTGGTGTGCAGGTATGAGGATGGGGGAAGTGGGAGGATTATGGTAGTTGTGGTGAAGGGCCATGACCTGCGGTGTGGAGCTATCATCGTCGAAGGACCACTCGGGGTTGGGAGCCGGGGGTTGGACGACATTGACCTGAGCTGGTGCCGGCGGCGGAGGCTATGGAGCTGGAGGATGGTTTGGCATTGGGTTTTGATGAATCCACAGGTCTTGAACCGGTTGCTGTTGCTGCAACTGCTGTTGTTGTGGCTGCGGTACCTGTTGCTGCTGCACTTGCTGCCTCGCCGGCTGCCTTCTCTTCTGTTTGATTTCTGTGATGGCCCTGTGCATCTCGGCCCAATCAATTCTTTGCCCTTCGTGGAGGTCATAGACTAGGTCCCGGAATTGAAAACACCCTTCAATGGTATGCCCTGGCTGCCTATGGAACATACAATACTTCGTCTGATCAATGGCTGGGTTCCAGTTGGGTCGTTCCGGAGGGAGCTATATGGCATTCACCGACATGAGAGCTGAGAAGATGTCTGTGAGTGTTTCTGGCAAGGGTGGGTACTGAGCTCTTTTAGGAGTCGGGCGCTTGTTGTTAGGGTTATTGTTGTAGCCGTTGGGTGGAGGGACGTTGTGGTATTGCGGAGGTGGTGGTGGTTGTTGCGGTGCGGTGAAGGTGTTTTATGGAATGGCGAAGGTGGGCAGAGGGTTTTGCGGAGTGGCCTGGTAGTTTTGGGGAGCGGGATTTTGTGGAGTGCGGGGATTTTGAGGGAAGCGGAAGGGTGCGACTTGGAATGGGAAAGCAACGGCTTGAACTTGCTCGTTTGTTTGGACCCCCTCGGTGACCGGCCCTTGAGGTTTCTTGTGGTACTTGGGCTTTTGGTTTTCAAATAGCAAGTGAATGGGGGAGTCCTTGAACTGTGTTTGGATGAACCGCGCCCGGATGTAGAGTTGGTGCATGTTGGCTATGTCATTCATGGCCAGAATGTTTCGGAAGGTCGGAGTAGCATTGGAAATAAGTAACTTGACCTTCTCTTCCTCCGGGATATGGCCGGGCATTCTAGCGGCCATTTGCCTCCACCTATCTGCATAAGTAGAAAACTCCTCATCTGGTTTCATCTTTTCGGCCACCAAATCTGTAAATGAGTACTCCGGGCCGACCCTGTCTTGAAACCGCTGGATAAACTTATCTTTCACTACCTTGAAGCTTTTGGCGTCTTTCAATGGCAGAGAGTAGAACCATTCCAATGCAACGCCATCCAATGATCGGCGGAACAAATACGCCATAAGGCGATCATCATATTGGAATTGGGCCGATTCATACAAGAAGTCCCTTAAGTGAATAAAGGGATTGCCATTCCCATCGTACTTTCTATAATTAGGGAGCTCAGACTGCGGAGGGAACCGGATGTTTTGAAAGCTAGGAACCGGAAGATCTGCCAAGGACTGTGGGCCAACCCGCTTCTGGAGGAAATCGAGTTGCTGTTGCATGGTGGCCCATTTATAAAGTAATTCCTGCTCTCTAGACGGAGCAGGGGTAGAGAGAGATGATGACTGACGTTGAGGAGCGGAAGGGTGGACTGTGGCAGGTGGTGGGAGCCCATAAGAAGGAGCAGAAGGATAAATGGCCAAGGCAGGGGGCCGATAAGAAGGATATTGGGCCGGAGATTGACCCAGATTAGAGTGGGCTCGGACAACCCCTTGCTGACGGCGCAAGAAATCTGAAGGGCTCATAAGGACTTGTGGAAATGTTGGTCTAGACATATGATGATCCGACTGAATGAAAGAAGGGATGGCAGACTTCCCCTTGTCGAAAGATTGATGGGCCGAAGTAGAAGATTGGCCCGTCTCCATGCCAGCAAAGGTGATGGTCCGGGGTTGGACCGGAGTAAGATCAATCGGAGTGGGCTGGATGGAAGGATTGGATTGACCCTGCGTAATCGTGGGAGGGGAGATATTGGATCCTTGCATGGCTTGATAGACAGCTTGGAGTTGGGCCGGATCCAATTGGGCCATCATTTGGAGAATGGAGCCCGCAGAAGGAGAAGAGAAAGAAGGGGTGGCTTGACCACCCTCCATGGGGGTGGAGGACGGAAGATGGGCTATCCCCTCTCCAGAAGAGAATGAGGTAACCCTAGCAGGGTTTTCCAGAAGTCCTTGAGGAAGGGAATCCTCTGGGGAACGGGGAGGGTTGAAAGAAGCCATGGTGGATTCGAAAAGCGGATTTGAGTAGAATTTGGAGACGGAATTGACTCTAGGAAGTGCTTCCAACGGACGAAAATAACTCCACATGCAACGGACAACCTTGACAAGATGCAAACAACACAAACAACCACACAATGAGCAACCAAACTTAGATGAGTTCTAACAAAGATGTAAGTGACAAGAGATGAAGACACTCAAAGTCAACCAAGTTGTTTAAGATGATGTGACAAGATTCTTATGATTTCTCCTTTGGAACTTTAGTAGATTGATTAGGATGTGCTCTCAACAATAGGTTCCTGATAGGAGAGGGTGTAAGGCTTGGTTTGACTCTAAATGTGACCACTCCTTCACTTATGCAACCCTAGACACGGGGTGGGAAAGGTACAACCGGCCCAACGTCCGTGTGGGAATCCACGGCTCGCAGGGACTTATGGAGGTCCCTGGTGTGATTTCCTAGTCGGCCCCAAGGAATATGGAGACGAGAGGTCCGCACACCAAGATAGGAAAATGCAATCTAATGTATGATAATATGCATGAACCTATGTGCACCGGGGTGTTCCTTGGTCTAGCGGCACTCCGCCCCAACCAAGCTACCCTTTTCCTTGGTCTAGCGGCACTCCGTCCTAACCGAGCTACCCTTTTCCTTGGTCTAGCGGCACTCCATCCTAACCGAGCTACCTCTTCCTTGGTCTAGCGGCACTCCACCCCAACCAAGCTACCCTTTTCCTTAGTCTAGCGGCACTCCGTCCTAACCGAGCTACCCTTTTCCTTGGTCTAGCGGCACTCCGTCCTAACCGAGCTACCTCATTTCTTGGTTTAGCGGCACTCCGTCCTAACCAAGCTACCCTCTTCCTTGGTCTAGCGGCACTCCGTCCTAACCGAGCTACCCTTCTCCTTGGTCTAGTGGCACTCCGCCCTAACCAAGCTACCTCCTCCTTGATCTAACGGCACTCCGCCCTAGCCAAGCTACCTCCTTCTTGGTCTAGCGGCACTCCGCCCTAACCAAGCTACCTCTTTCTTGGTCTAGCGACACTCCGCCCTAGCCGAGCTACCTCATTTCTTGGTTTAGCGGCACTCCGCCCTAGCCGAGCTACCCATTCCTCGGTTAGCGGCACTCCGCCCTAATCAGGCCACTTCATCTTGGTCAATGGCACTCCCCCCTGATCAAGCTACCCTCTCCCTGGTTCAGTGGCATCTCGCCCTGCCCAAGTTACCCTCTCTCTCAGCCCGCATACCAAATAAAAAAAAAGAAGAAAAGAAAAGAAAAATGGGGTTAAAAATAGTGATACCCCGCCGGTCTTGTTCAGATATTCTGAACAAGGGCAAAAAAATGGCCAAAAACCCGGCTGTGGTGAAAACCCGAAAGGGCACTGCAGGCAAAATCGGGTACCCCGCCACGTGAAAACCCGAAAGGGCGCATGGGCAAAAGCAAGAGGGGGCTGGCTCCGGTGAAAACCCGAAAGGGCACTTGGGTCAGTAATGTGGTAATCCCAAAGAAAAGCCTCACCTCCCGCCATAAAACTCCTCGTCAATCGACCGGCGCCTTGCCCGATCGACGATTAGACCCACTCAGTATAGGCCCTACGTTTATCCTGATAAGAGCCCTCATACCTTGTCCCAGGTCCCACAGTGATGAAACCTGCTGCTGATCAATGGGCACACTCACCCGATCAACAATGAAACCTATCCGGCTTAGACCTTACGTCTATGCCGATAAAACTTATGAAATCCTTGCATTGGTATAAACCCAATACCGATGATGAAACCTGCTGTTGATCGATTGGTACACTGCCCGGTCAATGATGAAACCCATCCAGGCCAGACCTTACATCTATCCCGATGAAGCCTATGAAATCCTTGCATTGGTATAAACCCAATACCGATGATGAAACCTGCTGTTGATCGATCGGCACATTGCCCGATCAATGATGAAACCTATCCAGTTTAGACCCTACGTCTATCCTGATGAAACCTATGAAATCCTTGCATTGGTATAAACCTAATACCGATGATGAAACCTGCTGTTGATTGATCGGCACATTGCCCGATCAATGATGAAATCCACCCAGTTTAGACCTTACGTCTATCCTGATGAAACCTATGAAATCCTTGCATTGGTATAAACCCAATACCGATGATGAAACCTGCTGTTGATCGATCGGCACATTGCCCGATCAATGATGAAATCCACCCAGTTTAGACCTTACGTCTATCCTGATGAAACCTATGAAATCCTTACATTGGTATAAACCCAATACCGATGATGAAACCTACTGTTGATCGATCGGCACATTGCCCGATCAATGATGAAATCCACCTAGTTTAGACCCCATGTCTATCCTGATGAAGCCTATGAAATCCTTGCATCGGCATAAACCCAATACCGATGATAAAAGCAGTCACTAATGGAGCAGCACATCGCCTGATCCGTGCTAAAGTCCCAATTCAAGAAATATATATACGTATATATAAATAAAAAATGGGATTAAAAATAGAGATACCCCGCTAGGCTTGTTCGGATATCCCGGACAAGGGCAAAAATGGCCAAAACCCAGCTGTGGTGAAAACTCGAAAGGGCACTGCAGGCAAAATCGGGTACCCCGCCACGTGAAAACCCGAAAGGGCGCGTGGGCAAAAGCAAGAGGGGGCTGGCTCCGGTGAAAACCCGAAAGGGCACTTGGGTCAGTAATGTGGTAATTCAAAAGTTCCATGCCAACAGGCACGCTACCTTTACCTCCCTTTCACTGATGAAACCTCCCGTCGGTCAGTCGGCTTCATTCCCCACCAATGATAAAACCCTTCCGGGATAGACCTTACGTTTATCCTGATAAAATTCACATACCCTCTTTCAAACGTCCCACCGACAATGAAACCCATCACCATTCTGATGAAGCCTGTCCAGCTCAGACCTCACGTCTGTCCTGATGAAGCCTACGCATTTCTTGGCAAGCCTCACCTGCGATAAAACCGGCTGGAATAGACCTTACGTCTATCCTGACGAGACCTACGCCTCTACCGACGTCCCACTGTTGATCGATTGGCACCATGCCCGATCAATGATGAAATCCTAGCTAGTTTAGACCTTTCGTTTATGCTGATGAAACTCTTCTTTGCGTCGATATAAACCCAATATCGATGATGAAACCAACTGTTGATCGATTGGCACTTTGCCCGATCAATGATGAAACCCTATCCAGTTTAGACCTTACGTCTATTCTGATAAAACATATGAAATCCCCCTTGCATCGATATAAGCTCAATATCGATGATGAAGTCAACCGTTGGCTGATCGGTACATCGCCCAGCCAATGATACAATCTGTCCAGTTCGTACTTTATGTCCGTTCTGATGAAAACCCCACACCCTTTTTCAATGTCCCATCTGCTATAACCTCTACCCAGTCTAGACCTTTTGTCTAGTCCGATGAAACCTCTTCTTTCACATTTCTGCAAATTATCTCCCTCGCAGCACATATTGCCAAGAGGGACGATTGCTACTACCAACAGAACCCGGTTTAAGCACCTCCCCGGATGCCGTCACGCGGTGGAGCGAGTTCCCCATCCTTTCTCTGAGGGGGTGGACGCTCTCCTGCCAAGTACGGGCCATTCGCATGAGGAATTGCTAAAACCGCTACCCCACTTCTCAAAGTGATAAAACCACATGCAGAAGAAAATGGATACGCGTGAAGCCAAAGATTTCTTTTCATTAATAAGTGAGTACATACAGGGCCCCGAGGGGACGTCGTATCGCAAAAGAGTACAAAAGAAAAAGAAAGAGAAGATGGTTCATGGCTGCCTGAAGATATCCTCGAAAGCCAGAAGACCCACATAAGGGGCGGCTCCCAGTTCATAAAGACGAGCCTCCTCCTCCTGCAGTCGAACGGACTCATCTTGAAAGGACGCCACCTGCCCCTCTAATAGAGCTGCTTCTTCCTCGAGCTGCGGTCGAGAAGTTGTTAGCTGCGGCAGCTCAGCTCGGAGATCGGACAGTTCAACTTCCAGGGTAGTTATCCGGTCGCGCACAAACTGCTCCCGCTCCGCCAAAGACTGCATTTGGCACTGCCGCTCCTGAAGAATAGAGTTCGTCTTCGCCAGCTCAGATTTGCATTCCATTCTTTGCAACTTCAAAGCCGCCAGTTTGTCAGACATGATATGTGTCAAGAAATCCCAGCGATGAACAACTTTTAACAATAAAAGAATCCGCTGGGCCCATATTTCTGTGGGACATCCCATCGCCTGCAAGTCGGCGGTGAAGCGCTCAGCTATCTCCTTCAACTATGGATAGGTTAGTCCGGGCTGGGACTCCACTAGCTGGCGCAGCATGCCCAGATGTTGCCAGACAAAACTCTCAGGTGAAGTAAAGCCAGGCAAAGGAAGAGAAGCCACTTCAAAGGTTACTTCACTATCAATGTCCGCCCATAGGGTAATATCCGGCTGCGAAGAAGAAGATGGGAGGTCTACCGAAGGTACCAACTGAGCTCTCCCTGCAACCTCTGGCGTGGCCAAGAGATCTTCCACTTCAATCTCCTCGGAAGCGGCCGTCTGAATACTCCCGGATGCAACTTCAGGCACCTCCTCCTCAGATTCTGAAAGTATGGAGATAGGATCCGGGGCAGTTACAGGCAATACTCCCAATTCCGCAGCAGCTACCTCTCCTTCTTCCATCTCCGCTTCGGTGGCTAATTCCTTCAACGTCGAGGCCGCGGAGGCCACAGTCTGAAGGGGCAAAGGTTCACCCTCCATGATTGATGTTGTGGGAATTGTTGACTCAGGAGCGATGGTCATCACTGCGGCCGGTATGAAAGTAGAACTTCTGGCTAGATCAGCTTCGGATCTGAAATCTGAAGCCCTGATAGGAGTGCATCTGTCTCCTGAGGCCCCCAGGTCCAACGATGCTAAATCTGTTGAATACTGTATTCGCATTGGAACAGGGCGAATGACCTCAGAAGCCCCCATGCAGGATAAAGGTAGAAAAGGGACAATAGCCCAGTTTGCAGAAGAAGCCTCCATAAAAGATGCAGTTGTGTCTGAGCTGACGGTGATAGGGCCCTGAGACCAAAGCAAAACAACCTTCAGCACTAAATGAAGATGCAGATGAAGCAGCAAGCCTGAAAGGGGACCCACCTTTGAAGCAGGGTTCACATCCTCGAAGTGGGGCGAAAGAGGAGGAAACTCCGAAGTTGAAGCGACAAAGAGTGAAGATATGTCGATCTCGGTGTCGAGCCCGGCAAACTCCTCTTGCAACTCCTCCTCGGAAGATGGCACCAGCAGCTTAGCAGGCTGAAAAGACAGAGCACCTTTTGCAGGTACAGGCGGGGCTTCTGATTCAGGAGCATCCCCCTCACTGCCGCTGAAAGCCACTTCCTCCTCATCAGAGACGGTTGTAGAGCTACCCGATGATATTTCTACCCTGGCTACATCCTGTGGGGATGCCTCTAAAGCATGTCGGGATGTGGACCGGGTAATTATGCGCCTGGCCGGAACAGTACCCCGCTTCGACTGAGTCTCGTGACCCTCCGGAGGTTGAATCGGCTCTTCTGTCATCCTTTCAACCTCAGCCTGCTCCCCGGCTGCCATTTCAACAGAAAAGCGATCTCTGAGGGTTATAGTAGAAAAAGCAATAGAAGTGTGAAACAGATGAGAAAGCACACTTACCCCCCGCCTCACTAGCCGGCGTGGGGGAAGGTAGCCTGGTCTCTGCGTCAGAGGGTGCCACAATTGGCTCTTGAGCTGCGCAAAAAGGGAAGGGGTCAGAGTCGAAGACTTCTTTGGAAATCTGCAAAAGATGATGAAGAATGCAAATGCAAGCTAATGATGTTACCCTGAACCGGTGTCTGAGCAGCCTCCCTTTGTGACTCAAACTCATCGAATGAAGGAATGTCGGGGAGAGGGGTCCCAGTGTCCATCGCCACCGAAGTCGACTGCTGAACATGGGCTTTTTGGCCTTCCTAGCCTTCCCAACTGCAGCCTTGACTGCGGAAGCCTTCCTCTTCTTGCCAGGAGGCAGGGGAGTAGTGGTCGGTGCTGCAGCCGGGACTTCAAAATAAGTAGGCTTCTCGGCCTGCGCAATAATCTTTCTATAGAGCCCCTGCCGCTTTATATCAGGCTGGTCTGTTGAAAATGGCAGAAGGGCGATGGGATCAGTGGGTGCGAAATTCAGATGCTAAGCAGAAAACACTGCAATCAGAAAAGAAGAAATCTTACCTGCCGGGCCGTCGTAGAATACAGAAAGTGGCCAGTACAGATAAGCTACCTCCTTGGAGCGGGAAGCAGCCTCCTTGATGAGCCAGCACACATCACCAAATATCTGGCACTTCTCTACTAAAGCTGCCAGATCATTATGGCCGTGAGAGTCAAGGCATCGAAATAAGTCAAGATGGTCCATGCCCCAACCATCGACATAATGCAATGATATAAACAGTGGCTTGTTCAATATGCCAGCTATTGGGCTTTCTGCAGATAATCCATGCAAATTCAGCAGAATGAACAGCCAGGACGTTTGCCTATAGTACGTCTGAGTTCTATCTTCTCGGCGTACAAACGTCCTATATGGATGAAATTTATCAATTGGACCCTTCCAAGGAGCTGCTGTCGGGAGCGGCTCTTCAACAGGGAACGGGTACTGCTGCTCCTCCAAGCGAGCGCCTCCCACACGGCATAAATACTTCAAGGTCTTCAGGAAAGTGTCTTCATTGATAGCAGCAAAGACAGGGACAAGCGGCTCAGAACTCTTTTCCTTCAATGCCCGACGTTGAGTCAGATAATTCTCCGCCTCCCTCGAGTGCTGTGAGTAAAGTTTCTTCAAGTGGGCCTCAGGAATATCAAACACCGGCCCAGGTTGCTGTTTCAGGAAGGAGCGCTCTGCCACATCCCAGAAGGCACCCCTACCGTCCCTGTAAAAACCGGTCCGGATATTCCACCATTTGATATATTCTGGTGTTACCCGGGGAACACGGTTAGAAACAGTGGGCACCCTGAAAACTACATCATCCTGGCGATGATAGAAATCCCACCACAACCGGCCCTCGCCAACAATGATGGACCCGTGCTTGGCCCGGCTATCCAGGGGAAATAGGGCAACTGAGGTAGGAATATGCTGGTCATAGCCGAAGTTTCGCCCAAATCGGAACGGATAGTATGGCTCCAACAGAAGCAGGCCACCCTTCCTGTAGACCAAATCACTGGGCCGAATTGCCATGGCCCATCTCACCAGCTCTGGTTCCAGGATTTGCCGGGCAGTGTTGACTTCTGAGACAGGATGGATATATGTCTCTATCTCTTCCAGCTTGCACTCTCTCTGAGGATCAATCAAGGGAGCTGAACCTGCCGCCAAGCTCCAGAAATGTATGCTGCCAGGGGCGTCCACTGGTACCCTTATCAGTCGGCCCCTTATTTTAAACAGCTGTTCATAAAAGGGACCAGGCTCAGCGCTGGCAAATTCAACCATCCTGGGTAACACTGTATCCGCCTGCAAGGTTCTCGGAGCTAATTCAGGGAATATACTGCAGACCCAGGCGTTGAAGAAATGAAAAGGACCCACGGTCCTCAAAGAACGGGGAGTCCGATGCTTGTACAGGTCCCCCAAAGATTTATATATCAAACACAGGGCCACTGGGCAGAGCGACAGCTTCATCCCCCATGCCATCTGACAAGCTGGATATATGGCCTCTGGCCGGATAACTGTCTCGTCCCCTTGTGGGAGAGCGAAAGTGCACAGCCAAAATGTGAAATAAGCCGCACAGTGTGTGATGGGGTCTACGCCTGCTGGGTTGGGACCACCGCTGCCTGCACGGCGCAATGAGGATGGCAGCGCCGACTTATAGCGAGGGGCCCTTATCTGCTTGCTAGCAGCCGGACCCATAGAAGGAAAGTCTGCATACTTCAGGGGACCGTCAAAGAAATACTGGATCCACTGCCCTATCCGGACCCTCAGTTTGCTGCCCTTCTCTCGGGGTTGATAGCCTTTAGAAGACCCTCTGCTATACGCCAGACAGATGGAGCGGTATACCTTCATCAGATATCGATATGAGAAGCCAATGGAATACTTGCCCTCGCCATCAGAGCTATCCTTCTCGGAATCTGACAAGCAAACTTCCTCATACGGCTCGCCATCAATGGGCAGGCCGGAGAGCTGTGATAAACTCCAGAGGTCCAGGGATGTCTCCCCCTCTGCTGTATAGAAAGTGTTGAATAAAGGGCAGAACACTTCAAACATTCCACAGCACAACCCTCGGGATATGGGATACCGGAATCTAGAAGCGAAGACGCTGTGATACACCCCGGCTCTGATCAGCAGAGGGGCATATTCCTTCAGAACAAACTCGGTAAACTCCACTGATCCTACTCGGAACAAGTGCGCGTCAGTGATTTTGGTACCCCCGAACCAACCAGCGGCCAGATGGTACTTGAACTGAACGGCCGAACAATTCAGCATGAAGGGCTCTTCGCGATATCCCCACTTCAATGATGCCAAGAACATGCCATAGCCGGGCTTCTCCCTATGAACTCGGCCGCTAGCATTATCCCACCAGGCAGGTGTGAATTCCGGGGCCCGGGTCAGCATCTTCTTCTCTGGTTCCAGCTCCGATATGCTTAGGACTGCATCCCAGTCGCGCTTTTCCCCAGGAAGATAGATGGCCTTGCTGCGATACACTGATTCCTTCAGACTATCTCGCTCAGCAAGGATGGCAGCTTCAACTACGCGAGCTATCCGGTAGTCTCGCATGCCGCCTACTGTGAAAGTCCGGATGAACGGCATCAAATGTCGGTCCTTCGGATGGTCTGGCCGATAGCCACCATCCCGCCTGAAGCATGTCTCGGTCGCCGTGGAGTATACCCGGGCCGTCGACACTGTGAAAGTCTCTGAGTCAGACGAGTCATCGACTGAAGCAATCCTGTCGTATCCGAAATCCAGGCTGTGCACATTCAGCCAATTTACTGTAGCCCGAGATATGTCTGGCTGGGCCGATGAGCTAGCACCAACAGCTCCGGAAGACGCAGTATCAGAGCTGGAAGCCATTACAGTGCCTGCAGTCGGAGAAAAAGTGTGAATTAAAAGCCAGTCTTATAAAGATTGTAACATGAGACTCTATGAAAATTTCGGCAGCATCTCCCCTTATTCAGGGTCTGCCCAAGGAGAATAGGGAGTCACCAACCAAGAGGGGGTGATCCCGAAATAAAAAGGGATTAAATCCCAAAATAGCGTCCTACCCGGGCGAAATCCAACCAAACTGGAAGAAGAACGAGAGCGGCCGAGAGGAGAAGGAGCTCCCGCCGATGAAAGAAAAATGAGGAAAGAGAAAGAAGAAGCAGGAATGAAGAAAAAAGGCTCTCGGCACCTTAATATAGGGCCCGAGGCAGATAGGTTCTCGGCGCGGCCAAATGCGCGCCGAGAACTGCCCAGGCCGAGAGCCCCCGTCGGCCAGAAGGCGCGCCGAGAACCCCAGGCCGAGAAGACCTGGCCGAGGCCCCCTTCCGCCAGGGCGCGTCGAGAAGCCCTGGCCGAGAGCCCCCTTCGTCCGCGCCGAAAAGCTCCGCGCCGAGAGGTCCCTCGCGCCGAGAAGCTTTGCGCCGAGAGGCTCATGCCGAGAAGCCTATGGCCCTGTGCCGAGAAGCTCCGAATTGCTGAAAATAAAGAAAATATGAAGAATGAAAATATGAAAAGGGAAGATAAGTGTGCAAGGTATTGTTGCATCAAGATGATCGGGTCTGAGAACCCGATTAAAAACAAATTGAGGAAGATACCCTCGAATGATGAAAGACACCTGCAAGCCCCGTGCCGCTTATTCTGCGCTTACGCTGCCTGCAGGTGGGGGGCATTTGTTGACACCTGGAAAATGAACAAGGGTGAAAACATAGTTGAAAAGAGGGTCGGACCAACAGTGAAAGACCAATGATGAAGCTCATCAACTGTCTACCCGGCTAAAACCCTTGTCGGCAAAGCTAATGCCCGGTGCCAATGTCACTCAGACGGTAGCACTGATAAAGCAGCAGTCACTCGACTGATGAGACCTTCCAGCCCTTTAATGAGAGCTGTACTACCGTTTCGTCCAAGAATCCACGGATGATATGTCAGGGTAAGTCAGATGTCGGCTTACTGACAGATGTAATATGAGATGAAGATGAAGCCGGTACCGGCAGATGAAGATTGCAAAGGCTTTTGCAAAGTCAGAACACAAGAGGAATCATCTCCACAGATTATATACCCGGCTGAGGTCTTCCCAGACTAAAGCTGATGTCCGAGCTCGTCACCATTCGAGTGACGGTGTCGATAAGATAATACCCGGTTTTGTCACCATTCAGATGGCAATACCGATGAAACCCCTGTCTACGGACTGATGAAACCCTTGTCTACGGACTGATGAGACCCCTGTCTACGGACTGATGAAAACCTTAATAATGATACAAGCTGTGTCACCAATGGAAGACCCCTTTTGGGTAATGATGCCCTTGAAAGACCCAAATGGGCCTGTGAAGGTGGCTAAAAAGCTTTAATTGGGCCTGCAAAGGATGGCGCCTAGAGCCACTTGCCGAAGCCCAAAAGATGGCGCCGAGAGCCACTTGCCGAAGCCCAAAAGAGGGCGCCGAGAGCTACTTGCAATCGCGCCGGGAAGCCCCATTTGAGGCGCGCCGAGATGAAGCCTGCTGAGAAGGGGGGAAACGGGTATAAAAACCCTCTCCCTTCGAACAGATGCATGGCTGGCGAGCGGACCGACTGAGGGGGGGACGAACAGAAAAAGAGAGAGCCACCAAAAGAGAAGATAAGAAGAAAAGAGAAGATAGAAGAATAAAAAAAAGTAGAGAGAGAGTCTCCCTCGGCTGAGAGAAGAGAAGAAGCAGAAGAGAAGAGGAAGCAAGCTTCAGGTGGGCTGTCCCGGGGAGGGAGAGGAGTCAATGCTCCGCCCTCCCCACGCTGTCTTTTCTTTCTATCGATGTAATCTAGCGAGTTTTCTTCTCGATTTATCAGACGTAGTTAGCGAGGTTTAGGTCTCGAGCTCCGTCTATCTCTCCACTTTGCATTTCTCTTTTACAGTCTGTGTAAAGCTTCGAGCAATGTAATGAAATATCAATGAGACCCATTCGGGGATCTACTGATTAAGAGGTTTGCCCCCCTTTTGGTTGAAATATCTGCTCTCCGCTCCCCCTCGTATGATCATCGTTTATGGGAAATGTCTAATGGTTCATACGAACCTCCTCTGCAGAGGTGTAGGAACAGAACCCCTAACCTTATCTAATAGGTTACTGGGTTCTGTCGCCTCCCCTCTTCCTGCCTCAATGGCAAATCCCTCGTGTCCGTGCGAGCTTTCTTACAAGGCCCCCTCAAGCCTCCTCCTTGTGCCGTTCAGGACCGGAGACATCAATCTCTTGGATTCCTGAACTGCTGGCTATACGAGAGGACATGTCAGACCACTGCTATCCCTCGGATTCTAACGAATGATGATTTCGATCTCTCGACCCTCCATTCTAACCCCTTTGATGACTAGGGTCCGGAGTTTCGGTGATAAAGGTTCCTCCGTCACCGGTTTTTACATGCCATTAGGTTCGTCCGGGGATCAGAGATAGTCATCTCTTGATCCCCAGACGGCCGGCGGCAGAAATAAATGAAGTCTTCAAAGATCCAGATGATAGTCTCGATTCTCCGTCGATTCTACCTTCCAGATCCCCCTTGGCCCTTCCTAACAGAACCATCCTTGAAATCCCCCTTCTGCACTTCAAATCTGGCTTCAATCATAGTCAGAAAGCCCAGGAATCCCAGAAACAGAGTACCGTTTGAGCTCTGAAAAACCCTGAAATCCTTCCGCAAATCCACCTTCTCGGCGTGCAAAATTCCCCGCCGAGATCTGTCCCGCCGAGAGACCCTCTCCCTCCAGCTAAACGACAAACCCTGCCATTCAAACCCTTTTCATGTAAGCCTCCATGCAAGCCTCCCGGCGCCAGGCTCCCGGCGCGGCCAGGAGCGCGCCGGGAAGCTCCACGCCGAGACCCCTCACCTGCCATTCAAACCCCCCCAGTCTACATGCTCCCGGCGCCACCTTCTCGGCGCGGCCAGGAGCGCGCCGGGAAGCCACCGCCGAGATCCCCCTTTTTTTGGTTGAGGAGGCCACGCCGAGATCCCCTTCTTAAGCCAATAAACCCATGCCGAGAAGCCCCCTTTCGGCCAACTAAAGCCATCGCCGAGACCCTTCTTCTTGGCCAATTGAAGCACAGTCAGGGGACCATCCCTGCACTACCATTTGTCAACCTTCTGATCTCTTCAGACATAGGCCCCGGGGATGTTCAGAGATCGTCATGGATGCCTTGAGAAGACACAATAATGGGGAAGACCTCCCCTACAGTCCTCATTCCCGATCCGGATTTCACCCTTATGAACCCAAAGGGCCATGTCGTTACATGAGTTCTGAGGGGCTTAAAGGGGATATTAATCGATGGTATAAATGCAAGCGATGTCCCGGGGCCCGGTGCCCATTGTTGGTTTCGGTGCAGTATTCAGAGGGGGGGGTGAATGAATATAACCCTTTAAAAAACTTTCGTCTAGTTAAAATATGATGCTCACTAGAATTACTAGTTCGCAAACTAGATAAGCTTAAAAGCTAATAATCAGTTGCAGAACCAAACAAGCATACAGTGAGATCACTAGGATGCTAACTTGGCTGAATTTGACAAGGAGTCGCTCAACTAGAATTTCGCTCTCTTGACAAATTAAAACATTCTAAGAAGACTAATTAACTCTTCTTCTCAACCCGAAGCCAAACGCATGGAGCGCCCCTATGCATTCATCTAGCGGAAGCAAATCATAAGCAATCAAACCACAATGCAAGAGGGGTTTTTAGGTGGTTCGGTCCTCCAGACCTACATCCACCCCACACTCAAACCGAGTGTGGCTTCAACTAGCTCACGCTAGAAACAGCAGACTCAGTCTGCAACAGGTGCTGCCACACAGCTTGACCAGGGGAACAGCCTCCCCTCTTCCTCCCAACCGGAGGGAACCACTAGTGACACCAGTCACTAGCAAACCAGAGACACACGGTCTCTCTTCCTCCAGACCCGGAGGGAACCCCTGGACTTGAATCCACAAGCCCAGAACCGGAGATCAGATCTCCCTTCCTCCAAACCGGAGGGACACCACAAGTAGCACCCAGCTACTTGCAACCGGAGATAGCAATCTCCCTTCTCCTGAACTAACAGGAGGAACCCCGACCTCACTACTGAGGATCGGAAGAACACAGATAACCAAATGAAACAGGAAACAATAAGAAAAGAAAAATACACAGCGATCGGAAAGCTGTAAAGACAAATAACACAAATGTGGCTCGCATGGAGCTGACTGGCCTGGATTTGATCCACGGTCCAGTAGTTAGATATTCAGGTAAGCTTCTTTCTTCTTCTCCACGAGCTCTCTCGCTCACTCTCTATCTCTCTTTCTCTTCTTCTCCTTCTGCTCTTCTTCTTTTTCTGCTCTTCTTCTTTCTTCACACGAGCACTATCTCTCTCTCTTCTTCCCCTTCTGCTCTTCTTCTTTCTCTTCTCTTTTTCTCTGGATCGTGGCTCTTTATATGGACTTTTCTTCTCGCCAACTCGATCACCCTTCTTCTGTGGAAGAGGGCTCATATATATAGTAGCAGCATCATCATCAGCTAGGGCGCGTGTGGCTTCCACAGCTCCCGCCCTAAAAATTCGGATCACGTGGCAGTCTCTCAGCAGACTTCATTCCAGCCTCGGATCACGTGCTGCCAGTCACTGGGGAATATTTCTTCCTCGGACCTGCAAGGAGATGAAAACCATTAAAACTGAGGGCCACAATAACTAAATCTGCACGAAGTATGTAGTAGCAATTCTAGATGCACTGAGAACGACACGAGATACACACTGTAACAGAGATAACACTACAAAGAGAACGACACGAAGAAGATGAAAACAACACGAGGTAATAAGAAGAACGACATGAGATACATACGATGACTACAGCACGAAGTAAAGAAAACGACACGACGTAATAAACAGCAAAGAGAACGGCACGAGAACAACATGGACTGGCAACAGAAACCGACACGAAGTGGTTGCAAACAAGCAAGACATGAGGTCTACGTAAAGCAACACGAAGTGTGGTCAAGGCGAGAAAGGCACGAAGTCTAAAGCGGAAAACTAACACGAAGTCAGAAGAGTGACACGGCTATCACGACACGTGATGAAGCAGTGACACTAAAACAAAAAGACTCGAGGAACAACAGTAAGTGACGCGAAGTTAAACAAGCAGACATAAAAGATGACACGAGATGCAACTAGAAAACAGAGAGAAGCGACAGGAGGTTCAGACAGAAACGACACGAGGTGGCACAGAAAGCAACACAAGGTGCTGCAATGTTCTGCACGCAGTGGAACAAAAATGACACGAAGACACAGAAACAACAGTAACCGACATGAAGTAAGTACGACATGGAGACAGATGACAGAGACCGTCACGAGTTGAAAACAACACGAAGACGAAAACAGAAGTTGACACGAAGTGAAAACAACACGAAGACGAAGTTGACACGAAGTGAAAACGACACGAAGACGAAGTTAACACGAAGTGAAAACAACACGAAGACGAAGTTGACACGAAGTGAAAACGACACGAAGTGAAAACAACACTAAGATGAAAACAGAAGTTGACACGAAGTTAAAACAACACGAAGTGAAAACAACACTAAGACGAAAATAGAAGTTGACACGAAGATGAAAACGACACGAAGTCAGTGAGAACAGCACGAGGTGAAACGACACGGGCTGACCACGACACGAAGACAGACCAACACGAAGACATAAACACAACACGAAGACATAGACACTAAGACAACACGAAGATGAAAGGAACAGTGCAATGTCTAGACTTGAAGTTTAGTTGAGTGTACAGACTTCACCAATGAATCACTCACTGTACAGACTTACTATAGCAGTCTGATGTACAGACTTTGATGAACAGTCCAATGTATGGACTTGAAATCGAAGACCAATGTGCAGACTTGACAGTGAAGACTAGTGTGCAGACTTCAAGTTTCATTGAAGAATGTACATACATCAAGAGATGCTTCATGCCAATGTATAGACTTAAGCAGAGCTGCCAGTGTATAAACTTGAACAGTGCAGCAAGTGTACAGACTTCGCCTAAGACGCTGTACACACTTAGCCTAAGACAAAGCATGAACTGACGTTGTGTATACTTAGCCAATGCAATGCATAGGCTTGAACGAGAGTCCAATGTATAGACTTTGCTACCCAGACATGATATATGCAGAGACATGATATCTGACAGAATGCAATGCACATATATAAAGAGCAAATGCCATCAATGCTAGACATCATCATTCATGTTGCTATCAATATGCAGAATGCTCAAGAATAAGAATGCATAGAAATGCACTTTGTTTATTGCAATCATCAATGCACAATAACATTGCTATCATCAAAATACAATATCAAATGCACTCAAATGCACTCACTGTCTTGCTATCATCAAAATCAAATAGCATTGCTATCATCAAGGCGACATAGCACATGCTTGTGCCTAAGAGGCACAACATTCTCCCCCTTTTTGATGATGGCAACATAATGTGACAGTGAGTCACACACAAGATTTTCTCCCCCTTTGACATGATCAAAAAGAGAAAAATAGTAAAAACAAGAGTGCAAAGTGCAATATGCATGCAAATTCCTCTAGAATATTCTCCCCCTGAATGTAAGACTCCCCTGAATTATTTCTCCCCCTAAATAAAAGCTCCCCCTTTGAGAAGGAATATGAACAGATAACCAAGGTAGAAAAGGTAGGAGGGTCACTAGATAACAGCTGAATCATAGGTTCAGAAAGGAAGCATGATTATAAACAACTGTTAAAGTATAAGAATCAGTAACATACAATTTTGACAAAAATTCAGGTTTAACAGTGATAAACCTAGAGTAAAAGATCTGACCTCTGAAAAAGAGTTTAGATTCTATTTATAGCAATGAATCTAGGGCACATGGTATTAATAGATAAGTCTGAAATAATACCCTTTTGTGTCTAAACAAGGAAATTCAAGAGAGGCAACTTGAATATGTATTAATAAAAATAATTTCCACTCATAGACTTTTGATTTTCAAAGGGTTACAGCAGTTTGATTTTCATTTTTCAATTTCTGAACCTGAACTGAGTAAATAGATCAGTGGCATTTATGCTGTTGACATTAGGTGTACACCTTGATCAGAGGCAAGTACCCCCAGTTACTAGGCATAAACTACTAGACCTATTTCAGATCAAAACCCACAAAGAATAGTCTTCACTTTTGACATTAAGGGTACACCTTGATTAGAGGCCAGTACCCTCAGTTACTTAGTGAGAACTCCCTCTATAGATTTGACCTTTTGAACAGAGATATTCTGAAGCACTTCATGACTATGAGTTCTCCTACTTCATTGGAGGAGATCACAATTTCTCAGTGCAATTCAGCCATTGCTCTGTCACTATGTTCAGTTCATAGCATTATGATCTTATTTACTGCTGCCCTTACTTCTTTTAGAGTGATTGTTTTAAAAAAATCAGTACACACTCTTATTAGCCTTTTCTAGAAATTTCCAGATCAACACATTTGGCATTACAAAAACTTTTTCTAATCTTACCATGAGATAAAGATTAAGAGCTATAAAAGTTTTCGTTTATCTCAAGTTCTGAAGTGCAGACACTTAACTCTCTAATTTATAAAGGTTAAACCTTTAGTTCCTTTCAATTTGTAAGTGTGATTCTTATAGAAAAACAATTACAATAATCACCATTCAATGTACTAAACCAGATGCAAAGCTGTTGTTTAGTGAAAATGATGGGAAAAGGATAGCAATTGGCAATATGGTTCAATGAGCAACTGATGTCAAGGAATATGAATCATTTGAATGAGAACACTGAGAAGTGAATAGGATTCAATGAATTGAATAGAACTCTCAGCTCCCCCTGACATCATGATGCAAGAGATATGATATGCAATCAATTCAGCTTTATGCATCCAAGTCATGAGCATTTTTATCCTTTTTCAGATTTTTCAACATATGATGCAGTACACTGTTCTACATGAAGACTAGACCCATGGTACTAGGCGGAGGACCTGGTCTCAAAGACCATCTCACACATGGTAGGAACCTCCGGGCAGATTTCCCTGCCTTTTAGTGACTTACCATTTGATATACCATGGTTAACAAGGACAATGCAACATAAAGCAGTCCTATATGCAAATGATGTATGCATACATTAGACACATGCATTGACTGTATGTACTAAATGACCCATTCACAATCAGCAAGTTATGCATTTAACACCAAGCATGCAATGCATTAACACAAAACACATGCATTGACACAAAGTCTATATAGTGCATCAACTGAATACACTAAAGAAGCATTCAAATTCAGTACAAGGTATGCATCGACTCAAACATGATTGTGCAGAACATCAAACATCCTATGTTCATAGTGCAAAAACTAGCAAGAGAGAAGAGCATCAGATATGTGCAAAGTAAAACTCAGTACATGAAGAGATCATCAACGATCAATCACGCAAATCAACATGAACTCACAATTTTCATGCTCACAATTTCAGATAATGGAATTTAAAACAGATTTCAGAACTGACCTGAAAAGTTCAATCATGGGGTTTTCATTCTTGAGTGCCTTGGTTATCCCCTTTTATTCATTTCCAAGGCACACCTGCAGCATGTCATTCAATGTGATTTTGCAGGAACCCAAGAAGTCTTGGGTCCTGAATTACCCCTATCAGGTGTTCTAACTGATCTCTTAACAGAATTATCAACATAGCCCATCAACTTATAGCTGGACAAGGAATAACCAAATTGACCAGACTTACCATGATAACTAATAGAATTTGAGTTCCTTTTTTGCACCTTATTGTAAGCATTAAATTCATGTGCATGAACATCAAAATTTCTGTTGTGTGCATGGGCATTTTGTTTTCTGAACTCTGCCACCCAGCACTCAGAGGCTTTTTGGCCAGGTTTTCCACAATTAAAACATGAAAAATTCATTCTGTCAAGATTCTTATAGAGTGCATGCCTTTTTACAGGGATTATAGCAGTTTTGGAGTTAATTGTTCTTCCCTTAGCATGCCAACAGTTTGCAGCTCTGTGGCCTGGCTTTCCACAGATGAAGCATGAAGAGTTTTTCTTTTTATCAATTAAATTATTTCTACCAGAATCATAGAAAGCAGGAAATTTTACAAATTTAGAATTCAATCTATTTCCCTGAGCATGCCAGCAATTTTCAACCATGTGGCCCAATTTGCCACAATGAGAACATTGAGTGTTCTCTTTATGAGATGCATGATTTTTAGCATGGAACAGTTTATCATACATTCTAACAGCATATAGATCATCTAATTTCATTTGTCTACAATCATGCATGAGATGACCTATTTTATGACAATAAAAACATTGATTCCTTTTGGCGTGAGCAGAAGAAGGTTTACTCACAGTAGGCTTCCTAGCATGAGTTCTATCATACTTCAATTCATCCTTCTTTATCACAAAACAATCAGCCATCTCATGGCCAAACTTTCCACAGTAAAAGCCTTTGACATTTTTGACACTAGAATGTTTGACCTGAGCTTTCTTAGCATGCTGATCGTTATCATTCTTTTTCAAAACTTTTATTTTCTCCTTTGTTTTCTTATTTTCCTGATTACTGCCTCCATCAGAGACTTTCTTCTTAGAAACATCCTTTGGATTTTCTTTATTTTTAAGAGACTTAAACAGGGAATTGTTTAGTTCAGTGATTTCATTTTTGAGAGAAGAAATGAGCATTTCAGAATCTGTGATCTTTTTATTAAGTAAGACATTAATGGCTTTGTAGCTATCAATCTCTTCTATCAATGTGCTCACTCTCTCACATTCATTTTCAACTAAATTCTTCCCTTTTTCAAGCGTTAAGAGTCTCTCAGACATGGCAGAATTTAGCAATCTCAATTCTTCATTTTTATTTTCCAATGAAGAGATTTGTTCCTTACTCATATTCAGATCAGCTAAGCACATATCATGAGATGTTTTTAATCTTTGACAGTTTTCACAGAGAACATTAGAGTTAATCTGTTCACATCTCTTTTTCAACCTTCTATTTTCAGATTTTAATTTCTTGGATACTTTGAACAAATCTTCATACATCACTATCAATTCATCAAAGGAGTATCCATCTGATTCAGAGCTTACCTGAGATGAGATCTCATTTTCATCATCCCGATTGGCCATCAAGCAGCTATCACCTTGTTGATTATGCGCAGAAATGACTCCGTCATATATCTCCTTTCCAGATGTGCACCTGAGAGCAAAGGGGCACATATCAATATTGATTGCAGCTCTTAAGATGTTAAGGATTATGACATTGTCACGGTTCTTTATACTGTCCTCTTTAGACCACTTGGTCTCATCATGAGGCAGTTTGTGTGGGCCTTTAGATAGTAGGCTCCATAGTTTGGGATCTATGGAATCTACGTACACACATAGGCCTCCTAGCCAATTATCAAGGTTAGAACCGTCATAAACTGGAGGTCGACCCATTTAAGTAAGAGGCAACCAGATGAGCAAAGCAATGCACAAGTCGATAAAACAAAATATCGAGCACTGAAAGCACACTCTGAAAAGCACCAAACAAATCAGCAGGATCCTCTGCAGATTGTTAGATCTGATAGATCAGAGACCTGCTCTGATACCAATTGTTGGTTTCGGTGCAGTATTCAGAGGGGGGGGTGAATGAATATAACCCTTTAAAAAACTTTCGCCTAGTTAAAATATGATGCTCACTAGAATTACTAGTTCGTAAACTAGATAAGCTTAAAAGCTAATAATCAGTTGCAGAACCAAACAAGCATACAGTGAGATCACTAGGATGCTAACTTGGCTGAATTTGACAAGGAGTCGCTCAACTAGAATTTCGCTCTCTTGACAAATTAAAACATTCTAAGAAGACTAATTAACTCTTCTTCTCAACCCGAAGCCAAACGCATGGAGCGCCCCTATGCATTCATCTAGCGGAAGCAAATCATAAGCAATCAAACCACAATGCAAGAGGGGTTTTTAGGTGGTTCGGTCCTCCAGACCTACATCCACCCCACACTCAAACCGAGTGTGGCTTCAACTAGCTCACGCTAGAAACAGCAGACTCAGTCTGCAACAGGTGCTGCCACACAGCTTGACCAGGGGAACAGCCTCCCCTCTTCCTCCCAACCGGAGGGAACCACTAGTGACACCAGTCACTAGCAAACCAGAGACACACGGTCTCTCTTCCTCCAGACCCGGAGGGAACCCCTGGACTTGAATCCACAAGCCCAGAACCGGAGATCAGATCTCCCTTCCTCCAAACCGGAGGGACACCACAAGTAGCACCCAGCTACTTGCAACCGGAGATAGCAATCTCCCTTCTCCTGAACTAACAGGAGGAACCCCGACCTCACTACTGAGGATCGGAAGAACACAGATAACCAAATGAAACAGGAAACAATAAGAAAAGAAAAATACACAGCGATCGGAAAGCTGTAAAGACAAATAACACAAATGTGGCTCGCATGGAGCTGACTGGCCTGGATTTGATCCACGGTCCAGTAGTTAGATCTTCAGGTAAGCTTCTTTCTTCTTCTCCACGAGCTCTCTCGCTCACTCTCTATCTCTCTTTCTCTTCTTCTCCTTCTGCTCTTCTTCTTTTTCTGCTCTTCTTCTTTCTTCACACGAGCACTATCTCTCTCTCTTCTTCTCCTTCTGCTCTTCTTCTTTCTCTTCTCTTTTTCTCTGGATCGTGGCTCTCTATATGGACTTTTCTTCTCGCCAACTCGATCACCCTTCTTCTGTGGAAGAGGGCTCATATATATAGTAGCAGCATCATCATCAGCTAGGGCGCGTGTGGCTTCCACAGCTCCCGCCCTAAAAATTCGGATCACGTGGCAGTCTCTCAGCAGACTTCATTCCAGCCTCGGATCACGTGCTGCCAGTCACTGGGGAATATTTCTTCCTCGGACCTGCAAGGAGATGAAAACCATTAAAACTGAGGGCCACAATAACTAAATCTGCACGAAGTATGTAGTAGCAATTCTAGATGCACTGAGAACGACACGAGATACACACTGTAACAGAGATAACACTACAAAGAGAACGACACGAAGAAGATGAAAACAACACGAGGTAATAAGAAGAACGACACGAGATACATACGATGACTACAGCACGAAGTAAAGAAAACGACACGACGTAATAAACAGCAAAGAGAACGGCACGAGAACAACATGGACTGGCAACAGAAACCGACACGAAGTGGTTGCAAACAAGCAAGACATGAGGTCTACGTAAAGCAACACGAAGTGTGGTCAAGGCGAGAAAGGCACGAAGTCTAAAGCGGAAAACTAACACGAAGTCAGAAGAGTGACACGGCTATCACGACACGTGATGAAGCAGTGACACTAAAACAAAAAGACTCGAGGAACAACAGTAAGTGACGCGAAGTTAAACAAGCAGACATAAAAGATGACACGAGATGCAACTAGAAAATAGAGAGAAGCGACAAGAGGTTCAGACAAAAACGACACGAGGTGGCACAGAAAGCAACACAAGGTGCTGCAATGTTCTGCACGCAGTGGAACAAAAATGACACGAAGACACAGAAACAACAGTAACCGACATGAAGTAAGTACGACATGGAGACATATGACAGAGACCGTCACGAGTTGAGAACAACACGAAGACGAAAACAGAAGTTGACACGAAGTGAAAACAACACGAAGACGAAGTTGACACGAAGTGAAAACGACACGAAGTGAAAACAACACTAAGATGAAAACAGAAGTTGACACGAAGTGAAAACAACACGAAGTGAAAACAACACTAAGACGAAAACAGAAGTTGACACGAAGATGAAAACGACACGAAGTCAGTGAGAACAGCACGAGGTGAAACGACACGGGCTGACCACGACACGAAGACATAAACACAACACGAAGACATAGACACTAAGACAACACGAAGATGAAAGGAACAGTGCAATGTCTAGACTTGAAGTTTAGTTGAGTGTACAAACTTCACCAATGAATCACTCACTGTACAGACTTACTATAGCAGTCTGATGTACAGACTTTGATGAATAGTCCAATGTATGGACTTGAAATCGAAGACCAATGTGCAGACTTGACAGTGAAGACTAGTGTGCAGACTTCAAGTTTCATTGAAGAATGTACATACATCAAGAGATGCTTCATGCCAATGTATAGACTTAAGCAGAGCTGCCAGTGTATAAACTTGAACAGTGCAGCAAGTGTACAGACTTCGCCTAAGACGCTGTACACACTTAGCCTAAGACAAAGCATGAACTGACGTTGTGTATACTTAGCCAATGCAATGCATAGGCTTGAACGAGAGTCCAATGTATAGACTTTGCTACCCAGACATGATATATGCAGAGACATGATATCTGACAGAATGCAATGCACATATATAAAGAGCAAATGCCATCAATGCTAGACATCATCATTCATGTTGCTATCAATATGCAGAATGCTCAAGAATAAGAATGCATAGAAATGCACTTTGTTTATTGCAATCATCAATGCACAATAACATTGCTATCATCAAAATACAATATCAAATGCACTCAAATGCACTCACTGTCTTGCTATCATCAAAACCAAATAGCATTGCTATCATCAAGGCGACATAGCACATGCTTGTGCCTAAGAGGCACAACATTCTCCCCCTTTTTGATGATGGCAACACAATGTGACAGTGAGTCACACACAAGATTTTCTCCCCCTTTGACATGATCAAAAAGAGAAAAATAGTAAAAACAAGAGTGCAAAGTGCAATATGCATGCAAATTCCTCTAGAATATTCTCCCCCTGAATGTAAGACTCCCCTGAATTATTTCTCCCCCTAAATAAAAGCTCCCCCTTTGAGAAGGAATATGAACAGATAACCAAGGTAGAAAAGGTAGGAGGGTCACTAGATAACAGCTGAATCATAGGTTCAGAAAGGAAGCATGATTATAAACAACTGTTAAAGTATAAGAATCAGCAACATACAATTTTGACAAAAATTCAGGTTTAACAGTGATAAACCTAGAGTAAAAGATCTGACCTCTGAAAAAGAGTTTTAGATTCCATTTATAGCAATGAATCTAGGGCACATGGTATTAATAGATAAGTCTGAAATAATACCCTTTTGTGTCTAAACAAGGAAATTCAAGAGAGGCAACTTGAATATGTATTAATAAAAATAATTTCCACTCATAGACTTTTGATTTTCAAAGGGTTACAGCAGTTTGATTTTCATTTTTCAATTTCTGAACCTGAACTGAGTAAATAGATCAGTGGCATTTATGCTGTTGACATTAGGTGTACACCTTGATCAGAGGCAAGTACCCCCAGTTACTAGGCATAAACTACTAGACCTATTTCAGATCAAAACCACAAAGAATAGTCTTCACTTTTGACATTAAGGGTACACCTTGATTAGAGGCCAGTACCCTCAGTTACTTAGTGAGAACTCCCTCTATAGATTTGACCTTTTGAACAGAGATATTCTGAAGCACTTCATGACTATGAGTTCTCCTACTTCATTGGAGGAGATCACAATTTCTCAGTGCAATTCAGCCATTGCTCTGTCACTATGTTCAGTTCATAGCATTATGATCTTATTTACTGCTGCCCTTACTTCTTTTAGAGTGATTGTTTTAAAAAAATCAGTACACACTCTTATTAGCCTTTTCTAGAAATTTCCAGATCAACACATTTGGCATTACAAAAACTTTTTCTAATCTTACCATGAGATAAAGATTAAGAGCTATAAAAGTTTTCGTTTATCTCAAGTTCTGAAGTGCAGACACTTAACTCTCTAATTTATAAAGGTTAAACCTTTAGTTCCTTTCAATTTGTAAGTGTGATTCTTATAGAAAAACAATTGCAATAATCACCATTCAATGTACTAAACCAGATGCAAAGCTGTTGTTTAGTGAAAATGATGGGAAAAGGATAGCAATTGGCAATATGGTTCAATGAGCAACTGATGTCAAGGAATATGAATCATTTGAATGAGAACACTGAGAAGTGAATAGGATTCAATGAATTGAATAGAACTCTCAGCTCCCCCTGACATCATGATGCAAGAGATATGATATGCAATCAATTCAGCTTTATGCATCCAAGTCATGAGCATTTTTATCCTTTTTCAGATTTTTCAACATATGATGCAGTACACTGTTCTACATGAAGACTAGACCCATGGTACTAGGCGGAGGACCTGGTCTCAAAGACCATCTCACACATGGTAGGAACCTCCGGGCAGATTTCCCTGCCTTTTAGTGACTTACCATTTGATATACCATGGTTAACAAGGACAATGCAACATAAAGCAGTCCTATATGCAAATGATGTATGCATACATTAGACACATGCATTGACTGTATGTACTAAATGACCCATTCACAATCAGCAAGTTATGCATTTAACACCAAGCATGCAATGCATTAACACAAAACACATGCATTGACACAAAGTCTATATAGTGCATCAACTGAATACACTAAAGAAGCATTCAAATTCAGTACAAGGTATGCATCGACTCAAACATGATTGTGCAGAACATCAAACATCCTATGTTCATAGTGCAAAAACTAGCAAGAGAGAAGAGCATCAGATATGTGCAAAGTAAAACTCAGTACATGAAGAGATCATCAACGATCAATCACGCAAATCAACATGAAACTCACAATTTTCATGCTCACAATTTCAGATAATGGAATTTAAAACAGATTTCAGAACTGACCTGAAAAGTTCAATCATGGGGTTTTCATTCTTGAGTGCCTTGGTTATCCCCTTTTATTCATTTCCAAGGCACACCTGCAGCATGTCATTCAATGTGATTTTGCAGGAACCCAAGAAGTCTTGGGTCCTGAATTACCCCTATCAGGTGTTCTAACTGATCTCTTAACAGAATTATCAACATAGCCCATCAACTTATAGCTGGACAAGGAATAACCAAATTGACCAGACTTACCATGATAACTAACAGAATTTGAGTTACTTTTTTGCACCTTATTGTAAGCATTAAATTCATGTGCATGAACATCAAAATTTCTGTTGTGTGCATGGGCATTTTATTTTCTGAACTCTGCCACCCAGCACTCAGAGGCTTTTTGGCCAGGTTTTCCACAATTAAAACATGAAAAATTCATTCTGTCAAGATTCTTATAGAGTGCATGCCTTTTTACAGGGATTATAGCAGTTTTGGAGTTAATTGTTCTTCCCTTAGCATGCCAACAGTTTGCAGCTCTGTGGCCTGGCTTTCCACAGATGAAGCATGAAGAGTTTTTCTTTTTATCAATTAAATTATTTCTACCAGAATCATAGAAAGCAGGGAATTTTACAAATTTAGAATTCAATCTATTTCCCTGAGCATGCCAGCAATTTTCAACCATGTGGCCCAATTTGCCACAATGAGAACATTGAGTGTTCTCTTTATGAGATGCATGATTTTTAGCATGGAACAGTTTATCATGCATTCTAACAGCATATAGATCATCTAATTTCATTTGTCTACAATCATGCATGAGATGACCTATTTTATGACAATAAAAACATTGATTCCTTTTGACGTGAGCAGAAGAAGGTTTACTCACAGTAGGCTTCCTAGCATGAGTTCTATCATACTTCAATTCATCCTTCTTTATCACAAAACAATCAGCCATCTCATGGCCAAACTTTCCACAGTAAAAGCCTTTGACATTTTTGACACTAGAATGTTTGACCTGAGCTTTCTTAGCATGCTGATCATTATCATTCTTTTTCAAAACTTTTATTTTCTCCTTTGTTTTCTTATTTTCCTGATTACTGCCTCCATCAGAGACTTTCTTCTTAGAAACATCCTTTGGATTTTCTTTATTTTTAAGAGACTTAAACAGGGAATTGTTTAGTTCAGTGATTTCATTTTTGAGAGAAGAAATGAGCATTTCAGAATCTGTGATCTTTTCATTAAGTAAGACATTAATGGCTTTGTAGCTATCAATCTCTTCTATCAATGTGCTCACTCTCTCACATTCATTTTCAACTAAATTCTTCCCTTTTTCAAGCGTTAAGAGTCTCTCAGACATGGCAGAATTTAGCAATCTCAATTCTTCATTTTTATTTTCCAATGAAGAGATTTGTTCCTTACTCATATTCAGATCAGCTAAGCACATATCATGAGATGTTTTTAATCTTTGACAGTTTTCACAGAGAACATTAGAGTTAATCTGTTCACATCTCTTTTTCAACCTTCTATTTTCAGATTTTAATTTCTTGGATACTTTGAACAAATCTTCATACATCACTATCAATTCATCAAAGGAGTATCCATCTGATTCAGAGCTTACCTGAGATGAGATCTCATTTTCATCATCCCGATTGGCCATCAAGCAGCTATCACCTTGTTGATTATGCGCAGAAATGACTCCGTCATATATCTCCTTTCCAGATGTGCACCTGAGAGCAAAGGGGCACATATCAATATTGATTGCAGCTCTTAAGATGTTAAGGATTATGACATTGTCACGGTTCTTTATACTGTCCTCTTTAGACCACTTGGTCTCATCATGAGGCAGTTTGTGTGGGCCTTTAGATAGTAGGCTCCATAGTTTGGGATCTATGGAATCTACGTACACACATAGGCCTCCTAGCCAATTATCAAGGTTAGAACCGTCATAAACTGGAGGTCGACCCATTTAAGTAAGAGGCAACCAGATGAGCAAAGCAATGCACAAGTCGATAAAACAAAATATCGAGCACTGAAAGCACACTCTGAAAAGCACCAAACAAATCAGCAGGATCCTCTGCAGATTGTTAGATCTGATAGATCAGAGACCTGCTCTGATACCAATTGTTGGTTTCGGTGCAGTATTCAGAGGGGGGGGTGAATGAATATAACCCTTTAAAAAACTTTCGCCTAGTTAAAATATGATGCTCACTAGAATTACTAGTTCGCAAACTAGATAAGCTTAAAAGCTAATAATCAGTTGCAGAACCAAACAAGCATACAGTGAGATCACTAGGATGCTAACTTGGCTGAATTTGACAAGGAGTCGCTCAACTAGAATTTCGCTCTCTTGACAAATTAAAACATTCTAAGAAGACTAATTAACTCTTCTTCTCAACCCGAAGCCAAACGCATGGAGCGCCCCTATGCATTCATCTAGCGGAAGCAAATCATAAGCAATCAAACCACAATGCAAGAGGGGTTTTTAGGTGGTTCGGTCCTCCAGACCTACATCCACCCCACACTCAAACCGAGTGTGGCTTCAACTAGCTCACGCTAGAAACAGCAGACTCAGTCTGCAACAGGTGCTGCCACACAGCTTGACCAGGGGAACAGCCTCCCCTCTTCCTCCCAACCGGAGGGAACCACTAGTGACACCAGTCACTAGCAAACCAGAGACACACGGTCTCTCTTCCTCCAGACCCGGAGGGAACCCCTGGACTTGAATCCACAAGCCCAGAACCGGAGATCAGATCTCCCTTCCTCCAAACCGGAGGGACACCACAAGTAGCACCCAGCTACTTGCAACCGGAGATAGCAATCTCCCTTCTCCTGAACTAACAGGAGGAACCCCGACCTCACTACTGAGGATCGGAAGAACACAGATAACCAAATGAAACAGGAAACAATAAGAAAAGAAAAATACACAGCGATCGGAAAGCTGTAAAGACAAATAACACAAATGTGGCTCGCATGGAGCTGACTGGCCTGGATTTGATCCACGGTCCAGTAGTTAGATCTTCAGGTAAGCTTCTTTCTTCTTCTCCACGAGCTCTCTCGCTCACTCTCTATCTCTCTTTCTCTTCTTCTCCTTCTGCTCTTCTTCTTTTTCTGCTCTTCTTCTTTCTTCACACGAGCACTATCTCTCTCTCTTCTTCTCCTTCTGCTCTTCTTCTTTCTCTTCTCTTTTTCTCTGGATCGTGGCTCTCTATATGGACTTTTCTTCTCGCCAACTCGATCACCCTTCTTCTGTGGAAGAGGCTCATATATATAGTAGCAGCATCAGCATCAGCTAGGGCGCGTGTGGCTTCCACAGCTCCTGCCCTAAAAATTCGGATCACGTGGCAGTCTCTCAGCAGACTTCATTCCAGCCTCGGATCACGTGCTGCCAGTCACTGGGGAATATTTCTTCCTCGGACCTGCAAGGAGATGAAAACCATTAAAACTGAGGGCCACAATAACTAAATCTGCACGAAGTATGTAGTAGCAATTCTAGATGCACTGAGAACGACACGAGATACACACTGTAACAGAGATAACACTACAAAGAGAACGACACGAAGAAGATGAAAACAACACGAGGTAATAAGAAGAACGACACGAGATACATACGATGACTACAGCACGAAGTAAAGAAAACGACACGACGTAATAAACAGCAAAGAGAACGGCACGAGAACAACATGGACTGGCAACAGAAACCGACACGAAGTGGTTGCAAACAAGCAAGACATGAGGTCTACGTAAAGCAACACGAAGTCTAAAGCGGAAAACTAACACGAAGTCAGAAGAGTGACACGGCTATCACGACACGTGATGAAGCAGTGACACTAAAACAAAAAGACTCGAGGAACAACAGTAAGTGACGCGAAGTTAAATAAGCTGACATAAAAGATGACACGAGATGCAACTAGAAAACAGAGAGAAGCGACAGGAGGTTCAGACAGAAACGACACGAGGTGGCACAGAAAGCAACACAAGGTGCTGCAATGTTCTGCACGCAGTGGAACAAAAATGACACGAAGACACAGAAACAACAGTAACCGACATGAAGTAAGTACGACATGGAGACAGATGACAGAGACCGTCACGAGTTGAAAACAACACGAAGACGAAAATAGAAGTTGACACGAAGTGAAAACAACACGAAGATGAAGTTGACACGAAGTGAAAACGACACGAAGACGAAGTTAACACGAAGTGAAAACAACACGAAGATGAAGTTGACACGAAGTGAAAACGACACGAAGTGAAAACAACACTAAGACGAAAACAGAAGTTGACACGAAGTGAAAACAACACGAAGTGAAAACAACACTAAGACGAAAACAGAAGTTGACACGAAGATGAAAATGACACGAAGTCAGTGAGAACAGCACGAGGTGAAACGACACGGGCTGACCACGACACGAAGACAGACCAACACGAAGACGTAAACACAACACGAAGACATAGACACTAAGACAACACGAAGATGAAAGGAACAGTGCAATGTCTAGACTTGAAGTTTAGTTGAGTGTACAGACTTCACCAATGAATCACTCACTGTACAGACTTACTATAGCAGTCTGATGTACAGACTTTGATGAACAGTCCAATGTATGGACTTGAAATCGAAGACCAATGTGCAGACTTGACAGTGAAGACTAGTGTGCAGACTTCAAGTTTCATTGAAGAATGTACATACATCAAGAGATGCTTCATGCCAATGTATAGACTTAAGCAGAGCTGCCAGTGTATAAACTTGAACAGTGCAGCAAGTGTACAGACTTCGCCTAAGACGCTATACACACTTAGCCTAAGACAAAGCATGAACTGACGTTGTGTATACTTAGCCAATGCAATGCATAGGCTTGAACGAGAGTCCAATGTATAGACTTTGCTACCCAGACATGATATATGCAGAGACATGATATCTGACAGAATGCAATGCACATATATAAAGAGCAAATGCCATCAATGCTAGACATCATCATTCATGTTGCTATCAATATGCAGAATGCTCAAGAATAAGAATGCATAGAAATGCACTTTGTTTATTGCAATCATCAATGCACAATAACATTGCTATCATCAAAATACAATATCAAATGCACTCAAATGCACTCACTGTCTTGCTATCATCAAAACCAAATAGCATTGCTATCATCAAGGCGACATAGCACATGCTTGTGCCTAAGAGGCACAACACCCATCCTTGTTCGGTCGTCATCCCGGCATTCCGTGGATGATGACCTATTCTCTCTTGGCATAATCCAAGTTGAGCGGACATGCTGCCAAAATTTATGCATATCCTATTGGGTAACTGTGATGTTATCCCTCTCAACCCCGTCGGCCCACGGAGTTATGCCTTTGCATGCCCTCCGATGGTCCCTCCAAGGGGGGTATAGATGTGCCATCGCACCCACATGGAGCGTGCCATGTCACGCCGGTCCCCATTCGGACTCCGGGTCAATTATGACCGATCTTTTCCGGATCCTACTCTGCCACCGCATGGGCAGTTTCCTATTTCCCACTTGGCATAGTTCAAGCCGGTGGGAATATGCCGTCGGAGCTATCCCCTAAGATAACGAACCCCTGCTTCATCTAATCCATTTAGCGTCTTACAAACGAATGAATTCCGTTTCTTTTGAGCATGTGGTGTTACCGATGTCCTCCTCCTATCTTAGCGTTTAATCAAGGGTTGTCCTCCTTAGGGAGGACGTAATTAACGTCATAGGGTTCAGGGTATGACGGACTTCTGGTCCCGACTCGGACTTCACAATCGACTGACCACGTCAGATCGAGCGCACAATAAAATTGTCACCCCGGTGACTGGCTCGCCAATAAACCAACAAACGAATAAATCAATAAATAATAACCAGATAAGATCTAAATAAGAGGATGATAAATAAAAATCCGCGTCCACAGGCCACGAACAAAACCCTTCTTAAAATCATTAAGAAAACATGCGAGTCACACAAATTTGTAGATTGGGCCGACAAATTAGTAGAAGCTCTATGGGCTTATCGCACCACCGTCCGTACTCGCACGGGATAAACTCCTTTTGCTCTCACTTATGGGATGGAGGCGGTACTCCCGTACGAGATCTTGATCCCTTCCCTAAGAGTGTAGCTAGACAAAGAACTCAACCTCGACGAGCGTCGAGAGGCATTCCTAGTCCAACTGGAACTCTTAGTTGAGAAGAGGCTAAATGCGGCCAATCACATCTCGGTTTATCAAAAATGTGTCTCGCGGCATTTTCAAAAGAAGGTTATCGAAAGAAAATTTCAAGTGGGTAACATGATTTTGAAGCGAAAATTTATCAGATCAATAGGTCCTAGGTCTAAGCTGTAACCTAATTGGGAAGGGCCGTTTATAATCAAAGAAATCTATCCTGGTAACGCGTACTGTCTAGTTAACGCGGAGGGTGAGGAATTGCCAAATCCATGGAATGGGTTGTACTTAAAACATTTTTATCCATAGAGTCAAACCGGAAATGGCTCGGTGGCGGGGCATGCCTCTACTTGATCATAAAGGGAGATCCCCGGTTCAACATTCACACACTACATGACCCCCTGTGGTTTGGTTTTCCCTTTTGCGCAACACCGTTTCTCCCTCAGTCATGCTTAGGGGAAAGTGAAAATCATTATTTTTCTCCTCCCTTTCGACCGAAAATAGGGGCAAGTGGTGAATAAGGGGGCGAGAGCTGATCTAGACACCCCAATAAAAGAGGTCTCAAATAGGGGCGGTCTGTTATGACCTTATTCCGCATTCATGAGAGCAAAAAGGGAAAAAGAAAAATATACAGAGAAAAGGGGCAAAGTCAAAGACAAAGCTAAAAGCTCATCCAAGAGCTCGAAGCTCGAAAGTCTAAAAGACCCCAAAACAATGAAACTAGGCATGGCAAGAGTGGCAGTACAGTTTCCCCGCGGGACGTTATGAGCCCGGTCGTATGCGTGTCTAGAGTGTATGTAGGTTCGATGATGGACACAAAGCCCCGACGCAACAGAGCAAATTCTTTGAAAAGGGATTGTCATGAGAAGAACTCAAGGCCTAAAAACCTCTATACCTGTCGCTGGCTTTTCTATCAAATGTTTTTCATTTTTCCAAGGAATGGATCCTACCCCGGGTATGACCTCGGTAGAGGCACCGTTAAGCAGAATTGGACCCCGGCCATGGGCGGTCAGCCATAATGCACGTTGAACTTGGGAGACCCCTAATGAGGTGTGAGGTTCCCCGCCGTCGGGTTTAAGCTAGTTTCAAAATCTAAAAAATCAAATATTCCAAAATCTGCAAAAAAAATCAAATATTCCAAAATAAAAAAAAATCAAATATTCCAAAATAAAAAAAAATCAAATATTCCAAAATCTAAAAAAATCAAATATTCCAAAATCCAAAAAAATTCAAATATTTAAAAAATTCAAAAAAATGGAATATTTTCAAAACCACAAAAAGATTATCATCATTGTGATTTGCATTCATGCATCGCATTCATTTTCATTTGTTATTTTGCATGTTTGATAAGGCTTACCCCCTTGACCAAAAATCAAGAACTGGTCATTCCCTAACTTGCTACAGGCAAGGGGTTAAGCTTAAAATACATTTAATCTGTTTCTTTGTTTGTGTGAGTGCAGGGGCAGGTTGAATGTCAGCACTTCTGTTACTGAACGGTCCTCTGGTGACCGTTTCATTCCTTACAACGGTCAATCTCAGACCGTCCAACAATTCACGCAGTTTAACTTTGATTGTTCCAATCTCTGGCTACTTCAAGGATCTACGGTCCTCAATAGACCGTTCAATTCCCTTTTCTCAACTCTGCCGTTGATCTAATGCACAGCTCTAGTCTTGCCGTTCCTTTCCTGGCACGGTTAGTCTCTAACCGTTTATTCTACCAAGCGATCTGTGTGTGGCCGTGTTCATCCTGAGATCATATCCCAAATTCATTCATTCAATCACATATAAGAAAAGCCAAGCTCAAATCAATCAACTCATCAATTTTATTCATTCATATACCTCTAAGCAAAAGTCTCTATATCAAGCATCATGAAAGAAGAAAAATAACTCAATCCTCCGCTGGGCATCCCCGCGGAGACGTATCTCTCTCAGCGCTCTAACATAAGCCTGGCATGTCGCTGGAACCTCTACAACCTCCGCTGGAAGGGTAACCACCCTGCTCACCTCCCACATGATCAGGGCACTCCTGACCGCCAGCTCATCCTCCTCGCCTGTAATGCAGGAAGGTGGGGTAGTGCTGGTAGTACGGTCCTCGGTAGTCCAACCTGTAGGTAGCACCGGTGCAGGTTGTACATCGCCAATGCAGTGTCACTCACAAGCCTCAGATCCAAGCCTGGCCTCCTAGGAAGTCTGACCGTAGTGCCGTGGAGGAAGTCAGGGCGCATCACGAACCGGTCCAGGGGCAAGGTGTTGATGTAGAGTCGCCACTCGTCCCTGGTCTTCTTTTCCGCTGTCCTGCACTCTACCTATGGAGAGAACCTGAAGGTGCCACCTACGAAGAAAAGGGGATGGCTCCCGAAGATCTGACTAGCCGAAGTGATATCCTCCTTATGGATGAATTTCATCCTGACACCCATCCAGCACTCTAAGAGCACCATGGAACCGAAGAGAGGACCTCCTAAGGCTGCTGAACTTAGACCCTCGTACAAATAGGTAAGGACGGCCTGGGAGATAGAAAGACCCTATCACAAGTCACTGATGGTACTAAGGATGGGAGAATCTAGGACATGGTCGACAGAGGGGAACAAGATGGCCCCACACAGGCAAATAGACGCGGCCTTGGCTATGGCCTCGTACCACCCACAATTATTCCTACATTGAGCAACTACCCACTGCCTAAGGGGAAGAAGGTGGATCTGACGTGGGCTTATGAAGGTGCGAATGTCCTTGCTATCGGGTATAAACTCTGCCAAGATAGGACTAGGGTCTATAGGGGCAATAGTGTGACACACTAGGTCCTCCTCACCAACCTTAGACCTAGGAAAAGAAAAATAGGTATCTACCTCTTCCAGTAGGATAGTGGCCTCAAATGATGGAAATATGAACGTATGGGTCTGAGGGTGCCAGATTTCTACCAAAGTCGAGATGCTGTGCCAGTCAAAGGAGAGCTTTGGATAATTTTGACCTAATAACAAGAGTGGGTGTAGGTGCCAAGACTTCAGGATGGATGTCACTGCTAGGGGCAACGCACGGATCATCGGAGCCATCCACTTTAAAGTGGAATAGCGCCTGGAGCTAAGGAGAAGCTGAAATGGAGGGAAAAGAAAAAGGAAAGGAGAAAGAGAGGAAGAACGTGTAAGTGAATGAATAAATTGACCTGAATGAAATCATGCTAACATACCTCTCTCGAAGGGCTCGAACTGAGGTGACGAGGGATCGTAGTTAGCCGTTGGAGCACTTCACGCTCCTTCCTGGGCGGCTTTGGCCCTTCATAAGCTGCCCCCTCCATGAAACTCTCCTCAAAGGATCTTTTCATGATGGTTTGATGAAGAATAGCAAAAGTTTTAGGCCTAGAAAGAGGGGTGTGGTGTGAGTTGTGAATTTAGGATCCCACTCATCTTATAGAGCTACCATAGAAGCCTAAACCCATTAGGACTAGGCTAGGATACATCTAGATAGGGATAGGCTAGTGTTTGGGTTGGATTAGAACACCATATCTCGGCTTGGGACTCTCCAACAGGGTCCCGATCAGACTCCCAGTGCGTGGGATTGGACGGTCTCTCGAATATACCGCCCTTTCATCGAGTAGTCGACATAGGACCGTTCATCTGCTTCTAGACAGTTTGAATCTGAGGCTTCGCACAGTCGAAACCCCACCGTTCTTCTACTTGAACGGACGGTCTAGGACCGTTTATCTATCTATGCTGGTCGAAGTCAAACAATCTTCACGTGGTCCTACACAAGCCGTGCATCCGCTAGACGGCCGCTTTGTGACCACTCATCCCCTACCACACTACCTTATGCTCTCCAGTCTCTCTCTCACTCTGAGTCGGCATCTCTCTCTCACTCTGTGTCGGCGTCTCTCTCTCTGCTCCGCTCTCTCGTAAGTCAGTGCGTCTCTGTCCTCCCCGCTCTTCCGAGTTAGTCGTGAGTCAGTTACTTAGCATTTTCATCTACATTCATACATTCGCATTTATAACAAAAGAAAAAAAAACTAAAAACCATATCATGTCATATCATATCATGTACAAAAGTGTGTCTGGGTACAAAGTCAGGCCGCTCCCTCTGGCCTGTCGCTCTCTCCTCCTCCCTCCTACCTCTTCAATGGCGGGCCCATCGCAGAACTCGCCTCCTCTCTCTCCCGACGCCGGTGTCGCTCCTCGTCCTCATTCCTCCACCTACCGGAGGAAGTCGTGAAGTAGCGCCCAATGGAGCCGTGGGTATGGCTGCCACTTGGAGCCCTGCTGCGCTCTCTCAAGCCCTCCACTAGCCCCTCCAGCTTCGCCACCTTAATCCGGTAACGGTCCGCCACTCCCGTGCTAGCTCGAAGTAGCTCGAGCTCCGCGCGGAGAAGCGCCGTCTCAAGCGCGTCTGCTGGTCTGCTCTGTGCCAGCTCCTCTCAGAGACGGGCAGCCTCGTCTCGTGCCGCTACAAGCTCCTCTTACAGTTGGGCACTCTCGCCCAGGGCTTTTGTCAACTCTGTCACCTGCATACATGCATCATTATCATTAGTCAAAATTGCATTTCATATAAGCTTAATTTAACATGGGAAAGTGTAGAGAAGTACCCGCCCGGAGAGTGTCGCATCGGCTGCCTCAGCGCGGGCCACCATCCGTCTAAACTCCGCCTCGGGCTCCGCTCTGTCGGCTGGCGTCTATGTAGATGAGGAAGGAGTGTTTGTCCCCTGCCGTTGGGTCCCCTCGCCTCGCTGCATTTATAGGCTCCAAGGTCAGTCATCTCATAACATGATCATGATAGGAGTGCATAATTGAGTTTAAGGGTTAGAAAACTCACCAGCAGGGCCAGGGCCTACCGAGCATCGTCTGGCTACCAGATCGTAGAGTGTAGGAGCCGCTGTAGCTCCGCAAGCCGTCCCTCAGGGTCGATCTGCATTTACAAGTCCAAATGTCAGTGCATCATCATATAGAAATCATAAGCATAATAAACAAAGTTTAGGTTTAGAGGTCGTACCGGTCGGTGAACACCCCGGAACACCTGGTCCCGGTAGTGTCTGGCGTACGCCGTATAGTACTGAGAGTCACTCTCTGCTCGGACGGTCACCACCCGCCCAAGTGATGTCCAGTCGGCAATCTACCCGGCATTTCGTGCCATCCAGTCGAAGGCCGCTTCCAGGCCCCTTGTGGTCCGTGTGACACGCTCCCCCGGCTTCTCCGGCACCGGGAACTCTACTACTGGCTGATGGACCCTAGTGGTCCTCATCACCAGTTGAAAGTAGAGTGGCTCCACCACATTCATGCAGTGAAGCCACACATCCCGCCCAGAGAAGGCGAGGGCCCCTACCACCCAGGACTGGCCCTCCTGTCCCTCCTCTGTGTATGGTGTCCACCGTACCTGCAAAATAGAAAGTTGCATCAGCATCATCAACATATAGAATTGCATTTAATTAAAGAGTCTAAGTTTAGAATCGTACCGAGGTGAACGGTATGGCATCAGGTTATCCTGTAGCTCCCGGACCTGTCTCCTGAGGGCCCCGGTCTCTCGTGGTGTGGTCCACCTTCGGGCAATGGGCAGTAGGTCCGGGTAAGTCTTGTCGCCTCTCCCCAGTCTGTGAAGTCTCTCATAGGCCCAAACCTGCATCACATCACACCGCGTCAGCATATAGGAAGCATATAGGAATTGCATAATCAAGTCTAACGTAGAGGTTGTACCTAGAGAAGAGGGGAGAAGCCCCCGGGCATGGTCTGCCTGCTGGTCGAACTCAGGGTCTCGAAGAGGAAAGCCAGGACCGCCGCTCCCCACGCCTAGTCGCCAACGTGGTCGAGGTCTGAGAGTAGTGGAACGAAGAGGCAGTGGATCACGTCCGCACGCGTCGAGAAGAGGAGTCATCCGAACAACAATATCAGGAATCTCCTCAGCACTCTATCCGCCTCAGCTTCTGGCTCCGCCGCAACTCTCGGTCTGGCCAGGTCCACCAACCTCTGGAGGTGCTGCTCCGGCTGCTCCCCAGTTGCTATCCCAACACGTCGTAGCTCAAGGCTTTCCTGTAGCCTCGCTCGGGGAGGGAGAGTGGACTGCCGCTCGGGACACCGCAGCTCCAAGCCCAGCAGCTCCCGGGCCATCTCGTGGTAGTCGAGATAAGTGCTCCCGCTGACCGGCAACCCATGCACTTGTAGGCCCGTGAGTCGAGCCACGTCCTCCAACGTAGGGACCATATGCCCCCACGGAAAAAGGAAGGTACGACTCACTGGGTCCCAGCGGTCGTGCAGAGCGTAAAGGAGAGCGGTGTCGAGCTAGCTCACCTCGATGCTCAGGAATGAGGAGAATCCCATGGCTCTCAACCTCTCTCGCTGAAAGTCAGGCAGTGCCAGATACACCGCCCGGACTTGCAGCCATGAGATGCGGGTTTAATGATGGCTTCATGCATTATGATCAACAAATAAATGAAAACAGTAAAAAATTCCCAGCACTCGTTTTCATAATTGCACACGTTTAATGATGGGTTCATGCATTATGATCAACAAATAAATGAAAACAGTAAAAAATTCACTTTTGTCGGAAGGGTGGTTCCCCATGGACCACTCTTCCTTTTGAACGGACCATTATGGGCCGTTTGGTTCTTAGCACTTTCGTATTCGAACGGACCGCTGTGGCCCGTCCATCTCTCCCACGGTGACCCTCTCACCGTTCTTCCCCAGCTCAGCCCACTCGTCTTCTGGACTTAGACGGCCACCCCTGGGCCGCATGTGGCATGGGCGGCTCTATTTGAGCCGCATGTTTCTATTTGTGTTGTTCGTGTTGAACCGTTCGTCCGTCGTCTTCCCCGACGATGGCGAACCTTCCCTCACCGGCGGTGGGGCCACCATAGCCCCCCAAACTGGTCCCAAAGAGGTCATTTGCCTCTGTCATCACCCTAGGACTAGCATGCATTGATTAAAAATTAAAGATGGCCATGGTTTGGGCGACTTACCTCGTCGGTTTTGGGAAGGTTTGGCCCTCACTATGAATGCCCCTGGTGGCTCGTCGGCTGCTCTTTCTCCCTCCGACACGAGCACGATCGCTTCCTCGACCTCCGGCCCGGCCTCCCCCTCCTCGGGAATGGCCAGTGGTACCCCACCGACGAGCACCTCCGCGGTGGCCACCGGCGGCGGCAGCGGTGCTCCTTACTCTCTGGCCATTCGCAGATGCCTGGCTTGATGTTTAGAGTGCATAAACGAGGGCTAGAGCGAGGGAGAGGGAGTATGAGAGAGATTGGGAACGAGAGAGATCAAGAGAAGGGAGAAATGGGGGGTGCTTTGGCCTTCGTTCTCCCTCTTCCACCGTAGGTTCCGGTGGAGGGAGGGAGACGAAGGGTTTAAGCTTTCGAAACCTCAGTTGTTGCACGGTCTATCGTAAGGCCGTACATCCTAAGAACGGTTCTTTTCTGGCCGTTTGAATCTCAACGTTATTTCATCATGAGCGGTAGAGTTCTAGCCATCTGCCTTATTGGCGGTTTAAGATGAGCCGTTCAGCTTCCTATTTCACTTTCAAACTTTCTGCTAAGGAGTGGCTTGTCTTTAGCCGTTCTTTAACATGAGCGACCCCTCATTGGCCATTCAAATAGTTAAATAATGGTTGCTTCATCATGTGGTTAAATGGTTAAATGTGATTACTTTGCATTGCAAATCTTGTTAATGATCTTATTTGAAGCGTCGCCTTTACTTGCCATTTTGCCTGCATAGGTAAGTCAGGTATGGCCTTCTATCCCTACTCATTGTTACATTACTATATGGTATCTATATTATTATATTATCTCGAGAACCGACTGGTCATTCATGTTGGGATGCTAAAGGGTGATCTAAAGGGGGGGGTGAATAGATCAATCACCCGTTAAAAATTACTGTAGTAGAATCAAATGCGGAATGAAAACTTCTACTGAACAGATAGTGGGCACAATCCGAATGCCACCCAAAAAAGATGAAAAATCCGTCCTAAGCATACATCTACTGTGAGTCAGCAGTAAGCCACACTCGGGTTGAGTGTGGGGTGGATGTAGGTCTGGAGGACCGAACCACCTAAAAGCCTCTATCTACTGTGTGATTGTTTTGTGGTCTACCTAGCTACTATATTCTACAACCCGCTGAGCCTCACAGCTGGCTGTCCAGAGGAATCCTCCTCTGCAAAACCCGCTGGGCAATACAGCTTAGCCGTCCAGTGGAATCCACCACTGCAAGTGCTGCCACACAGCTTGAACATAAGAGTTTCAAAGAAAAACAAAACAAAAGACAAAATGGAAGATAAAAGAAATGTATCCCTGCAGGGAATATAGCTCAACCAAGTGAGCAACCTCAGATCTGGTTTTGAACCAAAGATCTGAGGAACGAACTCCTTCTCTCTCTCTCTTTTCTTCTTCCCTTCACACTCTGCTCGAGCTCTCTATCTCTCACTTTTTCTCTTCTGCTTCTTCTCTCTTTCTTTTCTTCTTCTTCTCTTTTCTCTGGATCGAACAGCTCTCTATTCTTTCTCTCCGCTTCTGCTCTTCTGCTTCTCACCTTCTCCTTCGATCCCCGTTCAACTATTGGATGAAGGCTTCCTTTTATAAGCGACAGCCAGCGGGAGGGCAGCACTGGACGCGTGTGGCTTCCACATTTCCCGCCCAGAAATTGTGCCCTACGTGTCAGTCTCTCAGACAGCTTCACTCCAGCCTCGGATCACGTGCAACCCAGGTGTCTGGAATGTTCTTCCTCGGATCTGCAAGGAGATACAACCCATTAAAACTGAGGGCCACAGGAACTAAAGCTGCATGAGGTATGTAATAGTAATACGAGATGCACTGTAACAGAACAGACACAACGAAGAGAACGACACGAAGTGAGGTTATAAAACAAGAAAGACACGAGGTCTAGGAAAGGCAACACGAAGACATAATAACTAAAAACGACACGAATACAGAGGACTCGAAGACATAAGGGTGACACGAGGTGGCACAGAAAACAGCACGAGGTGCTGCAGTGTTCAGTACGCGAAGAAACAACTAACGATATGAAGACGAGGACAACACGGACTGAAATCAACTCGAAGATGAAAAATAGAAACCAACACGAGGTGTGGTCACAAAGTAAAAAGTACACTGGGTCAGAAAAAGAACACAAAGACAGAAGACACGATCGGCTACAACGACACGCGATAAAACAATGAAGGCAGGAAGACGACTCGAGTAACTACAGTAAGTGACACGAAGACACAAAAGCAAACATAAAGAGGATGACACGAGATGAGCAGCTAAATAATGAAGAAACGACACGAGGTTCCACTGTAACAAGACAAACACTTTAAAGAGAACGACACGAAGTCAGATGAAAACAGCACGAGATAGAAAAGAGAATGACATGAAGTATAACCTCATACAAGTTTTCTTGTCAAGCATGGAAATCAACACGAAGTGTTGTAAGCTCAGACGACACGAAATCTTTTCGTGTTAGTGAGGGGAAACAACACGAAGTGTGGATCAAGTGGCACTGAAAGCAACGCGAGGTGCTGCAATGTTCTGCACACAATGGAACAAAACGACACGAAGACAAGCCCTGAAAATAATGTTTAGACTTCACGCTGTACAGACTTTGAGGCTTAATGCAAAGGCCAGTGTACAGACTTCTAAATGCTGAAGCGTTGTATAGACTTGGAGACCCAAAGCCATTGTATAGACTTTGCCTTAACAATTAATGTGTAGACTTGATCAAGAGTCCAATGTGCAAACTTGCCACCGACCAAAGTATAAACTTGGTGGTCGTGAGACGGTGGATGTACAGACTTCAACTCTCAACTGAGACAGTGAATGAGACGCTAGACGCTGTACATACTTGAAGATAATGTAAGCGACTGACATTGTATATACTCAGCCAATGCAATGCACTATGAATGTATGGACTTACATGAGATGCTCATTGAGACGCTCAATGTATACACTTCAAGACCAGTGTATAGACTCTCAGCCATGAACAAAATGCAATGCATATATATAAAGAACAAATGCCATCAATGCTAAACATCATCATTTATGTTGCTATCAATATGCAGAATGCTCAAGAATAAGAATGCATAGAAGTCATCAAAATACAATATCAACTGCACTCAAATGCACTCACTGTCTTGCTATCATCAAAACCAACTAGCATTGCTATCATCAAAGCAACATAGCACATGCTTGTGCCTAAGAGGCACAACATTCTCCCCCTTTTATCTCAAATTCTGAAGTGCAGACACTTAACTCTCCAATTTATAAAGGTTAAATATTTAATTCCTTTCAGTTTGTAAGAGAAATTCTTATAAAAGAACAATTGCAATAATCACAACTCAATGTACTAAACCAGATACAGAACTGTTGTTCAGTGAAAATGATAGGAAAAAGATAGCTATTGGCAATATGGTCCAATGGCATCTGATGTCAAAAGATATGAATCAATTGAATGGGGACAATGAGGAGTAAATAGGATTCAAGAATGAACTAAACTCACAGCTCCCCCTGACACCTGATGCAAGGAATATGCTATGCACTAGGCTGTTCTACATGCAGACTATGTACCAAGGATACATGAGGCAAGTATGCAATCAATTCAAGTTTATGCATCCAAGTCATGCACATTTTTATTCTTTTTCAGATTTTTCAAAAATATGATGCAGTACACTGTTCTACATGAGGACTAGACCCTTGGTACTTGGCAGAGAACCTGGTCTCAAGGACCATCTCACACATAGTGAGAAACTCCAGGCAGATTTCCCTGCCTTTTAGTAGCTTACCATTTGATATACCAGGGTTATGCAAGTGATATATGCAGTGCAAGGCAGTTCTATATGCATTGAACAATTTTCTTGATGCAAATGATAAATGCAGACATTAGACACATGCATCAACTATATGCATTAAATGAACCATTCAAACTCAGTGCAATAGATGGCAGAAGAGGAACATCAAATTTATTCAGAATTAAATTCAGTAGCTAAGTCTGGAATGCAGACTGATTAGCTAGACAAGAAGAGAACATCAGAATTTAAACAACCAATTCAACATGACTTTCTCAATTCAATTCTGAAGTTAAATCACTTACCTGCTTTACCTGACTGATTTATTTTTACCCTTGGTGTTGCATCAGATTGTTGACAAGGCCTCCAATTTCTTTCAGCTCTTAGAATTTTGGCCCTGCCTCTTGTCCTATGCCTGAAGTAGCTATTTCTATTTCATCAATTTGTTCCCGGCTACCAGGCATACCTGCAAACACACTTAGGGAGCAGGTTTTGGAACCCAAGACAGTTTGGGCCCCAAGACAGAAATAGACAACTGAGAGTGAAAACATGACAAAAGCTGTTTAGGGATCCACATTTGTGTGAAAGTGGAGGGTTTGGTGGATTTTACAGCTTGAGAGTTCTTTTTGTTATTTTTCTTTTTCTCAGCACCAACAGGTTTAGTTTTCTTTTTCTGATGCTTTGATAGTTGTTGTGTAGTCCTGGCATTCATTTTATTAAAAACGTTTTTGTTTTTCTGCCAGTGCCTTGGCCAAAGAGTGTACGTGAAATTGTGTTCCAAATTGGTCCTAGGCTGACCATAGAACCCTTGATGACTAGGACTCCATGTCCTAAACTGACTGTCCCATCTCCTAGCTGGCTGAGGTCTATATGGCTGATACCAAGTGGGGAAATTCTGATACCCAGACCTCATATATGCAGGGTTCCACCCAAACCTATTAAGTGGTTGAGGATGAATGTTATGATAGACTTGGGCTATAGGAAAATAGGAATGAGCAAATGGGTTCCTAGCTGCACTTGGTCTCCCTGCCACCTTTGACCCTCTAGGTTTCTGAGCTGACTTATATTGGGTCTTTTTCTGAGCAGTTGATGGTGATGGAGACTTAGCAGCCTTGGGCTGGGATTTTGTTGTGCTAGCTGGCTGACCCCTAGCCTTGGACTTATCCTTGGAAGAAGAGCATGCAGCTCTAGGCTCTACAACTTTCTGCTTTCCCTTGTCCTTAGCACTGGACACTTTTGATTTAACATTATTGAAGGTAAATTTTTCATTGACCATTTTTATGAGTGGTCCTCTATTCTTTTCTCCCACACATGAAATGGTTTTCAATTCAAAGCTCTTTTTAGCTGAGGGATTAAAACCGAGACCCTCTTTTCTGAAATTGACTTTTGACCTTAGTAAGGCATTAAGATTTTCTGTTCCTTGGGTCATGCTTTCAATGATTTTCTGTTTGTCAGAATTTTCATTTTCTAATTTTTCAACAGTTTTCTTCAGTTCATCATTCACTGACAAAACAGCTTCATATTTTTCAGTTGAAATCCTTACTTGATTTTCAAATTTCTGAATTGACAATTTCAGCTCATCAATGACATTTTTCAGCAACTCATTTTCTTTCCTACAATCAATCACAACATGCTTTAATTCATCAAACTCAGAACATGCACTTTTCAATTTTTCATTCTCTGATTGTAAACATGCAACTTTATCAGTAAGTGTTTTATCATTAACCAGAGAATTCATTTTCTTCTTCAAGTGTCTGTTTTCCTTCTTAATATCATTTGCTTTATGTAACAGATCTCCATAAGCATCTTCCCAATCAGAAATAGTATAATGTTCGAAAGGGGATGATACCTGATCAGACTCTTCTTCTTCTTCTCTTCCATTCCTGGCCATCAAGCAGATGTCCTTTTCTCATTTCTCACTATTTGAGGAAGTGCTCAGCGTGCCTTCTTCCTCATCACTCCATGTACTGACCATGGCCTTTCCCTTTGGCGCTTTCTTCCATGGTCTTCCTTTGATTTTCTGTAACTCTGGACAATCAACCTTCATATGTCCAGTCTTTCTGCAATGATAACAAGCATTATCATCAGATTTTTCAGCAGGGTTAAATTTATACCTGTTTTGCTTTCTGCTGTGGTATTTTCTGTAGACATTTTTCCCTTCAGTTCTAAGAAATCTTCTGAACTCTCTTGTAATCATAGCTAGTTCATCCTTTTCAAAATCTGATCCAGATTGGCTCCGATCACTGGATGATCCATTGCATCTGGACTGTTTTGAACAGCTATGCTTGGCCTTCAGAGCAATAGGCTTCTTGTATTCGAGCTCTTCAACTTGTAGAAGATTCATCTCGTACACCATCAAAGAGCCTATCAGCTCATTGGGTTTCATCGTTTGTAGATCTTTTGACTCCTCAATCACAGTTGCTTTGGTATGCCACATCAGAGTCAGCGATCGAAGAATCTTCCTCACAACGTCATGATCGGTATAGCCTTTTCCCAGATTTCTTAGACCATTTGTTATAATGGTCAGACGAGCATACATTTCGGTCACTGTTTCACCGGGCTTCATCCGAAATGTTTCATACTTTGTCACTAGCATATTAACCCGTGTCTCTCTCACTTGAGACGTTCCCTCATAAATGACCTCAAGAGTATCCCACATCTCCTTCGCTGTCTTGCAGGATGACACTCTATCAAATTCAGTGGGATGGAGTGCACACTGAATGGCGTTGATGGCGCTCCAATTCAGAGTAGATTTCCTGATTTCTTCTCTGGTCCACAATTCCTCATTCTCATGTAGCTCATAGGGACCTTTGCTTATGATCTTCCAGATCTCGTAATCTTTGGCTCTAAGGAAGACCTGCATCCGGTTCTTCCAATATGGGTAGTTGGAACCATCGAAGAATGGTGGCTTCGTAGTGGACTGACCCTCTGCTGTTAGCCCTCTAGCATCCATGGCCGATCCTCTTTAGGATGTTAGTCCTGCACAAAGAGTTAGGCTCTGATACCAATTGTTGGGATGCTAAAGGGTGATCTAGAGGGGGGGGGTGAATAGATCAATCACCCGTTAAAAATTACTGTAGCAGAATCAAATGCGGAATGAAAACTTCTACTGAACAGATAGTGGGCACAATCCGAATGCCACCCAGAAAAGATGAAAAACCATCCTAAGCATACATCTACTGTGCGAAGAAAGAAATATAGTAGCTAGGTAGACCACAAAACAATCACACAGTAGACAAAGGCTTTTAGGTGGTTCGGTCCTCCAGACCTACATCCACCCCACACTCAACCCGAGTGTGGCTTACTGCTAACTCACAGCTTGAACCGCTGGGCCTCACAGCTTGCCTACAACCCGCTGAGCCTCACAGCTGGCTATCCAGAGGAATCCTCCTCTGCAAAACCCGCTGGGCAATACAGCTTAGCCGTCCAGTGGAATCCACCACTGCAAGTGCTGCCACACAGCTTGAACACAAGAGTTTCAAACAAAAACAAAACAAAAGACAAAATGGAAGATAAAAGAAATGTATCCCTGCAGGGAATATAGCTCAACCAAGTAAGCAACCTCAGATCTGGTTTTGAACCAAAGATCTGAGGAACGAACTCCTTCTCTCTCTCTCTTTTCTTCTTCCCTTCACACTCTGCTCGAGCTCTCTATCTCTCACTTTTTCTCTTCTGCTTCTTCTCTCTTTCTTTTCTTCTTCTTCTCTTTTCTCTGGATCGAACAGCTCTCTATTTTTTCTCTCCGCTTTTGCTCTTCTGCTTCTCACCTTCTCCTTCGATCCCCGTTCAATTGTTGGATGAAGGCTTCCTTTTATAAGCGGCAGCCAGCGGGAGGGAAGCACTGGACGCGTGTGGCTTCCACATTTCTCGCCCAGAAATTGTGCCCTATGTGTCAGTCTCTCAGACAGCTTCACTCCAGCCTCGGATCACGTGCAGCCTAGGTGTCTGGAATGTTCTTCCTCGGACCTGCAAGGAGATACAACCCATTAAAACTGAGGGCCACAGGAACTAAAGCTGCATGAGGTATGTAATAGTAATACGAGATGCACTGTAACAGAACAGACACAACGAAGAGAACGACACGAAGTGAGGTTATAAAACAAGAAAGACACGAGGTCTAGGAAAGGCAACACGAAGACATAATAACTAAAAACGACACGAATACAGAGGACTCGAAGACATATGGGTGACACGAGGTGGCACAGAAAACAGCACGAGGTGCTGCAGTGTTCAGTACGCGAAGAAACAACTAACGATACGAAGACGAGGACAACACGGACTGAAACCAACTCGAAGACGAAAAATAGAAACCAACACGAGGTGTGGTCACAAAGCAAAAAGTACACTGGGTCAGAAAAACAACACGAAGACAGAAGACACGATCGGCTACAACGACACGCGATAAAACAGTGAAGGCAGGAAGACGACTCGAGTAACTACAGTAAGTGACACGAAGACACAAAAGCAAACATAAAGAGGATGACACGAGATGAGCAGCTAAATAATGAAGAAACGACACGAGGTTCCACTGTAACAAGACAAACACTTTAAAGAGAACGACACGAAGTCAGATGAAAACAGCACGAGATAGAAAAGAGAATGACACGAAGTATAACCTCATACAAGTTTTCCTGTCAAGCATGGAAATCAACACGAAGTGTTGTAAGCTCAGACGACACGAAATCTTTTCGTGTTAGTGAGGGGAAACAACACGAAGTGTGGCTCAAGTGGCACTGAAAGCAACACGAGGTGCTGCAATGTTCTGCACACAATGGAACAAAACGACACGAAGACAAGCCCTGAAAATAATGTTTAAACTTCACGCTGTACAGACTTTGAGGCTTAATGCAAAGGCCAGTGTACAGACTTCTAAATGCTGAAGCGTTGTATGGACTTGGAGACCCAAAGCCATTGTATAGACTTTGCCTTAACAATGAATGTGTAGACTTGATCAAGAGTCCAATGTGCAGACTTGCCACCGACCAAAGTATAAACTTGGTGGTCGTGAGACGGTGGATGTACAGACTTCAACTCTCAACTGAGATAGTGAATGAGACGCTAGACGCTGTACATACTTGAAGACAATGTAAGCGACTGACATTGTATATACTCAGCCAATGCAATGCACTATGAATGTATGGACTTACATGAGATGCTCATTGAGACGCTCAATGTATACACTTCAAGACCAGTGTATAGACTCTCAGCCATGAACAAAATGCAATGCATATATATAAAGAACAAATGCCATCAATGCTAAACATCATCATTTATGTTGCTATCAATATGCAGAATGCTCAAGAATAAGAATGCATAGAAGTCATCAAAATACAATATCAAATGCACTCAAATGCACTCACTGTCTTGCTATCATCAAAACCAACTAGCATTGCTATCATCAAAGCAACATAGCACATGCTTGTGCCTAAGAGGCACAACAATTCATGTGTTCCCGGATCTGACATTCCCCTCTAACAAAAATAAAGATGATCCAGGTTCATGTGTTTAATCATCGGATAGGCCGTTAGGTCGGGAAAGTTAGAGGACGATGGTTCTATCTCGCACACCGTGGTTGCGGGTAGTGTCTTGACCCTGATTATTCCATTCTAGCAATACTATTCTCAAGTATTTTCTATTTTTTGGTTTTCCTTGCATTCGTTTTAATGACTTCTTTGTTTTAGCCGAGCATGCATCATACGCATTCTTTTGAGCATTCATGACCCACTGTTTGCTTGCAAATGTCCCACCAGTGATGGATGGCTATTCGTTCATGTTTAAGTAAAAGAAACAATTCCACTCTGAGTCATAAGGTTCTTTCTGGTCTGTTCACTTGAGTTGGTTGATTGAGAGTCCCCGGTCTAGAGTTTTTAGTCTATCTCTTTATTTTTCGTTACTGCTTTGATCTCCTCATTGGTCCTAGGGATTGTGTCCCCTATGAGGTTGGTCGCGTGTTTTCCTTTTCTTTCGCTTAGTTTAGTCCCTCCAGATTGGCGTTGCTTTTGGTCCAACTATTCCTTATGAGTGGTTCAGAGTTTTCTGAAAGATTCCTATCGCTTGTTGGCAGAAAACGGGTGTCGTTTTACCTTAACGCCCGCTTTTCAGTCCGCTCCGCTTCATCTCCACTTCATCTCCATGTTCCCTCTCGCTTCCACTTCACCTCCGCTCGCTCCTCTACAAAGAGGACGTTAAGGAGGGGCATCTGTTGACACCCATTTTTTACCGATAAGTTGAGTCATTTCTCTTACTTTCATTTGTTGGTGTCTCGAGTTGTCCGTTACTCGTTGGGTTTTTTTTTTTTGCACATCTTTGGGCCTATTTTATGGGTAGCCTCCCTCCCTAGCTAGGTCTGCTTCAATTCAAGGCTTAATGGGCCTTGATTTTGTTTAATCTATTTTTTTAAAGCATCCAGTCTTGCACGGGCAGTCTCTGGCCGCTCACACCATAGGCGGTTGTAATTGAGCCGTTCATATATTCATGGGATATTTAGCTGATTTTATGAATTTCCACCGACAAGCTGTCACACGGTCTGAGTGTAGCCGTTAAAGCTAATCGAGTGGACTGACCTTAGCCGTGCATCTCCCAGAGTCCTAAGCTCGTTAACTCTTTCAGATAATTATCTATTTATTTATCTCTTTTGATTTACCACTGACCGGCTATGAACGGTTAGCTCTTGGCCGCTCTAGTTGTTGAAAGGTCTAGAAATAGCCGTTCAATCCATGAGAGTCCAACGACGAAATAGTCGGTCAATTCGATGGATATATGGATAATATTTGTTATTTTATTGAATTTCCACCGACAGGTTGAGCGGTTTAAGATCAGCCGTGCAACATGATGGGCGATCTATCGACAGACCGTGCAACTACCCGATTTCTGAAGAATTTAAGATTTTTTCTTTCTCCACCAATGGTTTTATCCTCAACTTCTTCCGCCCATTTCTCCGCGGATACTCCACCGAATGGGGTGCCATTTCCTCTGGTGGAGAGATGATTCAATTATTTACGAATTTTCTTTCATTATCTCGACCTAAAAATGGCTAGAAACGAATGTATACATATGGATGTCTTAATGTTTTTCTCTATTCTCACCCCATTTTCTCTCTCTTCTGATCGTCTTTTCATCTTACTCTCTTCATGAACGTTCTTTATCCTTCAGTTATCTATAATTTATTCTTTTACCACTTTCGCTAATTCTGCATCGTTTTGGAGATATGCTCTAATTTCCAAAGTCACGCGAGCCAGGCAGCAAAATGGTCAACGGTTGACCGTCGCATGAATAAAATGGTCAACTATTGACCGCCCCATGAATAAAACGGTCAACAGTTGACCGTGTGAACAGTAATTTTTTAATTTTTTTAATTTTTTTTATTTTTATTATTTTTGAAATGTCAAAAAATGCTCTTCTTGAGATCGCTACTATCAAAAAACGGTCTGTGGATGACCGTTTATTCAGTTTTTATGTCAAAAGTCTCCCGATCGCCCCCTGGTTCATTGGACTGTCTACCCCTAGACCGCCCCCATTCAAAAATGGCCGCACGATAGACAGTTTATTACCCAGAGAGTCCAGATGACCCTGAACTCCATTTTCTTCACCGCTGGACTCTAAGGTTGATTTCTTTTTGCCGGGGTCACCTTTCTAAGGCTCTATCTTCTCGAATATTCCACCAAATCACTCCCCGTTTATTTCTGCCTCTTGCCACCACTATTATCTCAAGTCTAAGCCATATAACTCAAAATTTAGTGGAATATATTCACGGGAATCTTGGCCATAATATCAGGTTTTATGCACTTTCATGTAACACAAACCTTGGCGGATTAGGCTCCGGGGCCACCTTCTAAGGACTCTATCTTCCAGATCCTTCCACCAAAAAGAGTCACATTTGTTCCTAGCTCTTATCCTATCTAGTATCTCGAGATTGATCCATAGATCTCAAGATTTTGTGGACTCTATCCTCTGAAATCACAGCAGAAAGTTCTAGGTTCTAGCATGTCTCTATAAACCTGCCTAGTTCGCCTGCGCGACGGGGGGCTCTTCCTGGACTCGGGGCGAAGCCATGCCAGATCGTCGACTCACACCTTTGACCCCACTGCGAAGAGGGAAGTATCAGCTTTAATTTTTACCTCTTTGGGCTCATTTTCATCGCTCCTATCTTTAGTTCTCATCTCCTACTTTTTCAAAATCATCACAAATCGCATTGTTTCTACACGTCTTTGCATTTTTCTCCGTTTTGCACATCACTTTTCTCCTCATTCTCTCAATCATTTTTCGTGATTCCAAATCCTATGCATGCACAATACACCCACCTTTTGTTTGCACCTATTCATAGAGGGTTAAAAACCCTCCCCCGGTGCGTTCTCCCCCTTTCTTTCATGCTACTTTATCATTTCGGGACATATGCTACACTTCATATTCTAATGGGTTTTCTCTCTTTTGTGGCTTTGTTTTGCAAGAGACTATTGATAGAACATGAGGCCCTTGCTTTCTAGCCGGCTAGGAGGTGAGGAGTTGTCACCCACATCGGTTCTCGCGTTTGGGCCTTAGAGAAAGGATGAAGAAAGCATGAAGACGGCGTGCAAAAAAGGTGTAGATATAAATGTAGGTCGCTCTGGAATTCAACAGGGCTTCGCCGTTCCAGGGATGTAGGAACTCGAACGGCGAATGAATGAGGTAGAAGATACAAAGGACAACAATAAGTTCTAAAGATACAACTTGAACTAACCTTGTCTAGGGCTTCTAATTGCCTCTTCTTCCTTGGACGGTCGCACTGTTTCCTGTGCAGACTGCAGCGAAACAGTAACTTCTGGGGCTTCTAGATCCTTAAGGACTTGACCTCCTAGCACGAAAATTGGAGGGATGTTAGAAAATATAAAGGAGAACAAAATCTTCAAAAGCCATTACCTGAGATAGTGTCTCCTTACCTTTGAAAAATGCGATCCAACATTAGGGTTTACGCGGGTCGAAGTTGGTCTACTTATAGGGTTTCAGTTAGGGTTACTAGATTAGGTCGACATAGAATCTTATTTTGGGCTCCAATCAATCCCTAAGAGTCCTAGGCATGACTCCTTAGGACATAACATCGATCTATGGGGATTAAGGTGGAAAAAATTCTATTTTTTCCACGCTTCATCTTCTCCTATTTACGGAACCTAATAGCGGTCCAGTTGGGACCGTTTCTTGTAAGTGGCGGTCTGGCGATAGACTGCAATTTGGCTTTTATTCCGAATTTCTTGGATTTCCCTATTTATCTCCTATTTATCCCTTAATTGGTATATATATCACATTTAAATCTGAAAATAACATCAATTGCGTTTCTATAGTTGGGCTAGGGCCTAAGAGGCTTAAATTTGGGTCTTTTGGTCCTATTTAAGTGGGCTCAAACCCATTTTAATATTTAGGCCTTCAGATAATTATCAATTGGCCTTTTATTCGTTAGATAGCCCATTAAGCCTATTTATGACTTAAATAATTATATTTAAATTCAAAAAATTCCCAAGAAATTCTAGAAAAATTCTTATAATTTCAGAAAAAATTCCAAGGATGCTACACATAATTTGTAGAAAGTCATAGTGTGATGAGTTTTATGCCTGAAGTCAGTCTATCCTTGATGAAAATCTTGATGATCTCTTCATGAACTTAAATTTTGGTTCATCGGATATTGAATTGCTTCTTCCATACATGGTGCTTCTGCTATTCATGTTGAAAGTCTGCTGCTTGCCAAAACTTTGTCCTGAACTTAAAATAACAAAAATCTGAGCACAATGACTCATAGTTGCCTTCATCAAAAAGGGGGAGAATGTTGTGTGCATTATGTTTTGATGATGTCTAACTATAAGTCATTAGCAAGTCAATTTGAGTAAACCTGAAACAACATTTTTTATGATTGGCTGAATGTGAAGAAATTGACTAAGTGTTCAGAGTGTGTCGACCTACCTCTCAGGTGAGTCGACCTACTTGGTCTTACAAGAAGCAGAACAGCAACAACGGACAACAAAGTGTGTCGACCCACTTCATGAGTCTGTCAACCCACACACTTACAAGAAGCAGAACAGCCAGAGTGAACAACTAAGTGTGTAAACACAAGTCTTTCAGGGCGTCGACACACCTTCATATCCAGCACCAGTTAAACGGGCAACTTTCTTTAGCTGCGTCGACACCATTCTCTTAGTGTGTCAACATGAGATTCATTCCAGGAGCTGCTTCAATAGCATGTACATGAGTGTATCGACACACACATCAGGATGTGTAGACACATACTGGTTTGGCTCACAGTCCAGCGTGCAACAGCCAACGCAAGAGGTGAACTGCATCGACACACCCAACTAGGTGTATCGACACACATGGAGCTCAGTCGACATATCTGCCTATTCAGTCGAGCCCATCCATACAAACACGTGAGTCTTCAAGTAGTCAAGTGTTTACTTGCTTCAAGTCAATGGCACACGACTTCCGGACACGTGTCTTAAGGTCTGAAAAAGGTCCAAGGACAAAGATCATTCCTTTTCATCATGGGACAGTCAGATTACTTTTGTGAAAAGGACCTATCAGAAAATAGATATAGGAAAAAGGTTACTTTCCATGTTTTCTTCTCAATAAACATGGATCAATTAGGTGGCAGCTCCTAAGAGGACCAATCAAAAAATAGATCTACAAGAAGGGGACTCTCCACGTCCTTCTTATATAAATATGGACCTATCACCATGGAGAAGAAGGTGGGAGAGCGGGAAGAGCTGAGACGCCCTGAGCTTGTTTGAAGAACACCTGAAGAGAGGGTGTGTGATTCCAAAAGCCAAGAGGGAAGTCTTGAGAGCACCTTGAGAGAATCCTCCTCCCCATTACTGCCTGGCCACTGGAGAAGAGAGAGAAACGTAGCAGCTACAGATCTGAGTTCAGACCTTCATTTTTCAGCCTCTTGACCTCTATCAGAACCTACATTTCGGTTACCTTACTTTGAGTTTTTTGTTTTTGAGATTTCTCTTCTGTTTTTCTATGTGAGGTTGCTGAGATTTGAGCATTCTTCTAGTACCCTATTTTATGGACCATATTGTGGTTTGGTTGCTGTGCAATCGTCTGTGGTCGAGGAGCTTGTTTATCGTGCAAGCTCTTTGCCAGCATTTGTGACACTTGTGGGGGTCTGTCTCCGTGTGGTGCTGCACCTTTGCAGCGTGTTTGTTTCTTTTGGGGTTCATCCCCGTGTGGTTGCTGTGAGTTGCAGCATGTGTGTGTATGTGGGGTTCATCCCCGTTAAGCTATGTATCAACATTTGTTGGGGACTTGTCCCCGTGTGTGTTGTTGCATTTGCAATGTAGTAAGCCTCACCAGGTTTTGGTGAGGGGTGGATGTAGGTCTGCTAAATAGCAACCGAACCACCTAAAAATTCCTGAGTAGTGGTTTGATGTGGTTCATTCCATGTCTTCTACCTCCTTCACAAGCGCAATCATCTAGTTACTGCATCCTACAATCTTCTACTCTCGAACATCACGTTTTCAAGTCTACAACCGAGGTTAGGTTGTTCAATCGAGTTCATTCTATTCTGCAACTCCTTTCTAAACTTTTAAGTGGTCAAGTATTATTTGTGGGGATCTATTCACCCCCCCCTCTAGATCCACTCATGCCACTCATCAGAGAAAACATTCGAGAGCAGAGAGAGACACGGGTTCTTGGAATTGACATTCGTACGGAGAGTCCCAGTAGAGTTCCCCAACTGAAGGAGAGGCTCCCGGGTGTGAGAGAGGATTCCCCCCATCACTCACGAGAGAGCTCCTGGCCTCCGACTGGTTCTCGGCGTTGCTTCCTATCTCGCGTTTCCCAGAGGGTGGACGACCACTGACTTGGCCATCCACGGCACTAGGCCGCTAGCCTCCTGGCTGCTGCCTGGTTTGATCTCTCTACTTCCATCTCTAATTCGCTACATATATCTATATTTCATTTGTCACATCACTACATACTAGAAATCCTTGTTAGAACCCTTTGTTATAGAGGTTTTCAAATTAAACAAAAAGGAAGGCAAGTGGTTGAAAGTCTCGGCCATCCCCCCTTCCCAACACCCCTCTAAGTAAAGCCACCACCATATTCTTCTATTTTGTAGTTTATTTCGAGCATTTACTACATCATTCAATTCTAATTGGTGTTTTCTATGTTTTTTTCTAAGTGTACCTTTGTTTTTAGGACTTTTGGTACAGTGGACTACACTGGGCTCTCCATCCTTGGCCGGTCGAGAATGGAGAGGTCAGGACCCCACAAGCTCCCTCCTTGAGGCACCACCACGCAATCATCTCTCCTACGAGAATTAGGTAAACTTCTCTGGTGATCACCCCACTATATCACATTCTAATTCTATGCACCGTAGAGTTGGGCCATCCTCAGGGCCATGTCGACCCTCGGCACTCGAAGGGTGCACGTTTCTGGTGCCTACATCGGTGCTTGAAAATGCTCCCTTAGTCACAGAGCTCCCCGAAGATGAGACTTTGGAAGTGGACCATGTCCGGCGGATGATATGGCAGTTATATTTTGATGGGGCTTTGAGAACAGAAATGTCCCTATCAGGGCAAGTAAGAGTGAGAGCCGAGGTAGGCGTCATCCTCAAATCCCTAGAGGGAGAGGTTCTACACACTTCCTGGTCAATTATTGAAGCTTGTACACACAATGAGGCAGAATATGAAGCTTTGATCATCGGACTCTAAGTTGCTCTCCATATGGAGATCCGAGTGTTGTAGGTGTTCTGGGAGTCAATGTTAATTGTTAAATAAGTCCAAGGGCAGTTTAATGTCTGAAAGCCTGAACCACTCCCTTACCAAAGCAAGGCAAGGCAACTTATGGGGTAATTATATTTTATTGAAAGAAACCATATCGGTCGAAGCCAGAATGCTCAAGCTAATGCACTGGAAAAGTTGGCAAGCTCAGTAGCAGTCCCACCAGATGAATCACTCAACATACTGGTAATAAATTGGTGCCACATTCCCAACATGCTAGAAGAAGAACTAGGCGAAGAAGAATGTAAAGCGGCAATAAATGAAGTAATCAATCTACTCGACTGGAAAGCGCCCTTGATGTGCAGTGGTTCAAGCACCAGCAGTTGCCCAAACAAAGAGAATAAAAGATTAAGCTGATCAAAATAAAAGACTCTTATGAGGTCAGAAATAGAACACTATTCAGAATCATGGCAGACGCCAAAAGGAAAATATTACTTCGATGCTTGTCCATGGAGGAGGCTTGGAAGGTCATGAAAGAAGTACATGCCAGATCAATCGGCGCAGACTAGGCTGGGCAAAAGATGAAGATCAAAATCAAGAGCTGGTCTATTATTGGCCGAATGTATTTGAGGATTGCTACAAATATGCCAAATCATGTCATAAGTGCCAAGAGCACACAACGGTCCCAAGAAGACCCCTAATATAGCTACATCCAATAGCGCCCAACTGGCAGTTTGCACATGGGGTACGGATGTCGTGGGTCCGTTGCCAGTGTCCTCGTCAGGGCGCAAATACATCTTAGGAGCTACAAATTATTTCTCTAGATGGGCAGAAGTTGTGGCATTAAGAGAAGTGGCGGGAGAGGTCATGGCTAGATTTATCTGTCGAAACATCCAATTTTGATTCGGCGTGCCTGACCGTATTATCTCAGACAATGAAAGTCACTTCAAGAACCAGAAGGTCTACAAACTGGTCAAAAAATACAAGATTGACTAGAGAATCTCCCCTCCATACAATCCACAGACAAATGGGTGTTGAGCTATGGTTTTGATGATAACTAAACTTAGTGTGTATTGCTATGGTTTTGATGCTAACTACACTTCATGTGTGATTATGTGAATGATGATAACTAAACTAAATGGTTGATTGTTCATATCGATTGGTTGAATATGATTGAGTTGAACATGTGCATTGAATGCTTCCTATGAATACTTTTCATGGAGCTTGGTTACATGATGCATTCATATTGGAAAAATGCATATCTATTGATCTTGATCTTTAGTCAATCATGTTTTCAAAGTGTTCACTTGTATATGTGCATGGCTAAATTGCTCTCATACTTTGCTCACTTGCATAGAAATAATTCTTGACCTTTAGCTTAAAGCTTTTATGGTTCAAGTGTTTGTATGCACCTTGAACATGGGCTTTCATGTATGCATTTCATACATTTATCATGTTGATTATTAAGCTAAAGTTCTAATCATTTTTATCAGGGTTTTGTAGGTTAAGTTCTTTGTATAATCCCTCCAAGATCAAAGGAGTATGATGCCACAGAGTTTGAAAGGGTTGCAATGGAGTTTGGGGGTGAAATGTTAAAGTCGGGAATTTCATTGTAGCTAGGCCGACACTGTAGCTAGGTCGACACTGTAGCGCGGTCGACCGCCAGGCCGATCCTAGTCGACCGAAAATAACAGAATGCAACGGTTCTATTTCCTGCAGATTTTCGGTCGACCGCCAGCCAGTTCCAGTCGACCGCCAGCCCCGAAGCCACTTTTGTTGACTTGATTTTTCCATTCCGTGGAGAGGTATCTTCACCCATTTGCTGCCCCCAATCAAGGAGGATTTCGTGGATCTGGTCTAAGGCTTGTCTAGGACCATGCAAGGGGTTATAAAACTCTCTTTTGGAGTCATAAACCCTAGACACTTAAGGGGATTCAAGAGAGATCCAAGGGAGATCAAGAGAGGCTAGAGGAGGTCCAAGGAAGAAGGGGTACTGTAGCCATGAACAGTACTCCGTGCAGCAAGTGTTCTTCATCCATTCTCAACCCATTGAAGGTAGATCTGAAGCCAACATCTTCCAAGGAAAAGAAGCAAGCAAGGAAGCAAGGATTCAAAGGAAGATTGCCCAAGGAAGAAAGAAGAAGAAGCAAGCAAGCATGGATCTGAGAAGAAGGTTGTATAAGGGTGAAAAGAGCAAGGTTTTCACAATCCACTGGAGGTCATTCAAGCAAGAGGGAAGGCAACATTCAGGATCAGCAGCATACGTTAAAAAGGAAGCTAAATTAGGGGATTTCTAAACTGTGCTTTATTATGTTTCAAGTTCATATTTGTGTTTTGTATAAACTGTGAACTTGTGTGTGTGTGGATCGTTGTTAGATCCGTGTTTGTGTGTGGTTGTCATGGTGTTCCATTCGTGTGTGCGTAGGTCCTCCTAGATCTACGTGTATGTGTGTGGATCTATTTAGATCCGGTCTTTTTAGTGTGTGGAGTGCAGCATCTGTCGCAGCGTGTGTGTGTATTGATTGATCCGCTTGTTGGATCGTGTTGGAGATCTCGTCTCCGTGTGTGTGTGTGTGTGTGTGTGTGTGTGTGTGTGTGTGTGTGTGTGTGTGTGTGTGTGTGTGTGTGTGTGTGTGTGTGTGTGTGCGTGCGTGCGTGCGTGCGTGCGTGCGTGCGTGCGTGCGTGCGTGCGTGCGTGCGTGTGTGTGTGTGTGTGTGTGTGTGTGTGTGTGTGTGTGTGTGTGTGTGTGTGTGTGTGTGTGTGTGTGTGTGTGTGTGTGTGTGTGTGTGTGTGTGTTGCGGTGCGTCTCCGTGTGTGTGTGGGCAGGCGTCGTCCTGCGTGTGTGGTTGGAGCTTCGTCTCCATTTGGGGATTTATCCCCGAGTGTAGTCTCACCGGGTTTGGTGAGGGGTGGACGTAGGATTGCCGTCGTTGCATCCGAACCACCTTAAAATCCGTTGTGCACTATGGTTTGATTTGTGTGGTTTGATCCATTTTATCTTCCTCCATTCTACGTGAGTGATTAGTGTAAACTGGTCGTTCGGATTTATCCATGTGTTTATTACATAATCTACATCATCATCTAATTCAGTTTGATAAATCCGATTTGTGATCATATAGTTTTAAATCTCTTAACTAGCATTATATCACATATTTCAAAAAGGCCAAAAATTTTCATAAAATTGGTAAACACCCAATTCACCCCCCTCTTAGGTGTCATTGATCGTGGGACTTCAATTGGTATCAGAGCCAAGGCTCTAATTTCATAGATCTAACGATCTAGAGTGATCTAGATCAATGACTACCATTATGTACGTTTTGAATTCTCCACCGGTGTTTGATGGTTACAATTTTGATTTGTGGTTACGAAGGATGTGCAGTCTAGTCAACTCATATGATCCTAAGCTGTGGAAGCTTATCTCACATGGTCCTTATGAATTACCTAAAGACAAATCTGTCTGGACCGCAGATTCCAAGCTTAAACATGATCAAAATTGTTTGGTTCTAAAATTGATTATTACTACAGTTGATTCTAATCCATTCCCTTTTGTCTCCCATTGCAGATCCGCCAAGGATATCTTGGTTGGCTTAACCAAAGTCCAAGAAGAGCATGAGGATCAATGTCTTGTGGCAGGCACGAGTGATCAAGGGAGTGATCAGCAAGTTGAATCAAGCTCAAAGGTAAATTCAGATTCTGATAATGAAGATGAATTTAGCTATGAGGAGTTATTGATTGCATATGATGAGTTTGCTGATAAATACGAGAATGTTAAGTCTGGAAACAAAAAATTAAAAAAGAATGTTGGACAAAATAAATGTGATTCTCCATGTAAAGAATGCTCACACTTGAAGGAATTCATTGATGGTCATGTGTTCGACTTTGAAATTCATAAGGATCAAATTTCTTCCTTGAGAAATGAAAACAAAGAGCTGAGAGAGAGAGTAAGTCTTATGAACAATGGACAAAATGAGTTTGCTCATGATAAAAATCTTGAAATATAAAATCAGAAACTGAAGGAATTGAATAGAACCATTTCTGAAAGATTGCTTCCTTTTGAAAAAGGAAAATCTATGAATATTGATCAATCTGAAAAAGTGCATGCTTTGTTGCAAGAAATTGAAAGTCATAAAACCATCAATTCTACTTTACATGAACAAGTCAATTCGTGTGAAAATAAGATAGTTTCCTATGAATTGCACGTTGCATCTCTTGAATCTGAAATCTTTGATTTGAATGCTTCACTATCTAGATTTGTGAATGGTCAAGGAAATTTGGACAAATTGTTTGGGATGAAAGTGAACTTTCAAAGAGAAGGGCTGGGGTTTAATCCTGTGAACAAGAAAAAATTTGAAAGCAAGTTATACACTTCATTTGTTCATAGCACATGTACACCCAGCACCTCTAAATCTAACTCCCAGCAACCCATTGTGCCAAGAACTCAAGCCAATCTGAGAAACAGTGTGAACGTTCAAAATGTGCATGCTAAAAACTTTCATGCGAAATCCCATGCATCCAACAAAAGAAACATGTCTTGTCTTTACTGTGGAAAACTTGGACACCTGATGCATGATTATTTCACTATGAAGAATGATGACTTGAGAGCATGTAGAAACCAAGCTGTTTTGAAAAATACAAAGAGAGCTTTCACTACAAAACCTTCCATGCATTGTAATCATTGTGCTAAATGGGGTCATACGACTTCACATTGTTGGTTCTTGTCGAAGAGAAAGAACTCCCACTCAACACATCATGCTCACACACACAAATCAGTAGAATCCATGAGAAGGAAGAATATGATGCCACGTGACTTCTACCATCACTTTGACAAATCTGGGAATGTTAAGCATGATTATTTTCTGAAGAAAAATGATGATTTGAATGTTGTCAAAAGTTGGAAATCACATGGCCATGTTGGTCCCCCCGCCAGTGGCGGGGTGGACACCCCCCTCCCCCCTACTGCGCAGGTGGCAGGAGGGCGCGTGGGTTTAAGCCGCGCCTCCCACTGGAGGTGCGGCCCCCGCTTTTCCCCTCCCCTAAAAAATAAATAAAAAAAATACCCATGTTGCTGCTAACCCACAAGGATTTGGGTACCTAAGAAGGCCACATGAGAAATCTATTTTGCAGGTGTGCCTTGGGAATGTAAAGCATGAAATTTATTTTCATCAAGAAGGTAAGGCACACGGGTCAAGTGGCATAAGTCAGGTTGGAAGAAAAATCAAAAACTGAAATTTGAAAACTCAGGTGATATCCCTCTCACTCTCTTCAGTAATTGTGTCATGGTTTGATTCATATTGTGCTGAATAGTCTTGTGATAATGTACATGTCTGTATATACACTCCATCCATAGTTGTTTGCATATCTATGTATATATCACTTGTCATATAGCATCTTGTTGTAGGAGAGCTTAAAGTTTCTTCAGATCATGTTTTCACTACATATATTGAGTTTACATACATTTTCATACTCTGTCATGCAAAGGTTGAACATTGTGTATTCATGCCATAATGCATTGCAATCCTCTTGCCTTCACCATCCATGATTACATAGTATATCAAATGGTGACATATGGAAGGGCAGGTTAAGCCTGTCTGGAAACTATCACTCCGCATGAGGTGATCTTCGGATCTAAGTTCCCCGCTTCGTACTATGAGTCATTTACTTAAAAGACTGCATATGGCATTGGATTGTTACTGAACATCTTGCATTCATGCACACACTAAGGGGGAGCAATCACATTCATCATATGGGCTTAATATTTAGGTTCACACATGAGTCATGCATTGTATCTAGAGCTGTCTAAGGGTGTTGGTTGTTAAAATTATTTGTCATGTCATTATTAATAAATTTGAATTGAAATTGACAAATCAAACCTTTCTGTCTTTGGATGCAGATTATACTCCCTGAAAAGGCAAGATCTCGCGCTGGTCCTGAGCAGGCAGTGGATCACCGGATAGTGAACTGCAAGAAAGGGAAACGGATAAGGGGGCCCAGGGATGAGTCCCTGGGGAAAACCCTCCGATGCTTAAGTCAGTAGAGCTATGGTGGGAGCAATATAGGGAGGAAGTAGCTTCTGCGTGAGATCCCTCTCCACCAGAAGGGTGAAGTGGTTCCTGCTCAGGAGTTTTGAGCGTGTGATTGCCCTTACCTTTCACCGGAGGGTATCCCTGGGTTAAATAGTGCGCCATCTTCTGCAGTCCTGTAAGTCGAGGAGTTTCAGGTGGGGGTTACGTCCTCGACGTGGGCTTTCATTGCCTTATCGTGGGAGCGTTATCACCTTGGGGAGCTGGAGTCCCTCACCTTTATAAATTCCTGCCCACAGAGGACTCTTAACGGCTGCATGGATAAGCAATCGTCGGCCGTTCCGAGCTCAGAGAGGCTAGCCCTATCCAGGCGGTAGGCTTAGCTCGGACGAAGATGGGTCGGATTGGTCGACATGCGCCTTCTTCCCCTGGGCGGAGAGATGGCTCAGGCATGGACCTTTCCTGTGACCTGACCGACGCTCGGGCCTTCCGAGCCTAGAGGCCGCCTAGGAAGGTAGTATCCTAGAGCGAAACTTTTATTGGGCTTTCTTGCCTAAGTGGGCCCCAGGGGGCTGTCACCTGGCTAAGCTGAGCCTTGTTGGGCCCTGAGGGGCCTAGTTCGGCTGCTCTTAATTGGGCTACAGAAATCCCCCTCTCCACTTGTCCCCCTCCTACTCCCGAGCCTTAATAAGCTCGAGCGAGTAGTCGTTTGGCGTTTTGGACCAGCCTGGCTCAGGTGGGTGGAAATCTGGCGGTGTCAGGAAGCCACGTGTCGTGGTCACCTTGGCCCGTAATAATTGCAATCCTGACGGATTTGAAATGAAGGGCCCCCTTTTCTCGGAGGTCGGAACGACGCGCCACCTCCCTCGTGGGTTTATAGGTGTTGGGCGTTGGTTGTCATCCCAGACTCTATCCGTCGTTAGGGTTTTGGCTTTCCTTCACTTCTTTACTTTTGGGGCTCTTTGATGCGCCGTGAGAACACAGCGGAGGAGTAGAAACTTGTGGCGGCATTTGAGGAGTTGGCGAAGATAACTGCAGAGGCGGTCCGGCAACTTCCTCCTCCCCCAGAATCTTCGAGGTCTCAAGAGAATTCTTCTTCAAGTTCTTCCTCGGAATCTATGGCGGGCCAGCGTTCGGGGGCCGACGGATGGGGCGACGAACCGGTGGTGAGAGCGCCAGTCCAGAACTGCAGCGAGTTGGGGGAAGCCGAGGTGAAGAGGCTGGAGCATCAGTTTCGCCTACCTCACAAGTATAGTTTTGCTGCTGCTGCCCCGTATGAGACGAGCCTGGATTCTCGCACGGGCCACATATGCACCTTTATTCTGACGGTGAAGAGCGGGTTTCGCCTCCCCTTCGAGCCCTTTGTCCTCACGCTCCTCAACTTTTTCCAGTTGGCACCCATTCAGTTGGTAGCCAACTCGTACCTTCTCCTCTCCACTTTTCGAATCCTCTGTCGTCAGTGCAGGGTTCCTCCTTCATTGGACCTCTTCCACAATTTCTTCGAGTTGAAGGCACACCCATCGGCGGGGAAGGGTTTTTACTTCATCCAGGCGAGGAGGAATAGGAGCTGTATTTCGCTGGCGGCGAAGGATTCTTCGCATAAAGGGTGGAAGACCCAATTTTTTTGGGCGGGGATTAACTCGGTGGAGGAGACTTGGAGGTGCCAAGTAATGCCCAATTTCCAGCCGAATATCCCTCCCCGGTAGGAGGAGTTCCCCCCACATGTGGAGGAGTATGCTGCTCGTTTGCTGAAACATCGCCAGTCTACCGAAGAGTTGGTGACGCCGGAGGATATCGAGCAGTGTCTTCTTACGCGGCTGAAGCCGTCAGGTGCCACAACTTAGATCCTCCTTCGGATGTGGGGGTCATCTTTCTTTTCCAGATCACGCCTTCTTCTTCATGCAGACACCAGGTGGGAGCCTCTGGAGGAGGCAGCTGAGATCATTGACTTTGGCGACGACTCGGCGGCTGATAAACCGGGCGCCCCTGTGGGTCGCTCCCAAGCTCGGGATAAGGGCAAAGGGGCGGCCACCGAGGGGACTTCTCGGCCGCGCGGGGTGAAGCGCAAGAATCCCATGGAGGGGAGGTTGCGGGAGGCCGTGAAGGCCAGAAAACGGGCCAGGAAGGCCGGGGCCGTTCCCGCCGCTGGGGGCAATTCTGGCTCGGCGGCGCTCCTCTCTCTGGGGCAAGATAGGGCCGACCCTATCGAGCAAGCTCTCCCATCTGCTGAGCGAGAGGGGGCCGAGGAGACTAGGGGCACCCCGGGGGGTGAAGGTGACGGGTCGGCTCTCCCCTTGTCGGGAACAGAGGGGGCCGAAGTTGAAACAACCATGGCTGAGGATGGGGCGCCGGTCGAGGTGGGTGACATGCGGGCCGCGATAGTTGAGGTTGGGGGTTCGCCGGCAGAGGCGTCGCAGCCCCAAATGACCGCAGCGCGGGAGGCGGCCGGGCTCGCAGTGTCGGTCGAGGTCGAGGGTTCGCCTATGGAGGTGTCGCAGCCCCAAACGTCCGTGGTGCACGGGGCGGCCGAGCTCACAGCATTGATCGAGGTCGGGGGTTCGCCTGCGGGGGCGTCGCAACCCCGACTGACTGTAGTGCGTGGGGTGGCTGAGCCCGCAACTCGATCTGGGCCTTCCGGCGAGGCGCCAGGTGCGGAGAGGGTTCCCATGCCAGTGGCTCTGGAAAGGCTCGGCATCTCGAGCAATTTATACCAGCTTTGTCGCGAGGTGTCCGCGAGGATGAAAGGGGGAGACAAGCGTCATTCTCCACCTGGGGTCCTCGACATCAATATGGAGGGCGGTCTGGTAATGGCCTAGATGGGGGCCACAATGGCAGAGACTTATGCCCGGTCGGAGTCAGAGTGGTCGAATCTTACTTGGACCCTCGGAGGGTGCGAGAGGAAACTAGCTCGACTCAATGAGGCTCATGAGGGGCTCCGACGGGAGTTCTCCATGATCAGGGAGTTGTCGCGGTCGAGCCGGCTGGAGGTCAGAGTGTTGACCGAGCAACTAACCAATGCCCGAAAATCGCTCAAGAGGAAAAGTAAACTCCTTGAAGAGGAGCGCCTTCTTCATCTCGAGCTGGATGGCCGTTGGGAGGCCGAGCGTGCCGAGTTGGTGGACCGGGCGAAGGCAGCGGAGCGCCTTCGTTTGGAGGCCGAGGCCGACCGAGCTGAGGTGGAGAAGCGATCGGTCAAGGTCGAGGAGTGGGCGGCCGAGGCCAAACGGAAGTCGGCCGAGGCAGAGAAATTATCGGTGGAGGCCGAGGAGCAGGCGTACGAGGCGGAGCGGGAGAAGGCCGAGCTTGCCGACTCGCAAGATGGTTGGGTGAGCGTCTGCCAGGGTGTCTTTCCGTTTGATCACGCCTTGAATGCTTAGCCGCTTCATGTGTCCCGCTAGGGGCCGAAACGAGGAGTTTGAGGTGACCAATCATAAAGGGGAAATCCCTTCGGCATGTTTTCGAGGAGAGAGTCTTTTAAGGCAAGCAGCCTCCCCTCGCCTTTATAAGGGACTTAGGGGCGTCTCTCCATCTACATCGCTTTAGGGTTTTCTAGGGTGGTCTTTCCTCTCTCCATTTCTCGTAGCGCTGAGCCTTTGCATTCAGAGAATGGAAGATCCTTCGGAAGACGATACTACCGATGATGGAGGGCGACAGATTTTTGCCGCTTCAGGTTTTGAGCAGGTCTGACGGTCGTCGCGTGGGTTTGAAGCGGGTCCGATGGTCGTCGCGTGGATCTAGAGATGATTTTAATGGAGAAATCACGTCGTTTCCTCTATCAGTTCCGGTGAGGCTTCCCGGAGGGGGGCGAGATGGAATACGGATGGGGGCATCCATCCTCTCCACCGCCCGTCCCTCTCTGCTCGCTTCAGGGATGGGGGGAGAAGCAAATTAAGCTCCCTCCTTTCCGGGCCTTCCCCTGCCTCCTCGTCCAGCTATGCTGGTTTCTTTTTCTTTCTAGCATCCTTTTTTCCCTCTTCTGTTTGTCCTTTCTTTCACTCTTCGGAGGGTGCTTGCTCTATGTACGTTCCAAAGAGTTGGCAGGTTGGAAGAGAGGAGGCCTTCATAGGCGTTCCCTCTTCTCCAGCCTCTGGCAACTTGGAAGGTAGCCTTCCCCTCCGCGGTCCCTTCTGTCACCTTTGTCATGGGCCACCCGAGCCAAGTGGGTCGACAGCCTTTTATCCGAGCCAATTTCTACGCGAGGCAGAGTCAGTGCTGGACGCAAGGAGATCAACTGAGTCAGCCGAGCAATGGCCTCTTGCAGTGGTGCCAGATTGATTTTTTACTTTCTGTTGTGTAATGTATTGGCTTTTGCCTTTCTGATGTACCAACAATCGTTTGAATGAAAAAGGAGAAAATTTTATTTCACTCAAATTATTTGCACAACTTCATAAGTAGAACTTGCGTAGTGTGGCTGCATTCCATGTCCGAGGGATGGGTTCCCCTTCCATTGTAGATAGCCAGTATGCTCCTTTCCTGAGCGTCTCGACCACTCGGTAGGGGCCTTCCCAGTTAGGGGATAGCTTGCCCGCCGCCTCTAGTGGTCGAGAGGCTTCGACTTTCTTAAGGATGAAGTCTCCCGGTTGGAAGTGCATGTCTCAGACTTTGGTGTTGTAGTATCGAGTGAGGCGGCGATGGTACTTCGTTGCTCGGATGCTGGCAATCTCTCGGAGTTCATCTGCTAGGTCGAGGTTCTCGAGTAATTTTTGCTCGTTTACCTCGGGCGAGAAGCAGATGACTCGGAGGGAGGGATTGGCGATCTCCAATGGAATGACGGCCTCGGTGCCATATACCAACTGGAAAGGACTCTCATCGGTTGCCGTTCTGGGAGTCGTTCTATGGGACCAAAGTACGCTAGGCAGTTCCTCGAGCCAGTTGCCCTTGGCCTTGCCGAGTCTAGTCTTTATGCCTTTTAAGATAGCCTTATTGGCATTCTCGACTAGCCCGTTGGCCTGAGGGTGGGCGATCGAAGTGAAGTGGTTGCGAATACCTAAGTCGGCACATCTATCTCGGAAATAATGAGAGTCAAATTGCCGACCGTTATCGCTCACTATAACCCGGGGGATGTCGTAACGACAAATGATCGACTTCCAGACAAAACTCCATACGACTGTTTCGGTGATCCTCGCCGTGGCTTCGGCCTCGATCCACTTGGTAAAGTAGTAGATGGCGACGATGATAAACTTCTTCTGGGCCTGTGCCGTAGGGAACGGCCCAAGAATGTCGATCCCCTACCGAGCGAAGGGGTATGGCTCGGACAAGGTGACGAGCTCCGTAGCCGACTGATGGACTAAGTTGTCGAATCGCTGGCATCAGTTGCACTGTTGCACGTAGGCCGTGCAGTCGCGCTATAGAGTGGGCCACCAGTAACCCTGCCATAGCAGGATCCAGGTGAGTGACCTTCCTCCTGAGTGCACTCCGCACAGGCCTTCATGAATATCTTAGATAGCTCGGTTGGCTTCATCGGGGCCGAGACACTTCAAGAGGGGACCGGAAAAAGATCTCCGGTAGAGAGTGTCATCTAGAACGACGAAGCGCCGGGCTTGGTACTTCAATCTGCGGGCCTCTCGAGGGTCGGAAGGCTCTTGAGAGTCCTGGAGCCACGACAGGTAGGGGGTGCGCCAGTCGCTCGGAATGGCTGAGTCAACAGTAAGGAGCTTCGAGTCAATGCTCGGGCGCTCTAGCTCTTCAAGGAAGACCGATCGGGTACCTTCGGGGTCGAGAGAGGAGGCCAGCCAAGAGAGGGCGTCCGCTCGGGAGTTTTCCTCCCGAGCTATTCGGACTACCTCAAATCTCTCGAACTGTTGGGCCAGGTCTCTGACCAGTTGGAGGTATTTGATCATTGGTGCCTCTTGAGCTTCGTACTCACCGTTGACTTGGCTAGCGACCAGCTGGGAGTCAGTATAGATTTTGACTCGCTCAGCCCCTAACCATCGGGCCATGCGCGCTCCCGAGATAAGGGCCTCGTACTCGAAAGCGTTGTTGGATGCCTGAAAGCTGAACTTCAAGGCGTATTGTAGTTCTGCTCCTTCGGGGAACTTCAGGAGGATTCCGGCACCACTACCGACTGAGTTGGAGGATCCATCAACGAACAATTCCCAGGTCGGCCCGGGAGCGGACGGGGATCTTTCTTCAGTCGGGATGGTGCTTTCGGCGATGAAGTCGGCAAGCACTTGGCCCTTCACAGCTGAGCGCGGCCGATAGGATATATCGTAGGCCCCAAGCATAATGGCCCATTTGACGAGTCGTCCCGAGGCTTCAGGGTGGGCCAGGATCTTCTTCAATGGTTCACCGGTTAGCACGGTGATGGGGTGACCCTGGAAATAGGGCCGGAGGCGCCTGGCGGAGGTAACCAACGCTAGCACGAGTTTCTCGGTTGTGGGGTACCTCCTTTCAGCCTCGTTGAGCACCTTGCTGGTGTAGTAGACCGACCTCTCGACTCCCGAGTCATTTCTGACTAGGACCGAGCTAACCGTAGATGGTGTTACCGAGAGATAGAGCAGTAAGACTTCACCCGGAACGGGCTTGGAGAGCACCGGGGGCGAGGCCAAGAACTCCTTGAGCTCGGCGAACGCTCTCTAGCATTCCTCATCCCATGTGAACATAGCAGATGCCAATTTGGGCCTCCTCAACAGCTTGAAGAAGGGCAAGCATCGTTCGGCCGCACGGGACAGGAAATGGCTGAGAGCGGCGACACGCCCAGTTAGGCGTTGGCCGTCCTTAATGCAGGTGGGCGGGCGCATGTGCAGGATGGCCTGGACCTTGTCGGGGTTGGCCTCGATCCCACGCTGAGTGACTAGGAAACCCAGGAACTTCTCGGATCTCACTCCGAAGGCACACTTGGCAGGATTGAGCTTCATGTTGTACCTCAGGAGGGTGTCGAAGGTCTCAGCGAGGTCGGTGAAGTGGTCTTCGGCCTTGGGGGTCTTCACGAGCATATCATCGATGTAGGCCTCAACGTTCCGACCTAGCTGTCTTTCAAACATGTGGTTGACCAGCCTCTGGTACGTGGCTCCGGTGTTTTTCAACCCGAAAGGCATCCGGGTGTAGCAGTATATGCCATAGTCGGTGATGAAGGCGATCTTCTCGACATCTTATGGATCCATTTTGATCTGGTGGTAACCTGAATAGGCATCTAGGAAGCTGAGTATCTCGTTGCCCGAGGTTGAGTCAACCAATTGGTCGATGCTCAGCAATGGATAACAGTCCTTAGGGGTGGCCTTATTCAGGTCGGTGAAATCCACGCACATCCGTGACTTGCCTGAAGCTTTCGGTACCAGGACGACGTTGGCTAGCCACGTCAGGTATAGGACCGGCCTAAAAAGACCAGTCTCTTGCCCCTTGGTGACTTGCGCCTTGATGATCGCCTGTTTCTCCGGTGCATGTTTCCTCCTGCGCTGCTGTACAGGCTTCACGGCGGGGTCGAGGTTGAGCTTGTGCATTATAGTCTCCTTTGGTATCCCAGAGAGTTGATCATCAGCCCAAGCAAAAACTCGGATGTACTCAGAAAGGAACTTTTTATATTGCTGTTGAACCTCAGACGGTAGGTCGGCTCCGATCATTACTCCTAGGGTCGGGTCATCGTTTATCCTCGACTCTCCGGGGGCCCTTGTCCTTCCCGTCCTGCCTTGTGGCCTCTACCTAGATATTGTAGCACCTTCTGGCTGCGGCCTGATTACCTCAGACTTCCCCCAACCTATTTTTGGTGGGGAACTTCATTTTCTGGTGATAGGTAGACGGCACCGCTTTTATTCGGCTGAGGATTCCCCGGCCAAAGATGGCGTTGTATGCTATCATACCTTTAATCACTATGAAGTCCACCATGATCGTAACGGTTTTGGGTGGGGTGCCGAGGGTAACCGGCAGGCTTAGGGCTCCCTCGGGATAGGTGGCCAAGCCATTGAACCCGCAGAGAGGGGTTCGGATCGGGCGGAGTTTGGATGGTTCCTCCCCCATCTTAAGGAAACAATCATAAGACAGTACATCAGGGGCACTCCCATTGTCAACTTGAATCCTATCTACGTTACAATGGTTTATTGTAGCCGAAATCACGAGGGCGTCGTCATGCGGGGTGCTCAGCCCTTCCAGGTCTCGGTCGGAGAAGACTATGACATGGGGCTCACTCGGCGGGGCCTTGGGAGGCTCTATGGCTCGGCTCACCCGCTCGGCATGACGCTTCCTTCCTCAGCTGCTGTCGCCGCCTGATGCTGCTCCTCCAGAGATGACATTGATGTGTACCCCACGGGGGGCATTGTCGATCTCCTCTGGGGTGCCTCGGTCTTCTTTACGTTCAGCTATGAACCGATCTAGATGTCCCTGACGGATGAGGTGATCAATCTCATCCTGGAGCTTGTGGTAGTTGCCGGTGCGGTGCCCGTGATCGCTGTGGAACAAGCAGTGCTTGTTGCGATTACGGTTCTTCGGTCTCATTGGCTCGGGTTGGCGGAGGAGGCCCGAGTCCTTGATGCCTTCGTAGATCTCGTAGACTGGCGCGGCTAGTGGGGTGTACCGCTCGTACTTCTACGACGGTTCCTTGCGTTCCCCGTCGCGGTTTCGCCTTTTCCTTGAACCTGAGCTTGGCTCGGAAGCCCGCTTCTTGTCCCCCTCCCGACCCGAGCCGGTTGCATCTCGGCAAGCGCTGAGCACCTCTTCGCACTCTGCGTGGCGTAATGCTAGAGTCACTAGCTCGACAAGGGTTGAGGGAGGGTGGAGGACAAGATCACGGCGGAGATTCTCGTCCCAGGTGCCCCCAGTCAACGTGGTTATGGCTGAGGCCACATCCAGGCAGGGGATTCTCAGGGCTTCCGACTTGAATCGGTGAATATAAGCCCGGAGTCTTTCCCCTTGTGCCTGTTTGAGGGCCAGGAGCCCCGCTACCGACCTTGGGGGGCACTACCGGAGAAACTCTCTTTGAAGACTCGCCCAAATTGCTTGAAGTCTCGGATGGATCCGGGGGTGAGGGCCCGGAACCACACCTGGGCCCCCTGGACCAGGGTGGTCACGAAGGCTCGGCACTTGATGGCGTCCGACGCTCCATACAAGGCCATCAAAGCGTCGAAGCTGTCGTAATGATCGGCCAGGTCACCCTGGCCGTCATAGAGCTTGAAGGTCAGGATGGAGGTTCTGGGAGACACCTCTGCCTTCAAGATGTATTCGGAGAACAGGGATTTCTCCTCTTCCTCCGGGAAAGAGGTCTTCTACAGGGCGCGCTCCTGTTCTACAAAATGCCGCTCGAAATCTCGCAGTTGGTGGGATAACTCTGACTTTTATCGTGTCGTGGGGCTGGGAGGAGCGTCCTGGTGATCCCTTGGAACATCGGTCTCCGGGTTCAGACGGCGCGCCCCAGGTTTTCCTCGCCTTGGTGTGGAGGAAGCCTCTTGCTCCGGAGGCGGAGCCTGCGAGGGTCCTCCAATCCTGTTGTGGATAATCTACTGGCCGCGGAGAGTGAAGCGGCATCCGGCGGTGTGCTGGGATGCATTCTCGCGGGGAGGGCTCCCTGACGGGGTGCGGGACCTTCCATCCCTAGCCGCCTGGGTCCTCATAAGCTCCACGAGGACATCCAGTTTCGCGTTGAGGGCAGGGAAGGCGTCCATACCACCATTGGGTGGTAGCCCTACCGCCGCAGGGGGGTGGTAGTGGTGGTCCGTCGGTGGGGGCACTGGCGTTGGAGGGGGGGTTCTGCGAGGCCTGAGAGGGGCCATCCCCCGCCGCTACCATGGCCTTTCCCCTGTCACCGGCGGACCTCCTCCCTGAGCTCCTTCGCACCATACTGGCTTCTGGTACGTTTCCCACAGACGGCGCCAGATGAAGAGGCAAGATCTCGCGTTCCCTGAGCGGGCAGTGGATCACCAGATAGTGAACTGCAAGAAAGGGAAACGGATCAGGGGGCCCAGGGATGAGTCCTGGGGAAAACCCTCTGATGCTTAAGTCAGTAGAGCTATGGTGGGAGCAATATAGGGAGGAAGTAGCTTCTGCACGAGATCCCTCTCCACCAGAAGGGTGAAGTGGTTCCTGCTCAGGAGTTTTGAGCGTGTGATTGCCCTTACCTTTCACCGGAGAGTATCCCTGGGTTAAATAGTGCACCATCTTCTGGAGTCCTGTAAGTCGAGGAGTTTCAGGTGGGGGTTACGTCCTCGACGTGGACTTTCATTACCTTATCGTGGGAGCGTTATCACCTTGGGGAGCTGGAGTCCCTCACCTTTATAAATTCCTACCCACAGAGGACTCTTAACGGCTGCATGGATAAGAAATCATCGGCCGTTCCAAGCTCAGAGAGGTCAGCCCTATCCGGGCGGTAGGCTTAGCTCAGACGAAGATGGGTCGGATTGGTCGACATTCGCCTTCTTCCCATGGGCGGAGAGATGGCTCGGGCATGGACCTTTCTTGTGACCTGACCGACGCTCGGGCCTTCTGAGCCTAGAGGCCGCCTGGGAAGGTAGTATCCTCGAGCGAAACTTTTATTGGGCTTTCTCGCCTAAGTGGGCCCCAGGGGGCTGTCACTTGGCTGAGCTGAGCCTTGTTGAGCCCTGAGGGGCCTAATTCGGCTGCTCTTAATTGGGCTACAGAAATCCCCCTCTCCACTCCCAAAATCTAAATGATGATGGGCTAAGCTTGAATCAACTGGAAGAATACCTTGCAAGGATTAAAATGATGAGAACCCTCTCAAGTTGATACAAGAGGATGGGCTACTTTTTGTAGAACAACTTCCAGGATCGACTCAAGTACAAGGTGGTGAAAGTCTTGTACGTGTTGAAGTAAGTACCCAAGACATGGTATGAAAAGCCCGAATCTATTTTAACCAAGAATGGGTTCAATATGTAAGCTTGATCAACCACGTCTCACAAGGCAAATCAGGTAAAAGACTTCTTAGTGGTTCAAGTATATGTGGATGATATCATTTCTGAGCTACTAATAATGCCTTTGTGAAGATTCTGCAAGGATTGTACAAGAAGATTTAAAAATACTCTCATGCGTAGACTGAATTTTATTCTTCTTTGAATTGCAGGTGAAAGGCTTGGAAGAAAATAGATTCTCAAGGCAAAGGTAAGAAAGCAAAAGCTGAAATATCAACCCTCGTGAGATTGGTGATTTTAGTGATTGAAGGCTTCCAATCTTGTCTCCTGAACTAAGGTAATTCAACCTTGTCAATTCATGCAATGGCCGTCTTTGTCACTTGGTGACACTCTCAAGTGACAGGTATTGATTCTATAAACTTGAATTGTCATTTACTGGCATGTTGTAATGAATGTGCCTAATTGATTGAATAAAATTAAAAATCTTGAAAGATGTGTATGAAGTGGTTGCATATTGAATAGTCTCAATTTGAATTGCATGATCACACTTGAATTGAATTGCATATATGCTATATCAAATGGCTTTTGTGGAAGAGTGGATCCTGTCCACTTGGAAGCATTCCCTATGCGTTGAGCTGGGTCTTCGGACTAAAATCTCCGCCTCGTACCAGATCTTGAAAATTATGATTGGTTGATTTGTGAATGAATCCTTGAGCTGAGCTATGTAAATTGAAAATATGTTTGTGATTAAATGATTCATACATTTGACTTTTGGATGAATTCTCATTTCAACACTTGTGAATGACCTTTAAAAATCTGATTTTGAACAATATTGAAAATTGGGTTGCATTGCTTAATTTTAATCATTTATGCACCCTTATTCATAAAGGTCATGTCATGAAAAATATTTGATGATTCATGAATAGAATGTGGATGATTTCAATGAGAATTTTGTCACACTGGCCAGAAAATCAAAGCTCTCATCTTGCTTTTGCATCCTGTCTTCCATTCTCATACAGTTATAGGTTGCATGCATCAGAATCTAATGCATTAGGTGCATTTAGTTCACTCAAATGAAAAATTAAAAACTCACACTTTGCACCCATGTTAATTTTGCATTGCATTAGAATTCATGCATTAACTGCAGTTAGCTCATTCATTTGATATCAGAAGCTTTGCACTACATTGCATTTTATCTTGACATATTGTATTCCCATTCTACTGCTATATGATCAAAGGTTGCATTGCATCAGTACTCATGCATTAGCTGCATTCAATTGGTATCCATTTGCTTGGTATCAGTTGCATATTTACATTGCATGTTGCATACATTCCCTCTGCATGCTTGCTTGCTAATTATATGTTATCCACCCCCATCCTTGTCATTTCTATGGCCTTATATCTTCTTGATAAATAATGCTACATTTGAGTCATTATTGGAGTGTTTCATGTCGTACACTCTGGGGGAGTTCTTATTTCATAAATGCATCTATTTAGGGGGAGCTGCCCTGTTATGAGTTCATGATATTTTCGGAATATATGCTGAATCAAATTCGCACACTTCATGCACAAAATGTGAAAATGAGTATTAAAGATAAGGATATATGAATTTCTTTTCAACACTATCGAGATGTTAAACTTGCTGCATGTATGTTGAAGAGACAGTTGAGGAAAAAGCTACCTACCTATCTTTGTTGAAAAATCTGAAATGAAAATGAAAGATAGAGCAATGCTCGGTCTCACTGAGTAAACTAGGCATATGTCACCTGAGACGTGATGTGGTTCATATCTGAAAAATATTGACTAGTATCTCTGTTCATAATGAGGTGAAATGGTTCTGTATTCTGAGTAACCGGGGATTCTAGCATAAGCTCCATGCGTCTACTCGCGTAAAAAGGAATTATTTGAACTTGATCACTCTTGAAAAATTCTGACTATCTGTGAGAATGGTTGAGTTGAAAAATGATGGTGAAAACTCTTTATGGTAGAGCGTAGCCTCCAATACGATGTTCTCAAAATTGAAGTACAATCTGTAAGATGTCTCCCTGTGTTAATCTAAAAATCTGAATATCCATATTGCAACTATCATTTTTCATGTTACTCACTTACACTTTGAAAATTTGATTCATTATGTATTCTGAAAATTGATTGACTGCATTAGCAATTGCATGAATCTCCTATATGATTGCACAATCTCCCATGTGTTATAAGTGAACATTTCAGTTGCTATGACCCTCATGCACCCTTCTTATACCCCTTCCCTCTTAAATAAGTACGGGGGAGCTGTGTTGCATGTATATATACGTATTTGTCTGTTTATTTATGCATCTCACATGTCATTACATGCATATGTTGCATCTCATGCATTTCAAACCACAAATCAAAAATTAAAAATATGAAAATAATGAAAACCTAAAAATTGAATGGACTCCACATGCTACACACTTGTTAAATAAGGTTTGGACTTTGTTTGACCAAGGGGAGAAGCGTGAAATCAGCTCTACTCATCCTAGCACGTCCAAATAATCAACAATTGGTATCCTATCATGCCAACCATTGGTATCTCCAAAATAAATAAAAATCTGCAACATGAAAATCAACAAAACATGATTTGGTGCCTCCTAGACATTCCATGAACCCACTTGTTTATCATTTTCTCCTTCATCATGATTTGGTGCTTCATCAGAATTTCCATTGTGGGTCTTTGTTCCTTGCTCATTCATCATGCTGCTATTTGAACCTCTGTGATTTCCTCCCTTCATCTTGATAGTGTTCATGCGGGAGAATGTTTGGAATTACCCTGCCTGTTGATAATGTCAAAGGGGGAGCAAGTTATGTTGTTAAGGGAGACAGCTTTGCCTTATCTCACTTTTTGATAATGTCAAAGGGGGAGAAAAAAGATGATTCACGCTTGCCTTTGTGATGATTCTTGATTGCCCTTGTCGAGAGAAAAAGATTCATGATTGCCATGTGTAAGGGGGAGAAGAACATGTTGTATCATCATTTAGTTTGTCATCATCACTAAGTTTGTGATCATTCATCACTAAAGTTGTCATCATCAAAAAGGGGGAGATTGTTGAGCTATGGTTTTGATGATAACTAAACTTAGTGTGTATTGCTATGGTTTTGATGCTAACTACACTTCATGTGTGATTATGTGAATGATGATAACTAAACTAAATGGCTGGTTGTTCATATCGATTGGTTGAATATGATTGAGTTAAACATGTGCATTGAATGCTTCCTATGCATACTTTTCATGGAGCTTGGTTACATGATCCATTCATATTGGACAAATGCATATCTATTGATCTTGATCTTTAGTCAATCATGTTTTCAAAGTGTTCACTTGTATATGTGCATGGCTAAATTGCTCTCATACTTTGCTCACTTGCATAGAAATAATTCTTGACCTTTAGCTTAAAGCTTTTATGGTTCAAGTGTTTGTATGCACCTTGAACATGGGCTTTCATGTATGCATTTCATACATTTATCATGTTGATTATTAAGCTAAAGTTCTAATCATTTTTATCATAGTTTTGTAGGTTAAATTCTTTGTATAATCCCTCCAAGATCAAAGGAGTTTGATGCCATAGAGTTTGAAAGGGTTGCAATAGAGTTTGGGGGTGAAATCTTAAAGTCAGGAATTTCATTGTAGCTAGGCCGGCACTGTAGCTTGGTCGACACTGTAGCTAGGTCGACATTGTAGCTAGGTCGACACTGTAGCGCGGTCGACCGCCAGGCCGATCCCGGTCGATCGAAAATAACAGAATGCAACAGTTCTATTTCCTACTGATTTTCGGTCGACCGCCAGCCAAATCCGGTCGACCGCCAGCCCCGAAGCCACTTTTGTTGACTTGATTTTTCCATTCCGTGGAGAGGTATCTTCACCCATTTGCTGCCCCCAATCAAGGAGGATTTCGTGGATCTGGTCTAAGGCTTGTCTAGGACCATTCAAGGGGTTATAAAACTCTCTTTTGGAGTCATAAACCCTAGCCATCTAAGGGGATTCAAGAGAGATCCAAGGGAGATCAAGAGAGGCTAGAGGAGGTCCAAGGAAGAAGGGGTACTGTAACCGTGAACAGTACTCCGTGCAACAAGTGTTCTTCATCCATTCTCAACTCATTGAAGGTATATTTGAAGCCAACATCCTCCAAGGAAAAGAAGCAAGCAAGGAAGCAAGGATTCAAAGGAAGATTGCACAAGGAAGAAAGAAGAAGAAGCAAGCAAGCACGGATCTGAGAAGAAGGTTGTACAAGGGTGAAAAGAGCAAGGTTTTCACAATCCACTGGAGGTCATTCAAGTAAGAGGGAAGGCAACATTCAGGATCAGCAGCATACGTTAAAAAGGAAGCTAAATCAGGAGATTTCTAAACTGTGCTTTATTGTGTTTCAAGTTCATATTTGTGTTTTGTATAAACTGTGAACTTGTGTGTGTGGATCGTTGTTAGATCTGTGTTTGTGTGTGGTTGTCATGGTGTTCCATTCGTGTGTGCGTAGGTCCTCCTAGATCTACGTGTATGTGTGTGGATCTATTTAGATCCGATCTTTTTAGTGTGTGGAGTGATGCATCTGTCGCAGCGTGCGTGTGTATTGATTGATCCGCTTGTTGGATCGTGTTGGAGACCTCATCTCCATGTGTGTGTGTGTGTGTGTGTGTGTGTGTGTGTGTGTGTGTGTGTGTGTGTGTGTGTGTGTGTGTGTGTGTGTGTGTGTGTGTGTGTGTGTGTGTGTGTGTGTGTGTGTGTGTGTGTGTGTGTTGGGGTGCGTCTCCGTGTGTGTGTGGGCAGGCGTCGTCCTGCGTGTGTGGTTGGAGCTTCGTCTCCGTTTGGGGATTTATCCCCGAGTGTAGCCTCACCGGGTTTGGTGAGGGGTGGACGTAGGATTTTCGTCGTTGCATCCGAACCACCTTAAAATCCGTTGTGCACTATGGTTTGATTTGTGTGGTTTGATCCATTTTATCTTCCTCCATTCTACGTGAGTGATTTGTGTAAACTGGTTGTTCGAATTTATCCACATGTTTATTACATAATCTACATCATCATCTAATTAATTTTGATAAATCCGATTTGTGATCATATAGTTTTGAATCTCTTAACTAGCATTATATCACATATTTCAAAAAGGCCAAAAGTTTTCGTAAAATTGGTAAACACCCAATTCACCTCACCTCTTGGGTGTCATTGATCGCGGGACTTCAATGGGTTGGATGAAGCCTTTAACAAAAACTTTATGCACTCTGCTAGCCAAGATAGTCAGAGCTAGCAAGAGACACTGGGAAGAAATAATGTATGAGGTACTCTGGGCATATCGCATAGTGTACAAGACTCCCATAGGCTGTTCACCATTTTCTTTGGTGTATGGCTTGGAAGCAGTTGTCCCGAGAGAACTGGAGGTACCCTCGCTAAGGGTAGCAATTCAGCATGGGCTGATCGAGGATGGCCGAACAAACATAGAAAGAAGGTTGGACGAGCTCTCCGACCTTGAAGGGAAACGACTCTAGGCTCAGCAGAATATAAAGGTCTACCAAGCCCGCATGGCCAGCGCCTTCGACAAGCTGGTCAAGGGGAGTTAATTCAAGAAAGGGGCCTAGTTATGGTCAAAAGAAAAGAAGTCACGGCTGCTAACCCCGAAGGTAAATTAAATGTAAATTGGTTAGCACCTTATGTGGTTCAAAAAGTTTATGAGGCAGGTGCATATGTTATTGTCAACCACTAGGGAAAGTTCAATTTCCGCCCCTCAATGGAAAGCATTTAAAATTATACCATGCATCGCTTCCTAATTTTGATGCTCAATTGAAGTTTAGCGCCATAATGAACAAACCTGTGTCTTAGATCTCTTGTGGGACCCCCCAGTGTTCATTCAAAATAAAGAGAGAAAGAAAAAGAGAGAAAGAAAAGAAAAAAAGGGGAACGTTGATGATATGAAAAAAAGAGAAGTACAATTCTAGTCATGTTGATAATTTTGACGTCGCCTCGGTGGCCACAGAAACATTTTCACAGAGGCATTTTTACTGAAACTCTTTCACAAAAAAAAACCTTTCCCTTGACGGACTGAATCCCTTTTGGCATATGATGTTCTGTCTCAGCCAATGCACAAAACCCTTTTGGCGTCTGACATTCTATCTAAGCCAAATGCACACCCCCCCCGGCATCGGACCTTCTATCCATGCCAACGAAAACCCCACCGAAGGACCTTAAACACAGTCCTACCAAGATTATCCCACTACCTTTGACCTAGACCTTCCATGTATGCCAATGAACAAACTATTTCCTTACTTTGGCATTAAACCCAATGCCAATAATCAAACTATTTTGGCATCAAACATCTCATCCCAGTCGATGAACACACTACCTCTGGCCTAGACCTTACATCTAAGTCAATGAAAGAAATATTTTCTTCCTTTGGCATTAACTCCATGCCAATGATCAAACTATTTCGATGTCAGACACTTCACCTAAGTTGATGATTACACTACCCTTGGTCTAAACCTTCCGTCTAAGTCAATGAATAGACTATTTCCCTTAGGCATTAACCCTGGAGAGGGGAAATCTAACCGCCCGAACGGAGAGGCCAAACAAGGTCCAATTAAACCCAACGAGGCCCAGCTCCTTAAAGTGGTAGCCCCCGGACCCACTAAATATAAGCCTAATGACTCACTTGGATCAAGCACTTCCTAGGCGACCTTCGGGTTGGGAAGTCCGAGCATTAGTTCAATCAGAAAAGCTCCTTCAGAGCCCCCTATTCCATGTCCCGATCGTGCACTCATCGCTCGAGAGACCCCTCCTGGGTCAGTGCCTCTTGCTCGGGCCAACTGTTGGAAGCTTATCTGTACGGCCATTACGAGTCCCTTAAAAGCTGGGAGGTCAAGTGGAAAGGGAAGATCAAGAGTCCGCATGCTATAAAGAGCCCGCAAGGAGGACGTAACCCCCCCTGAAACTCCTCAGCTTACAGGGATCATACACTCAACGAGCCATTATTTAAACTGGAAGAACCCTCCTGTGAGAAGGTAAGCCAAAAACCCTGAGTAGGAACCACTTCACCTTTTGGTGGAGAGGGATCTCGCGCTCCCATCTTCCTCCTAACTCCTCCCTTTGCACCAGTGCTCTACTACAGTCGCTGACTTAAGCATCAAAGGGTCTTCCCTGGGGATTCATCCCTGGGCACCTCTGACTTATTTCCCTTCTTACAGTTCATACTTCAAGGATACGTGGTCATATTCCTCCCCGCTCAGGAGTAGCACGAGATCGCCCCTCTTCATCTGGCGCCGTTTGTGGGAAACGAACAAAGAGCCATCATGGTGTGAAGGAGTTCTGGCAGGAGGACTGCCGGCGACAAGGGAAAGGTCCTGGCGACGAAAGAAGGAACACCTTCCCTCCCCACAGAAAATTCCCCGTCACGTAACCACTCCAATGAGATACCTCCGTCGGTGGCGGGGGAACAGCTTCCCGGCGGGAGTACCGACGCCCTCCAAACCCTCAATGTAAAACTGGATGTCCACGTGGATCTCATGAGGGCCCATGCGGCCAGAAAGGAGAAGTCGCATCTCCCCCAGAAGAGCCCCCCCCATAAAGATGCCTCCAAGCAAACCGCTGGAGGCCGTTTTACCCTCCGGGGGCGGCAGCTCATCCACAACCAGTCAGGAGGACCATCGCATGCCCCTCCCCCAGAGCAGGAAGCCTCCTCTACCCCAAGGAGTGACAAGTCCGGAGCACACCGAAAGTTCCCGGAGACCGAGGCCCCTGAGGAGCGCCGGAATAGCATGCGAGTGCACTCCCCCAGCCCTTCGGGCCAACGACAACCGGAACTATCCCTCCGGCTGCGAGACTTTGAGAGGCGTTTTACAGAGCAAGAGCGTGCCCTCTGTGCCTTGCAGAAGACCTCTCCTGTGGAGGACGAGGAGTGATCCCCGTTCTCTAATTATATCTTGAAGGCCGAATTCTCTCCCAGGATCTCACTTCCGACCTTCAAGTCGTATGACGGCCAGGGAGACCCGGCCGATCATTACGACAGCTTCCATGCCCTGATGACTTTGCTTGGGGCGTCAGACGTGATCAAGTGCCGAGCGTTCATAACCACTCTGGTTTAGGGTGCTCAGGCATGGTTCAGGGCCCTCGCCCCCGGCAGCATTCACAACTTCAAGCAGTACGGGTGAGTGTTCAAGGAAAGCTTCGCCGGCAGTGGTCCACCCCGGTCAGTAGCGGGATTACTGGCCCCCAAGTAGGAACAGGGGGAGAAGTTGCGTGCTCATATCAACCGATTCAAATCGGAAGCCCTGCGCATCCCCCGCCTGGATGTAGCCTCGGCCATCACCGCACTGACCGAGGGTACCCGTGATGAGAACTTACGGCGCGAACTAGTGCTTCATCTTCCCACCTCCCTCGCCGACCTAGTGGCCCTGGCCCTACGCCAGGCAGAGTGCGAGGAAGTCCTCAGCGCCTGCCGAAGCACGACAAGCTCGGGTCGGGAGGGGGACAAGAAGCGACCGTCCGAGCAAAGGACGGGTCAAGGAAAGAGGCGGAACCAAGATGGAGACTACAAAGAGCCATCTAGGAAGTATGAGCGGTACACCCCCCTTACCACTCCCATCTACAAAATCTACGAAGACATCAAAGGCTCGGGTCTCTTCCACCAGCCCAAGCCTATGAAGGCCAAGCACCGCAATCGCTGCAAGCATTGCCTGTTCCACAGCGATCACGGGCATCACACCAGCGATTGCCATCAACTTCAAGACGAGACCGAGCGCCTCGTCCGCCAGGGACACCTATCCCAGTACGTGGCTGATAAGTGTGTATTTTTATATGTTAATTTATGATATAACACATTTTTATGAGCTATGCATCACTATGTATTTATCACACTTAATTTTAATTTCAGATCAAAATGTTTAATTGCCTGATTTAATTAAATTTTGACTCTATTTTGCAAGCATAAAGAAGATCACGACAAGAAGAAAACAAATAAGAAAACAAAAGGGCCAAAAGCCCATTCACACATCCAAAAAAACCTACCAAACCCAATCTTAGTTCAAATAAAAAAATACAAAAAGAAAATCAAAATAATATAGATATATATATATATATATGATATATATATATAAATAGATAGGATATATATATATATATATATATATATATATATATATATATATATATATATATATATGAGCATATATACATACAGTTAAATATATAGCATATATTTATATATAACATATATATATATATATCTAATTAATGCATATGTTTATCAATATAAGATCTATCACGTTAACATGGGCTTGGCATATTATCATTAACTAATCATATATATATATATATATATATATATATAAGGTTTCTTAAGTTAACAATTCTTCACGTCTCGGCTACGTCTTTAAGCAAATGGGTTTCAACTTTTTGGTAGGAATGGCAGACCAAGATTTCTCTTTACCCTGCATGGCCTTCACATCTTTTCACCAGGATGAACAGGCAAATGGCGGAGGCGGCTGCATGGCGCTCTTCAATTGGCTTTGCCCAAGTGGGCCATAACCACATCATCCAAGGCATGAAGTTCGGTGGGTGGCGATACAACAGAGCTGGCGGGCGAAGGCTTGTGACCAAGTCAACGTGGCCTCCATCACACACTATTCACGTGGCTGGGCATTCAAACGTGCTGGTCACGAAGGCTTCAAACAAGGCTTCGACGTCGGCACGGGCACGATCAACAGATACAAGGCACATCGGCTGGGTTCGAACGTTGCAAGTCAACCAAGGCCAAAAGGCCATTCAAAAGTGGCATTGCGGCAGGTGCCGATTTTGGCAGTGGTTCACACATAGCCGATGAGAGAATAAGAGAGAGAGAGAGTAGTCGGCCAAGGAGAGAGAAAGAGAATAAAATGTGTTATTTTTTTAAATAAAGTGGGCTTGAGTGTTCACTTAAGGAAATAGTGATATTTGGAAGCCTATATAAGGAGGGGAAGGGTCCTAAGCTCTCCCTAATAGCCAATAGGCATAGCTACGTAGATAGGCTCTCTCATTCCCCTCTCCTATGTAACATTAGTGCCCCCCTTAATTTATGTTTTCTTAGTATAAGATGAGGCTTCTCCATTTTATTTTTGTTATTATTTTAGTGTGTTGTAATTTATTTATTTGTAACTTTTATCCACTTGTGAGTTTGCATTAATTTATGTTTTAATATTTTGCATAATCTCTCTCCGTCTCTCTAATATTCTTTCAAAAGTTTTTCTCGGTCAATTTCTGAAATTCTTCCAAAGACGGTCAAGAGAAGCGGTTCCGATCCGGTTGAGTGTACGTAGCCGTTCCCGACGACTCGTAAATCAAAGGCTCGAGGAGACGACGCCGTTATCACACCACGGCCGCACCAAATATATCCCACTTCATCTATTTTATTTTATATTTAATTTTGTTATTTCTTTAGATTCATTTATTTTCATGTAATTTTACTTTTCAATTAGTTAAATCTCACTCAAATTTTGGAGCTTTCAAATATAAGAATTTTCCAACTCATGCTTAAATGAAAATATTCCTCCTCAGGGGATCGACCCGTTCTTACCACTTTACTCATATTTTCAAATCTATTTAAGTGAGTGATTGCGGTTTAATAAATTTTAAAATTATGTGGCACGGTACTTTTAAACGACGGGTGCCGAGCGCATCAATTTTTGGCGCCGTTGTCGGGGAGGTTTTGTATTTAAGGTTGATAGTATTTTCTTTTGTATATATATTAGTGCGCACTCTTATTTTTGTAGAAAAACAAAAGGATCCGCAAAAGCACAAAAAAGTAGAAAATTTTGAAAATGCAAAAAAATAAATGTTGTGTCTCCCCGAGGTAAGTCTTCTTTATCTTCTACTCTTGTTATTTTTTATTTGCCAAATAAAGAACGAGGGAATGTGATTAAGGTTAGTATTCTTACCCTCTTTCCATAGATTTCGTTTCTTTATTTTTACTTTCAATATGTAAATCGTTTTCATGCTTTGGAATGGTCTTAAAAAAATACAAAAAAAAAATTTGTGGTGGACTAACTCAGTTCACTAAAAAAATAGAAAAATAAAAACTCAAAAAAAGGCATAACTTGGGCTCACTATCATCTTTGAAACTGGTGTCTAAGGTTAGAGGTCAACGGCAAACGCTATAAGCGGAAAAGTGGTTACTTAATTAGGACCTTGTGAAAGCAAGGGGAGCCTCCCACTTCCCCACCTGTTACCTGGCCGGTGGACAATTTTAATGGTGAATCTAAGTTAGACTTTGTTTGAGAATTTGTTTGTATAAAAATATTAAAAAAGAAAAAAAATAAAATATACAAAAAATGGTGAGAGCATAAATTTTCATCTATGGATTGGGCACACTAATTAGACATGTTTGACCAATTGGCTCATAAATTTGATCAATTTCTAGCCATGGATCAAGACACATTCATACCACCTAGTTGCCATGACAATGATCACATGTGGGCTAACCCGGCTCATTATGGCGGTGGTTGCCCAAACCAATTCTCATTTCTCACCCAAAATAACCCGACCTCTTATGACAGTCCATATTCGTGGTCGGCCCAAAATGAGATCCCATCACCTATGATGGCCCAATTTCCATCGTTTACCCAAGACCATGCTCAAATCACTCAGTTAGGGGGCTATGATCTACCTTTCACCCTGGAGCAAGCTCAATATGATCAACAGTTTTCTCAGCCCAATTATGAATCATCTTCCGATACTTATAACTCTAGCTGGGAAGATCAACCAACAATCTCTTGGATGGACCAAGCAAGACAAGCCCCAATGCCTCAAGACCTCTCCACACCTTATTTTGACCCATGTCCACATACCTTTAATTCTGGTTGGAGATGTTGTGACTCCTCTGTGTTGATGGTGTTGACATGTACTTTATTTCATATGGCAACACATTGTTTTGATTGATTGGCAACACTGTTTATGTTTTGATGAAATTGATGTTATCAGATTGTCTGTGTGTTCTATGCATCTCACAGGTTAACACACTGCATTACACTTCAAGTCTGTACAGCCGTCTCTTTCATTGCGTCTCTTGCATTGTTCATTCGTAAAGTCTGTTCAATGAGTGTCTCATTGGTGAAGTCTGTACACTCACCAACTGAACTTCAAAGTCCATACATTGGCATTCAGACTAGCAAGTCTATACAGCGTCCGTTGTCTAGAGTCTCTTGAAGTTTGTACATCGGACTGCTTGCAAAGTCTGTACAATGGACTGTGCTTCACAAAGTCTATACATTCACTGTAGCTTGCTCAGCTGAAGTATGTATATCCATCATCTCATGAAGTGTGTACATTCCATCATATCATTAAAGTCTGCACATTGGCTAAGTGTATACATCGTGTCCGTCTCAGTCAGCGTCTTAGGCATTTTGTTAAAGTCTGTACACTGGTCGAGCTTTGAAGTATATACATTGGCACATGCATTTACTGTAAAGTCTAGACAGTGTCCGTCTTATTCAGCGTCTCAATTGGACTAAGTCTACACAGCATAAGTCTGGACATTGCATCGTCTCAACTTGCATCTCATGCCAAGACTGTACAGCCTACATCGTCTCATTCAGCATCTTATTTGAAGTCTATACATTGGGTTTTTACCTACGGTGCTTGAAACGAAGTCTACACACTGGTTGTACTTCATAGTCTGTATAGTGTCTCTAGTTGGCTAAGTCTATACACCGAGGACGTTGAAAGCTTTCAAGTGTATACATTCTCATAATGTTCATGCTTGCTTCCTGTTCCAAGTCTATACAGCCTTTTGCTTCGCCAAAGTCTGTACAGCCATCAGTGATCTCCCAAGTATGTACATCCAACTGTTTATCTTTAAAGTATGTACATTGGCTTCAAGACTTTCAAGTCTATACACTGACGGCTGAACTGAGAACTCTATACATCGTCTGTCTGCATTAGAGTCTCATGGAGTCCATACATTGCACAGCGTTCATAAGTCTATACATCGTGCTGTTTCACGCTGAGTATATACATTGCTTCAACTCTGCTTTCACAACGCCAAGTCTGTACATTGCTTTGTTATGCATATGAACGTGAAGTCTATACATTGCTTCATAAACATGAAGTCTATACATTGCACTCACGTTTCACAAGTATATACATTGCATGCTCTTTTAATAAAGTCCATACACTGAGCAAGTATATACATTATCTGTCTGTCGATTGAAAAGTCTATACAGAGTTCTTCACTTAACCTGACAATCTGATACTCTGTCTGATAGGGATTCTTACCAAGATTGATGACCTGGCTCATGATCCCAGGAGGACGTGGTGTGCAGATGCTGACACGTGGATGGGATTGCCTCGGATCTGGCAAATTCTTTGGGCGGGAAAACGTGGAAGCCACGCACCCTTATCCAATCTGCTGCTGTATATATATATGTCTTCATCTTCTGTTGAAGGCTGATCGAGTGTGGCAAGTCTATACAGTGAGACTCAGTCTGAAGCAGCAACCACCGAGATCCAGAGATGAAAAGCAGAGAAGAAGATACAGAGAGAAAAGAGAGATGTGTTGAGAGAGTTCGAGAAGAGAGAGATGAGTTGAGAGAAGTCTATTGAGAGGTTGTAAGTCAGTCTCTCGGTTCATAAACCAGTGCTGACTCTGCTCATACTTGAGCTACATTTGTCTGATTTTCCATTTCGTTTATTTCTGATTTTATTGCTTTCGATACCTTTGTTCTTCAAGCTGTATGTCAGCGGATGCAGTGGAGGTTTCCACTGGACAGGTAAAGCCGTAATCCTCAGCTGGCGAGACTTGGTCTCGGACGGGTTAAGCTGTATTTCCCCAGCGGTTTGCAGAGGTGTATCCTCTGGACAGTAAGCTGTGTTGCTCAGCGGGCAGTGGAGGATTCCACTGGACAGCAAGCTATGTTGCTCAGCGGGCAGTGGAGGATTCCACTGGACAGCAAGCTGTGTTGCTCAGCGGTTTGTAGGCCAAGCTGTATTGCCCAGCGGACGCAAGCTGTGTTGCACAGCAGTAAGCCATACTCGGTTGAGTGTGGGGTGGACGTAGGTCATTGACCGAACCACCTAAAATCTTGTGTGCATTGTGTTTGTGAGTTTGCTCGTATGTGACTGAATCTCTTGATTATCTTCACAGATCGCTTGTGTTTTTGCTAAGTTTAGACACTCGAGTTAGTGTTTTAGTAGATCTGCCTTTATTCCGCATTTGAACCTCCAACTAGTTTTAAATTAGGCTGTAGATCTATTCACCCCCCTCTAGATCCACACTTCGTGGAGATAGACTGCGTCCATCTAACTTCAACACTTGGTATCAGAGCCTAACTCTTCTACAGGGACTCATCGCCCGAAGAGGAAAGGCAAGATGGATGCTCGAGGGATGATTGCTGAAGGTCACTCAACTAAAAAGCCCCCGAACTTCGATGGATCCAACTACGCATACTGGAAGAACCGTATGCAGGTCTTTTTGAGGGCTAAGGATTACGAGCTTTTGAAGGTGATCAGCAAGGGACCTTATGAGCTGTCCCTGAATGAGGAAGTCTGGACCAAGGAGGAAATCAGACGGTCCACGCTCAACTTGAGTGCAATCAATGCAGTCCAATGTTCTCTGCATCCCACTGAATTTTCTCGAGTATCAGCCTACAATTCAGCTAAGGAGATGTGGGATGCACTGGAAGCAATTCATGAAGGGACTTCTCAGGTTAGAGAGACGAAGGCCAATTTGCTTGTGTCTGAATATGAAGCCTTCAAGATGAAACCCAACGAGACCATCAAGGAGATGTATGCTAGATTGACAACTATTACTAATGGCCTAAGAGGATTCGGGAAGAAGTATTCTGAGTATGATATAGTCAGGAAGATCTTGCGATCCTTGACTTCAATTTGGCACACCAAGGCCACCGTCATGGAAGAGTCAAGATATCTGCACAATACAAGGGCAGATGAGCTAATTGGATCTCTAATGGCATATGAGATGAATCTGCAGAAGGTAGATGAAGCTGAAGAGAAGAGGAAATCGATCGCACTGAAGGCTGGTGCTAGCAAATCCAGCAAATCAAACCGATCCAGCTCTAGCAGATCATCATCCGAGGAGAGCTTGAATGAACAAGACATAACTCATACTGAGATGGCTATGATGACTAGAGAGTTCAGGCGGTTCCTCAGGAGAGAAGGAGAACAATTCAACCGAAGGAACCATAGTGGCGGCCGGCAGGACACAATGTATAAATCTAAACCTGCAAATCAATATGGAACTTACGTGTGTTACCAATGCAGGAACTCTGGCCATCTGAAAGCTGACTATCCGGAGAACCAGAAGCACAAGGACAAATCAAATAGAAAGAACACGAAAGGAAGAGCCATGATCAGCACATGGAGCGATGAGGATGAAGGTTGTCTCAGCAATACTTCGGATAGTGAAGTTGAAGCTGAAAAACCCATCTGTCTCATGGCAACTAGCTCTGAAGATAGAGAGGAAGATTCAGATGAGGTAACTTCTCCATTTAATAATTTTACTATTGTTGAGTGGGTAGATGCCTATCATAAACTAGCTGATCAAGCAGATGATATTAGAAGGGAAAATAGGCATCTAAACAGAAAAATCAATTCCATGCAAAATGATACCTCATTGTCTGATAAAATTGCATGTCTTGAAGCTGAGAATAATAAACTCAAACTCACATGTTCTGAATCAGAGGAAATCAAGAATGTGTTAAAAACTTCTAGGGAAGAGAATGCGAGGTTAGAAAAGGAAATTGATGAATGGAAACTGAAAATTCAAAAATATGAGAGTGAGATGAAGCTGGTGAATGAGAAATATGAAGCTGTCCAAATTGTGAATATTGAACTTAAGAAATCTGTTGAAGATATTCAAAAGGACAATGAGGACAAGCTTAAGACCATTAAGAAAATGACCCAAGGTACAGAGAATCTAAATACTTTGTTAGGGTCAAAGGTTAATTTCAGAAAAGAGGGCCTAGGATTTAATTCTAGTGCAACAAAAACATTTGGGATAAAAACAATTTCATTTGTTGCTCAAAAAGAAAAGGGACCTCTAATTAGCATGAACTCAACCATTTCAATGAACAAAACTGCTAATCTGAAAAAGCCCAGTGCTGAGGAGAAGGGCAAACAAAAGGTTAATGAGCCTAGTAGAGCCAGCACATCCAAGAAAAATCCCAAGGCTCAATCACAGGTTAGGGGTCAACCTAAACAGTCCTATAAACCCCATGTCAAGGCCACCAAGTCTCCACCATCACCATCACCTCTGAAGAAGACCCAATACACACCCATGAATAGGTCAGCAGGGTCCAAAGTACAGGGGAGACAGAATGCTGCCAGGAGTCAACCCAATTATTTCTATCAACCCAGAGCTCAGACTTACTACAATGCACAGCCAACCTATTTCAATAGGTCAGGTTGGACTAGAACTCCGGGAAGGTTTACAGGTCTTGCATATCAGGTTGCACAATATCAGAGACCTTACACTAGAAATTGGGTTAGTGGGTATGGCAACTGGTCACCTAGAAATATGCATTATTTCAGTCAGCCCAGGAACTACTATGGCCAAAACTTCGTGAACACACCCTGGCCAAGGCACTGGCAAAGAAACAAATCAGTCAATAATTATGCTGGTGCAAATAAAAAGAAAAACTACAAAAAGAAAAGGAACAACAACAGGAAGAAATCTGTAGAATCCACTGAACAAAATTCTTTTAAACAAATGTGGATTCCAAAAAGTCTGCTTTCTTGCTTTGCTTCTATATCACCTGTTCTGGAGCCCAATCAGACTTGGGTTCCAAAATTCTCCACATGATTGTGTGTGCAAGTATGTCTGGCAGCCAAGGACACATCTGTGGTACTTGGATAGTGGCTGCTTCGGGCATATGACAGGAGATAAGGCCATAAATTCAAAAGCTAAAAGAGATTGGAGGCCTTGTCAACAATCTGATGGAACACTAAGGGTAAAAATAAATCAGTCAGGTAAAGCAGGTAAGTGACTTATCTTCAGAATTGAATTGAGAAAGTAATTTTGATTGGTTAATTCCTGACTTTCTCTTCTTGTCTAGCTGATCAGTCTGCATTCCAGACTCAGCTACTGAATTTAAATTCTGCACAAAAGCTGATGATTCTCTTCTCTTTGCATACTATTGCACCATGTACACTGAATGCTAGAAACTGAATTATCTTGAAGAATTGATTGCTCCCGAATGATGCTCTTTGAATGAATAAACTCTCTGATGGTTTTGTGAATGCCGGATGTTGCAACAGACTCATGATCATGCATGACACTCATACTTTTCATGATCATCATTGCATATCATTTAGTCATGAATGTGTCTAAAATCACATGCATATTAAAACTGCTTTAAACTGCTTTTCTCTGCATAACCGTGGTATATTAAATAGTAAGCTACTAAAGGGCAGGGAAATTTGTCTGGAGGTTCTTACTATGTGTGAGATGATCCTTGAGACCAGGTTCTCCGCCTAGTACCATGGGTTATATTGATTGATAGGGCAGTCTGAATGAGCATGAATTTCAAAATCCTTTGTTCAGTTTTCAGAGAAAACATTGCATGTATTCAAGGGGAGTTTGTTGAGTCTTTGCATGCCTTTGCATATCATTCATTCATGACCTATGCATAAGCTCTCTCTCATTTAATTCTTGCCATTCATTAGCAAAATTACATGCATATAGACAGGGGGAGTATTGTTAGAAATTCAGAGTGGTCATCAATTCTATTGAATTATTTCATCCTTGACTCTAAATGATTGAGTCTGACATATGGCAATCTGTTAGTCAGTTCTGATTTCTAAGCAATAGAAAACAGACTTCTTCTCTTATAAGAATTTTAAATTGCTTAAAGACTGACTTAATAGTTTAAATTTTATAATCATTGAAGTTTAAAGATTGCAATCAGTAAATAAGAAAGCTGAAAATTGATAAAACTCTCAACCCCTTTCTTATTTCATGTCAGACAAAGCTAATCATATCTGAAATCTGAAAACTCATCTGAAATCATGTTAGAGAAGCTAAGTATGTGTATTGTTCTTCAACAAGTCATTCTGAAACATATAAAAGACAGTTAAGAAAGATATTGAAAAATATTGAAAATCATTGAAAATTAACATTGGCAGAGCAATGACTGGTAAATCACTGAGAAACTGAGTGATCCATCAAAGAAGTGGACAACACTCATGTCATGAAGTGTATCAGCTATCTCTGTATAAAATGATCAAAACAGTAGGCTGGCTTCACTGAGTACCTGAGGGCAACTGGCATCTGATAAACGTGTACCCTCACACAAAAAGGTGTAAACCAGTTCTGTTGAATTTGAACATAGGCAGAATTGTCCATCTTGTTGAGTATCTAGGGGTATTGGCGTCTGATAAACGTATACCCTTACGAAGAAAGACTTATGGTACCTGAATGCCCTAAATGAACTAATATTGATAATATTGTTCCTTCAAAAGAAAATTCATGGATGTCAAATTATTTATTTTCAATACATGACCTAGCATCTCTTAACAACTTTTAATGAGTATACGAAAGTAGGATATTTTGAAACTGAATCTTTCATGCAAATGTGATTCTGGTTTATTGTTTTATCATGCACAGCCAACTTATCCATTGATTGTAGTGCATGAACTCAAAATTTATAACCTTTAAACCAGACTTCTATTTGAAAGTAGTTTCTAAATTTATATGACTGAAGACTCTGTGCTTTAGAATGCTTATTCCTGAACTACTTGTTCAGAATGCCAGTCAGATGATCTCTCTTACTCCTTCCCTTGTACTCACTTTCCCTCCTCTTTGTTGATGGCAAAGGGGGAGAATATTGTCTGAATTCATTCCTTCATTTTCCAGAGGGAGAATTCTGAATTCAGGGGAAGTGTATGCATCTGCATCATGGTATGAAAAAAATGGAAATTTTGTTAGCAGAGAGTTGCTCACATTTCGTAGCATGTAGCATGCATTCATAGCATCTGTATAACAATCTGAATAACAAATCATGTCTTTCATCAAAAATTACATCTGTATAACAGGATGTTGCTGTTCTATATGATAGGGGGTTGCCATCATCAAAAAGGGGGAGATTGTTGTGACTCATCTGTGTTGATGGTGTTGACATGTACTTTATTTCATATGGCAACACATTGTTTTGATTGATTGGCAACACTGTTTATGTTTTGATGAAATTGATGTTATCAGATTGTCTGTGTGTTCTATGCATCTCACAGGTTAACACACTGCATTACACTTCAAGTCTGTACAGCCGTCTCTTGCATTGCGTCTCTTGCATTGTTCATTCGTAAAGTCTGTTCAGTGAGTGTCTCATTGGTGAAGTCTGTACACTCACCAACTGAACTTCAAAGCACATACATTGGCATTCAGACTAGCAAGTCTATACAGCGTCCGTTGTCTAGAGTCTCTTAAAGTTTGTACATCGGACTGCTTGCAGAGTCTGTACAATGGACTGTGCTTCACAAAGTCTATACATTCACTATAGCTTGCTCAGCTGAAGTATGTATATCCATCATCTCATGAAGTGTGTACATTACATCATATCATTAAAGTCTGCACATTGGCTAAGTGTATACATTGTGTCCGTCTCAGTCAGCGTCTTAGGCATTTTGTTAAAGTCTGTACACTGGTCGAGCTTTGAAGTATATACATTGGCACATGCATTTACTGTAAAGTCTAGACAGTGTCCATCTTATTCAGCGTCTCAATTGGACTAAGTCTACACAGCATAAGTCTGGACATTGCATCGTCTCAACTTGCGTCTCATGCCAAGACTGTACAGCCTGCATCGTCTCATGCAGCCTCTTATTTGAAGTCTATACATTGGGTTTTTACCTACGGTGCTTGAAACGAAGTCTACACACTGGTTGTACTTCATAGTCTGTACAGTGTCTCTAGTTGGCTAAGTCTATACACCGAGGACGTTGAAAGCTTTCAAGTGTATACATTCTCACAATGTTCATGCTTGCTTCATGTTCCAAGTCTATATAGCCTTTTGCTTCGCCAAAGTCTGTACAGCCATCAGTGATCTCCCAAGTATGTGCATCCAACTGTTTATCTTTAAAGTATGTACATTGGCTTCAAGACTTTCAAGTCTATACACTGACGGCTGAACTGAGAACTCTATACATCGTCTGTCTGCATTAGAGTCTCATGGAGTCCATACATTGCACAGCGTTCATAAGTCTATACATCGTGCTGTTTCACGCTGAGTATATACATTGCTTCAACTCTACTTTCACAACGCCAAGTCTGTACATTGCTTTGTTATGCATATGAACGTGAAGTCTATACATTGCTTCATAAACATGAAGTCTATACATTGCACTCACGTTTCACAAGTATATACATTGCATGCTCTTTTAATAAAGTCCATACACTGAGCAAGTATATACATTATCTGTCTGTCGATTGAAAAGTCTGTACAGAGTTCTTCACTTAACCTGACAATCCGATACTCTGTCTGATAGGGATTCTTACCAAGATTGATGACCTGGCTCGTGATCCCAGGAGGACGAGGTGTGCAGATGCTGACACGTGGATGGGATTGCCTCGGATCTGGTAAATTCTTTGGGCGGGAAAACGTGGAAGCCACGCACCCTTATCCAATCTGCTGCTGTATATATATATGTCTTCATCTTCTGTTGAAGGCTGATCGAGTGTGGCAAGTCTATACAGTGAGACTCAGTCTGAAGCAGCAGCCACCGAGATCCAGAGAAGAAAAGCAGAGAAGAAGATACAGAGAGAAAAGAGAGATGTGTTGAGAGAGTTCGAGAAGAGAGAGATGAGTTGAGAGAAGTCTATTGAGAGGTTGTAAGTCAGTCTCTCGGTTCAGAAACCAGAGCTGACTCTGCTCATACTTGAGCTACATTTGTCTGATTTTCCATTTCGTTTATTTATGATTTTATTGCTTTCGATACCTTTGTTCTTCAAGCTGTATGTCAGCGGATGCAGTGGAGGTTTCCACTGGACAGGTAAAGCTGTAATCCTCAGCTGGCGAGACTTGGTCTCGGACGGGTTAAGCTGTATTTCCCCAGCGGTTTACAGAGGTGTATCCTCTGGATAGCAAGCTATGTTGCGCAGCGGTTTGTAGGCCAAGCTGTATTGCCCAGCGGACGCAAGCTGTGTTGCGCAGCAGTAAGCCATACTCGGTTGAGTGTGGGGTGGACGTAGGTCATTGACCGAACCACCTAAAATCTTGTGTGCATTGTGTTTGTGAGTTTGCTCGTATGTGACTGAATCTCTTGATTATCTTCACAGATCGCTTGTGTTTTTGCTAAGTTTAGACACTCGAGTTAGTGTTTTAGTAGATCTGCCTTTATTCCGCATTTGAACCTCCAACTGGTTTTAAATTAGGCTGTAGATCTATTCACCCCCCTCTAGATCCAGACTTCGTGGAGATAGACTGCGTCCATCTAACTTCAACAGGAGAGATCAACATGATTCTTCTTGGGAGTCTTATCAGGATCCAAGCCAAAGTCCTCAAGAAGAAGATTTTCCAAATTGGGCTCCATACCCAAATGACTCTTACGATCAACCCTATTTTGAAGGACAATCCATACACTCTTCACCACCTCATTCTCAGACTGAGTGCCCTCCAAATTACTATCCATCACAGTTTGACTCTCAGCCCACTTATCTATCTCCTCCATACACAGATTTGCATAAGGAGGAGATGTTTGATCAATTGACACAGCTCTTCCAAACTCAACAACAAGTCTTCCAGGAACAACTGTAAAACTTTGAGGCCCAATTCAGCAGGGTTACTAAAAATATCATAGAAACGGAAGTGGATCTAATGCCTAGCAACTCCACTACAAGTCTTGAGGACCAACTTCTTGCATTTGATGACAATAAAAGTCCATATGATCAATCCATGATTCCCTAGTCTAACACTCATATCCCTTTTGATCTTGAGAGGATAATGGGGGAGTTTTATGATGAGGACTCAAAGGAAGAGCAGCCTGAGATGCCTAAAACCCATTCCATTTGTGAAGAGGATTATGATGATCTTGAGTTGGGGGGAGAAGAAGAGGAAGAGGATTTGCCAGTCAATAATCAAATTCCATTACTTTTCCTTCTTGAATTTGATGAGTCCTCCTTCCAAGTGAATGAGGAAGAAAATGTGAGCGTGGAGAGAGAATTGAGTGTGGCCATAAGCCATTCTTCTTTGGTAATTAAGGAACTGGATGCTCCACTTGAAATTTACCCTGATTGGGTGTCTCTTGATTTTGGGGAGGATCTTGATCTTTTACCTGTTCCTGACCTCGGCACTTCTATACAAATCCCTTACATCCTATAACTAGCCGATCGGTCGATTCCACTTGCACTTCATGATCATCCGTGTGTTGAGGAGCACGTATCTTTCACTACCCCTTGTCTCCTAGACACTCACCCTTTCGTGGAATCCTTCGGAGCTCCTCCCACTCCTACTCTTCCTCACCTCAACATTGTGCTTGAAAATTTTAAGAGTGAGGATGAAGGAGAAAAGCTAAGAGACATTAAGGTCCACATTGATGTGTTTAACACTTATAAAGACCTTCAGTGTACAGAGGAATATTTTGTGATTGAAGATATAATAATTTCTCTGTCATACTCTGACCGAGGGGGTCCATCCAAATTCCTAGACCCACCTTGGCATGATTCTAGCCCACATGCACATGCATATAATCTTTTTCTCCAATGGCACAATGGTTGGAATCTAACGGAGGATAAGATCACTTGGTAGCTCATTATGAATGCCACCCGTTTATTAGTGAACTGCAACGCGTCTGGTTGACGACGTTAAACGTAGCACTTTTTGGGAGGCAACCCAAATCTTTAATAGTTTCGTGTGATAATAAATGGCTTTTTGGGAGACAACCCAAGTTTTTCTTGTGTTTGTGTTTTTATTTTTCAAGTTTGAATAAAGGATAAGTTGGGGGGGAGAGCTGATTGCTTCCTCTGTTGCTCCGATTTTCAAAGGCAAGTACCGCCTCTCATTCCAGTAAGGATGTCTGTCAAAGTTCACTTCCGTCAGGTTGTCCCGTTCCTTCACAAACTATCATGTTTATATTGTTCATCATTCCATATTATTTATGCCATTGAGGACAATGTCATTTAAGTTGGGGGATGGAAATTATGTTATCTTATACAACCTTATTTTGCCTATTTTTTTCATCACTAAAATCCCAATTGTGTTTCATGATTTATGCTTCCATTGAAAGTAATTCTGGAATAGAAATGACGGGATAAGGATGATGGAAATTTTATTTAATCTTGCCATGGAAAACTGATTTAAAGAATCTTTTTAAAGTTCATGTGCACTATTAGAAAAAAAAATCACTTTGCACGCTAATGAAATAAGTATGACAAGTCTTCTACTATTTTGGGTATATTGTCTGATATTCAGCACTTCTTGAAGAAGAGATCTTTTATAAGCTTTATGCCAAATTATCTATCAAAATTATTACAAAATTATAATTGAAAAAAAATTGAGAAAAATACCTTGAAAAATGCTCCGATTCTGAGTAACCGGGCTTGCTTCACCTAAGACGTGTTGAGGTTCGCGTCAAAAGGAAAAGGGAACCTTGATCTGTGAAACCGGACCTGCTTTACCTAAGACGTGTTGAGGTTCACGTAAAATAGTGAAGGGTAGTGCAGCATCATGTGTGTATAGAATAGAAAAGAAAAAAAGAGAGAGATCCTAAAAGGGACATTGCAATAAGACATACAAAAAGGTATTATGCTTAATGCTCTGATTAAGAAGTGCAGGGTTGAAAGGCACTTGTTCGGAATAGCAAATAGGGGATACAATTATCTTCGTTGTAGACTTAGCATTTCACATGCACAAGTGCTACTGAATTTTTATTAGAATTCTTGATCATGTACCTTAAGGCTAGTATGTGTTAATGATTCTGAATTCTTAATCTTTAGTTAACTCTATGAAAGATGCTCTGGGAATGAGGCATGGATATTTTAAACTCTTGTTGGTCTTAATTTTTACTTGTTTGCATTGCTAAGGGACTAGCAATGAGTAAGTTGGAGGGTGTGATAAGTGTGTGTTTTTAAATGTTAATTTATGATATAACACGCTTTTATGAGCTTTAATATGCATCACTATGTATTTATCACACTTAATTTTAATTTCAGATCAAAATATTTAATTACCTGATTTAATTAAATTTTGACTCTATTTTGTAGACATAAAGAAGATCACGACAAGAAGAAAACAAATAAGAATACAAAAGGGCCAAAAGTCCATTCACACATCCAAAAAAATCTACCAAACCCAATCTTAGTTCAAATAAAAAAATACAAAAAGAAAAGTAAAATAATATATATATATGATATATATATATATATTAATAGGATATATATATATATATCATATATACATACAGTTAAATATATAGCAGATATTTATATATAACATATATATATATCTAATTAAATCATATGCTTATCAATATAAGATCTATCACGTTAACATGGGCTTGGCATATTATCATTAACTAATCATATATATATAAGGTTTCTTAAGTTAACAATTCTTCACGTCTCGGCTGGGTCTTTAAGGAAATGGGTTTCAACTTTTTGGCAGGAATGGCAGACCAAGATTTCTCTTTACCATGCATGGCCTTCACATCTTTTCACCAGCACGAACAGGCAAATGGCGGAGGCGGCTGCATGGCTCTCTTCAATTGGCTTTGCCCAAGTGGGCCATAACCACATCATCCAAGGCATGAAGTTCGGTGGGTGGCGATGCAACAGAGCTGGCAGGCGAAGGCTTGTGACCAAGTCAACGTGGCCTCCATCACACACTATTCACGCGGCTGGGCATTCAAACGCGCTGGTCACGAAGGCTTCGACGTCGGCATGGGCACGATCAACAAATACAAGGCACGTCGGCTGGGTTCGAACGTTGCAAGTCAACCAAGGCCAAAAGGCCATTCAAAAGTGGCATTGCGGCAGGTGCCGATTTTGGCAGTGGTTCACACATAGCCGACGAGAGAATAAGAGAGAGAGAGAGTAGTCGGCCAAGGAGAGAGAAAGAGAATAAAATGTGTTATTTTTTTAAAGAAAGTGGGCTTGAGTGTTCACATGGGGAAATAGTGATATTTGGAAGCCTATATAAGGAGGGGAAGGGTCTTAATCTCTCCCTAATAGCCAATAGGCATAGTTACGTAGATAGCCTCTCTCATTCCCCTCTCCTTATGTAGCATTAGTGCCCCCCTTCATTTATGTTTCCTTAGTATAAGATGAGGCTTCTCCATTTTATTTTTGTTATTGTTTTAGTGTGTTGTAATTTATTTATAATTTGTAACTTTTATGCACTTGTGAGTTCGCATTAATTCATGTTTTAATATTTTGCATAATCTCTCTCCGTCTCTCTAATATTCTTTCAAAAGTCTTTCTCGGTCAATTTCTGAAATTCTTCCAAAGACGGTCAAGAGAAGCGGTTCCGATCCGGTCGAGTGTACATAGCCGTTCCCGACGACTCGTAAATCAAAGGCTCGAGGAGACGACGCCGTTATCACACCACGGACGCACCAAATCTATCCCACTTCGTCTACTTTATTTCGTATTTAATTTTGTTATTTCCTTAGATTCATTTATTTTCATGCAATTTTACTTTTCAATTAGTTAAATCTCACTCAAAATTCGGAGCTTTCAAATATAAGAATTTTCCAACTCATGCTTAAATCAAAATATTCCTCCTCATGGGATCGACCCGTTCTTACCACTTTACTCATATTTTCAAATCTATTTAAGTGAGTGAGTGCGGTTTTATAAATTTTAAAATTGTGTGGCACGGCATTTTTAAACGACGGGTGCCGAGCGCATCAGTGGCCGGGCAGAAAGAAGACCGGGGCGCCCCCGAAGAAATCGACAATGCCCCCCGTGGAGTCCACATCAATGTCGTCGCGGGCGACGCGACATCAGGAGGAGATAGCAGCTGAGGAAGAAAGCGTCACACCGACCAGGCGAGCCGAGTCTCCGCCGAGCCTCCTAAGGCCCCGCAGGCGAGCGAACCGCAGGCCTTGGTATTCTCCGACCCGGACCTGGAACAGCTAACCACCCTGCATGACGATGCTCTCGTTGTATCGGCTATAGTAAATCATTGTAACGTAGATAAGATCTTAGTTGACAATGGTAGTGCCCCTGATGTATTATCCTATTAATGTTTCCTCAAGATGGGAGAGAATCCATCTAAACTCCGCCCGATCCGAACCCCCCTCTGTGGGTTCAACGGCCATGCAACTTATCCAGAGGGAGCCCTGAGCCTGCCAGTTACTATCGGCACCCCGCCCAAAACCGTTATGGTTATGGTGGACTTCATCGTGATTAAGGGGATGACGGCATATGACGCCATCTTCGGCCGAGGTATCCTCAGCCGAATGAAAGTTGTGCCCTGTACCTTTCACCAAAAAATGAAGTTCCCTACCAAGTATGGCATGGGGGAGGTCCGGGGTAACCAGGCATTGGCTAGACGGTGCTGTATAATCTCGGTTGAAGCCATGAGGCCGGAAGGGAAAAACAAAGGAGTAAAGGGAGCCGAGGAGGGACCAGCAACATCTGAGCCTGGTGGCGAGTTGCTAACGGTCTTCCTCAATGGTGACCCAACTCTAGGAGTCAAGATCGGAGTCGATCTACCACTTGAGGAACATGAAAAATATAAAGATTTCCTTGCCCAGTACATCCAAGTCTTTGCATGGTCTGACGAGCACCTTCCCGGGATCCCGGGAGACGGGGTAAGACACAAGTTCAACCTCGACCCAACAGTGAAACCTGTCCAGCAACGCAGGAGAAAGCACGCCCCGGAGAAGCAAGCTGTCATCAAAGAGCAAGTCATCAAGGGACAGAAGACTGGCCTCTTTCGACCAGTCCTATACCCTACGTGGCTCGCCAACGTCGTCCTGGTATCAAAGGCTTCGGGAAAATGGTAAATGTGCGTAGACTTCACCGACCTCAATAGGGCTACTCCAAAAGATTGCTACCCACTGCCAAGCATCGATCAACTGGTCGATTAAACCTCTAGCAATGAGTTGCTCAGCTTCCTGGACGCCTACTCAGGTTACCATCAGATCAGGATGGACCCAGAGAACATTGAGAAGACCACCTTTATCACTGACTTCGGCATACACTGCTACGCCCGAATGCCGTTCAGGTTGAAGGATGCTGGAGCAACATATCAGAGACTGATCAACCACATCATCGAGGGACAGCTCGGTCGGAACGACAAGGCCTACATTGATGACATGCTCGTCAAAACGTCGAAGGCCGAAGACCATCTTGCCGACTTAGCCGAGACCTTCGACACCCTCCAGAGGTGCAACATGAAGCTCAACCCGGCTAAATGCGCCTTCGGAGTCAAATCCGGGAAGTTCCTAGGCTTCCTGATAACTCAGCGTAGGATCGAGGCCAACCCCGACAAAGTTCAGGCCATCCTGAACATGCGGCCACCCACCTGCATCAAAGACGTTCAATGCCTTATGGGGCACATTGCTGCGCTCAACCGTTTCCTGTCCTAGGCGATCGAACGATGCCTACCCTTCTTCAAATTGTTGAGGGGACCCAAAATGCCATCTGCTACATTCGCCTGGGACGTGAAATGTTAGAAGGCGTTCGTCGAACTCAAGGAATTCTTGACCTCGCCCCCAGTGCTTTCCAAGCCAACCCCGAGCGATGCTCTACACCTGTACCTCTAGGTGACCCCTTCCACAGTAAGCTTAGTCCTAGTCAGGAACGACGCGGGGGTCGAGAGACCGGTTTACTATACTAGCAAGGTGGTTAATGAGGCTGAAAGAAGGTACCCCGCAACCGATAAACTCATGCTAGCATTGGTTACCTCGGCCAAGCGCCTCCGACCCTACTTTCAAGGGCACTCCATCGTCGTATTGACCGGCGAACCCCTGAAGAAGATTCTCTTTCACCCTGAAGCCTTAGGACGCCTTGTCAAATGGGCCATCATGCTCGGGGCCTATGATATCTCGTATCGCCCCCGCTCGGCCGTCAAGGGACAGGCCCTCCCCGACTTCATCGTCGAAAGCACCGTCCCGATTGAGGAGGTACCTCTACTTGCGCCCGGGCCCACTTGGGGCCTGTTCGTCGATGGGTCCTCCAACTCGGCCGGGAGCGGCGCTGGTGTCCTTCTCAAGTCCCCCGAAGGAGCAGAGCTACGGTACGCCTTGAAATTCAATTTCCTGGCATTCAACAACGCCTCCGAGTACGAAACCGTTATCTCAGGGGCCAGGATGGCTCGACGACTGGGAGCCGAGCCAGTCAGGATCCACACCGACTCCCAGCTGGTCGCTAGCCAGGTTAACAGTGATTACGAAGCTCGGGAAGGACAAATGATCAAGTACCTCCAAGTGGTCAAGAGGATGGCCCAACTCTTCGAGAGCTTTGAGGTAGTCTGGATAGCCCGGGTGGAAAACTCCCGAGCAGACGCCCTCTCTCGTCTGGCCTCCTCCTTCGATACCAAAGGTACTCGATCAGTCTTTCTCGAAGAGCTCGAGCGACCGAGCATTGAATCTGAGCTTATGACCGTTGACCTGGCACCCCTGAGCGACTGGCGGACCCCCTACTTATCCTGGCTTCGGGATTCTCAAGAGCCCCCCGACCATCGGGAGGCTCAGAAACTCAAATACCAAGCTCGGCATTTCGTCATGCTCGACGATGTCTTGTACCATAAATCTTTCTCCAGTCCCCTCCTCAAATGCATCAGCGTCGACGAAGCCAGCTGAGCGATTGAAGAAGTACAAGAAGGCATCTACGGCGCGCACCAAGGAGGAAGATTGCTCGCCAAGATCTTGCTTTGGTAGGGTTACTGGTGGCCCACTCTCCACCGCGACTACACGACCTACGTATAGAAGTGCGATCGATGTCAACGCTTCGACCATCTGATACACCAGCCCACCACGAAGCTCATCACCCTTGCCGAGCCATACCCCTTCGCTCGGTGGGGAATAGATATTCTTGGGCCATTCCCCATGACTCAGGCTCAGAAGAAGTACGTCATCGTCGCCATCGACTACTTCACCAAATGGATCGAGCCTGAGGCCACCACCAGGATCACCGACTCAGTCGTATGGAGTTTTGTTTAGAAGTCGATCATTTGTCGTTACGGTGTCACCCGAGTGATCGTGAGCGATAATGGTCGGTAATTTGATTCTCATTACTTCAGAGACAGATGTGCCGACCTAAACATTCGCAACCACTTCACTTCGGTAACCCACCCTTAGGCTAACGGACTGGTCGAGAATGCCAACAAAACTATCTTAAAAGGCATCAAAACCAGGCTCGGTAAGGCCAAGGGAAGCTGGCTCGAAGAACTACCGAGCGTACTATGGTCGCATCGAACTACTCCGAGAATGGCCTCCGGTGAAACACCTTTCCAGCTAGTGTATGGCACGGAAGCCGTTATTCCATTGGAGGTCGGCAATCCTTCTCTCCGAGTCATCCACTTCCAACCCGAGGTGAATGAGTAGAAACTGCTGGAAAACCTCGACTTAATGGATGAGACCCGAGAGATTGTGAACATCTGAGCAATGGAATACCAACGGCGCATCACTCGATACTACAACTCCATAGTCAAAGATAGACATTTCCAACCAAGGGACTTTGTCCTGAGAAAGGCCGAAGCCTCTCGACCACTGGAGGCGGCGGGGAAGCTAGCCCCTACCTGGGAAGGCCCCTACCGAGTGGTCGAGACGCTCGAGAAAGGGGCGTACCGATTGTCCACCATGGAAGGAACACCCATCCCTCGGACATGGAACGCGACAACACTTCGCAAGTTCTACTTTTGATCATCTGGCAAGCATACACAGGTAAGCAAAGTAGAATAAACACCATTCTTCTCTTTTCATTAAACTCTGGTGTACATCAAGAAGGCCGCATCCAATACAATATACAGTTCAAAAAACAAAAAAATTACATCCACTGGTACTATGATGTGAGCAGAACACTCGGCCAACTCGGTAAGCACTCCTACGTCCAGCCACTGACTCTGCCTAGTGCAAAAATTAGCTCGGATAAGGGATAGCCGGCCCCGTTGGTTTGAGAAGCTTGGAGGAAAGGTGCCAGAGGGATTTGAAGGACAACAAGAGAAGGCCTCCCCTGCCAACTCTCTGGAACGAGGACGGAAGCCGAACAGAAAGCAAGCACCCTCAAGTGGTGCGAGCAAGGAAAGAGGAAAAGAAGGGAAACAACAAAAACAAAAAGAGAGAAGTCAACCCAAGAGAAATGAAGAGGAGGCTTAAAGAGCTCCCCTTCTTAGCAATGGGGTTGACGGTAGAAAGAAAGGAGGGGCTGGGTGATCAGAAAGTAGGAAGCCTAAAGAGCTTCCCCTCCCCCCAAGGATGGCGTCGGCGAGTCAGGGACAGGAAGGTGACATGCTCCAGCATGTCGAACCCTCTCCCAAACTGACCTTCGACTGTCGAACCCTCTTCGAAACTAGAGTAGCAGGAGTTTCCCGCCTACTACCATCTGCATCATCATCTTTTGAAGCGCTTTCCATGCCCCGCCGAGATCGACAGGACAACATTTCGCGGAAAGGGAAGAAGGAGAAACCGTCAGGGATAGCCTTAAGCGATGAAAGGAAGAGGAGATGCCCCTCGGACCTTTTATAGGACGAAGGGGGAGCTGATCACCTTAAATGACTCTCCTTTTAAAAACACGCTAAAGGAGCCTTTCCTAAGATGGTTACCTCATTTCCCAACATCCCCCCCAGCGGGACGCGTGAAGCGGCAAGTCATTTACGGCGGCATGGAAAAGCTAAAAGGTCCCAGTGCCATGTCAATTATCTGACAGATCGGCACACACGATATCTGCAAAGAAAATCGGCGTCTTCCCCAACGACTACGGATATGATAGTCAAATTACACCAAAAATGGCCTCGGGCCCATCTCCAGGCTCGGTAGACAAGGCCCCCTCAGCACCAGACGATCTGCCCCCAGTATTCTTAGCGACGGCCAACCCAAGCACTGACCCCACTGGGTGGGAACTGTCTCAGTCGTGCGCCCTCCCGAGGCTGCTGGAGTGGGTGATCGCTCGGACGAGACCGAAGACTCCCGACTCCCCTCTTCGCTCGATGTATAATGGGAAGAGTCGGTGGAACCCCAGTCCAAGTCATAGCGTTGCCCGGAAGGAAAAATGAGCCCATTTGCTTGGGCCTCAGCCTCTATGATGGCTCGATTGAAGCCTTGGGAGTAGCCCTTCCGAAGGCCCCGACAGTAGCCTGACTCATAATAGGGGAAGGCAGTCTGCTGAAGAGCCACGAGGTAAGCCTCTGAGCATTTATGTTGCTCAAGCGCTTCCACCCCGGCCAGCTCCGCCTTCCTCTCAAGCTCGGCTATCCTCTATTCTGACTCGGACAGCTTCCTCTCGACCTCGATCCGCGCATCCTCCATTGCTCGCCTCGCTCGATCTGAATCCTGCGCTCCACCTCCAGGAGCTCATTCTTCCGATCGACCATATGACGGGCCTGGGCCAGCTGCTCCGCCAACGACCGAGCCTCCGCCTGGCTCGATGGCACCTCTGCCCGGAGCGGGGTCATCTCCCGTCAAAGGTCCCCAAGATCGAGGGTCAAACGCTCGACCTTCCGATCAAGCAAACCATGGGCCCATGAAAGAGTCTCCTGCTCCGACTCCAACCGAGCGTACGCATCCACTGCCTCCACTCCAAGCTGGGCCAAGACCAGGCCACCTTCCATGAGTTGCTCGAAAAGCGTGGAGGGGGGACCATTCCGAACTTTCTCTCTCATGGTTCCTGAAGCTATGGAATGGCACCTCCGATTGAGAGGGGCCCAGACGCTGAAGGCACTGGTCGAGGGAGGGGAAACCCTCTCCAGAGCAGTCGGGATTGGGGCACCTCCTTCGAGCAATCCCGCCTCGGGGGCCCCACCGGTTAGCTTAGGTTGGGCGGCCTCGCCTCGTACCTCACCGGCCTCAGTCGCCTGCGATTGAGTCGGTTCACCCTGCGACCTTCCAGCCTCGATCGGCTCGGACCGGACTCCTCTATCTGGCGCCCCCTCTGTTCCGCTCGGCGCCCCGACATCAGCTACGACCCCTTCGCCATCTGCCCCCTCTTGCTCTAGAGAGAGAGAAGGCTACAAAAGAGCTTCATCGACCGGGCGGGCGACCCCCACCTTCCTCGCCCATTTCTTCTCGGCAGACTGAGCCTGCATTGAAGACCTCAGCAACTTCGCCACGGGATCCTTACGCTTGAACCCCTGGCGTTCGGGAGCGTCATCCCGGGTGACCCGCTTGCCCTTGTCTCGGGCACGGGAGGAGCCCTCCGGAGCTTGAAGATCACTCTGGGCTGGCATATCATCCACGATAATGACCTCCAGCTCGGCAGGCGGAGCCTCCTCCTCAGCCGCTCGCCTTGGGTCTGAACGAAGGAGAGCAAATTGTGAGAAGGAAGGCACTCACCTGATAAGAAGAGAACAAGCCCCTGATACCCTTACCTGTCGGCAGTAGTGCTCGAGAAAGGTACTCTTCGATGTTGGATAGAGTCACCAACTCAGCAGTCGCCCGGCGATTCTGCTGAAGAATAGCAGCATCCCTCTCCACCTCCGGGGAGACCTTTGTTTGCTTCGAAGGGATATTCGGGTGAATGTTGGGCACCGTCGAGAAATTCCAAACTACACCGACCGCGGACGCGCCCACTCAGAAATATTGGGTCTTCCACCTCTTATGAGAAGAGTCCATCATGGAAAGGGACACGCAACTCCTCTTTCGCTTCGCCTGGATGAAGAAGAAGCCCTTCCTAGCATAAAGGTTCTCCTTCAACTCAAAAAAATAATGGAAGAGGTCCAGGGAGGTATTCACCCCACACTGGCCACAAAAGAAAATGAAGGAGAAGATGAGGGTATAGGAATTGGAGACCAGCTGAACAGGAGCTAGCCGGTAGAACCGAAGCAACTCGACAACAAACGAATGGAGGGGAAGGCGAAAACCACACTTCCAGGCCAAGAGGAAGGAACAAAAGAGGCCAGAATGAGTGGCCAGACTAGACTCATGAGGCTCAGGCACGAGGAACTGGAATCGCCAAGGCAGCCCATACTGGTTTTACAGTCGCTTCACATCAGCATCCCCTAGCTCGCTACGGAGAGGCTCCGACAGTATCAAGAAAGGTCTTGGGGCCTATCCTTCTCCTCGCCCCTCGGCCTCAGGATTTTGGTCCGCCATGGAACAGACAAAAGAATTGGAAGAAGAAGGGGAAAGCTCTGGATCAGAGGACTCCGGAGGAGAAAGAAGTTGACGGATCGCTGCCGTGGTAATCTCTCTTAGCTCCGTGAAAGCCGCTGCGATTCTCTGTTCCTCCGAACTGCTCTCACGGTGCATGAGCCCCCCTCAAAATATAAATGCAATAGAAGGCAAAACCCTAAACCCAGGAGATAAAGGGAGGCAAACAACGTGCAATGCTTATAACCCTTAGCAGGAAGCGGCGCGGCATTCCGATCTTCCGTAGAGGGGCCTTCTTGCAATAATTTTTAAAATTATCATCATGACGGGCATATTTTCAGGACAAGCCGCATCATGTGGCCCCTACTAGAGAGAGATCTCTACCCTCACCAGAGCCACAAAAAGTCCAGCCCAAATGTTACTCGTCAGAGCCTAATTTTGGCTCGGGAGTAGGAGGGGGACAAGTGGAGAGGGGAAATCTAACCGCCCGAACGGAGAGGCCAAACGAGGTCCAATTTGACCCAACGAGGCCCAGCTCCTTCAAGTGGTAGCCCCCGGGCCCACTAAATATAAGCCTAATAACTCACTCGGATCAAGCACTTCCTAGGCGGCCTTCGGGTTGGGAAGTCCGAGCATCAGTTCGATCGGGAAAGCTCCTTCGGAGCCCCATATTCCCTGTCCCGACCGCGCACTCATCGCTCGGGAGACCCGTCCTGGGCTAGTGCCTCTTGCTCGGGCCAACTGATGGAAGCTTATCTGTACGACTGTTACGAGTCCCTTAAAAGCTGGGAGGTCAAGGGGATAGGGGAGATCAAGAGTCCACATGCTATAAAGAGCCCGCAAGGAGGACGTAACCCCCCCTGAAACTCCTCAGCTTACAGGGATCATACACTCAACGAGCCATTATTTAAACTGGAAGAACCCTCCTGTGAGAAGGTAAGCCAAAAATCCTAAGCAAGAACCACTTCACCTTTTGGTGGAGAGGGATCTCGCGCTCCCATCTTTTTCCTAACTCCTCCCTTTGCACCAGTGCTCTACTACAGTCGCTGACTTAAGCATCGGAGGGTCTTCCCTGGGGATTCATCCCTGGGCACCTCTAACTTGTTTCTCTTCTTGCAGTTCATACTTCAAGGATGCATGGTCATCTTCCTCCCCGCTCAGGAGTAGCGCGAGATCGCCCCTCTTCAAACCCCATGCCAATGATCAAACCATTTCAGCATCAGACATCTCATCTAAAGTCGATAATTATACTATCCTTGGCCTAGACCGTCCGTCTAAGCCAATGAACAAACCACTTTCCTTACTTTGGCATTAAACTCAATGCTAATGATCAAACTATTTCGGCATCGGACATCTCATCATAGTTGATGAACGTAACCCCTTTGGTCTAGACCTTCCGTCTAAGTCAATGTATAGAGCATATTTTTTTGCTTTGGCATTAAACCCAATGCCGATGATCAAACGATTCTTGCATTGGACATCGCACCCTAGCCGATGAACACATTACCTTTGGCCTTGACCTTATGTCTATGCCCATGCATAAACCACTTTCTTTGCTTTGGCATTAAACCCAATGCCAATGATCAAACTACTTCGACATCGGACATTTCGTCCTAGCCGATTAACATACTACCTTTGGCATGGATCTTCTGTCTAAGCCAATCCATAAACTGCTTTCTTTGCTTTGGCATTAACCCCATGTCAATGATTAAACCCTTTCAGGGTCAGATATCTTGTCTAAGCTGACGAATACATAACTCCTATGACTCAGACCTTCCGCCCAAGTCAATGCATAAACCATATTTTTCCTACTTTGACATTAGCCTAATGTTGATGATTAAATTATTTCGGCTTCGGGCACCCAATCCTTGCCGATGAATATGACCCTATCAACTTAAACCTTCTGTCTGAGTCAATGCATAAGCCACGTTTCTTTGCTTTGGCATTAATGAAGAAGTTCTATCGACGCCAGATGTCTTGTCGAAGCCGATGAATATTACCTGTAGCACGGACCTTCTGTCAATGCCAATAAACAAAACTCATTCTCCTTCGGCAAGCTGAGAAATGAGCAAGAACTCTTTCTTTTCATTATGGGCCTCTCTTGACCTTGTTTTTGCATGTATATGAAAAAGAGAGAAATGAAAGAAGGGCTTAAAATTGAGATGCCCTGGCAGATTTGTTTAGGTCTTCTCTATGCAAGTGCAAAAATAGCTCAAAACCCGATCGTGGCAAAAACCCGCAAGGGAGCTACGATCAAATTTTGGTACCATGCCACGTGAAAACCCAAAAGGGCACATGGGCAAAAGCAAGAAGGGGCTGGCTCCAGCGAAAATGAGAGGGCGCTTGAGTCAATAATGTGATAAAAATGATAAATGAAAATGGATGACAATAAAGTCCCTACATGGATAAACTCCCTTCGCATCAGACCTTTTGTCATGACCTGAGATAGGGGTGCCATAAAGTAACTAGTGCAGCCCAAATCCCAACCTGCTACCCACAAGCTACATAGCTCGGAAGGGTTAGATTGCGGATGTGAGTCTATACAAGAATGTAAAATAACTGTAGTAGTTAAAGTGCTAATTTTAATATTACATCTATCATGGAATTTTAGTGCAGGAAATTAAAATTTAACGGTTAACAAAATTAAATAATTAACAGTCCAGAGTCCAAGTAGAATACGATGGAAAAGAAAGTACCTAGTCGAGGGACATATCTTGATGAGGCATGCTGACGACTAAGGATCACCACTGGCGCCACGCTAAGCGTCTGAGCCTCCACCTAAAGGAAAAAGGGGTGAGCCTCATCTCATCAACTCAATAGGGGTCACGGGGATCCCCATTACACAACAACAAGCGACAACAACAAGTGGCAATGATAGTACAACCAGCCACAGGTGGAAACGGAGGCAAATAAAACTAAACTACTCATAACCATACGATACCTCGAACTTCGGGGGAAACCACACTACTCGGTGAATCACCCACACACACACACACACACGGAATATCTCGACCACCATGCTCGGAAGAACCTCGACCCACTATCAGGAAATGCCTTGATCTCAATCAATAAGAACCATAACCTCGCCGTCGTGGGGACACTACCTCGATCATCGGGAGAAGCACGAAACCACGTCTCGAGTGACATGAGAACTACCCACTAGAAGTAAGGCCAGATGCGTCCACTGATGACTTACTCTGCAGCCTCAGGTGTTACTCCTCTCACCTCAGTGTGGAAATTGGGACACCATACTCAAGTAACCACTGAACAAGGACTAGTTGGGGTTACACTCATCAAAATGTGTCTAAAGCCCCCAACCATGTGTGCACACACAGACCATCCGCTCTAAGTCGGTCCTCTAGTTAGCTTTTGCCCCAGCCGAGACTCAGGCTACAAGGGCGAGGGGCCCTATGGTAACCAGCATAAAAATCATCTTATCAGGTCTAGCTCTCCACCACTCCCAGGTGGGTCAGCACCCGCGTGCCTAGACAACCTACGACTAGTGGGAAAGGTCACTCAAGGTAAGAGTGCTTGAACGGAATGAAAATATCACACCCCGAGCACAGAAGGGAACCCGGAATGTGACAGTTATATCAATCATGTCAATCAGAGCTTGGGGCAACTATAAGAACAGAGTATGCTCAAAGAGACAATAAATCACAAAATACTTTTATTCCATCATACTTCAAGTTTACAATAGATTAATATCAAACTCGAACATCTTAAATCCACTATACTCAAAAAAAATTACAAGATTAGCTAGAACACGACAAGACTCTCTGGTTGAACGAGATATCCGGGCTTGGCTCTACGCTCTTCACTCTTGGCCTTCCCCATCGGATTGATTGTCCTCATCAGAATTACATGAAAACATGGTAAACCATAGGATGAGAGAAAGCCCAGTAGGAATTACATCTCTATAAATCAGGCTTGCTTTAAGTAATTAACATGTTACGTGAATGTAACTATAGCTATGCATGAATAGGAGTAAATAAGAGCGATAGGGATTGTCATGAAATAAATAGCAAGAACATGTAGAGTTTCTAGCAAGTTCACATTAGTGTAGTGTAAACAGGATATTGGTTATTCAAGTTCAAGTAAGCACATCAAGTCATTAATAAATCGAGTCAAGAGTGTCTAACAAGTCAAGTACTTCGGTGCAATGCCACACTATAATCAATAATAGCTCCCATGGGCATAAGTACTTTCGGGTGCTCCTCCGAGGACCAGACCGGGCCTCATTAACGTCAGGCATTGAGGTTATGGATCCAAGATCCCATATATATATCTAGACATCCACTTTATTTAATAGCCAATAGAATTCCAAGGACTAAGCTCTTGTAGGAACTTTTGGAAGATTCAAGAAGACTTTGGGATTTTCAAGGTTAGAGCAATGAATAGGAGAAAATATCGAGAAAAATATCATTAAAAATCAGGAGATGCAAGAATCTAGGAAGATTGGCATCCACACAGGTTGCCGTGAATTCCAAGAATACGTGACTTTTGTTCAAGTCGCTAATTCCTGTGAACAGTACAGGCACGAGGAATTCGCGTCACTATAGTTGACGCTAATTCAAAGAATGCGCGATCGCTGCACCAGTCGCCAATTAAATAACGTCTGGACAGGGTGCCACATATTCAGGACTCTCATAGAACACCACAGATTTGGTGCTCCATGAATGCTGCGAGTCATGTTTCTTCAGAGTGACATGACTAAAACATTGTTAGGGTTTTTAGGGTACAACCAGCCCAGCGATCGAAGAGGAGATCCTTCGATGTCGAGAACTTATGGAGGTCTTAAAGAAAGAGATTCCAATCCGACGAGAGGGACTCCCGACGGAGGGTCCTTCCTTCCCCAAGAAATATGGTTTATAATGCAAAAATCACAAGAAAATAGGAACCATGTCTCGACAGTGAGACAATGGTGCCAAGGATCCACGGTATTAGATCAAAACCACCATAGAAATCCTTCTGTGAGAACTCGCGTCAAATACAGGAATCGTTAATTCTTAAATTCATGTCCAGGGATTAGGACGTTAATTCCAATAAATTCTAGATTAATTATTCATTTGAATATTAATTATCATCGAGGTGACAGATGCATATTAATATGTGACTTTCTAGAAAGACGCATATTCAAGACTACGTGTCTATCACAAGGACGTTACTTTACATGATTTTCAACTTGATCTGCGTCCCTCCGGAGAGGTGAAGATTCTCCAATACGTGTCAAGATTCACAGTTTAGGTACAATCACACACTCATAACACAGTTCATTTCTTTTTACAAGATTGAACAATAGGACTTTCTAGATATAATGAATCTTCAAAACTTAGGGACATGATAATTAAGGGGAAAATTCAGGGATCATAAATGAAGTCTCGCGATCAATGACACCCAAGAGGGGGGTGAATTGGGTGTTCACAAAAATTTAATGAAATCTTAGCCGATTTAAACAAGTGTGAGGAAAAGCCACACTGAGGTTTAGATCTAAATAAAAATATCATATCTAATATAATCTATCACACACAATAGATCCTTGGTAACGTGACGGAGGTGTGAATCTGAAGATTCTACTCACGAAAGATCTTGTCTTCCTGACAAGGTTTACCTTGTCGATCCGAACCCACCTTTTAATATACTCGAAATCTAATGTGAAGATGATAACTTATGTTAGATCTAACTCAGGAGATGCGATCTAATTAATTTATGCGTGTGTTTGCACAGAATGGAGATAGGAGAAAAAGATCAAACCACACAAGAGACACGATTTTTAGGTGGTACGGATGTAACAACGGCAACCTACGTCCACCCCTCATGATCTGTGAGGATTCCCACACTATCTTCTAAAAGACTACAAGATCAAACCACACACACACACTCGTGTGGAGTTCGGAACTCCCATAAAGGTGTACAAGCACCGAATCACACAAAAATGTGAAGAAGAGAAGAACCACACACACACACACGGATCTATGGAGATCCAGACACACACAAGTGTTTAGATATTACAAGAACATACACTTGAAGCTTGATGAAAGATGTAAGGAGAAACACAAAATGAAAACTTCATATTAAAGCTCCCCTTAGTGGATGAAGATTATTTTGGATGAAGCTTGCTCCTCAGCTTGATCTTCACTTGAATGGCTTGCAGATGATCTTGAAAACCTTGCTCTTGGATGAAGAACTCTTGGACGCAGCACTATTCACGGAGCTACAATAGCCGCCTTCTTTCTCTCTTGGTAGCCCCCTTCGATCTCCCTTGAGTGATTAGGGTATCTTTGCCCCAAGAGTTATTTTTATACAAGTAGGATGGTCAAGGACAGGCCAAGACACAGATCCACAATTCCAGGGATGTCTGGAGACTTTTGGGATTAAAAAACCTTTGATAGATGCTTCAACCTCATAGAGAAAATAAGTCAACAAATGGAGGCTTCAAAGCTGGCGGTCGACCAGGCATAAGTAGGCGATCGACCGAAATTTTACAGAAATTGAACCTTTCAACGCTGGGAAAACCGGTCCCTGGCCGGCGGTCGATCGCGCCTGGAAAATCCTGCATTTTTAGTGGAGTTAGCCAATGAATCATAGCTTGTAAACAAATTACTTTGAGACCACTTTCTGTTCGAAACGATATGAGTTGGTTTGACTTATCCTGGGCATTTTTTAGGCACGATAGATTTAGGCATTTGCTTTGATGGAAGATGTCTTGAGAGGGGTTTAAACAAGTTATCAACATATTTGTAATGCCGGGGTTTTGTTATCATCAAAATCGTCTCGAGAGACTCAACAATCTCCCACTTTTTGATGATGACAAAACTCTATAGTACAAGTGCATTGGCATGCCTTCAAGCAAATTTGGAACTAAGCAAGGAGAATAGTCCATAAGATGATTAAACCAAAAACTCATTTCTTTAGGCAAATCAACGTAAGCCATGCAACACTTTATTTGCTAAATAGATGGGAAATGGGAGACAAGAGCCAACCATGTGATATCAAATAGCAATTGCATTCATTTCATCATTCATTACAAGGTACATTGATGCTTGAGAGAATGCAAGACTTCTAGACATCTTGACAAATGGAAATGCACAACGGACTCACAAAATGCAAGGACTCACAAAATGTTCTCACAAATGATCATTCATACTGAACATAAGATCATGCATGCATAAACTATATAAGACCCTGCATAACTACTTCTCCACCTTTGGCATCATCAAAGAGGGGATAGGATAGATGAAAAGTTGACCCAAAGGACACAAGACTGAAGTACAATAGTCTAGAGGGAGGAAGCAAAAGAGAAATCATCATGGGTCATCTGCAGGAGGCTGATCCTCTGGAGGAGGAGGCTGATACCCAAGGCGGCGGCGGATGTCCTCAATAGAATGGTCTTGAAGCTGAAGATGATCCTGAATATGGGCAATGGAGATGTCACGGGCCGCATCACGGCGCTGCATTCCAAGAAGGGTTAAGTTCATGATGTGGAATGCCTGGCTAGAATCAGCAACACTGTCTGTGAGGGTAGTCATATGGGTGGAGAGTGTAGTCATGTGAGTAGAAAGCGTATCTAGAACGGTGGAGAAGGAGTCGATGCGAGTTGACATGGTGTCAATCACATTACCCATAGTGTCAATGCGTTCCCCAATGGTAGAAAGTCGATCCCCAAAGGCATCCACTCAAGTTTCCAGCGTAGTAATACGCATGTCAAAAGTCTCATAGTCTACCCAAGGCCGCTGTCCGGCCCCCTGAGTAGAAGACTCCCCACAAAAGAACTATGGTGGGGGAGGCATCTCTGGATCCATATGATGAGTTGAAGGTGGAGGAGGCTGATCCTCCGCCTGGACTGGAGGGGGTAGTTCCCCTTGATCCTCCTGCTGCTCCTGTTCTTGTTCTCCTTCATTGACTGCATCTTCCCCATAAACGGGCACATCTCGACGTAACTCACCATCGGGACCATAATAATATCCAAAATCTGTGAAAATCTTATGCTCATTATATATATCATCATGTCGAACATAAATGAACTGTTCATCTGCCAAATTGATCCCAACATAGATGAATATGCCGGTCAACTGTGAAGCATAGGGCAAGGATCTCCGCAAATTGGTTCGGTAGATTCCAATCACAGTCGTCATGAGGCGACCCATGTTGACTTGAATCCCATTCATAACATTGTAAAACAAAAACCTGTGAACCTATGTCACTTCATTTCTACTGCCACTCTTTGGATAAATGAGGGTGGTAAACATATGGTGCAATATACGCTGCAATGGTGGAAAGTGATTTGCAATCAATATGATTAAGTTGCTGAAACCATGCACGTAATCATAACTGGTCATATCAAGAAAAGTTTCCTCAACAGCACCATGACCAAAAATCATGTCGGCTCCTCTATCGAAACTCCTATGGCACGCTCAAACAAATCCGGAGTAATATGAAGGTCAACACCTTGAACAACTGTATATAATTCCTCATTTCTTTCGAACAAATTTCAATAAAACTGCTACACTAGATTGGGGTAATATCGTGTATATCTAGTGACAAAATTAATCCAACCGAGTTGAATCTCAAAGACAGCACATAAATCGGGCAAAATCTCGTTCACCTCATAGAAGTCGACTAAACAAGGGTCGATAATAGGCCGTGGAGGCAAACGAGGTGCACGACGAGGTGCAGGTGCCCGCTGTGGTGGATGAGACGGGGCCTCACGTCTCTATCCACTGGGCTCCCCTTCGGCAGAACACTGAGAGCTCTGTCTAGGCGGCATCCTGAACTAGAAGACCCGGTGTAGAAACCCTTGAAGATCAATCTCAACCCTGGGGATGAAGATGGACCAAAAGATACTCCTAGGGCTTGGAATGATCTTCTCCACAATCTGGAATCCTGGGTAGGGCTTCACGAACACATGAACGGCCGCAGAGAGATCATCCCGAAATTGTGACGAACCGACCGAATCTAGTGCGGGTGAGGGAGGAATGAGGTTTTTGGGCTTGAGAAATGGGGTTTTGGCATTTTAGGGTTAGGAAATAGGGTATGAGAGACAGTGGGGGCATTGGAATGAAGAATGAGAGTGTGAAGACCCCTTGAAAAGGGGTTCGGATGTTGGTTCGGCCGGCCAGGTTCGGTCGATCGGACTAGGGCTGGCGGTCGACCGAAGTGCCCCAAAAATTCAATTTTTTATTTTTTGTTTCTTCTTTTTTTTTGATATGAGCACCATCAACCGACTTTCTAAATAGAACCAACATCATGAAGTAGAGAGAGATAGAAGAGATGGGGTTTTGTGGAAAGTTCTCTAACTCCCCCTCAAAAGGTGCCTTAGGTCCAGAAGTCATACGGGTCCACATATATTTAATCAAGGAATATTCATCTTTAGAAGGATTTTCAAGGAGGGCTGTATGTATAAATACACTCAAACATGCAGGGATGTAAATACACACAAGGTATTAAAAATAAGTACATACAATATGCATGTTAATCTACCCTTTATGCATATGAGTTTCTATATAAGTGCAACCCTTACCCAAAGTGCAGACCTATGTATGTATGCTCTCACCCTTGCACATACCAAGTTCTCTTCTTATCTTGTTGAATTGATCCTGGTTTATGGGTTTTGTGAGAATGTCAGCTAGCTGATTATGTGTGTCAATGAAGTTCAATTCAAAGACCCCTTTTCCTACATGATCTCTCAGAAAATGATGTCAAATGTCAATGTGTTTTAAACAAGATTTTTTGACAAATTGATTGTACTGGTATTGTCACACAGAATTGGAACAGATTTCACTTCAACATCCAAATCAAGCAATTGATTTTTGATCTAAAGTACTTGGGCTCCACAACTTCCGGCGGCTACATATTCAGCCTCGGCCGTTGAGAGAGCTACTAAATGTTGTTTCTTGGAGACCCATGAAACTAGGCACCCACCAAGAAACTGCCAGTACCCACTAGTACTTTTACGATCTATAATACATCCAGCATAATCCGCATTGGTGTATGTAATCAAATCAAATGAACTACTGATGGGAAACTACAAGCCAAAATCTATTGTGCCAATTAAATATCAAAAAATACGTTTAACAGCCATTAGATGAGATTCTTTAGGACATGACTGAAAATGAGCACATAGACATACGCTGAATTGAATGTCAGGGCGGCATGCTGTGAGATACAATAGTGATCCGATCATACCTCGAAACAGTGTGGGATCTACTGTTTTACCATTTTTCATCTTTGTCTAACTTTGTGGTTGTAGCCATCGGAGTTGACAAGGGTTTTGCTTCAGCCATCCCATATTTCTTTATCAGCTCCACTGTGTACTTAGCTTGATTTATGAAAATGCCTTCAGATGTTTGCTTCACCTGTAATCCAAGAAAGAATGTAAGTTCACCCATCAAACTCATCTCAAATTCTCCTTGCATAATTTCTGCAAATTTATCACATAAGGCATTATTAGTAGCTCCAAAAATTATGTCATCCACATACACTTGAACTACTAATATGTCTTTACCTAATTTTCTCGTGAAGAGTGTTTGGTCAACCTTACCTCTTTTGAAATCATTTTCTGTCAAGAATGAAGTGAGCCTTTCATACCATGCCCTTGGAGCTTGCTTCAATTCGTACAAGGCCTTTTGCAACTTGTACACGTGCTTTGGATGTTTTGAGTCTTCAAAACCTGAAGGTTATTCTACAAAAATATCCTCTTTGATGTACCCATTTAGAAAGGCAGATTTAACATCCATTTGAAATAATTTGAAGTCGAGAGAGCAAGCAAAGGATAATAGAATCCAGACTGCTTCTAACCGAGCAACCGGTGCAAAAGACTCATCAAAATCAATACCCATTTCCTAGCTATACCCTTTGGCTACGAGCCGGGCCTTGTTCCTAACAACCAATCCCGTGTCACCCAACTTGTTTCTGAAAACCCAACGGGTTCCTATTGCGGGCTGATTCTTAAGACGCGGCACAAGAGTCCATACCTCATTTCTTTTGAACTGGTGCAACTCTTCATGCATAACCTGGATCTAGAATTCATTTTGAAGAGCTTCATGAATATCCTTTGGCTCTTCTTGGGAGATAAGGGCCATCAAATCCTCTTCTTCAACTTGCCTTAGAGAAGATCTAGTTCTTACCCCATCTTCAGGATTACCTATGATATTTTTAGTTGTGTGATCTTTCAAGAATGTGGAGGAACTTGGCAAGTTGGGGTGCTGCACTCGCTGTTCTTGAAGTGTATCAATTGTTGGATCTTCATCCTTTTCACTTTTACTAGAGATCCCTTCAGTTGATTCATCCTTAATCTTAGCATCATCTGAGCGTTTGGGAGCTTCATCTGCATCCAAGGTAGAAGAAATTTTATTTGTCAATTTTTATTCAGATTCATCAAAAATAACATGAGGACTTTCTTCAACAACTAAAGTCCTTTTATTGAATAACCGGTACGCTCTAGAATTTGATGCATAACCTAGGAAGATTCCTTTGTCACTCTTTTCATCAAACTTACCTAGGTTGGACTTACCGTTAATCTGGATGAAGCATGGGCTCCCAAAGGGTTTAAGATAGGAAATGTTTGGTTTTTTACCCTTGTAGAGCTCATATGGTGTTTTCTTCAAAATGGGCCTTAGCATCGCCCTGTTGATGATGTAGCATGCTATACTTACCGCCTCAGCCCAAAAGTATTTGGGTAGGGAGTTTTCACTTAACATAGTCCGAGCTATGTCTATCAATGTTCTGTTCCTCCTCTCCACTACTCCATTTTGTTGAGGTGTCCTGGGTGATGACAAGTTGTGTGTATATCCTTGTTCCTGGCAAAAACTGCTGAAATCATGATTTTCAAATTCACCGCCATGATCACTCTAAATTGTGGTGATGAGGTATCCTTTATCATTTTGAATTTTCCTGCAAAACACTTGAAACTCCATCAAGGCATCATTTTTATTAGCTAAAAATAACACCTATGTAAATCTGGAGTAATCATCAACAATTACAAATCCATAAGATTTTTCTCCTAGGCTGGATGTCCTAGTCGGACCAAAAAGATCAAGGTGGAGCAATTCTAGAGGCCTAGCAGTAGAAATAATATTTTTATTTTTGAAAGAGATACATGTTTGCTTACCTTTTGTGTAAGCCTCACAGATCTTATCACTTTCAAATTTTAATTTAGGCAACCCATTTACCAAGTTATGTCTAGACAATTTGGAGATAACTCCAAAACTAGCATGGCCTAGTCTTCGGTGCCACAGCCATGCATTATCATAATTGTTTGCTACCAAGCATACATCATCACCGGCAACATCATCAAGATTAACAGTATACACATTATTGTTCCTTTTGCCAATGAATCTGATTTCATTAGAGATTTTATTCATGACAAGGCAATGAGTTTCGTAAAAAATAATTTTAAAACCCTTGTCACACAGTTGGCTTATACTTAAAAGATTGTGATTTAAACCCTTCACCAAGACCACATTTTCAATAAGAATTTCAGAATTCTTACCTATGTTGCCAATTCCAGTAATCTTACCTTTGTCCTTTCCACCAAAGGCAACCAAGCCTCCATCCTTATCTTGTAGAGTAGAGAACACTTTCTTGTCCCCTGTCATATCTCTTGAGCATTCGCTATCCAGGTACCATTTGCTCCCCCTGGCTTCAAGGTATATCTGCAAAAGACAACATTCTCATGTAATTATTTTTGGTACCCAAATGAATTTGGGTCCATAGGAGTTAGTCCAATTCTGCACATATCTTTTCTTTGTCCAAGCAGCAAGATTTCTTTGTGTGCTTTGTTTGAACCAACAATTAGCAATTACATGACCAAATCTACCACAATGAAAGCAATTGATATTTGAGAATCTTTTTTGGTATTTGTGTGGTTTAGATTGAACATGTTTGGGATTGGTATGTGAGCATGAAACATAATCATTTTCTTTTTCATGCACGTAAGATGTAATAATCTTGTACTCAAGGGATTTTTTATTCTGGGGTATATACCCCAATCCTTCTTTCTGGAAGTTAACTTTAACTCCCAACACATTGTCTATGTTTTGTTTCCCTTTAATAAACCTAGAGAGAGTGAACTGCAAGTCAGTCACCTCTTTATTCAAACTCTCATTTTTGTTCTCAAGTTCTGAAATGGAAGATGCCATAACTTCTTTTTCATTTTTGAGCTTTTCACAAACTTTTTCAATTTTAGACATTTTACATGATAACTCCTCTTTGGTTCTTTCAATATCTGAAATTGTTTGAAGCAAGGTTTCCTTTTCTTCTGTTAACTCAAACCATTCTTGTTCCAGTTTCTCAAATTTAACAGAAGTATCCTCATGTGTTAAGTCATCAATTTTCTTTTTGAGAGTTTTATTCTCAGATCTGATTTTTTTGTATTTTGTATACAATTTTTCATATTCCGACTCCCATTGTTCATTTGAAATAAAATCAGGGTCCTATTTTACCTCGACTGAATCATCCTCATGTGCCATGAGGCACAGGCTTTCCACGAGCTCCTCCAACTCCTCATCAGATGATTCGTCCTCTTCGTCGCTCCATGTGGTGACCATGGCCTTGGGTTTCTTGAACTTATCCTTCTTAAATATCCTCTTCATTTCTGGGCATTCTCCTCTCATGTGCCCGGGCTTCTTGCATTCATAGCAAATTACATTGTTAGGTTTGCTCGGCTCACCCTTGGTTTGAGCGGGCTTTCTTTGCCCCCTTCTGAAATTTCCTTCGAAGTTCTTTCTTCTTAAAAATTTCTTCACTTGACGGGCCAGCATGGCGAGATCTTCTTCTTCATTGCTCCCTTCACCGGACTCGTCTTCTTGGGAATTATCATCAGATTGGTGGGCTCTTAGTGCCACCATTTTCTTCTTCTTGGTTTCCTCCTTAGCAGATCTTTTGATGTTTATCTCATAGGTCATGAGTGACCCTATGAGCTCGTCCAGAGAGAGTGTGGACAGATTCTTTGAATCTTCAATGACAGTGGCTTTAGTGTGCCATGCTAGTGGAAGTGATCTCAGAACCTTCCTTATAAGCTCGGAGTTTGTGTATTCATTCCCAAGACTCTTGAGACCATTAGTAATCTCAGTCAGTCTTACAAACATCTCAGAGATGGTTTCTTCGGGTTTCATTTTGAATAGCTCGTAATCTCTGACTAGAAGGTTGGCTTTGGTCTCCTTGACCTCGGAGGTTCCTTTATAGATGAGCCGCAGCTTGTCCCACATCTCCTTCGCTGAACTGCACATGGATACACGAGAAAACTCGTTAGGATGTATAGCACATTGCATAATGTTCATGGCATTAAAATTAATTGTTGATTTCTTAATATCCTCAGGGTTCCACTCGTCTTCATTTTTAGAAAGCTCATATGGACCCTTGTCCACCACCCTCCAGATCTTGTACTCTTGGGCTCTCAGAAAAATATGCATTCTATTTTTCCAATAGGAGTAGTTCGAGCCATCAAAGTATGGAGGACGGTGGATTAAGTGACCCTCAGGCATCATCCCCTTGTTGGCCATTGATCTGGATCATACTCTAGATCATTAGATCTGAAAGAATTAGAGCCTTAGCTCTTATACCAATTGAAGTCCCGCGATCAATGACACCCAAGAGGGGGATGAATTGGGTGTTTACAAAATTTTAATAAAATCTCAGCCGATTTAAACAAGTGCGAGAAAAAGCCACAATGAGGTTCAGATCTAAATAAAAATATTAGATCTAATATAATCTATCACACACAATAGATCCTTGGTAACGTGGCGGAGGTGTGAATCCGAAGATTCTACTCATGCAAGATGTTATCTTCCTGATAAAGTTTGCCCTGTCGATCCGAACCCACCTTTTAATATACCCGAAATCTAATGTGAAGATGATAACTTATGTTAGATCTAACTCAGGAGATGCGATCTAATTAATTTACGTGTGTGCTTGCACATAATGGAGATAGGAGAAAAAGATTAAACCACACAAGAGACATGATTTTTAGGTGGTTCAGATGTAACAACGGCAACCTACGTCCACCCCTCACGATCTATGAGGATTCCCACACTATCTTGTAAAAGACTACAAGATCAAACCACAAACACACACTCGTGTGGAGTTTGGAACTCCCACGAAGGTGCACAAGCACCAAATCACACAAAAATGTAAAGAAGAGAAGAACCACACACACACACATGGATCTGTGGAGATCCACACACATATAAGTGTTTAGATATTACAAGAACATACACTTGAAGCTTGACGAAAGATGTAAGGAGAAACATAAAATGAAAGCTTCAGATTAAAGCTCCCCCTTAGTGGATGAAGATTATTTTGGATGAAGCTAGCTCCTCAGCTTGATCTTCACTTGAATAGTTTGCAGATGATCTTGAAAACCTTGCCCCTGGATGAAGAACTCTTGGACGCAGCACTGTTCACGGAGCTACAGTAGCAACCCTCTTTCTCCCTTGGCAGCCCCCTTTGATCTCCCTTGAGTGATTAGGGTTTCTTTGCCCCAAGAGTTATTTTTATACAACTAGGATGGTCAAGGACAGGCCAAGACACTGATCTACAATTCCAGGGATGTCTGGAGACTTTTGGGATTAAAAAACCTTTGATAGATGCTTCAGCCTCGTGGAGAAAACAAGTCAACAATGGAGGCTTCGAAGCTGGCGGTCGACTGGGCATAAGTAGGCGGTCGACTAGAATTTTACAGAAATTGAACCTTTCAACGCTGGGAAAACTGGTCGACCGGTCCCTGGCCGGCGGTCAACCGCGCCTGGAAAAACTTACATTTTTGTGGAGTTAGCCAATGAATCATAGCCTGTAAAAAAATTACTTTGAGACCACTTTCTGTTCCACACAATATGAGTTGGTTTGACTTATCCTGGGCATTTTTGAGGCACGGTAGAATTAGGCATTTACTTTGATGGAAGATGGCTTGAGAGGGGTTTAAGCAAGTTATCAACATATTTGTAATGCCGAGGTTTTGTTATCATCAAAATAGTCTGGAGAGACTCAACAATAAAAACATGTAGTTTACAATTTTTACTAACATGCATTATGAGTTATGAAATTTTTGAGATTGATGTAATTTCTATAAAAACAAGGAAGTTTGCATCTTAACAGTCGACGTGCATTAATACGCGTCTAGAAGGGGGAACCATGCTACGCCTTACTCAGGGCAAGTACGGGTAAAACTCATGGGAGTCAATGATTAATTAAATTAAAATATTTTAAATTAGAAATCAGAATGAAATGGACATAACCCCGTCCACTGGGGTTCTAAACTACACCCCATCGCTACTCTGCGATAGGGAGAACACTGGGGAACTCTTTCCCCTATGAGACAGAATACGGACAGAACCCCTACATAGGGGGGTTCTAAGCCACACCCTATCGCAACTCTACGATAGGGAAAACAAGGGGAACATCTCCCCTACAATCACATCATCAGATTCACACGCGCGAGTAAAATAAACACCGAGGGAACATCGCCCTCCATCCACATCACGAATTAATAATAAATTAAATAAATTTACTAAATTAAATTAAATTGAGAACCCTAGCCTGAGCAAGCAATAAATCCTATTTAATCCTAAAATCAAGGAAGATTAAACGACACGGAGTTTTGGGTTTCGTCCCCCTACCTTTGGGGTGAGAACCCCCACCAGATCACTGTCGTTCGCGGTCGATCTCGTCAACCCGCTCCCTCCCGCGAAGCCGCCATTTCGAGCACGCCTCCGTTCAGCCTACTGGGACGCCACCATCACCATCGTGGCTGTCTCCTCACCGGCAAGCCATCGTAGCCTCGGCCGCCGCTGTCGTGCCGCTGCCCTGCTGCTCTTTCTCTCTCTCTTTCTCTCCTACCATGGCCACCCTTCCTGGCACAACTCTCTCTCTCTTTCCTTCTATCTCTTTCTCTCTCTTCTTTTTTTCACTGCCGCCGCGGTCGCCGTCGGCACCACCCTCTCTCTCTCCTGCCACCTTTAGCCTTCATCGTCACCCTTGCCACGACCGACAGCACCGGTCATCCACTCCACCCCACAGCACTCTCTCTCACTCTTTCTTTTGCCGACGCGCAGCTCTGCTCGGCTTCCTCTGCCAGCCATAGACACCCCATCGGGCGTCGCTTGCCCCATTGCTGTTCACTGCCTCCCCCGCCTATCATTGCCTGCCAGCCCTGTCGTACCCCTGCCTCGCCCCTGCGTTAGCCACCTCGCTCTACCATCGTGCCTGCCAACATCACTGGTGATGGGAAAGAAGGAGGTGGGTGAGCGAGATTGGGAGAGATGGGGAGGAGAGAGGGGGATCATGAGAGGGAGAGAGGGAGAGAGGGTGGAGGAGGAGGAGGAGGAAGAAGAAGAAGAAGAAGAGAAAAGGAGAAGAAGAAGGGAAAGGGGAGGGCAGATGGAGAAAGAAGGAGAAGGAGAGAGGGGGGTACGGGGGCCCCACCCCCACTCTTTTTTTTCCTTTCCCTTTTCTTTCTTTTTTATTTTCTTTCTTCTTTTTTTATATTTATCACTTATTATATATATATATATATATATTGAAAATGGGATAAAATACCAACCCATAGAAAATACCATTAACTCTAAAAACAATTTAATATTTATTACTTGGGGATCCAAAAATCCGTAATTTAGAAAATTATTTTATTTAGAAAATGCAACCTAGGACATGCGGGAACATTCCGAAACTTGTGGATACTCAATCTGAAGACCCGAGTCGTGACACCTTTTGCCGCACCAATGATAGCCCCATCGGAGGATACTAACCTTAGTCCCACCGGGATTTACCCCACTCCTTGTTGACCTAGACCTTCTATCTAAGTCAATGCATAAATCATATTCCATTGTGCCAATGGTTGAACTATTTTGACATTGGACATCTCGTCCTAACCGATGAACATAGCCCCTTTGGCCTAGACCTTTCGTCTACGCCGATGAATGCTCACTGCCCTCGGTCTATACCTTCCGTCTTTGTCGATGAATGAACCAATTTCTTTGCTTTGGCATTAACACCATGTCGATGATTAAACCCCCTCGGCATCGGATCTTTCATCCAAGTCGGTTGATACACTACCTTTGGTCTAGACCCTCTGTCTAAGCCAACAAATGAAACCCTCCTTTTCCCCTTTGGTCGGTATTGACACCGAGCATCTCGCCCCCGCCACTTACCCCACCTCTTCTCGACTACGTTCAATGAATGAGTTGACTCTATTGTTGTTAAGTAAGCCAGCCAAAATGGCTTCGTACCCACACCACTGAATAAACCTTTTGTGAAGCTCTCCTGCCAGCCTTAGTCTATGCTATTTTTGAAACTGCCTTATGGCCCCTGTGATTAGTATTGTGGAGTGATCCCCTCATCCCTTCGTTGAAGGGCTGAGCGCTCTCCCGCATTCACACTCAGGCTACCTTTCTAATACTAAATAAGCCCTCTCCTCATAGGTGGTTCAATGTTGAAATGAATAAACGAAGGAACCATTTCTCATTGTCACGTCCCAATAGCCATAAGTAAAAGAACTAAGGCATGGAAAAGGGATGCACAAAAAGAATCATGTTTGAAAACATTCGTTATTTATGCTGTAACATCCCATTACATAACCTTTGGGGCATACCCCTGCCATATAATAGCCAGAACAAAGTAGAGAAAAAAAAGAAGAGAAAAAAGATAATATATATATATGTAGCGGGGGGCTTAGCTCATCTCGCGAAAAATTTCTTCGAAGGGGAGGATGCCGACAAAAGGAAAATCCATCATCTCCCTTAGTTGTTCCTTCTGCGCTTGGAACCTGCCTAATTTAGAACACAGGGACGCTGCTTCCCCCTCGGTTACTAACATTCTGCCCATGAGAGAGTAAAGGGCTCCGACGGTGTATGAAGGAAGAAGGCCAAGTGGTTTTAAAAAAACCCCTAGGCCTCTTTATAAAGGGAAAGCCTCCCCCTTGAAACAGCAACCCTCGAGCCCCTTACCCTGCAACACTGAAGCCCCCCTCATCCGACAGGTCCCTGAAGTAGTGCCACTTGAACCGTTAGCCCTCGAGCCCCTATCCGGCTGCACTGAAGCCTCGAGCCAACTGGCCCCTGTTTGATCCCTGAAGCCGCAGGCTTCATATGAAGCCCTCATCCTATAGCATTGGTCCCCTCAATCGGCAGGCCCCTGTGTGGTCCCTGAACTAGCAAGGCCACCTCGTGGCCCCCCCATCTTGCAAGCTCCTTCGAACCACTGAACCGGTAGGCCCTTCATGGCACTGAACCAATAGCGGCCACCTTTAAGCCTTGATCCTGCAGGCCCATCGTGGCTCCTGAACTGGCAGCCTCTTCGGGCACCCTCATCTGGTAGCCCCTTTGAGCACCTTGAAGTGGCAGGTAACTTGCACAGCTCATTCGGCAGCTCCCTTCCAGGCCTTAAATGGCAGCCCCCCCCCCCTCAGCTCAAACGGTGGGCTTTAAAGACAGTAGACCTCCAACCCCCTATACGACAGCTCTATACGAAGGGCATTTGCTCTGGTGCACAAAAAAAAAGTGTGTACACCCACATGCCCCGCTTCCCTTATTCCTCGCCCGCGCCACCCATGGGTGGGGGGCATTTGTTGGCATTAAAAAATTGGCATCACAATACAACAAAGTGAGGCCGCCTCAAGAAGTCCTAGAAGCTATCAAGATCTAAATGTCTCAAAATCAATAGCTTAATAGAGTGGTGTTTGATTACCACAAAATGGCATCCCGAGGGACAAATTGACATTAGAATCGCAAGAGGTTGAGGTGCTTCTAAAAACACGCTACTACAAACTCAACATGAGGACTCGGCAGTGAAGAGGTAGAAGAACAGGCCAGAATAGGTCGAATTCCAGCAATGGTGGCCATGGTGCCTTACCACTTATGTGGTGTCATATCACCAAAAAATAGCATCTTGAGAGATCAATTAAACCCAGAATTGTAGGAGGCTGAGGTGCTCCTGAACATGCACTCCTGCAGGATTCAATCACCCGGACTCGGTAGCGAAAAGCAGAAGGATAAGCTTAAAACATGCAAACTCAAAAAAAAAACAATTATGGCGTTGTATCACTCAAGTGGTGCGGACCACCATAAAATGTCGTCTCGAGGGATGAATTGAACCCAGAATGGTGGGAGGCCAAGGCACTCCTGAAGACACACTAGTACGGACTCAACTGTGAAAGCTTCAACAGCGGCCAAAGGTGAAAGGGGAGAGTTCAGGGTGAAGGGGTTCATAAAAGCCCTCAAACCATTTTATAAAGGGAAGACGGCTTACCCTCATCTGGCAAGCCTCTGAGCTTGAAACGATAGGCCCTTGATCTCCCTTGAAGTGGCCCCCATGAAGCCCTCATCCGGCGGGCCCTTAAAGCCCCTGAACTGGCAAGCTGCCTTGTAGCCCTTGAAACGACAGCTCTTGCACAAGCTTCTTTGGACACCATGAAACGACAAGCCCCTGTGTGGGCCCTGAACCGAAACCAGGCCCTTGAATCCCCTCATCCGGCAGTGCCCACCTGCACCCCTATATAGGGGGCTGTGCTAGAGGAAAAAAATCAAAACTGAGCCAGAGCGTGGAAAGCGTGAGAGAAGAAAAGAGAGAGAACGAGAACAATCATGAGGCTTTTGAGAAAGAGGGGAAGGCTCTTCTCTTTTCCATCAAGCGGGCCAGGAGAACACTCTACAGTAGCAAAAGGAAAGAAGAACAAGGAGAAAGGGAGAGCGTCCTCTTGTAAGTGAGAAAGTGATCATTGTTTTTTTTTCTTTACCTATCCTAAAGGATGGGTTCCTTTATGTACTAAGCTTAAATGCTTCAGAATGATTTATACGATTGAGAGTTACTAAGTATTTGTGTCTCCCTCGCCCCCCCTCACTTATTTCCACTCTCTCTCTACTATTGTATCTACTTCTGGAATACTCTTTATTTATTACGCATTCAAGATTGCAACTGGTGGTTTTAATTTAGTACCTAGGACGGGTTGTTCCTCTTGGATGAGGGCTCGATTGTGCTAAGCAAGGGGGCCCTCTCACAGAAACCCCCACTGAGGATTTGTCCCCGGCCATGGACATGATCCTCAGTGTCCAACAATCTGAAAGGTCTTCGTGAATTCCATTCTTTACCATGTTAACGTTGTTTCTCACTTTCATTCTTTTGTCTAACTTATCGTCCCAAGAAACGCAACCCAGCGAGGGTCGAACGCTGGCACATCAAGAAAGCTGGTCGGCGGACCTATATTTCCTCTTGTTTTCCCCTGTCGCTACTTCCCCTTTAACCAAGGATCTGGCACCACTAATACCTTGATCCCATGGTGATCCAACACCCATTAATGCTTCAATTGCATGGTGATCCGGTGCCCCTTTACTACTTCTCCTCAACCAGTGATCCGGCACCAATAATGCCTCGATTGCATGGTGATCTGGCGCCCCTTTACCACTTCCCCTTCAACTAGTGATCCGGCGCCATTAATGCTACAATTACTAGGTGATCTAGTGCCCCTTTACTGCTTCCCCGTTAGCCAATAGTCTGGCACCTCATTGCCACCCACCGCTATCGAGTGCTACGTCACCTCCCCCGGACCGAACGAGCTTTCATGTCTTCAATGCTAGTGTTAATGGGCTCCAGTGTGTTTCAATTTTTAAGCCAATTGCCTATTTGAAGTCCAAGCAATGAGTGCCCCGCTTTGTCATCGAGCAAACAGAACCACCAGGTTCAAGGGAACACGCCCCTGGCTCAGCTCAGAATGTTCGGAGACTTACACTCCCTTAGCAGGCTAGTCCTTGGGGATATGGCGTCACAGACCATAACAAATGTTGCCGCTCTGTGCACATTCAATTAATTAAGGGACCGTCTCATATTTCTGTGGATGAGCACCCACTACATCCCCTTGACAAACTTCGAGATAAAGGGAGATGCTGCCAAAACTTTGTCAAAAATCTTGGACTGATAAAAGAAATAAATGATATAATAATAATGAATAAAAGAAGAAGAAGGAGAAATGACAGAAGAGTCATAAAAGGAAATGCATAATAAAAAAAGGGTGATCTGGTACCCATGGGCACCGTGATCCGGCGCCCAAAGGTGCTGTGATCCGGTGCCCATAGGTGCCATGATCCGGCAGCCCCTCCCTCTTCTGCTTCCACCTACTATTCTCTCATTTTTTTTATATCAAGTGTTCCGGTCATAAAAAAATAATAATAATAAATAAAATAAAATGCGTAAGAAAATATAAAAATATAGTAGTAAAAAGAATATAATAAAAAAGGAATGCCCATATAAATAAGTGTAAGAATAAAATAATATTAGCTATAGTCACAATGAAATAACTGTGAGTGGCGCAAGGTTTCTTCTCCTCCGAATCAAAAAGGTCTCGTTATGAATAGTTTTCAATCCACGTCACAAAATAATAGAAAAAATATTTTGCATTTCCATGCATGCATTAACACAAGTTTCTGGCTATAGGGCCCTTTCTCCTAGCGGTTAATCAAGGCTTTTCTCCCTTAGGAGAGATGTAATTGTTGGGTTCGGTGCTATGGATTCAGAGGGGGGTGAATGAATCTCCCCTTTAAAAACTTCGCTCAAATTAAATCTAATGCAATCGGAGATGCGGAATTAAAAACTATTACAGATAGGTAGAGCGATCCTAAGCAAACATCTAATGTGCACAGCAATGAGATGAATACAATCCTCGTGCCTATACATGCATCTAGCGCCAGTCAGATATGAAATTCAAACCACAGTGGACAAGAGGGTTTTTAGGTGGTTCGGTCCTGCAGACCTACGTCCACCCCACACTCAAACCAGAGTGTGGATTCTGCTGACTCACAGCTTGAACCGCTGGGCCTCACAGCTTGCCATCCCGCTGAGCATCACTAATTGCTATCCAGGGGAGTCCACCTCTGCAACGCTGAGCATCACAGCTTGCTCCGCTGGGCAATACAGCTTAGCCGTCCGAGATATCCACCTCGCCGCTATGCATCACAGCTTGCACTGCTGACGAACAGCTTGAAGAATAGTTTGAAAAGAAAACAAAAATAGGTAGTAACAACGACTGAAAGCTGTAAATAATAAAGCACAATGTGTCTCTCAAAGGAGTGACTGGAGTGGATCTGATCCAACATCCAGTAGGAATGATCTTCAGGTAATCTCCTCTTCCTCTTCTTCACGAGCTCTCTATCTTCTTCTGCTAATCTCTCAATCTCTCTTTTTCTTTTTCTTCTTCTTCTCTTCACACTGGATCGTGCAGGCTCTCCTCTGCTTCTTCTTCGATCAGTCTTCTCCTGAGGAAGAAGACTTCCTTTTATAGCAGCAGCAAGCAAGAGGGCGTATGGCTTCCACATTTCCCACCCAGAGAATTCCTCCACGTTGCAGCATCATGTCAGCCCTTCCTTCTCAGATCATGTAATGTTCTGAAACTTCATGAAAAGTACCTGACAGACAGAGAGAATTATCAGTTTAAGTAAGCAAAGTATGTACATCAAGAATGAATGCACAATGGCTGTATGGACTTTGCGTTCTGAATAATGTACATACTTTGAAGTGTGTAATGCAGTGTGTAGACTTTGCAATGTATATACTTTGTAGTGTGTAATGCAGAATGCATCAAGCAAAGTGTGTACATTGAAGATGAATGCATAGACGTGCCGTCAACAGATGTGTGGACTTGATGTACATTCGACAACAGTGTATAGACATTGCAATGCCTAGTGTTAAAGCATGAAAGTAGAATGCACAAACTAAGTGTGTGCATGTGTGGACTTTGAATGCATGACACTGAGCGATGTACATACTTTCCACTATCGAATGTGCAGACTCGATGAGCATGCGACAGCCAATGTATAGACTTGCAGACTTGTGCAGACTAGCCAGTGTATGGACTTGGTAAGCATGCATCACACAATGTGCAGACTTCGTGCAATGCATGAAGAAGCAATGTATAGACTTAGACATACTTGCTAGCGAGGAATGTGCAGACTTCGTGCAATGCATGAAGCAATGTACAGACTTTGTGAACGAAGCACACAGGCTGTACAGACTTGTGCTAATGCTGCAAGTGGACAATGTATAGACTTCAGCTCGTGCAAGCAAAGCCAATGTATAGACTTGGCGCTTGTGCAAGGAAAATGATGTACAGACTTTGTGTTGTGAACACAGGCTGTATAGACTTTGAATGATGCATGCACAAGACGCAACGAATGTACAGACTTAGAGTTCGTGCATGCTACAGTGCAATGTATAGACTTAGTGTTCTACAGCCAGACAAATGAATGCACAGTCAGTGTATAGACTCTGAGTGCACATGCAATTCACTAAGCAGTGTATAGACTTTAGAGATAATGCACGAACAAATGATGCAATGTACAGACTTGCCAGCACACGCTGTGTAGACTTGAGTTTTGAACAATGTATAGGCTGTACAGACTTGACCTTGCAAACACATGTTGTTCAGACTTTAAGTAATGCAAGCATCGATGTACAGACTTCAGACTCAGCTGTGAATTGAGCTAAAGAATGTATAGACTTGAATGCGTGCATGCAACACGATGTATAGACTTGCTCATGATTGTCTAGACTCTGCATGCGTGCTATAGCAATGTGCAGACTTTGTGTGTGCTAGCATGCTAAAATGCAATGTGTAGACTTGTGTGTGCGAGCATGCTGCAATGTGTAGACTTGTGTGTGCGAGCATGCTGCAAGTGGACAATGTACAGACTTGCTGTGCCTGCAGCAGACGACACCAGTGTACAGACTTGAATGCTCAAAGCACACGATGTATAGACTTTGAAGCATGTGAACATGACGCTGTACAGACTTATGTATGCATGGATGCACTGACTAAGCCACGAGCCAAGTGGCGATGTATAGACTTGTGTTATGCACCCAGACAATGTATAGACTTGCACATAGAGATGCTGCATGAGACGATGCACGAGACGATGCAATGTATAGACTTGGTCTTACAATGCATAGACTTGAAAGATGATGCATGAGACGATGCATGAGACGATGCATTGTATAGACTTACCAAAGGAGTGATGCAGACTCTTCATGCAATGTATAGACAGTGTGGACTTGATAGCATGCAGATGTATGGACTTGTGAAATGATGCACATATGAAGACTAGCATTGACCTTCCATGTGCATGGACTTAACACATGCACCAACATTTCTGTATAAAAATTAACATTTGCACAGATGTGAGATTAGGTAGAACATTACCTGATCTGACTGTGAATTGACCGTACCTGTCTGAGATTTGACTTTGACTTGGGTTGACTTCATGACCTGTGGGTCATCCTTAAACATGTTCTGACAGTTTCTCATAGTACATTAGGATTATTTCATCAAGGATGTACATGTAAACATAATGAGCCATAATATTTGTCATCATCAAAACCCCAGAACCACAGGAGACACAACAATCTCCCCCTTTTTGATGATGGCAATATTATGAGTCATTGCAATAGATTCATCATGATTATTCTGAAAATACCATAAGCATGTAATGCACCATGTATGTAAATGATGACTCACAAAAGTTTCTCTCCCTTTGACAACATCAAAAAGAATGGAGTGATCATTGACTGTTGAAGGAGATGATATAGGAGCTATTTTGCAATGCTGAGTTACTGTCATCTGAAACTCCCCCTATCAACATGAATGTTTGACAACTCTCCAATTAACTACAGATGACCCAGAATTTCTCATGAAGAGCAGGAATGAACTCTGGTTAGCCAATGAATCAATCTGAAGTCCACCACCATAAGGATTCTGAAGTTCAGAAGACTGCAAGTGAACAAGATAATAATGTGAGTAGCATCTCACATTTGTATGGTCAGAAAACTGATAGGAGAGGATTTGTCAATACAGTTTCTGTTGAACAAGTTGTCAGAGATGAAACAGATCATGAGGAATTGTAGGGCATGCACAACTACAATAAGTCTTAACATGAAAAGACTCTCTTATCATAGAGGGCTATGAATTAGCAACTTGACCAACCTGATTTAATTATGATGTATACCAGATTTATCAATTAAATTCAATACTCATATCTGAAATCAAGTTTTAATAAAGGTGAACCAAATAACCAGATAATACTCATGACTAATCATCTTCATCTTACGCACAAGATCTCAATGACTGCTTTGAGAGTTACACAGATTAGTATTGAGATTAAACACTTTTTACAGGAGCATGAGTTGACAGAGTTTGCAAAATATTTTCATTTGAAGCATATTATACATTACCTGAGCAATTTAGGTTGATCAACACCTTTTTACATGAGGCACAACACGTCTCAGGTGAAGTGACCCAGTTACTCAGTGTGATAACTGTCATTGCCTCTCAACATTGAGACCAGAGTTAGCAATAGAAATGTCTTTTTACGTGAGGAGACACCTTGATTAGAGGCCAGACTCCCCAGTTACTTGACACAAATATGCCATTGCTCTGTTAGGTTTTTCAATAAATTTTCACCATAGATAACTATGGCACTTCATGACATAAGTTACTTTATTTCATTGATGAAGAACCCAGTTTCTCAGTGACCAAGTCATTGCTCTGAATTCACAGTTTTTCATTTAGTCAACATTTCTCAAGTTAATGTTCAACCACAGTACTCACTCTATGTATCTCTACCAAAGTAGCCTTGATTTCAAATTTTCATATATCAGATGAGAGAGTCTAAGGTTCTCATGACACATGTGGTTAAAGTTCATTAAATCTTATCATTCAGATATTTTCAAGATATTTAAATGCAAATATGAGAATACATAATTCTTATATCAGTCTGATTCAGTGGTTATTCTTAAACCTATATGATAGGAATTTCTTCATGATTCAGACTAGATTGTATGACAAGCAACTTGTGTTCCTCAGATCAAGTAAAAAAAAATAACTGATCAGCCATTTCAGTAATGACTGCAAGGAATTTTAGGTGAACCACTCAAGTGTAGCGAATGGATCAGATACCTAGACAGAGAGAGTTCAAGAAATGAAGAGATGAGACAGAAAAGCTCCCCCTGTCTAGATGCATCATATATGCAAAAAAGTATGAGCAACAGTATGATTAATCAAGAATGATTTAACCCCCCTTGACTAGGAGCATGATGTATGATAAAAGCACATCACATGATTTCAAGTTTGACATTCAATTATAATCCATGCACTTCAGACATAAGCGAGTTACCATGAACATGATTGGGCAGTTCCATTTCAGAAATTTTCAATTTAACAAATCAACATGATATGCAATCATTTCAAGTTCACAATTTCATATGATGGAATTTAAGATGAGTATTCAGAACAAACATGAAAAGCAGAATCTTGGGGTCTTCCTGTTGAGTACCTTGGTTTATTTACCCCTCTTTTTCATTCCAAGGCACACATGTAACATGTTAATCAATTTGATCCTGCAGGAACCCAAGCAGTCTTAGGTCCTGCGTTAACTCTGACAGGTGTTCTGAACAATCTTTTAGCCATGTTATCATCATGATCCATTAGGTAACAACTATCCATGGAATGACCAAATTTTCCACAGTATCTACATGATGTAACATCCCTTGAATTCTTTTTGTGAACATTGTTATAATCATGGAATCTATGTGAGTTAGCATGAAGATTTCTGTTACTTGCATGAAATTTTGATTTACCATTACCTGCCCACCAGCATTCAGAAGCTCGGTGGCCAGGTTTTCCAAATTCAGAACATACAAGTGTCTTTTCTTTAAAAACAACTTTATTTCTACCCAAAAAAATTCTATTTACAGGGAATTTGACAAATTTGGAATTAAAGTGATTTCCCTGAGCATACAAGCAGTCCTTGACTGCATGCCCATGCTTACCACATTCAAAACACCTAAGGTGCTTGCCTTTTGAGTTATTGTTACCCCAATAGTTTTCAGTCCAGCACTCATTTGCCTTGTGCCCTGGCTTGTTGCAAGTGAAACAAATAGTATGCTGGCTTGAAATAGATCTGTATCTATATGGGCCATGAGCATGTGTGAAAAATCTAGAATTCACATTGTTGTCTTCTTTCATTATAAAACATGCATTCATTTGATGACCACGCCTACCACAGTAATAACATGATGCATCAGATTTCTTAGTGGCATAGTTTCTATCAATTGGATTCCTAGAATGCATTTCTTCACTAGCATGATCATCTTCAAGCAACAGTCTGCAATCATCCATTACATGCCCTATCTTGCCACAATAATGACATGACACTTGTGATTTCCTGGCAACATGATTACTAACAGACTGACTAGATGTATGCGAATGAGTACATGAGACATGAGCATTGTGCATTGACCCATCAAATTCAACCGAGTTGGCATATCTTAGGGTGTAACCAGAAATATTCTTTACCTTCTTTGTTTGACCCTTCCTTTTCAATTTCTGATTATTTTCAACAATTTTTGTTTGCTTTTCATTTTTCTGGGCTTTGAACTGAAATATAGATGTTGAAGGTGATTTCTGATTTTCCTTTTATTTTGGGGATTGATTTGAGGTACCAGCTACATCAGAGCTTTGCACAAAAGTGGTGTATAGCTGGTTTTTAGTGATTTCCTTAACATCAGAACTGCAACTTATCCCCTCTCTTGAATTGTCATTTTTATCTTTCATGACAGCTTTCATTTTTCCTTCATTTTTAGCAGATTTGGATGTTGAGTTTTCCAGATCATGAATTTTATCTTCCAAAGAAGCAATGTGAAGTTCATAACTGGCTATCTCCTGTTCACTGCAATTAACGCATTCACTTAAGACTTTATTTACAGTTTTATACTTCTCAACTTCTTGTTCCAGATTGCTCAAGAATTTTGATTCTTCATCACAGACAATTTTTCCTTTCTTTAACATGAGAAGTTGCTCGGACATACCAGTGTTTAACCATTTCAATTTTTCAACTTCAGCTTTCAATTCAGTGTTTTCCTCCTCAAAATTTTTAGCATGAATTTCATTACCAGCACATCTTTCCCTTCCAGACATCAGCTCCAATTTTTCAATTAGTTCCTCTTCCCTTTCTTCCACTTTAATTTTCTCAGCAAGCAGATTTCTGTGATCCTCTTTAAACACGGAAATTTGTTTCTTCATCCATTCATTTTCATTATAGAGATCTTCATTTCGTTCTCTTAGAGCCGAGCACATATTACAGCTTGACTCTACAGAAGAGATATGCATTACTTCCTTGTTGATTTTATTTAGACTAGCCTTGAGATCTTCATTATCTTTTTGAACTTCAGCATGTTCAAGCTTTAGTTTGTCCATTACATAATTAATTTCAGTCAACTCTTGCATGCTTTTTAGATGCTCATTTTTCTTCTCATTCAGCTGATTCTCAAGTTCTGATATCTTGTCCAAGCATGTTTGATTTTCCATTTTTAGAGAACCATTTTGCTCCTTAAAGTTCTGAACATCTAGCATACATGTATCATAAGATTGTTTCAAATTTGGATAGTTTTCACATGGAGCTTTTAAATTTATCTGATCACATTTCTTTTTCAATCTTTTATTCTCAGATTTTAATTTTTCACATCTATCATTAAGTTTCTCATTTATATTCCATAGATCATCAATCGAAAGTTCTTCGGATCCAGAGCTTACCTGAGATGATGATTCTTCATCATCCTTTCTCCGATCAACCATCAAGCATTTGTTGTGATTCCTGATAAGCTTTAGTTTTTCCAAAATTTCTTTGGCAGACCTGCAAGAAGAAATACATTCGATTAGAGCTCTGTCCATTGATTCTTTCATTAAAACTAATGCTCTAGTGTTGACAGTGTCTTTCAATTTATCCTTCTCAGTCCATCTAGATTTATCTTTTGATAATTTGTGTGGACCATGAGTTATTATGTCACGCCCCGGGCCGATAGCAGCGGAACGTGTCGTTTGCTCGGAACATGGCAGTTAAACAGTCGTGAATGATCAAGAGCAATCGCATAAGACCAAGATAATTTTGAACATCAATAGAATTTATATTTCTATTATAAATCTCTTACAAGAACTTGTTTTCCAACTTGGAGACTTCAACACAATGGAAAGGATGATAACGACATACTAACAGACTTAGACAAGATAACGGAATAAGAGACGCCAAGCTGACTTAGCTAGACAACACTATCTAGACTCAAGAAAGATAAAAGACTCGGGTTCACTAGTTTCCGAAGCTCGCTTGCACACTTGTCCCCCCCGTGTGAGTCTCGCTCTTGCTAGCCACCTGATTACCTGAAAATGTTGGAATAAAACAGAGTGAGCGAACGCTCAGTAGGAAATTATATCTCAAGAACTAGCAATGGGTTTAAGTAATTACAAGTTTTCACATGTTTATGCAATAGGGCTATGCATGTATAAATAACTGAGCAAGTGAAATAAACTGATCAATAGAATAACACGTCGTGCAAAACATCCAAGCGAGTATTAATCAAGAAGTATTCATGAGAGACTTTATAGATTATTGGCTATTTCACGCAAGTACATTGCCCGTGTCGGGCCACGCTAGTAAAGTCACGCAAGTCAAGTCACGCACGCAAGAAAAGAGAGATCGTGGAATGCCAAAGATCAAGATAAAGAGTACTCCGGTGCAATGCTAGACACCGTTATCATTAAAACTCCCATGGGCACTAGTACTTTCGGGCGCTCCTCCCAGGACCAGATCGGGCCCTATATGCACAGCATTCATGATAGATCTAGACATCCACGATAGTTTATAGCCAATAAGGAGTTCCAAGAACAAGCTTTAATTAGGATGATAAGATAAGATTTTCATGGAATTCAAGGGAAAGACCCTTGAGTAAGGACATACTGGCGATAAAATCCACGCAAAGCATATAAATCATGATATGTCGATAAACTGGGTGGAATTGGTTCCCTAACTTGGGTACCATGACAAATAAGTGCCCATATGTAGATGGTCACACTTTTATGTACATAATTGAGGTCCATAAGAACATCAAAGTTGATATAGAATTGGGGTCTACAATAACATCACTTTTTGATATAGAATTGGGGTCTACAATAACATTATTTTTAATATAGAATTGGGTTTCATAAGAACAGCATCAAATGGCATGATAATCTCATCCCATTAAGAGAATTCTCATGATACACACTTAGCATAATCATGAGGGCCGGTATACCATGTTTCTTTAGAGTGACATGGCAAAGATTGTGTAATGGGTTTTTATGGTACAACCAGCTCAGTCGACCTTGAGGGAATCCAAGATACGAGGAGTCTTACGGAGGTCTCTATGACTAACTCGCTAGTCCAAAGGAACGGAATGTCCATTGGAGAGCTTGTATGTCAATGAGAGTTGAGTGTGTAATGCGATAAATCATCGTAGAAAACGTGGGACTATACTCACGGAGTGGAGTAATAGTGCCTAGAAATATATATATGTATAAAGAATCCCTCGGATAACAGTAATCAGGAAAAATCCGTAATGCAGAAAGTAGCGACTTTGGTAAAGTCATTTTTCATGTAATTAACGCCTTAATTAGGGGCGTTTCTATTAAATTTGACGACATATGAAGAGGTCGTCCTTTCCAATATTGCTATTTTACAGAATATTAATAATCTGGATTTTTAGTCAAGACGCGCCCTGGACAGGGGCGTGAATTTAAAGAAAACGCCATGCTCGGGGGCGTTAGTTCAATAAGAAACGACCTTTCCCAGGTCGTGACTTCAAGAAATTATCAAGTTTTCGGATAATAATATTTCAGGAAATAAGGACATGGTCATGACATGAAAAATAGCAGGATTACAAGAGATTGATCATACATTAATTTAGAATCATGTTTGCATTGATATATAATTTTTAAACAGGGTATTTATTAATTAAGCGAAATTGACGTCCATGTGCAGGGCGTCAAAATATGAAATTGACGACTTGGTCATGGTCGTGTCTTATAATGTAGCGCCCTGAGCTGGGTCGCGTATTACAAAATTTTCCCGGAAAACTCTGAAAACTCACTAAAACTATATGCATGTATGAACAGATGCTATTTAACATGATTATTATACTCTTTGGGCTACGTTCATGAGAAAATCCTGTCTTTGGGTATGCTGATGATCTGAAGATGAACCGTGTATGAGGCTTCTAACAGCAATAAGGGCAGGAAGAGAAGGGCTTTATGTTTAACGGAGGAAGAGTTGGTTTTGATGAAGAACCCTCGTTGTCAATTTGCTGTATATCCTACAGGAAAAGAAGAAACAGATATTAGTTTCTTCACCTTACCTAACCAGAGGAGAAAGAAGAAGAACATTACCTTGTTCTTTCACAGGAGCTTCTCAACCTGTATAGACGAATAAGATGAAGAATCGTTATTCTTCATGAGTTGATCGATCACAACAGAAGGAAGAAGGAAAGAAGAAAGAAGAAGAACCTGATGTTCTTCACGTACCGTAGCAGACGAACGATCAAATAGGTTTACAGTTGGATGAACGAGAGTTTTTATAGGATTTTGGGTGTCCTATTAGAGTTAGTGTTCTAGTGGAAGTAATGCTTCCAATATAGAGTCCTTACCCTAGTAGATACTTACTAGATTAGCTTAATCCTTCCCAGGATAAGCTCTTGGTTCGAACGGAACCGGAATGTAATTAACGACCTAGGTCAGGGCGTCGCATTTTAAATTGACGCCTTGTCATAGGGCGTTTCTTAAAAGGCGCCTTGTATAAGGGCGTTTCGTGTTTAAAAACACGCCCATGAAAGAGGCGTTTCTTTTACTTGCCCAATTTGGTCGCGTGAGAATTGACGACCGCTCGTGTGGGCGTCCTTTCTTTAGGCACGCCTTCCCTGAGGGCGTGTATTCTTTAAGTAGCGCCTGTACTAGAGGCGTTATTTCCACTTCACTCTTTTATTTGTTCATTCGTATATAATATATACTTTCCTTCTATTTCTAGGTGTATATATATATACATATATACAGGTTTATGTTATGTACTTATGTATATATATATATATATATATATATATATATATATATATATATATATTGCCTATATGGGAGAAGATAATAAAACGTGTTAAAAAGCCCATTAAGCGTAAAATGCTTGGGTTGAGTTTGGGCCAATGGAGCTTAGCATTAAAAATGTTAATCCTTTATCAAGGCCTAATAATTATATTTGTAACTAGTTATTTCTATTTGTTCCTTTACACAAGTTTACTTTGTTTGGAAGTCTTACTTGTTTATTTGTCAAGACCTTACACATACGACTTATATCTTTTAATAACTTGCATGTATTTCCGTCTATGCATAAATAAGGCTCTTAAGACTATCTCTAAGGTTCTATACCTCATTGATTTGGTGTGGCTAGTTCTCACATACATTGAGATCTTAGTAATCTTCTATTTAGAGATTTTATTGCTCATAAGTTCTTTAACTTTTATTAGTCCTTGTCCTAGGTATCAGAGGCAGGTTCGATCTGAGCAACCCTTTAGGAATATCACTTGACCAAGTATTTATTTGAATAAACTTTAATCATTAAACATTATATACTTATGTATATATTTTATTCCTATTCCAAAATTACCGGGCGTTACACCCTCCCCCACTTAAAAGAATTTGGTCCCCAAATTCACATCACCTTTCCATTCCTAACAGAGAGCTAGCTATAACTTATTATGAGCAGAAGAAATCTTTAGAATGAAAAAGGGCTAGTTTAGGATTACGGGTGAGGGATACCTTCCGCATCTTTCCCTTTTGGCAAATAGGGTTAAATCTTGAACTCCTCTTGGAGGCTTCTTGGGACATTCTGCTATCTTGTGATTTAAGTTCCCGCAACGTAGACATGCACCCGAGCTCCACCAACACTCCTTCGATTTGTTACCACATCTTCCACAAGATTTACACTTATCTTGCGAGTGATCCGCCAAAGTTTCCTTCTTATTACACTTCTTACATTTCTGACATTTCTTACACCTTTGTGAAATATCACCCTCGCTTACCCTTTTCTTGGTAACGGTGAACTCTTTGGAGTTGTCTGTTTGATGTTTCCCTTTAACTCTTTCCTTTTCTTCCACCACTTTCTCTAGTTCTTGAACTCTCCTGACAAGGCTCGCGTAAGCTTGGACGTCCACTAAGATCATTTCATGAACAAAGCTTGGCTTAGAAGCTTCCATTTTATCTAAGTTCCTGCGAAGATGAGTGGGGAGATAATCGATTAACTTGAGAATTTATGCAAATATTTTATCTTTCTTTTATAACTTTAACCCCAAGTTCTACCCATCTCTCACGAAACTCCTATAGGATGACCGACAAGGATACTTAACCTGGAGGATAAGAAAGCCGACGCTCTGATACCACCTCTGTCACGCCCCGGGCCGATAGCAGCGGAACGTGTCGTTTGCTCGGAACGTGGCAGTTAAACAGTCGTGAATGATCAAGAGCAATCGCATAAGACCAAGATAATTTTGAACATCAATAGAATTTATATTTCTATTATAAATCTCTTACAAGAACTTGTTTTCCAACTTGGAGACTTCAACACAATGGAAAGGAAGATAACGACATACTAACAGACTTAGACAAGATAACGGAATAAGAGACGCCAAGCTGACTTAGCTAGACAACACTATCTAGACTCAAGAAAGATAAAAGACTCGGGTTCACTAGTTTCCGAAGCTCGCTTGCACACTTGTCCCGCCCGTGTGAGTCTCGGTCTTGCTAGCCACCTGATTATCTAAAAATGTTGGAATAAAACGGAGTGAGCGAACGCTCAGTAGGAAATTATATCTCAAGAACTAGCAATGGTTTAAGTAATTACAAGTTTTCACATGTTTATGCAATAGGGCTATGCATGTATAAATAACTGAGCAAGTGAAATAAACTGATCAATAGAATAACACGTCGTGCAAAACATCCAAGCGAGTATTAATCAAGAAGTATTCATGAGAGACTTTATAGATTATTGGCTATTTCACGCAAGTACATTGCCCGTGTCGGGCCACGCTAGTAAAGTCACGCAAGTCAAGTCACGCACGCAAGAAAAGAGAGATCATGGAATGCCAAAGATCAAGATAAAGAGTACTCCGGTGCAATGCTAGACACCGTTATCATTAAAACTCCCATGGGCACTAGTACTTTCGGGCGCTCCTCCCAGGACTAGATCGGGCCCTATATGCACAGCATTCATGATAGATCTAGACATCCACGATAGTTTATAGCCAATAAGGAGTTCCAAGAACAAGCTTTAATTAGGATGATAAGATAAGATTTTCATGGAATTCAAGGCCAAGACCCTTGAGTAAGGACATACTGGCGATAAAATCCACGCAAAGCATATAAATCATGACATGTCGATAAACTGGGTGGAATTGGTTCCCTAACTTGGGTACCATGACAAATAAGTGCCCATATGTAGATGGTCACACTTTTATGTACATAATTGAGGTCCATAAGAACATCAAAGTTGATATAGAATTGGGGTCTACAATAACATCACTTTTTGATATAGAATTGGGATCTACAATAACATTATTTTTAATATAGAATTGGGTTTCATAAGAACAGCATCAAATGGCATGATAATCTCATCCCATTAAGAGAATTCTCATGATACACACTTAGCATAATCATGAGGGCCGGTATACCATGTTTCTTTAGAGTGACATGGCAAAGATTGTGTAATGGGTTTTTATGGTACAACCAGCTCAGTCGACCTTGAGGGAATCCAAGGTACGAGGAGTCTTACGGAGGTCTCTATGACTAACTCGCTAGTCCAAAGGAACGGAATGTCCAATGGAGAGCTTGTATGTCAATGAGAGTTGAGTGTGTAATGCGATAAATCATCGTAGAAAATGTGGGACTATACTCACGGAGTGGAGTAATAGTGCCTAGAAATATATATATGTATAAAGAATCCCTCGGATAACAGTAATCAGGAAAAATCCGTAATGCAGAAAGTAGCGACTTTGGTAAAGTCATTTTTCATGTAATTAACGCCTTAATTAGGGGCGTTTCTATTAAATTTGATGACATATGAAGAGGTCATCCTTTCCAATATTGCTATTTTACAGAATATTAATAATCTGGATTTTTAGTCAAGACGCGCCCTGGACAGGGGCGTGAATTTAAAGAAAACGCCCTGCTCGGGGGCGTTAGTTCAATAAGAAACGACCTTTCCCAGGTCGTGACTTCAAGAAATTATCAAGTTTTCAGATAATAATATTTCAGGAAATAAGGACATGGTCATGACATGAAAAATAGCAGGATTACAAGAGATTGATCATACATTAATTTAGAATCATGTTTGCATTGATATATAATTTTTAAACAGGGTATTTATTAATTAAGCGAAATTGACGTCCGTGTGCAGGGCGTCAAAATATGAAATTGACGACCTGGTCATGGTCGTGTCTTATAATGTAGCGCCCTGAGCTGGGTCGCGTATTACAAAATTTTCTCGGAAAACTCTGAAAACTCACTAAAACTATATGCATGTATGAACAGATGCTATTTAACATGATTAATATACTCTTTGGGCTACGTTCATGAGAAAATCCTACCTTTGGGTATGCTGATGATCTGAAGATGAACCGTGTATGAGGCTTCTAACAGCAATAAGGGCAGGAAGAGAAGGGCTTTATGTTTAACGGAGGAAGAGTTGGTTTTGATGAAGAACCCTCGTTGTCAATTTGTTGTATATCCTACAGGAAAAGAAGAAACAGATATTAGTTTCTTCACCTTACCTAACCAGAGGAGAAAGAAGAAGAACATTACCTTGTTCTTTCACAGGAGCTTCTCAACCTATATAGACGAATAAGATGAAGAATCGTTATTCTTCATGAGTTGATCGATCACAACAGAAGGAAAGAAGAAAGAAGAAGAACCTGATGTTCTTCACGTACCGTAGCAGACGAACGATCAAATAGGTTTAGAGTTGGATGAACGAGTGTTTTTATAGGATTTTGGGTGTCCTATTAGAGTTAGTGTTCTAGTGGAAGTAATGCTTCCAATATAGAGTCCTTACCCTAGTAGATACTTACTAGATTAGCTTAATCCTTCCCAGGATAAGCTCTTGGTTCGAACGGAACCGGAATGTAATTAACGACCTAGGTCAGGGCGTCGCATTTTAAATTGACGCCTTGTCATAGGGCGTTTCTTAAAAGGCGCCTTGTATAAGGGCGTTTCGTGTTTAAAAACACGCCCATGAAAGGGGCGTTTCTTTTACTTGCCCAATTTGGTCGCGTGAGAATTGACGACCGCTCGTGTGGGCGTCCTTTCTTTAGGCACGCCTTCCCTGAGGGCGTGTATTCTTTAAGTAGCACCTGTACTAGAGGCGTTATTTCCACTTCACTCTTTTATTTGTTCATTCGTATATAATATATACTTTCCTTCTATTTCTAGGTATATATATATATACATATATACAGGTTTATGTTATGTACTTATGTATATATATATATATATATATATATATATATATATATATATTGCCTATATGGGAGAAGATAATAAAACGTGTTAAAAAGCCCATTAAGCGTAAAATGCTTGGGTTGAGTTTGGGCCAATGGAGCTTAGCATTAAAAATGTTAATCCTTTATCAAGGCCTAATAATTATATTTGTAACTAGTTATTTCTATTTGTTCCTTTACACAAGTTTACTTTGTTTGGAAGTCTTACTTGTTTATTTGTCAAGACCTTACACATACGACTTATATCTTTTAATAACTTGCATGTATTTCCGTCTATGCATAAATAAGGCTCTTAAGACTATCTCTAAGGTTCTATACCTCATTGATTTGGTGTGGCTAGTTCTCACATACATTGAGATCTTAGTAATCTTCTATTTAGAGATTTTATTGCTCATAAGTTCTTTAACTTTTATTAGTCCTTGTCCTAGGTATCAGAGGCAGGTTCGATCTGAGCAACCCTTTAGGAATATCACTTGACCAAGTATTTATTTGAATAAACTTTAATCATTAAACATTATATACTTATGTATATATTTTATTCCTATTCCAAAATTACCGGGCGTTACACCCTCCCCCACTTAAAAGAATTTGGTCCCCAAATTCACATCACCTTTCCATTCCTAACAGAGAGCTAGCTATAACTTATTATGAGCAGAAGAAATCTTTAGAATGAAAAAGGGCTAGTTTAGGATTACGGGTGAGGGATACCTTCCGCATCTTTACCTTTTGGCAAATAGGGTTAAATCTTGAACTCCTCTTGGAGGCTTCTTGGGACATTCTGCTATCTTGTGATTTAAGTTCCCGCAACGCAGACATGCACCCGAGCAGTCTTAGGTCCTGCGTTAACTCTGACAGGTGTTCTGAACAATCTTTTTGCCATGTTATCATCATGATCCATTAGGTAACAACTATCCATGGAATGACCAAATTTTCCACAGTATCTACATGATGTAACATCCCTTGAATTCTTTTTGTGAACATTGTTATAATCATGGAATCTATGTGAGTTAGCATGAAGATTTCTGTTACTTCCATGAAATTTTGATTTACCATTACCTGCCCACCAGCATTCAGAAGCTCGGTGGCCAGGTTTTCCAATTTCAGAACATACAAGTGTCTTTTCTTTAAAAACAGCTTTATTTCTACCCAAAAAATTTCTATTTACAGGGAATTTGACAAATTTGGAATTAAAGTGATTTCTCTGAGCATACAAGCAGTCCTTGACTGCATGCCCATGCTTACCACATTCAAAACACCTAAGGTGCTTGCCTTTTGAGTTATTGTTACCCCAATAGTTTTCAGTCCAGCACTCATTTGCCTTGTGCCCTGGCTTGTTGCAAGTGAAACAAATAGTATGCTGGCTTGAAATAGATCTGTATCTATATGGGCCATGAGCATGTGTGAAAAATCTAGAATTCACATTGTTGTCTTCTTTCATTATAAAACATGCATTCATTTGATGACCACGCCTACCACAGTAATAACATGATGCATCAGATTTCTTAGTGGCATAGTTTCTATCAATTGGATTCCTAGAATGCATTTCTTCACTAGCATGATCATCTTCATGCAACAGTCTGCAATCATCCATTACATGCCCTATCTTGCCACAATAATGACATGACACTTGTGATTTCCTGGCAACATGATTACTAACAGACTGACTAGATGTATGCGAATGAGTACATGAGGCATGAGCATTGTGCATTGACCCATCAAATTCAACCGAGTTGGCATATCTTAGGGTGTAACCAGAAATATTCTTTACCTTCTTTGTTTGACCCTTCCTTTTTAATTTCTGATTATTTTCAACAATTTTTGTTTGCTTTTCATTTTTCTGGGCTTTGAACTGAAATATAGATGTTGAAGGTGATTTCTGATTTTCCTTTTATTTTGGGGATTGATTTGAGGTACCAGCTACATCAGAGCTTTGCACAAAAGTGGTGTATAGCTAGTTTTTAGTGATTTCCTTAACATCAGAACTGCAACTTATCCCCTCTCTTGAATTGTCATTTTTATCTTTCATGACAGCTTTCATTTTTCCTTCATTTTTAGCAGACTTGGATGTTGAGTTTTCCAGATCATGAATTTTATCTTCCAAAGAAGCAATGTGGAGTTCATAACTGGCTATCTCCTATTCACTGCAATTAACGCATTCACTTAAGACTTTATTTACAGTTTTATACTTCTCAACTTCTTGTTCCAGATTGCTCAAGAATTTTGATTCTTCATCACAGACAATTTTTCCTTTCTTTAACATGAGAAGTTGCTCGGACATACCAGTGTTTAACCATTTCAATTTTTCAACTTCAGCTTTCAATTCAGTGTTTTCCTCCTCAAAATTTTTAGCATGAATTTCATTACCAGCACATCTTTCCCTTCCAGATATCAGCTCCAATTTTTCAATTAGTTCCTCTTCCCTTTCTTCCACTTTAATTTTCTCAGCAAGCAGATTTCTGTGATCCTCTTTAAACATGGAAATTTGTTTCTTCATCCATTCATTTTCATTATAGAGATCTTCGTTTCGTTCTCTTAGAGCCGAGCACATATTACAGCTTGACTCTACAGAAGAGATATGCATTATTTCCTTGTTGATTTTATTAGACTAGCCTTGAGATCTTCATTATCTTTTTGAACTTCAGCATGTTCAAGCTTTAGTTTGTCCATTACATAATTAATTTCAGTCAACTCTTGCATGCTTTTTAGATGCTCATTTTTCTTCTCATTCAGCTGATTCTCAAGTTCTGATATCTTGTCCAAGCATGTTTGATTTTCCATTTTTAGAGAACCATTTTGCTCCTTAAAGTTCTGAACATCTAGCATACATGTATCATAAGATTGTTTCAAATTTGAATAGTTTTCACATGGAGCTTTCAAATTTATCTGATCACATTTCTTTTTCAATCTTTTATTCTCAGATTTTAATTTTTCACATCTATCATTAAGTTCCTCATTTATATTCCATAGATCATCAATCGAAAGTTCTTCGGATCTAGAGCTTACCTGAGATGATGATTCTTCATCATCCTTTCTCTGATCAACCATCAAGCATTTGTTGTGATTCCTGATAAGCTTTAGTTTTTCCAAAATTTCTTTGGCAGACCTGCAAGAAGAAATACATTCGATTAGAGCTCTGTCCATTGATTCTTTCATTAAAACTAATGCTCTAGTGTTGACAGTGTCTTTCAATTTATCCTTCTCAGTCCATCTAGATTTATCTTTTGATAATTTGTGTGGACCATGAGTTATTACCTTCCAAAGATTAGGATCAGTAGATTTTACATACCTATGAAAATTTTCTAACCAAGAATCAAAATTATTACCTATGAATATTGGAGGATTAGCCATCGAGATATGAAGAATGCACTGAAATCAGATGAGCAAATCAAGACACTAAACCGGTGAAACAAAACACAGAACACAGGAAACTCACTCTGCAATGCACCAAAAAATTTGCAGGATCCTCTGCAGATTGTTAGATCTGTTAAGTCAGAGACCCGCTCTGATACCAATTGTTGGGTTCGGTGCTATGGATTCAGAGGGGGGGTGAATGAATCTCCCCTTTAAAAACTTCGCTCAAATTAAATCTAATGCAATCAGAGATGCGGAATTAAAAACTATTGCAGATATGTAGAGCGATCCTAAGCAAACATCTAATGTGCACAGCAATGAGATGAATACAATCCTCGTGCCTATGCATGCATCTAGCGCCAGTCAGATATGAAATTCAAACCACAGTGGACAAGAGGGTTTTTAGGTGGTTCGGTCCTGCAGACCTACGTCCACCCCACACTCAAACCAGAGTGTGGATTCTGCTGACTCACAGCTTGAACCGTTGGGCCTCACAGCTTGCCAACAACCGCTGGGCCTCACAGCTTGCCATCCTGCTGAGCATCACAGCTTGCTGTCCAGAGGAGTCCACCTCTGCAATGCTGAGCATCACAGCTTGCTCCGCTGGGCAATACAGCTTAGCCGTCCGAGGTATCCACCTCGCCACTGTGCATCACAGCTTGCACTGCTGACGAACAGCTTGAAGAATAGTTTGAAAAGAAAACAAAAATATGTAGTAACAACGACTGAAAGTTGTAAATAATAAAGCACAATGTGGCTCTCAAAGGAGCTGACTGGAGTGGATCTGATCCAACATCCAATAGGAATGATCTTCAGGTAATCTCCTCTTCCTCTTCTTTATGAGCTCTCTATCTTCTTCTGCTAATCTCTCAATCTCTCTTTCTCTTTTTCCTCTTCTTCTCTTCACACTAGATCGTGCAGGCTCTCCGCTGCTTCTTCATCGATCAGTCTTCTCCTGAGGAAAAAGACTTCCTTTTATAGCAGCAACAAGCAAGAGGGCGTGTGGCTTCCCCATTTCCCACCCAGAGAATTCCTCCACGTGACAGCATCCTGTCAGCCCTTCCTTCTCGGATCATGTGCTATTCTGAAACTTCACAAAAAGTACCTGACAGACAGAGAGAATTATCAGTTTAAGTAAGCAAAGTATGTACATCAAGAATGAATGCACAATGGCTATATGGACTTTGCGATCTGAACAATGTACATACTTTGAAGTGTGTAATGCAGTGTGTAGACTTTGCAATGTATAGACTTTGTAGTGTGTAATGCAGAATGCATCAAGCAAAGTGTGTACATTGAAGATGAATGCATAGACGTGACGTCAACAGATGTGTGGACTTGATGTACATTCGACAACAGTGTATAGACATTGCAATGCCTACTGTTAAAGCATGAAAGCAGAATGCACAAACTAAGTGTGTGCATGTGTGGACTTTGAATGCATGACACTGAGCGATGTACATACTTGCCACTATCGAATGTGCAGACTCGATGAGCATGCGACAGCCAATGTATAGACTTGCAGACTTGTGTAGACTAGCCAGTGTATGGACTTGGTAAGCATGCAGCACACAATGTGCAGACTTCGTGCAATGCATGAAGAAGCAATGTATAGACTTGGACATACTTGCTAGCGAGGAATGTGCAGACTTCGTGCAATGCATGAAGCGATGTACAGACTTTGTGAATGAAGCACACAGGCTGTACATACTTGTGCTAATGCTGCAAGTGGACAATGTATAGACTTCAGCTCGTGCAAGCGAAGCCAATGTATAGACTTGGCGTTTGTGCAAGCAGAACGATGTACAGACTTTGTGTTGTGAACACATGCTGTACAGACTTTGAATGATGCATGAACAAGACGCAACGAATGTACAGACCTAGAGTTCGTGCATGCTACAGTGCAATGTATAGACTTAGTGTTCTGCAGCCAGACAAATGAATGCACAGTCAATGTATAGACTCTGAGTGCACATGCAATTCACTAAGCAGTGTATAGACTTTAGAGATAATGCACGAACAAATGATGCGATGTACAGACTTGCCAGCACACGCTGTCTAGACTTGAGTTCTGAACAATGTATAGGCTGTACAGACTTGATCTGATGTACAGACTTGACCTTGCAGACACATGCTGTTCAGACTTTAAGTAACGCAAGCATCGATGTACAGACTTCAGACTCAGCTGCGAACTGAGCTAAAGAATGTATAGACTTGAATGCGTGCATGCAACACGATGTATAGACTTACTCATGACTATCTAGACTCTGCATGCGTGCTATAGCAATGTGCAGACTTTGTGTGTGCTAGCATGCTAAAATGCAATGTGTAGACTTGTGTGTGCGAGCATGCTGCAAGTGGACAATGTACAGACTTGTTGTGCCTGCAGCAGATAACACCAGTGTACAGACTTGAATGCTCGAAGCACACGATGTATAGACTTTGAAGCATGTGAACACGACGCTGTACAGACTTATGTATGCATGGATGCACTGACTAAGCCACGAGCCAAGTGGCGATGTATAGACTTGTGTTATGCACCCAGATAATGTATAGACTTGCACATAGAGACGCTGCATGAGACGATGCACGAGACGATGCAATGTATAAACTTGGTCTTACAATGCATAGACTTGAAAGACGATGCATGAGACTATGCATGAGACGATGCATTGTATAGACTTGCCAAAGGAGTGATGCAGACTCTTCATGCAATGTATAGATAGTGTGGACTTGATAGCATGCGGATGTATGGACTTGTGAAATGATGCACATATGAAGACTAGCATTGACCTTCCATGTGCATGGACTTAACACATGCACCAACATTTCTGTATAAAAATTAACATTTGCACAGATCTGAGATTAGGCAGAACATTACCTGATCTGACTGTGAATTGACCATACCTGTCTGAGATTTGACTTTGACTTGGGTTGACTTCATGACCTGTGAGTCATCCTTAAACATGTTCTGACAGTTTCTCATAGTACATCAGGATTATTTCATCAAGGATGTACATGTAAACATAATGAGCCATAATATTTGTCATCATCAAAACCCCAGAACCACAGGAGACACAACAGTAATTACACTGTGGCCTTTATGACATGGCGGGTTTGGGTCTCGACTCGATATCCCTCATCGTCTGATTGGTCAAATAGTGCGCACGAGACATCAAACCCCTTAGCCTTGAAGTCTGAATAATTCGTCACCTCGTGATTGGCACACCTATACATATGAAATGATAAATAAATAAATAAATAAATATAAATAAATATCAAATAAAAAAATTTCTCCCACACCACGTAAGCCTCCTCCTCATCCACATCAGCCCCACATCATCCGCCCCCATCAACCCTAGCTGCCACATAAGCCAACACCTTCATCTCCCCATGCACCTATTCATGACTAGCCATCAATTCCCCCTCTCCCATTAACTCCCAAGCGTCTCCCCTAGACACCCCTTCACTCCTCTAAGGCACCCCTTCACTCTCTCAAGGTCTGCCATCAAGGGAGATTCACTCCCTCCCCTGCCACCTCAACAACCACCCAGACTGCCCTCCCCCTCCACCTCTCCCTCACCTAGTCGTAGCCCCCTCTCCCCTCCTCTGTCCAACCAACAAGACACCACCCTCTCCCTCTCTTCTCCTTCCCTCTCCATACCCTTGCAAGCTTCGCCCTTCTGTCTCCTCTCCACTCTCACCCCTCTCTCCCTCGCTTCCAGTTTCCCCTGTAGCAGCAAGAGAGTAGCAGCCACAGCTGCTTCCCCGATGATCAACTCCACTATAATAGCTAGCTCGAGCATGCTTCCTCTGATGAGTTTGTGACTGCTTCCATCTCTGCATCTATGACCTGCTGGCAGCCCTCATCTCCAACCAGGTCGATGGTAGCCTCCATCGCCCCACAAGGATAGGCTCTAACTACCCTGACAACCAGTCTGCCCGACTATTGGTCTCCATCATACCTACTTCTCCCTCCTCTCCAACTATTAGGACTCTCACTTCCTCAGCTCCATCTGGCAGTGTGGCACCTTGGGAAGGCTCAGCAGAGATCTACCTCCATTGACTTTGAGTTCTCGAGCCTGACTCACAGCATTGCTCATGCTACAACCATTTGGTCCTTGGTGGCAGTCTACAACCTCATCTGCCCAGACTGTCCATGTTCTCTGGCCATTTGTTGCACTACTCCAACCTCCGTCCACATCTCCCTTTGCAGCAGGGCTCACACATTCTGCGCACCCCATGCTTCAGACCTTGGTCACTGCATTGGGTCTGCACTTATGTCTGCCGACTCTCCTCTGACCACTAGCTTTCGCAACCATGCAATAGTGACCGACCTAGTCATCCGGTCCCCCCTCGTTCCCCCCTCCCGCATAAGGGTAGTAGTATGCAATCCCCTCTCCACACTCCCCCACCCTGTGAGGAGGTTCATCGTCGGTTGTACTTGTGGACCGACCGAAGCCTTATTGGTGTAGTGTGCAGGTCAGGTGAGTAGGATCCCTGGCTCAACCTCATCTCTGAGCATCAACGGTCTCTTCAGACCAAGCAAGGTAAAGTTCTGCCCTCACTACTTTGATCTTTGGTCATTCCATATCCTTTCTTGCTCGTGCCAATAGTGTTGTTGTGCCCCTGTGGTTTTGATGATTGGTTTTGATGTGAGTCAAACACTGTGAGTCACCATGTGATGTTCAGTCATTAACATTTTGTCAGATCATAAAGCATTCATATGTTCAGTCATTCTATCAGATCATAAAGTCTGCTTGTGGAAGTCCTCCACTGTTGAATCCCTATGGTTTTGATGATGTCTCACACTATAAATCAATCTTCTATCTCTAGATTAATGATGTTTCATCATGTGAGTGAGTACAGTTCAATGGTTGTCAGATAACATGCTCTACCTTAATTCTGCCTACACTCTGTCTGCACAGTCTTCACACCAGTGCGTCAACTCAGCGTGCTGATGCGTCGACCCTTCAGTCATTGCATGTCTCTATTTTCACACCAGTGCGTCAACTCAGCGTGCTGATGCGTCGACCCTTCAGTCATTGCATGTCTCTGTTCTCACACCAGTGCGTCAACTCAGTGTACTGATGCGTAGACTCTTCTGTTCAGGTTCTTCATTTGATTAAGTCTATACATCATCAGTTGAAGGTAAAAGCAATACGTTGCAGCGTCAACTCATTGGGCTGCAGCGTCAACTCAGCATGTTTGCACTTCACCTTGAGACTTTCAAGTCTATACACCCTACACTCTTTGCAAGTCTGTACAGCTTACCGTCTCATGCAGCGTCTAATGTTAAAGTCTCCACATCGCATTGCATCGTCTCTATCAGTGTCTCACTGGTCTAGTCTGTATAGACTTTAGCGTCTCATGAAAGTCTATACAACGCATCAGTTTTTAGAAGTCTGTACACTGGCCTTTGCATTAAGCCTCAAAGTTTGTATAGTCGTGTACAGTGGATTCCAAGTCTATACATCCTTCAGCTGGATCTGTTCAAGTCTGTACATCGCCCAACTGATTTGGCAAGTCTATACAACGTGAAGTCTTCACCTCGTCTTGGTTCAAGTCTATACAGTCTGTAGTCTACATTGCTTTACATCCACAGAGTCTGTACAGCCTATCTGACTTCATGGGTAGCATGCCTTTAGTGCATTGACGCACTTGGCTGACTGCGTAGACGCAATGGTGCGTCTTTCGCTTTCTTCTTGTTCACTGCGTCGACGCTGACACTGGATGCGTTGACGCATTGGTCAGCTTGCCTAGGAAGTGAGCATTTTTCTTGAGGAGCTGAGGCGACGCTGCACGCTGGAAGCATTGACGCCTTGGCTGTTGACCAAGGGTCTTTTGTTCAGCATCATAGTCTGACAATTGTCCACTCTGTACTAGTCTACACATTGGGTTGTACGACCACAATCCTATACATTCTGTTATTACAACTTGAGTCTTCAGAGCTCACAGCACACTCATTACAAGTCTGTACACTGGTTAGGATTTGTGAAGTCTACACAGTGGCTGAGCAATGTGAAGTCTACACATTTGTCTTTTCCAGAGGTCTATACATTGGCTAAGGGCCTTCAAGTCCATACAGAGTCATCTGATGCATGCTGTCTGAAGTCTGTACAGCATGCCTTGCTGTTTACAGCTTTCAAAGACACTTTGCACTGCGTCAACGCAGTGCATAGGCACGTAGTGTAGCGTCAACGCATTGCATTGTGCATACCCTGGTAAAGTCTATACATGCGTTTATTCATTAAGTCTATACATTCTCTCACGATGTACACACTTACTCTGTTGATGTTTCTGAAGTATATACATCCTTGTTAATAGCCTAAACTGACTAAGTATATACATTAATTCTGTCTGTCTGCAGGCGATTCAGGCTGATGATTGGGCACGTGAATCGAGGTTGGCACCTGACACGTGATCCAAGACAACAGGCGCATGACACGTGGATAGCAACCTTGTCAGGATGCTGCCATGTGGTCGAAATTCAAATGATCTGGCCAAAAGTGCATGGGCGGGAACCTGGCAGCCACACGCCATTATCTGCTATAAATATAGAGCTTCATCCTTCAGTAGAAGTTCGATCGTGAAAAGAAAAAGCAGAAGCCATTGGTGAGAGTTTGCACGATCCAGGAAAGAAAAAGAGCAGAGAGTTCCAGATCTGAGAGGAGATTGCTCGAGAGAGAGAGAGTGTGTGTGGATTGATGAATTGCTTCATTTGAAGCTACATTTGTATTGGGTTTTCAGAACCGATTTCTTCTTCATTGGTTTTTCTTTCTATTCTGTTTTCGTTTATTTTGTTCTTCCATTCTGATTTGAATTGGTTTCCCTCCGGTGTGTGGAGGAAGGGAGTACTACTCCAGTTTCCCTCTGAGTTGCAGAGGAAGAGAGATCGGTGATCTCTGGTGTTGTTAGTGACAGGTTGTCATTAACAGTTTCCCTCCGTGTGTGGAGGAAGGGAGAGGATTCTCCGGTTGTGTTCTAGCTGGGAGCTAGAACAGGTTTCAAGTTCTGTTGGTAGCAGAGCTTGGTCGAGGGATTTGTTTCCCTTGAGTGTTCAAGCTGTGTGGCAGCATGTTGTACGCAGACTGAGTCTGCTGTGTTCTAGCTTTGCCTAGTGGAATCCTCACTCTAGTTGGAGTGAGGGGTGGACGTAGATTGCGGACTGCAATCGAACCACCTAAAAAACTGAGTGCCTCCTCTGTGGTTTGCTATTGATTTCTGTGCTCTTCATCTACTTGTCCCTTTGCCTTCAAGTGATCAGTTCTTCACTCTCATCTATATTTCTCTGTGTACGGGTTAAGGAGGTGCGTTAGCAGTAGAATCTATTTTCCGCCTGAGTTTCTGCAAATTGGGAGTGATCTATTCATCCCCCCCTTCTATATCACTCTTGCTGCGCTAACAATTGGTATCAGAGCAGGTTTACGCCATGTGGAAGAACGGTCAAGGAAATGCTGGTGGTCCTAGAACCTTCATGGCCGAAGGTCAATCCATTAGTCGCCCTCCTTATTTCGATGGTAGTAACTATCTGTTTTGGAAGAACAGGATGGAAGTGTTCATCAGGGCTCAGAGTCATAAACTGTGGAGAGTAATCACGGTGGGGCCATATGAGCTGCCACCAAACGATGATGCTTAGACAGATGACCATGTCAATCTCTCTTCACTCAACTGGACGGCGCTGAACATAATCCAGTGTGCTGTTCATCCAGAGGAATATGCTCGTATATCTGCATACAGAACTGCCAAGCGAATGTGGGATGAGCTGCAATTGATCTATGAAGGTACAGCTCAAGTGAAAGCCTCGAACATAAACCTCTACACTTCTAAGTATGAAATGTTTAAGATGAATGCAGATGAGAATATAACCGAAATGTATGCCAGGTTATCCTTGATCACTAACACTCTTAAAGGGCTAGGGAAGGATCTTGCTGAGGCAGATATAGTCAGGAAAATCCTTAGATCTTTATCCCCGGCATGGCACACTAAGGCCATTGTGATTGAGGAATCAAAAGATCTGACTGTCTTGACTGTGAATGAACTCATAGGATCCCTTATGACCTATGAGATGAATTTCCAAGGAGGTGGAGAAGGAAGTTAGAGGAAGGGTAAAAATGTAGCTCTAAGAGCTTCCCGCAACAAGGGTAGTAACAATGGGAGCAGCAGCAGTAGCCCCGAGTCTGAGTCCGAGCTTGAAGGTTTATCAAATCTCGACCAGGAGGAGCAGGCAATGCTCACTAGACAGTTCAGAAAATTTTTGAAGAAAAAGGGAAAGACCTTTAGGAAGAAGAAGTCACAACCCTTTAACAAGAATGCTAAATTTACCAGTTACAGGGATAGAAATCCTAAGAAACTGACTTGTTTTAATTGTAACAAACAGGGACACATGAGAGGCGAATGCCCAGACCTCCAGAAAAAGGGTCCCTATCTTCAGAAGAAAAACATAAAGGTGCAGAAGAAGAAGAAGCCACAGGCGATGGTCTGCACATGGAGCGAGGAAGAAGAAGACCCCGAAGATGCTTCCTCAGAAGAATATGACGATGGAATTTGCCTTATGGCAAACAGTGAAGAGGAGGTAATAAACGTTTTTGAAAATTTCTCAATTGATGACTGGGAGGATGCTTATGGTGACTTGCTAGATAAATTTAATTCTCTTAGCAAAGAGCACAGAGTTCTGAAAAGAAAATTTAACACAAATATTGAAGAACAAACTCTGGTCTGTGAGGAAAATGAAAAGCTAAAAGAACAACTAGAAGAAATGACCTCACTAAGGAAAGAGAATGATAAGCTTAAGGGAGAAATTCAAGAAAGTCAAAAACAGCTCAATGAATTCAAAACTAAAATTGAAGAAAGCATGAATGAAATTAGAGTGAATTCAGAGAAATATGAAGCTGTGAAGAAAGTAAATGCTGAACTCCTAAAGAATTTTGAGTCTCTTCAAAAGGAGCTGGAAGACAAACAGAAAATCTTAGAAAAGTTTGTCCAAGGAAAGACTAGCCTAGATGCTATACTAGGGACTAGGGTCAATTTCAATAAGGAAGGTCTAGGCTATGACCCAACCAACAAGAGACCCTTGCAATTCAAGACCATCACCTTCTGTCCAGAGAAGGGAAAAGAAAAGCTGGACACACCATCCAGCTCAAACAGCTCTAAGGGAACTCAAAGTCCCAAAGAAAATACAAAAATCAGTACTGGACAACCATCTAAGATGGGAATGAATTTTATGAAGAATAACACTAAGCCCACTTACCAGAACACAAATGGTAGATGGACCAAGAAAATAAATCAGAATAAGAGCTGGAATTACAACAATCAGATGGGTCCAAACAGGACCTACTAGAGAAATAACTTTCATGGTCAAAGATATGCTAATCAACAAGCCTACAGGAAATTTCCTAGGAATAGGAAGACTAATGAATGGAATAGAACTCACTTCTCCAGTTCAGCTGGATTCAACTTTAATAAACCAGAAAGGAAGGTGCCAGAGAAAACCATGGTGAAACAAATCTGGATACCTAAACACTTGATCAGAGATTTGAACAATATCCTTGGACCCAACTCATCTTGGGTTCCAAATCACTCTGCTTGATATATTTGTGTAGGTCGGCCTGGCAGCTGAAGACAACAAGTGGTACCTCGACAGTGGCTGCTCCAGGCATATGACAGGAGACCGATCCAAGTTCAGCAAGATAGAGATGAAGCCAGGGGCTCTGGTCAAGTTTGGAGGAAAGAACAAAGGTAAAATAATTGGAGTTGGCACAGTAGGTAAGTCTTCCACAAACTCCATTGAAAAAGTATTACTTGTGGAAGGGCTTCAACACAACCTGATTAGCATTAGCCAATTATGTGACAGGGGTCACAGGGTTGTATTTGATGATAGTTCATGTAAAATCCTTGAAACAAATTCTGACATGGTTAAATTTGTAGCCAACAGGATTAATAATGTCTACATTGTAGACTTAGATGAGAATTCTGAATCTACTATTTGCTTATCTGCCAATTCTGAAAATGATGCCTTTGAATGGCATAGACGTCTAGGTCATGCTAGCTTTTCAACTTTAAATAAATTGGTCAAGCATATTTAGTCAGAGGCATGCCTAGAATTAAATTCAACTCAATATCAAAAGCATGTGATGCCTGTGCTCTAGGCAAACAGACCAGAAATTCTTTCAAATTAAGATCTGAGCCATTGTCTTCTAGACCAATGGAACTTCTTCATATGGATCTTTTCGGTCCAACTAGAACTCAGAGTCTTAATGGAAACAGGTTTGGCTATGTCATCATAGATGACTTCTCTAGGTACTCATGGATATTTTTCTTAGCAAATAAGAGTGATGCATTTCAAAAGTTTAATCTGTTCTTCAATAAGGTCAAACAAGAAGGAAAGTACAAGGTTAGTTCTATTCAATCTGACCATGGAGGTGAGTTTGAAAATTCCATGTTTACTGATCTTTGTGACAAAGAAGGACTAACTCACAGGTTTTCTTCTCCCAGGACACCTGAACAAAATGGGATTGTGGAGAGAAGAAATAGAACAGTGGTGGAAATGACCCGAACCATGTTGATTGAAAGCAAATTACCTAGAAGGTTTTGGGCAGAAGCGGCCAATACAGCAACCTACATAATCAATAGGGCCATGGTAAGACCCATACACAAGAAAACACCCTATGAGCTTCTAAAAGGTAAGAAACCAAACTTGTTTCATTTTAGAATTTTTGGAGTAAAATGTTTTATTCATAACAATGATAAAAAAGATTTAGACAAGTTTGAAGCTAAGAGTTCACCTGGAATATTCTTGGGTTACTCTGAAGTGTCAACGGCATATAGGGTATTTAACATATCAGATCAGAAAGTGGAAGAATCTCCACACATCCTTTTTAGTGAAAAGAAAGATGTCTCTAATGTTGAAAATCTTGACAGGGATTCCAATCATGGTGGAGACTTTCTAGAAGACCAACAGGAAGAAGAGAAGACTCAGCCAAATGGAGAAACAAATTCCCCCAATCAGGAAGGGCCAAGAGAAACAGGTGAGTCTTCAACAAATATCAGATTTCTTAAAGACCATCCTTTAGATAAAGTCATAGGCAATCCTGAAGATCCTCTTCGGACTAGGTCTCATTTTAGAAATGTGAATAATGATGACTTAATTGCTTTAGTCTCACAAATTGAACCCAAAACAGTAGAAGAGGCCTTAGCTGATCAAGCTTGGGTCAATGCTATGAGTGAGGAATTAGGTCAGTTTAAAAGGAATAATGTCTGGGAGCTTGTCCCAAGACCAGATGGTATAAATGTCATAGGAACCAAGTGGGTGTTCAAAAATAAGATGAATGAAGATGGAATTATCTTGAGGAATAAAGCCAGACTAGTAGCCAAAGGCTACTGTCAAGAATTTGGTGCAGACTTTGATGAATCCTATGCACTTGTTGCTAGGATGGAAGCTATAAGACTGTTGCTTGCCTTTGCATGCTCAAAGAACATAAAACTCCAACAAATGGATGTTAAAAGTACCTTTTTAAATGGAGTCATTAAAGAAGAAGTTTTTGTTGAACAACCTCCTGGATTTCAATATTCTCCTCAACCTAACCAAGTTTTCAGGTTAAACAAAGCCTTGTATGGTCTAAAGCAGGCTCCAAGAGCTTGGTATGAAAGATTATCTGAATTTCTGATCAGCAAGGGCTACAAAAGAGGTAAAGTTGATCAGACTTTATTTACCAAGGGCATGAATAAAGATCTCATCATAGTTCAGGTATATGTAGATGACATTGTATTTGGATCAACTAAGCATGAACTATGTGATGAATTTTCTACCATGATGTCTGCTTAATTTGAAATGAGCTTGGTTGGTGAACTAAAATATTTTCTTGGATTGCAGGTACAGCAGCTAGAAGATGGGTGCTTCATCAACCAAACCAAATACACAATGGAACTATTCAAAAGGTTTGGCATGGAAAACTTAAAGCACATTACTACACCCATGGGCACCAATACTTCATTGGATGCAGATGAGACAGGTAAAGAAGTAAATGCCAAACTTTATAAAGGTATGATTGGATCACTACTTTACTTGACAACCTCTAGACCTGATATACAATTCAGTGTAGGAATGTGTGCAAGGTATCAGTCTAGACCAACTGAACTACACTTAGCTGCAGTTAAAAGAATCTTCAGATATTTGTCAGCTAGTCACTCTCTTGGTTTATGGTTTCCTGCATCTCACACACTTAACCTAGTAGCATACACAGATGTCGACTATGCAGGCTGTAAACTAGACAGGAAAAGCACAAGTGGCCATTGTGAATTCTTGGGTGGGTGTTTAGTGTCTTGGGGCTCCAAAAAACAACATTCTGTGGCCCTCTCCACTGCAGAAGCTGAATATGTGGCTGCAGGGAGTTGTGGAACACAAGTCATATGGATTAAACACCAGCTTCAGGACTACCAAGTAGACCTGGGGTGCACACCTTTTTACTGTGATAATACTAGTGCCATCAATCTTGCTAAAAATCCTGTTTTGCATTCACGAACCAAACACATAGAGATAAGACATCATTTTATAAGAGATGAGGTGTCTAAGAATAATTGTGAACTGATTCATGTAGGCACAGATAATCAGATTGCTGACATATTCACAAAACCTCTGGATAATGAAAAATTTTCCACATTGAGAAGAGAATTAGGCTTATACAAATTGTCTTAATTATGAAGCATGTTCTTGTTGTGAGGGAGAGTTGTGTCTATCTGATGTTTAGCCTTCTTGCATGCTGGTTTAAGGGGGAGTTCAGAATGCTTACTAGTTAGTTTTCAAGAATGCTCTAAATAAGGGGAAGCCTTGAGACTTTGCTGGAATGTTTTATTGAGGAATGCTATGTCTTAGGGGGAGCTGAGTTGTGATGTGAGAAGAGAAGTTCTTTGACAGATTCAAAAGGGCTGTCCAGATGTGTACCTTTGCTGGTCTTGCATGACTGATTTAGTGTGGTTCTCTCAGGAAGTAGAGTGTCACTTATCTCTTAAGTCTATAAGTCAGTGACTCTAATCTCCAAGTTAGAATCTTTCCTTTGGTACTCTTTCAGAGATCTGGACTAATTGCATAAAGTATATCTTCCTACATTGTCATTGATTATGGTTCAGGCCAAAAACTTGTATGTCTTGATATCTGACCCAATCAACTTGAAATCTAGACTTCAAGACTCAATTTAAGAAAAGTCCTTTTTGGTATTGTCTTCAATCATTCTATCTCTTTAACTCAATGGCTTAACTGAACAAACATGTTCTGTTTTGATCACTGAGAAACTGGGAGCTTCATCAATGAAATGAATATTTCTCCCAAGTCATGAGGTGTCAAATGCTTAAAATGAATGAAAAGTCATGACAGAGCAATGGTGGCTTGCTGGTGAGTAATTGGGGACTCTGGCCTCTAATCAAGGTGTTTCCTCATGTCAAAAGCCACAGTTACTAACTCTGTTCCTTAATATAAAAAAAAGGAAGGAAGTAATGAGGTACTCACTCTGAGTAACTGGGGATTCAGGCCTCTAATCAAGGTGTCTCCCTAATGTCAAAGGAAGTGAACTACCAACTTACTCATTGATCTTCTTGAAAATCATCTCCAACAAAAATTCCTTGTTGTTATGCAACTAATGGATTGCTTGTCTTCAATACCTTGAGAACACCTCTCTGATTTAGTCTCTTGCTGTCTTGTGGAATAGTTGAATTATCAGCTATATCTGGCCATACTTGTGAACTCCTGCTCTAAATCATCCACTATGTATGCTGATAAACTTGTCTATCATTCTACCTCTCTATTGTGTACTGAAGTCTAAAGAATCCTCTCTTGAGATTAGACACTCACTTATTCTCTTAAGACCTACTCGTGACTTTCTGCACTAAGAAGTTACTGCCCTTAGTCCTCATGTTTCCAGCACTGTCACACATTCTGTAGTTCTTTTTGCTGATGTCAAAGGGGGAGAGAAGTTTGCAATGTCTGTAATTTCAGTGAGAAGTTCTGCAATATCAGTGAGTCTTGGATTTCAGTGAGAAGTTCTGCAATATTAGTGAGTCTTGGATTTCAGTGAGAAGTTCTGCAATATCAGTGAGTCTTGGATTTGTTTTGAGCTTTGGGGGAGTCATGTTGCTTCATGCTGATATGTTTATGAGTTGTGGGGAAGATGAGAGTGTGTTGTAGGGAATGTTTAATTCATTTGCATGAGCATGCCTTGAACTTAATCTGTTTGTTGTAGCTGATATAAATTTCCTGTTGAATCTTGATATTGCTTGATTCATAGTGTTGTCATCATCAAAAAGGGGGAGATTGTTGCATCCCTATGGTTTTGATGATGTCTCACACTATAAATCAATCTTCTATCTCTAGATTAATGATGTTTCATCATGTGAGTGAGTACAGTTCAATGGCTGTCAGATAACATGCTCTACCTTAATTCTGCCTACACTCTGTCTGCACAGTCTTCACACCAGTGCGTCAACTCAGCGTGCTGATGCGTCGACCCTTCAGTCATTGCATGTCTCTGTTTTCACACCAGTGCGTCAACTCAGCGTGCTGATGCGTCGACCCTTCAGTCATTGCATGTCTCTGTTCTCACACCAGTGCGTCAACTCAGTGTACTGATGCGTAGACTCTTCTGTTCAGGTTCTTCATTTGATTAAGTCTATATATAATCAGTTGAACGTAAAAGCAATACGTTGCAGCGTCAACTCATTGGGCTGCAGCGTCAACTCAGCATGTTTGCACTTCGCCTTGAGACTTTCAAGTCTATACACCCTACACTCTTTGCAAGTCTGTACAGCCTACCGTCTCATGCAGCGTCTAATGTTAAAGTCTCCACATCGCATTGCATCGTCTCTATCAGTGTCTCACTGGTCTAGTCTGTATAGACTTTAGCGTCTCATGAAAGTCTATACAACGCATCAGTTTTTACAAGTCTGTACACTGGCCTTTGCATTAAGCCTCAAAGTCTGTATAGTCGTGTACAGTGGATTCCAAGTCTATACATCCTTCAGCTGGATCTGTTCAACTCTGTACATCGCCCAACTGATTTGGCAAGTCTATACAACGTGAAGTCTTCACCTCATCTTGGTTCAAGTCTATACAGTCTGTAGTCTACATTGCTTTACATCCACAGAGTCTATACAGCCTATCTGACTTCATGGGTAGCATGCCTTTAGTGCGTTCACGCACTTGGCTGACTGCGTTGACGCAATGGTGCGTCTTTCGCTTTCTTCTTGTTCACTGCGTCGACGCTGACACTGGATGCGTTGACGCATTGGTCAGCTTGCCTAGGGAGTGAGCATTTTTCTTGAGGAGCTGAGGCGACGCTGCACGCTGGAAGCGTTGACGCCTTGGCTGTTGACCAAGGGTCTTTTGTTCAGCATCATAGTCTGACAATTGTCCACTCTGTACTAGTCTACACATTGGGTTGTACGACCACAATCCTATACATTCTGTTATTACAACTTGAGTCTTCAGAGCTCACAGCACACTCATTACAAGTCTGTACACTGGTTAGGCTTTGTGAAGTCTACACAGTGGCTGAGCAATGTGAAGTCTACACATTTGTCTTCTCTAGAGGTCTATACATTGGCTAAGGGCCTTCAAGTCCATACAGAGTCATCTGATGCATGCTGTCTGAAGTCTGTACAGCATGCCTTGCTGTTTACAGCTTTCAAAGACACTTTGCACTGCGTCAACGCAGTGCATAGGCACGTAGTGTAGCGTCAACGCATTGCATTGTGCATACCCTGGTAAAGTCTATACATGCGTTTATTCATTAAGTCTATACATTCTCTCACGATGTACACACTTACTCTGTTGATGTTTCTGAAGTATATACATCCTTGTTAAGAGCCTGAACTGACTAAGTATATACATTACTTCTGTCTGTCTGCAGGCGATTCAGGCTGATGATTGGGCACGTGAATCGAGGTTGGCACCTGACACGTGATCCAAGATAACAGGCACATGACACGTGGATAGCAACCTTGTCAGGATGCTGTCATGTGGTCGAAATTCAAATGATCTGGCCAAAAGTGCATGGGCGGGAACCTGGCAGCCACACGCCATTATCTGCTATAAATATAGAGCTTCATCCTTCAGTAGAAGTTCGATCGTGAAAAGAAAAAGCAGAAGCCATTGGTGAGAGTTTGCACGATCCAGAAAAGAAAAAGAGCAGAGAGTTCCAGATCTGAGAGGAGATTGCTCGAGAGAGAGAGAGAGTGTGTGTGGATTGATGAATTGCTTCATTTGAAGCTACATTTGTATTGGGTTTTCAGAACCGATTTCTTCTTCATTGGTTTTTCTTTCTATTCTGTTTTCGTTTATTTTGTTCTTCCATTCTGATTTGAATTGGTTTCCCTCCGGTGTGTGAAGGAAGGGAGTACTACTCCAGTTTCCCTCTGAGTTGCAGAGGAAGAGAGATCGATGATCTCTGGTGTTGTTAGTGACAGGTTGTCATTAACAGTTTCCCTCCGTGTGTGGAGGAAGGGAGAGGATTCTCCGGTTGTGTTCTAGCTGGGAGCTAGAACAGGTTTCAAGTTCTGTGGGTAGCAGAGCTTGGTCGAGGGATTTGTTTCCCTTGAGTGTTCAAGCTGTGTGGCAGCATGTTGTACGCAGACTGAGTCTGCTGTGTTCTAGCTTTGCCTAGTGGAATCCTCACTCTAGTTGGAGTGAGGGGTGGACGTAGATTGCGGACTGCAATCGAACCACCTAAAAAATTGAGTGCCTCCTCTGTGGTTTGCTATTGATTTCTATGCTCTTCATCTACTTGTCCCTTTGCCTTCAAGTGATCAGTTCTTCACTCTCATCTATATTTCTCTGTGTACGGGTTAAGGAGGTGCGTTAGCAGTAGAATCTATTTTCCGCCTGAGTTTCTGCAAATTGGGAGTGATCTATTCATCCCCCCCCCTTCTATATCACTCTTGCTGCGCTAATATGCACATTGCATTCTGCATACATAAAGTCTACACATTACCTTGCTGCATTACACACGCATTCAAAGTCTATACATTCTCTCTCCTGCAGGCATTCAAAGTCTATACATCGTCAGTTGCAGGCACAACAAGTCTGTACATCCCTTCATGGCATGCAAAGTCTGCACATTCCTTTCTATTATGTTTGTGCATCATTACAGCAAGACTGTACATCGTTGATACATGCATTAACTGTGAGCATGGCATAGTCAATACATTATTCGTTGCAAGCGTGTCTGCATATGAATTGATCTTGTTTGCATGGCATTTCATCGAACATATTATGCATACATAAAGTCGATGCAAGCATGCAACAGAGTCAGTACATTGATCAAGTCTGTACAGCCAATGCATTTCATGTCTCTCATGCATCATTCAAAGTCTGTACATCCTGTGTTCGCAAGACTAAGCCTGTACATTCTTTGACTGCATGCCTGAGCATCCATTTTCATTGTGCATACTTTGATAGATACAAAGTCGATACATCACACATCATGCACATCTTCAAAGTCTGTACATCGCACATCATGCATCGTCTCTCAAAGTCTGTACAGCCTGCATCATCTCACTTAGCCTCTCATATTAAGTCGATGCTGCATGCATTACTTCAAGTCTGTATAGCCCGTCCTCAGAGCATATGCAAAGTCTATACATCGCTGCATCACTCACGTTTAAAGTATGTACATTGGTGGCAAGTCCATACAGACTTGGTCCATGCGTCTGGCAAGTCTGTACATCGTCTTGTGCATGCATCATTCAAAGTCTGTACAGCATGTGTTTGCATTCAAAGTCTATACATCATTCATCAAGTCTATACATGATGCATTCATGCATAAACATGTTCAAAGTCTGTACAATCCTCAATGGCTATGCATCGTTTAGCAAGTCTATACATCCGTCAGCCTTGCCTCTTGCTCGCAAAGTCTATACATTCATGAGCTATGGCTGTGCATCGTTTGCTGCAACACACAAGTCTCTACATAGGTTGCAAGTCTGTACAGCTAGTGGCAAGTCAATGCATCCATATTCATTGTACATACTTTCTCATGTGCACAATGCATTTAGTGTATCAAGTCTACACATCGCAGCTTGTGGTTCATTCGATTAAGTCTATACATCCATTAGCTGATAGCTGAGCAAGTCTATACATTCTTTAGCTCAGTTCGCAGCTGAGTCTGAAGTCTGTACAGCCTGTTCTTCATACAAGTTTGTGCATGCATAAATCAAAGTCTATACATCCTCATTGTGCATACTTTGTTTAAGTGCATTCTGCATTACACACAGCAAGTCTGTACATCTGACCGTCTCATTCAGCGTCTGCACGCATTGCAAGTCTATACACTGTCTGCCCTGCACGCACTGCAAGTCTGTACATTGTCTAGGTTGCAAGTCTATACATTGTCTGCCCTGCACACACAAGTCCATACATTGCATTTGGGCATCAAAGTCTATACACGCTATCAAAGTCTGTACAGCCTTTGTGTTGCACGAACACAAGTCTATACATTGTCTCATGCATACATAAGTCTGTACAATTTGTGTGGCTTGTTCATGCATGTGCTGTGTTGTCAGTGGGTCAGCCAAGCAAGTCTATACAGACTTGTTTCATGTGTTAGTTAAGCAACTCTATACATTCATCGCATTGGTTCTTAAGTGCTTCGTCGCAGTCTGTATAAAGTTGCATAGTGAAGTCTGTACAAGTTTTCAGTCTTAAGCTGATAATTCCTTCTGACTATTTGATAGGTGAATGGCTCGTGGATAAAGGGGCAAACGATTGGCATGTGATCCTAGGAAAAGAAACTTCTATTCCCTGACATGTGGACCAGTGGAATTTCAGTAGACTGCTGCTGCTTGATCCACACGAAGGCCCTGTTCCTATAAAGAGCCTCTTTACCCCTTCGAAGGCTGCTGCTGGTACTAGAGGAAAGGTCCCCAGAAGAAAAAGAGAAGGTTAGCCAGCCGAAGAAGAAGAATAGAGAAAGAGATTGAGAGAAGAAAAAGGAGAGCAGCAGAGATAGAAGAGAGCTCGAGAAGGAAAGAGGAAGAGAGATCCAGAGATTGAGAAGAGAAGAGGAGAGCAGAGAGCTTTTCTTGAAGAATTGTTTAGTCTGTTCGTGGATCAAATCCAGAACGACTATGCTCATTAGAGCTAACTGGTTTTTGTTATTTCCCTTTGGTTTTTTGGTTTTCCCTTTTCTGCCTTTACCATCCTTGTTCTTCCGATCCTCTGGTTTGAGGTCGGGTTCCCTCCGGTTTGGAGGAAGAGAGACTTGCGTCTCTGGTTGCCAGTGACTGGGTGTCACTGGTGGTTCCCCTCCGATTTGGAGGAAGGGAGATCTGTTCTCCGGTTTGCTGGTGAATGTGTGTCACTAGTGGTTCCTTCTGGGTTTCAGAGGAAGGGAGTCTCTGACTCCGGGGTTGCAGGTAGTGGTTGCTACCTGTGGGTTCCCTCCTGGTCTGGAGGAAGAGAGACTTCAGTCTCTGGTTTGCTAGTGACTGTGTGTCACTAGTGGTTTCCCTCCGGGTTGGAGGAAGAGGGGAGGTTGTTCCCCTGGTCAAGCTGTTAGGCAGCATTTGTTTGCAGACTGAGTCTGCGGTTCTAGCTGTTGCTAGTGGAAGCCTCACTCCGGTTTGGAGTGAGGGGTGGACGTAGGTCTGTGGTCCGAACCACCTAAAAAAATCATCTGTGCAGTGGGTTGATTGCTGTCCTTTGCTTCCGCTAGATGATTGTTTTGGCGTGCTATACATATTTGCTCAATTGCTTAAGCCATCTGAGTTTTTAATTCCGTAATATTGTTTGAGCGAAATTTTTTAAGGGTGGGATTCATTCACCCCCCTCTGAATCCACCGCACCAAACCTATCAAATAGTGAGGAGTACCCACCCCCAATTCCCTGATTCGGAAGGCAGATCACTGCCATGTGTGAAGGAGTGATGTCCCCCATACCCTCGGGCATCGGATCTACCCTAGATGTGCCTGGGTGCTCCCTAGCCTCAGGTTGAAACTTCTCCAACCTCCTCACGGTTTACCAACCATGCTTTCTGATCACGGGCCTCGGCCTCATTGCCTCTATCACCGGGTCACACCCAGAACCTAAGTGCCACTGTGTGTGGTGTCTGCCAGCCAAGTCTACTGCTTAGTCTTTGCTTGCTATCCCACAGGTCCCAGCTCTGTGTTGGGTCTATGCCGCATCAACCAGTATTTCCTGAGAGAATGGAATCTATTCGTATGATCTCTCACATGGGTATTCTTGGAAGTTTCCACTAGACAAGCATCTTTTCACCTTTATCTAGGGCTACATTCCAGCCAGTAAGGAGATCGACAATCCGCACTAGCTGAAGGAGCGTTGTCGCCTTGAGAGGGCTATCTTGTAGGGTCAGGATAGCATGGCAAGCACTTGTGCCTTGTCATATTTGAGCTATTCTGAGGACTTCCTACTTCAGCCATGGTTCCTAGCAAGGATTTCTTGGGTTTCTTCAGTGAGAACAAGAGCTTCAAGGTGTGGGTTGCACCTCTATCTCTAGCTGCCTCGGACATATATGGTCACCACTGATTTACACATGATTCACTTAAGGGGATGATCTTGACTCCCTTTGTCACACCCCGTACTCTATACCATCAAGGTATTATCTGCCTTGGCCTACCGACCTTACGATTTTGTCCCTTTCTAATATTGATCGGTTTAACTATGAAGTTCTTTACAAGAACTGAGCCGATACTTAGATACCTCGGTGACATAGAGTACAACACAGATATATTTAAGGGTGCTACAATTTATCATTCTTATATAAGTGACGTCCTCATTGCTGGGCACATATATTTTACAATCAAACCCCTAGGCATGTAGGATTCTAGAGGTGTCCACTACAGGCCCAAGAGGTGGCTCCCACTTTGTAGCACTTTGACCCATTATGGGTTCAAGATGTGGCTCCCATAGCATAACACTTTACCCTGCATGGCATTTTTTTCGCCCACTTTCGACTGGGGTATGGCAGTGATACCATTCTGTCACATCTCGTACTCTATACCGTCGAGGTATTATCCGCTTTGGCCTACTAGCCTCACAGTTTTATCCCTTTGTGGATAGTGATCGACTCCAAAATAGGGGACTTCTCTGGGGGTCACCCATCCCAATATTACTCCCCATTAAGCATGCTTAATTAAGGAGTTCTTTACAAGAATTGAGCCGATACTTCAAAAGGTACCTCGGTGATATAGAGTACAACTTAGCTATATTTGAGGGTGTTACACGCGGAGACCTCCTTCTATAGATGTTGGGGTGCTTTGGAGGTGGTGAGGCTTTCCCGTTGACAAGGTCAAAGAGACATTTCAAGGTGGCCCATCAGGAATGGCATAGTTTACAAGATAATCAGCGTATCATAGCCTTTGGGAAGAGATGCTGATCCACTAGCACTTTAATGATGGGCTAATGCCTATTGCAAGTTTAGCAGGATGTCGACCAAGTGGCATGGACATAGTTCAATGTTCGCTTTCCCATGCATCTTGGGACATGGTGTAGATATGCAGGGCATTTCTATGGAACTTCTCACTAGGCTTCTACTTTTAATGAGCCACCTCATGGTCCCTCAGTGGAGGTTTGACCATGCTCGTTGGCTTGCTGCAGTTACTTTGCTCTAGGACTTGCATGGCTAGAGGTAGTGCCTGAACCATATGTAGAAGTGGCGGTTGTGAAGGTCTTACTGGACACCCTTCGATCGTGCCATGCAAGTGGAGCTAATGCTAGATGATGGCTCAAGGTGACTCAAAGCCTCGGGGCCATCCTAAAGCTCTAGGCCTCCTAAGAGTTGGGGTCGAGTTATCTCTAAAGGCCACCTAAATGACTCGGGGAGGTAAATCTCTGGGCCTACTGAGGTTTGGAGCCCAATTAAATCTCGATGGCTCCTGATGCCTCGAGGCCGAGCAAAAGCTCTAGGCCTTCTGAGGGTAGGGGCTGAGTTAAATCTCGAGGCCACTTGATGCCTTGGAGCCGAGCTATAGCTCTAGGCCTCCTAAGTGTTAGAGCCAAGTTAAATCTCAAGGCCTCATGTTGCCTCAGGGCCGAGCTAAAGCTCTAGTCCTCTTAAGGGTTAGTGATGAGTTACATCTCAAGGCCTCCTCATGCCTTGGGGCTGAGCTATAGCTCTAAGCCTCTTGAGGGTTAGGATCAAGTTATCTCTCAAGGCCCCTTGATGTCTCAAAACCAAGCTAAAGTTCTAGGCCTTCTGATTTTTAGGGCTGAGTTAAATCTTGGGGCCTCTTGATGCCTTGTGACCGAGCTACAGACCTCCTGAGGGTTGGGACTGAGTTATCTCTCGAGACCTCTTGATGTCTCAGGGCCGAGTGAGAGCTCTAGGTCTTTCTGAGCTTATACTTGGATGCTTTTCCTTCTGGCTTCCCGCCAGGCGAAGGGGCACGTGGGCTTTCCTCCTGATGCTAGGCCTGGTGAAGGGACACCTAGGGTAGCTTCCTTGTCGTTTGGAGAAAGCGGGTCAACTTCAGTGGGGCACATAGTGATAATGGGTCGTGTGGTGCTTTTGGGCCATTGGGAATGCTGAAAAACCCTCTCTCCATAGGATCATTGGGGTCATTTATGATTATTGCTATACATGTTAAGATGGTTGGCTCCTCACGTTTAAAAGAAGAGTTTACCTTTCCTTACGTAAAAATTAAAGGAATAGCATCGATGTCCTTTTGAAGGCGAGGGAAAAAGGGGTGTGAACAGTGAATTGTTATAGGTAGCATGCATCTAAATCATTGTGACAAGCTTTTTTATTGTCTCCGATAAGTTCCCTATCAAAATTGGATACTTTTTTTCTCTCTCTCTAAAAACACTTGATTGCAAATTCAGACCCTAGCATGCCATGCTTTGTATACATCAATTTGCACTGATTGTCAATGATGTGTACCCACACATGCAGTACGTTGATATACTTTTGATATATAATTGAATCTGGATCATCTGCACATGTTTATGTTTTTTTTTTTGTAGTTTTGGGATAGTTTTAGTTCCCTTATAGTACGTTCAGAAATGACCAAAATACCAATTAAGCTTATAATATGACATATATATCATTCATGTTGCCACCACGGACTATACGTACGTACCATGCATCTTCAATAGAAGTGTGGCATGTGTCGACAATACTAAATGTTGTGTGTTCTACAACTCAATTCCTTTTGATGTAAACTCTTTCCCTGTCTAATACCAATCCATGGTTTCCTTTCAAAAAAAAACTATGAGGCGCGGCCTCCCGCATGCTTAATTTTGTCACAAAGGAAAACCTTTTGTTGACGCCGCCGTATATACGTCTGGCGTCAGCTTAGATTAATCTACCTCCCATGTTTATCAGAAGAGATACGAAACCCACCAAGTATATATTGCCACTAGAAGCATATCGTTCCACATGTCTACGGGGCCGGGCAGGCACCAATCCAGCAGACGGTCATCATCATGGCCCTTCACCCGTTTATTGTTCCCGTCTGTCCACATGGGCATTGCCCGCGCGCGTCACACATCCAGAGCTCCAAACGTAGTCGTCGTCCTCATCCCCAACTCCGCCTGCTCAGCTCTAACCATACCAAGTTCTTCGAGCTGAACCAGCCTGAGTTCCCCCAGGGTTCACACCACCTCAACCATCATATATTGAGGGGCACGGTGCGGTTGCACCGTCGACCCCCGGCGCCATTAATCCATGAACTGTTTCTCTCGTCAAAGTGTACGTACGTAGTGCAGGTGATCGAGATTAATGTTGTGATCAGTATCGTGGTCAGAAGCTTGTCGCACTTATTATTGCTGCTCCATCCGTACGTTTATAATTATGTATGTGGCGCAGCGCCGTTCTGAGGGCTCTTTGGATGGCATAAACATGTATGCCAAGGTCGACCTTCAATACTGGGATCTGAACAGAACACACAGCCAACGAGATTGCCACCCTTCTCATGTAAGTAGATCATCTTCCTTGAGTGCCAGAGGCCGCTGGAGATGACAACATAATCTAATCCCTCAAGTTTGCCGCCTGCCCAGCTCATGCATGTCATCCTGACCGTCCAGGCGTATGTCGAAGACGTCCCTGAAGCTGTTGTCCCACTCTGAATTCTTTCTTCTCCCTTCACTAGGAATCTTGTCCAGATCAACATCAGAGTGAAGTCATGGGAAGGGTAGTCGTACCATTCTCGAAACCTCTCTTCGATCGGTGCCTCCCTGCACGTCTTGATCATGATCAGGTATTTCTACCTACAATTAATGAAGAAACATATATATATATATATATATATATATGTATTTATAATTGTTAGATATGTAAGGAATGGCAATGGAAATATGAGATTCGTGGAAAAGACAAAGGGTACGTGTATGCTGCCCGATTCTTTCTACGTACTTTGATCCCGTTGTGTATTAATTTTCCATAGCCGTCATATGGAAAATATTAAATATAGAATTCGATCTCAATAATATCCAAATTAAAAGAAAGGTTAATAATGGAGAGAGATTGCCTGTATTGTCAGCTGAAATTTTCTTGTTGCACTTCTCTCATCATGCATTTTACGTATATATAATACTTGCAGTGGAGAAGAAAAAAATGTCAAGCCTCGATCAAAGTTTGGTTAAACACCGACGTCCGTCACTGCACTTTATTTGTAATTATGTACTGGAACCTGAACTCTACTAATTAAAAAAGATATGTAAATACTTGACTAATTGATCCATCTGACGTGCGGGGAAAGAAAGACAATATAACATTTTCCCTTCCGTACGCGTTGTTCTCCATGTGTTCCTGTTTTAGCTGTAATTTCTTTAAAATTAATCAAGAAAAATAAAAATTAAATTGATCCGATGGTCGTCGAAGAAAATACAAAGTCAACGCCATCATAAGAACGGGAACAATTACAAGTCCCGAGATCCCCGCTGGGCAGAAGCACACGTGGCCAACGACACAAAAATACATTACGGAATGCTCAAGACACGTTGACGAGCAGTCCTCGCAAGATGGAACCTCTTCCTATAGATGAATGGTGCGGAGGAAACGAGCAAACGAAGGCACAAAATCTTTCCGGATGTGCCGCTTTCTCCTTCGTCACGTAGTCGTGGCACAAAAATCTAAAAAAATAAACAAATAATAAATCTTTACGCAGGGGTCGGGCTCTCTCTCCCCCTTGATCTTAGTCTGACCCGGTATGGACTTAATCTAGATCGGATAGGTTTTTTGAGGAGTCCCACCACCTCCCCGACTCTGGGAGGTGGCCCTGCAGACCTTCTCAGACCGGGTAAGTGACCTCGGGGGCCTATCCCGCGCCTTTTGGCAATCTTTTCGACCTATCCGACGCCATAAACAAGCGCCTTTTGGCAATTTTTTTGAGTGGCGCTATCTGGTATTAATCTAGTATTTTTCTAAAATAATCAGAAATTTTGAAAATACTCTTAAATTTATAAGAAAAACATCACAATATCTGATAATTGTATAAACATACTTTAACTTTTAGGAATTGTAAAAATGTCATGTGTTTTTGCAAAAAAATACTGTAAGGTCTACAAATCATCGAAAGATCATGTATTTTGTATATGTGTTCTGTAAAGCGATATAATTGCATGGTTTTACATCTCGATCCGGGTCGACCCGACCTGCACGACCAGGTCCGCCTCAGGCGGTCGACGGCACGACCGGGCCGTGGGTCGTGACCGGTTCACAGTGGACCGCACCAACCCGTGCGTCCCGCCACGTACCAGACCGGTCCGTTGCGGGGCCGGCTTGGTACATGTGGGTCGGCCGGCTCGTGCCGATTCGCCCATTTAACGGGCCAGTGGGGTGATGTCTTCAGGCTTGCAGCAGTGGACAGCGGCGAGCGGCGGTGGACAGCGGCGAGCGGCGGCGGGGACCGGCCATCGGAGGTAAGTGACTGATTTTTTGAATTTTTTTTTTTTGTTTGGGGGAGGGTCACCGATGGAGGGCGGTGGGGGTGGGAGGCCGGACGGGGTACCAGGGGGCGTGGGAAAGAGGGAGGTTGGGGTGGGGGGGGGGGGGGCGTTGGGACGGGTGGGGGGGGGGGCAGCCATCGGCGCCCACCGCCCCCTCCGACCTCCCACCGGTCAGATCTAGCTGGCCACCGGCCAGATCCGACCGGTGGGAGGTCGGAGGGGGCGCGCGGTGGGCGCCGGTGGGGGATGGTGGGGATGCGGCAGGGGGGGTAGGGGGCGGTGGGGGTGGGCAATGGGGGTGGGGGAGGGGGGGCAGAGGGCGCGCAGGGTCTGTTGCCGCCGATGGGGGTGGGGGAGGGGGGGACGCAGGGGCAGTCTGTTGTCGCCTGTGGGGGGGGGGGTGGGGTGGGGGAGGGGGGGCGTAAGGGCGGTCTGCTGCCGCCGGTGGGGGTGGGGGAGGTGCGGGGGCGCAGGGGGCGGTGGGGGAGGCTGGAGGGCGCGGCGGTGGCCTGTGGGCGTCGGTGGGCGACGGTGGTCGGTGGGGGAGGTGGAGGTGGGGCAAGGGTGAGAGAGAGGTGGGGTTAAGAAATGTAAAAAAATATTTATAATATGTGAAATTATGAATTATAGATTAAAATAAATTAAATTTTGTTGGGATAAATATTTAGATTTTCTTTGTAACAAAAGATGTAGATTTAATTTAGATGTATTAAATAATGCATTTAGTTTTACATGTTGTAGAATTAAATTTATTATTTTCATTAAAATTATATTTGTAACGAAGTATGTAGATTTAATTTAGATGTATTAAATAATACATTTAGTTTTACATGTTGTAGAATTAAATTTATTATTTTCATTAAAATTATATTTGTAACAAAAATTGTAGATTTAATTTAGATATATTAATTAAATTTTATAGTTGTAGATGTAGAACAATGAAATTTCATATTTCAGAAAAAATTCACAGATGCTAAGTTAGATTCGATGGTTGCAAGTAAAATTTAATGTACATGTATTATTTAATCTTTTTAGTTGTACATGTTCTAAATTTAATGTTTTGGATAATTTTTCCTTTTGTAAAATATATTTGATAGTTGTATGTAAAAATTAATTTGTAAAAAAATTAAAATATTTAAAATTTATATTAGTTCATTATCAAATTTTGTGATATTTGTAATTTATATTTCTTAGATTTAGGAGATACATTTAAGCACGCTATGGCTCCTAAGAACCGTCCAAATGACATTGGATGGTCTCATGGAGTTATGTTGGATGACAACCGTAAGTGTTGGCGTTGCAACTACTGTAAAACAGAACACCGGGGAGGAGGTGTGTCTCGGTTGAAGAAGCACTTGGCAGGAGGAGCTGGTGCGGGATACTCTGAGGTTGCTGGGTGTACCCATGTGTCTAGAGATGTGAAACTTGCAATGGCCAGACACCTGCGGGAGAAGAGAGTTGAGATGCAAGAAAAGGAAAAAAGAAGAAAAGAGATGAAGTGACAGATAGCGGAAGAGCAAGCGGCAGCGACGAGGATGAATGCGCATGGACAGCCAGTGACGAAGACCAACAAGCGTGTACTGACCAGCCTAATGTGTTTGTCATGGTGAATGATCCATATGAAGTGGAGTTTCGTGAGGCAGTATGTCAGAGTAGAGATGAGACAAGACATCTCGAGGAGACGAGAGTGCGAAGCCGCGAGGCGGCAAGGACCGGAGCATCAAGCAGTCGTGGTTCATCTACAACTCGACAACCACAGGGCATGAGGAGTTTTTTCACTGATGACTCGGGTTCACAAAGAAAAAGTACGCAATCGATCAACATTGAAGATGTGGAGCCCGGTGTACTATCCCGAGAGCATGGCAAGCAAACGAGGGTGGATGATGCATATGGCCAGAAGGGGCCTAAATGGAAACTTAGACAGGCCGTTGTAAAATGGTGGCACCACGCGGGTCTGCCTTTCAATGCAGCCAACAGCCCTTACTACAAGATAATGTTTCAGGAAGCACAAGTTCTTGGATTACACATGTAACCACCAACAGCGAGAGAGTTGGCCGGCATATATCTTGATGAATAAGTTGCTAAGATCAAGAGTTATGTTGACTCATTCAAATAAAAATGGACAAAGTACGGAGTCACACTAATGTGTGATGGGTGGTCAAGTACCACTACAAGAAAAATCTGAAATATCGACGTCATTTTTCGACGAAAACAATTTCATCGGACATACGTCAGAACTTTTTATACTTTCTGATGGAAAAAATTACGTTAGAACGTCTGTAATTATGGACCATTTTTCGACACATTAATTCAGTCAGAAATATGTCAGAACTTTTTGACGAAATAAAATTTAGTCGGAAATACGTCACAAAGTTCTGGTGTATTTCCGACCATATTAAATTTTGTCGGAAAGCCCTAAAGAAGGGCAAGAAATTTATCAACAGTTTTCGACAGAAAAGAATATGGTAGGAAATACGTCGAAAAGTTGCGACGTATTTCTGATGCAATTTTATTACATCGCAAATTTCCAACATGTTTCCGACTAATCATTTGTCCGTTGGAAACTCTTGATTATTTAATTATAGGAAGCGTGAAAAATTATTTCATTGGGTTCCGACAGAATAATTGTCAGTCAAAAATACGTCACACATTTTCGACATAACTGTTCAGTGGGAAATATGTTGGGACAGTCCGACGTATTTTTGACCAAATTAATTTCTTTCGGGCATTTTCGACGTATTTGCGACTGATGTTTTTCTGTCGAAAATCTCTAAATAATAGTAATAGATAGAAATTTATCAATAGTTTCTAACGGAATATTATTCTATCGTAAATACGTCGGAATTGTTCGACTTATGTCGGAACTGTTTGACCAAAACAGGCTGTCTAATGAGGAAATCAAGTGTCATATGAAGATTACAGTTGACAAAGAGATAATAATGTTGAAGAACATATCACATTGCACCTAACACGGTCAATGCAGCAAAGCACTTAAGCTTCTGAGTCAACGCTGTCAAGTCAGCCATGCCTCAGAGTCAATATAAGTAAGTCAACAGTCAAACAGCTATTTCAACACCATCTCATAAGAGGGAGTCAATACGAGCTCAATCAGAGTCAAACCAGTCAACCCAATCTGCAATGCTGAAGAATAGTTTACAAGGGTGAAAAATACTTGATATGCTTGACAAAAGGTCCTTAAGGGTGACAAATGGGTGTTAACATGAAAAATATTGCTCAAGGGTGAAGAATGGTGAATAAGAGTGACAAATGGGTCACAAGGCTGACAAATAGACACCAGGAGTAACAAATGGCTAGCTAACGGTGATAGATAGTGCTCAAGGGAAACAAATGAGTGCTAGCGGTGACAAATGGCTATTGGCGACGACTCAACACAAGAGGAAAAAGCTCAAAGGCGACAGCTCTTTCGGCCTAAGGCAGACATATGGGCAGTAAGGTAGATAAATGGGAAATGAGGGTGACAAATAGGTCCTAAAGGTAGACAAATGGGCCGTATGACTGTAAAATAGCTTGTAAGGCGGAAAAATAGCTTGGAAAGCTGAATTACAGAAAAACTTGTGTCTGCCACACGCTCAATCTCGAAGACCCATTAGTGGGCACGTGATTCAAGGTTCTCTGTGAAGAGGAATATTTTCTCTCTTGTGTAGTGTGGTTTGTGTGTGAGCTTGATCATTATCCTCTAACCCCCCCTTTGCAGGATGGTGTGTGAACATATTCTATAGTTTGATTTCATCGCATACTAAGTGTCCCTTCCCTTCCTCGAAGGGGTGAACGGTCTCTCTCGTCCTGCCCTGCAGGCTTTTGCCCGATTATAAGCAAAATGCTTTCTATTCAGACTAGCTCTCTCTCACGAACCCTCTTTTTCTCTTCTTCTTCTTCTTCTTCTCACGAACTCCGCACTCTCAGATCTGCTACTCACTCTTCTCTCTTTTTTCTTGTAGTGCTTCGCAGCAGCCCTCTCTTTTCTTTTCTCTTGTGCAGCACCCTTCACGGAGAAGAACACCCCATATATATAGAACAGGGGCTCCGAAGACTTCTGGATAAAAATGAATTGACTTCTTCTTTTAACCATTGGTCCACGTGTCAGGAGAGATCATATTCTTTGTTAGATAGTATTTGGATTTGGGTCATGTGCCAGTCCATTGGCTTTCAAGCTCGGGCGTGTGGCAGACACAAGTTTCCCTCATTTCAGCCTACCGAGCTATTTGTCAGACTTAATAGGAATTTTACACCCCTATTAGACATTTGTCAGCCTTAGACACCTATTTGTCACCCTTACGTTCAAACGCCATCACTGTTGTTCTTTTCCTCTTTTGTCTAGCCGTTGCCTTTAGTTATTTGTCACCTTTACTGCCCCATTTGTCACTGCTATCTTTTATTTTTCACCGTTACTGACCTATTTGTTATCCTCGTTGGCTTGTGTGAATTTTGCTGATCACAGACGCACTTAAATCTTGTTGAACCTTGATAAGTTGTTGATCAGCACGGCCTGCACTTCAGAGAAATAGATGCTGCTGCTTATGCTCAAACCCATCACAATGAAGAACCCTTAGAACCGGAGAGTACTTTCTTCCTTTGATCTTGAAAGGGGTTAATCATAGTCATCCAAGGCTTAAAAGAACTCCAGATTCAAGATGACAAGGTTAGGAAACCCATACAAGGTTGATTCCTTTGTGTAATCTTGACTGCTATTCACTTTCCACAGCTAGGAGCTATTTTTCAGTGTTAAGGAGCTATTTGTCACTTCTATCGGGCATTTGTCAGCTCTAACGAGCTATTTGTCACCACGATTCCGTCGCTAAATTCATGCCTTGAATAGTTCACATTCCTTCATTTTGGCAGCTCAATAGAGAACATCGACGCAGCTCTTAAGCTACGTCAACGTAGCTCAATGGAGAACATCAAAAAGGCAGAAAGATGAATCAACAAGCTAGAGATCTTCCTGAAGGAAAAAGCCACTATGTGAGCAAGAGAAAGGGCAAGAGAAAAAAGAAGAAAAGAGAGAATATGCACTTTGCCAGATCGAGAGAAGACCCATTTATGTGAAAGCTCTTGAAACAATTTCAGAGCTACATTTGTTTATCGTTCTGCTACATTTCGTTTGTTTCATTTTGAGTTTCTCAGTTTGCCTTTTCGATCCAGTTGAGTCATTATTCTCTAATAGTTCATTGCTGCACTAATCATAGGTGTGATTAATCTGCAGATTGATCACGATCTGGTCTGCAGGCCAGGGTGTGAGGAAGGGTCCTCGTGTGCTGCCATAGTGCAGTGGGTCTGGTTCTACTGGGGTAGAATCAGGGGTGTGCTCACCAGGTCAATGTGAGCGACGTCACGCGGTTCGAGGAGCGGAGAAGACGCGGAGCGCGCGGGCTCCTCTTTTGTTTGCTGCAACACAGAAATAAGAGAAGAGAGAAGGGGCCACCACGGGAGATTGCTCCGGCGGGGCGAGCGGGACAAATGTAATATATCAAGATATGGGGGTTAAACGGCCATAGCGGGAAGTGACTCGCCGCAGCCTCGGGGGGACGGGAATGGTGCAGAAATTAAGTAGCAAGAATTGAAACGGCCATTGGGGAAGTGACTCGCCGCGGCCTCGAGAATATGAATAGATAAGAATATAACATATAAGAACGGGAATTTAAACGGCCATTGGGGAAGTGACTCGCCGCGGCCTCGAGAATATGAGTAGAATATAACATAATATAAAGAGAATATAAGAACGGAAATTTAAATGGCCATTGGGGAAGTGACTCGCCGCGGCCTCGAGAATATGAATAGATAAGAATATAACATATAAGAACGGGAATTTAAACGGCCATTGGGGAAGTGACTCGCCGCGGCCTCGAGAATATGAGCAGAATATAACAGAATATAAAGAGAATATAAGAACGGAAATTTAAACGGCCATTGGGGAAGTGACTCGCCGCGGCCTCGAGAATATGAGCAGAATATAACAGAATATAAAGAGAATATAAGAACGGAAATTTAAACGGCCATTGGGGAAGTGACTCGCCGCGGCCTCGAGAACAAAATGTGATCGCTAGGGGCCAAAAGACCCCAAAATAAAGAAAGTGATCGCCCCTACCTCAAGAGCGGGAGATGGCGGGTTGCTTCTTCCTGTAGTACCCAATAAATTTTATCATGATTTAGTTCTATGATAATAAATTTGATTAAGAAATAATTGATTTGATTGAATTAGAGTGGTGTAGCACCCCTTATAAAATGTACATAATATAATAATAATGTTATTATTATCATTATTAGTATTATTAATATTTCAACTAAATTAGTATCTCAAATATATGTACATATAACTTATAAAAACCCCTATAGAAGGTTTAAGTGAAAGTAGAAACAAAGAGTCATTCATGTAACAATTGAATTCTTAGAGTAGTTGGTTAAGACACTTATCCTTTCACCTTGAGGTCCAAGGTTCGAATCTCACCATCCACATTTGTCTAAATTTTGCCCAAATTGTTTAATTACACCTTAACACTAAGATTAATTAATTAAGATTGTTACTATTTATATTTCGGGTTGGGTTTTATTTTTGAGAGTTTTTATTTATTTTATATTTTTCCTAGATGGGGCCCATGATGATTAGAAATGGGTAGTTATTAGTTTTCTCAAATTCATTTTAGATAAATAGTTATGATTTTTAGTTTGGGCTGGTGAATAGTGCCATTCACATTCGTAAGAACGTAACTCTCTTCTTACCTTCCCCTTTTGGTAACTCCATGCCCCCCCCCCTCACCTTATCATGAGTGATTAAGTTTATGAGGAGGGTCCTCATGGGGTAGCCCATGCACTACGGGAGCATGTGGGATGTCGTTCTTTTTCCCTTCCTGCCAGCCTGCCTCATCCAATCGAGTGCTTGGGACTTTGTTAAAGCCCTGGGGAGAGGGCTGGGTGTTGTTCAGAACGCCATCTACGGGAGGGAAGCAAGGCTCTGGAGAGTTCATGGATCCTGCAGAGGCTTCCCTGTTCTCCACGGTTTAAGGCAAGTTTAGTATCTCAACCATCTCTATTGTGCATGGATAGCTTATTAAACTTGTTAGAATTAAGTAAGAGGGTAGTTTGGTTAAGTGCAAGCAATACTGTTTTGGGATAATCTGTTATGATTTTGGTTTGATTTTAAATTGACTTCCACCATGGCTGTTTAAACTTTGTTAGATGATAAATTTTGTTTGAAAAACTCTATCTTATGAGTTAGTATAAGCATGTTAATTTGATAATAATGTTATCCTGGAATTGGTTAGTATAACCATGTTATTAAACTTACCTTAAAAGGTGTATAGATCCAAATATAGATTTTTCCTAAAAATACTCACAAAAGTGTTCTATAAATACGGATGTACCATTTTCTTATTTTTTTTACATTTTTGTAAGATAGTAAAATTTCTGCGTGAATAGTGTTTTCCGAGTGAATGGTGATTTAAGTCATGCTTAAATCACTGATTAGGTCTTACAAACAATTTTATTAGCATTAGGCATAGAAGACAAAAGTGATCACCAATATGTTAGCAATTTAATACTATTTTTAGGAATTATTTATGGTATAACATTATTAGCATTGTTAGTGCGATAATAAATTAATATAGAATTATACTATTTTCATTCATTATACCCTGGAACATTGTGTTAATATCCTGGAATTGTGTATTAACACCATGGAATTACATGTTAACACTCTGGAAATGAGAATGCCTTGGAGTTGTGGTATCCTGGATTGTAAATATAACTTGCTAATAATGATTGTCAATATAAGCATGTTAATTTAATAACAATGTTAACCTAGAATTAGCTAGTATAAGCATATTAATTTGATAATAATGTTAACCTGGAATTAGTTAGTATAACCATGTTAACAGTGTTATCTTGGAACCAGTTAGTATAAGCATGTTAATTTGATAATAATATTATCCTAGAATTGGTTAGTATAACCATGTTAATTTGATAACAAAATTATCCTAGAATTGCATATTTTGGTTTGATTTTAAATTGACTTCCACCATGGCTGTTTAAACTTTGTTACAGGATAAATTTTGTTTGAAAAACTCTATCTTATGAGTAAGTATAAGCATGTTAATTTGATAATAATGTTATCCTGGAATTGATTAGTATAACCATGTTATTAAACTTACCCTAAAAGGTGTATAGATCCAAATATAGATTTTTCCTAAAAATACTCAAGAAGATAAAAGTGTTCTATAAATACGGATGTACCATTTTCTTATTTTTTTTATATTTTTATAAGATAGTAAAATTTCTACGTGAATAGTGTTTTCCGAGTGAATGGTGATTTAAGTCATGCTTAAATCACTGATTAGGTCTTACAAACAATTTTATTAGCATTAGGCATAGAAGACAAAAGTGATCACCAATATGTTAGTAATTTAATACTATTTTTAGGAATTATTTATGGTATAACATTGTTAGCATTGTTAGTGCGATAATAAATTAATATAGAATTATACTATTTTCATTCATTATACCCTGGAACATTGTGTTAATATTCTGGAATTGTGTATTAACACCATGGAATTACATGTTAATACTCTGGAAATGCGAATGCCTTGGAGTTGTTGTATCCTGGATTGTAAATATAACTTGCTAATAATGATTGTCAATATAAGCATGTTAATTTAATAACAATGTTAACCTAGAATTAGCTAGTATAAGCATATTAATTTGATAATAATGTTAACCTAGAATTAGTTAGTATAACCATGTTAACAGTGTTATCTTGGAACCAGTTAGTATAAGCATGTTAATTTGATAATAATGTTATCTTGGAATTGGTTAGTATAACCATGTTAATTTGATAACAAAATTATCCTAGAATTGCATATTTTGGTTTGATTTTAAATTGACTTCCACCATGGCTGTTTAAACTTTGTTACAGGATAAATTTTGTTTGAAAAACTCTATCTTATGAGTTAGTATAAGCATTGTAAAATTTCATATTCCATCCATGTGTTAGTATCACCATTTCAGTTTGTATTCGAGTTAGAATCTATCCAAATTCTTCTTAACTTGTTTATTGATCTCATTTGACCATATGGACACTGCTACTATAGAAGGGTCTGGGGCCAAACTGTAGAAATGCCCCTATGGGGAGGTCCTTCTGACCCCGAGGGCACGGGGGTGAAATCCTGGAGGTGAACTTGTTCACTAGTCAAGGTGGGGAATATCTTCCTCCGATTCTGTGCTGTAATCAAGACCTCATCGCCATTGCCTAGGTGATTTGGTATCTGTATCTGTTTCTGACCTTCTAATAGTAGTTTGGGCAATGTGTCTGGGTCATTCTGCCTCTTCTGTCTACCTCAGATCGGAATTGTGATAAAAATATGGCCTTTGGGCTTTTTGTTATATCTGTATCTGTTATCTGTCTTTGTTCTGCAAATTCTACTGAGGTTTGAACTCCGCTTATGAATACCTACATTGATTCCCGTCTTCTTCAATCTTTCTTCCTGCATATTTGGATATCACTCCTGCATATTACGATTAGTTATGCCATAGTACACCGATATAGTCTTTGTTACAACTTGTGGTTTAAATTATGATAGTTTAATTTGTTATGCTGGTACAATAGACGTGTTTGAATTCTATTTCTTGCTAAGTCTACCCGTAGACTTACACTTGATATTTCAGGCGAGATTGCTAGTGGGAGCGAGGAAGTAGATCCGAGTGAGCCCGAGTCGGTGGCGCGGGCGTGATCTTAGTAGTTCTTTTCCCATTGTTGGATCTACTTGTTAGTTCTTGTAAACTTTAAGTTTCAAATTAAAATAAAATTTGTAAGACTTTAATTTGTTTGGCTATTATGATATTGGACATTGCTGATGGAAAATTATATTCTTCCGCTGTAAAAATTTATATGTTTTATTTGTGCATTCTCAACCCGTCTTCCGTTCTGTTGGGTATTTTCCCACTGTGGCGTCGCCCCTCGTATCCGACGGGAGTGTTATACTGAACCGGGTACGAGGCGGGGCGTTACAGAGAAGTGGTATCAGAGCGCCCACAGGTTGAGTCTACATGAATAAGATCATCAGCTAAGTCTATATCCCAAGATCTAAATAGCTCCATTAGTACACGATTAAGGAGTAAAACTAATAGATGGGCAACACTAATAAGGCTGTTAACGTGGCCAAACTTAATCACTTTCTTTCAGGAAATGGCACCTCGTCGTCGTTCCGCTCAGGTTGAAGAGCCGAGGAGAGAAACAGAGGGCGGTCAACAAGGATTTCCGCCGCCACCACCACCACCATTAGTTGATTATGGCACCTTCATGCAAGGACTGGTTCAAGTGATGCAGACCCAGGCAAATGCGCAGGCGGACTTGCAAGCTCAGATCCAAGCTCAGGCCCAAGCTCAACTGCATCAAGAGGTAGTACCAAGGGTGGTTGAAGGACCGTCAGCTATGGAGAGATTCCGGAGGATGAACCCGCCTTCTTTTAAGGGGGAGAGCCAACCCCTAGTGGCAGAGCATTGGCTGCGGTCTATGGAAAAGATTTTTCGAAGCATACATTGTGATGACGAGAAGGTCAACTTGACAACTTTTATGCTGGAGGAACGTGCAGATGTTTGGTGGCATTCTGTGCTGAGGAACCAATTTGAAGATGGGGCTAGAGAGATGTCTTGGGATGACTTTGTTCACCTATTCCGGGCGAAGTACATTCCCGAGCATATTCAAGATAAAATGGAGCAAGAATTCCTCACTTTGAGCCAAGGGTCTATGACCGTGCTGGAATATGAAGCTCGTTTTGCTGAGTTGGCGCGTTATGCACCTCACATTGTGGCCGATGAGAGGAGGAAGGTGAAGAAGTTCGTATCGGGTCTTCGATCATCATTGAGGACAAAACTGGTTGCTTTCAACCACCACTCGATGGAAGAGGCTCTCGGTGCGGCGTGTCGGCAGGAAAGTGACATGGAGCTGTACCAGGAAGAAAAGAAGACCCAACTGAAGAGGCCGTCATCATCGTTTCAACGCAAGGATCGCATGAAGAAACCCTTTACTCAATCGTATCCTCAATCAACCATGAAACCATTTTCTACACAAGCAAGTGGTGCAGGTAGATCAGCAATGGATATCAAGAGTGAATGCAAGCATTATGGGAAACGTCATGGAGGCAGGGAATGCTGGATGGTAACTGGGAAGTGCCTTAGGTGCGGAAGCTCGGAGCACAAGATCAGAGATTGTCCGAAGCAGCAGCTGTTTTCACCAGCTCAAGCTCCTGCAGTGACTGCAGCTGCAGCACCAATGAAGTCAGCTAAGCGTCCCCGAGCACCGGCACGAGTATTTGCATTGGCTGGAGAGGATGTGGAGCAAGCAAAGGACGTGTCAGAAGGTACACTTCTTGTATCAGGTTTCTATGCTAGAGTTTTGTTTGACACTGGTGCTACCCATTCATTTGTGTCTGAACATTTCTCCAAGATATTGTCTGATGATTTGGGTTTGGCACCATCAATATTGGATGTGTCCCTTCAAGTGCACACTCCTGCTGGAGTTTTGTCCACTAAGAAGAGCTATCCCTCCTTACCCGTAGTTGTCGGAGGGAAGGAGTTGTCTGGTCACTTCTATCTATTAAAGATGAAGGACTATGATATTATCCTTGGGCTAGATTGGCTCGAGAGGCATTATGCTCTTATCGACTGCCGGAAAAAGCGAGTGGTCTTTCGCATTCCTGGCGAGAGGGAGTTCTTCCATCCTTTGCCTCAAAATAAGTCGGGGAAGTCTATAATATCTGCTATGAAGACTGCTCGACTAATAAGTAAGGGTGGTAATACTTATCTTGCTCTGGTGGTAACCTCAACGGAGAATCCTCAGTCTCCACAGCTGAGTGAAATTGAGGTAGTCCGAGACTTTCCTGATGTCTTTCCTGAAGATCTACCTGGATTGCCGCCTATGAGGGAGATTGAATTCTCTATTGATTTGGTGCCCGGTACGACGCCTATATCCAAGGCCCCGTATCGGATGGCACCTGCTGAGTTGGCAGAACTAAGGAAGCAATTGCAAGAACTTATAGACAAGGGCCTTATTCGACCTAGTGTTTCACCATGGGGAGCCCCAGTCATATTTGTAAAGAAGAAGGACGGATCACTTCGCCTATGCATTGATTATCGGAAGCTCAATCAAGTGACAGTCAAGAACCGTTACCCTTTGCCACGTATTGATGATCTGTTCGATCAATTGCAAGGTGCTTCGGTGTTCTCGAAGATTGATTTGAGGTCAGGTTATCATCAACTCCGGATCAAGGAGGAAGACATTTCCAAGACAGCCTTTAGAACCAGATATGGCCATTTTGAATTCCGGGTTCTACCCTTTGGTCTAACAAATGCTCCTGCAGCATTCATGGACTTAATGAACCGGGTGTTGAGGCCTAATTTGGATAGCTTTGTGGTTGTGTTTATAGATGATGTCCTAATTTACTCCCCTGATAAAGCATCACATAAAGAGCATTTGAGGATTATTTTGGAGACTCTGCGGGCACACAAGCTGTTTGCAAAGTTCAGTAAGTGTGAGTTCTGGTTGAAAGAAGTTCATTTTCTTGGCCACGTAATATCAGGTAGTGGCGTGGCAGTTGATCCAGCTAAGGTTCAAGCCGTGCTTGAATGGGAAGCTCCGAAGTCCCCCACTGAAATTCGGAGTTTTCTCGGGTTGGCAGGCTACTACAGGAAGTTTATTAAGGGCTTTGCTTCTATCGCAGCACCATTGACGAGGCTGACAAGAAAAGGAGTGAAATTTGTGTGGTCCGAGGAATGTGAACAAGGCTTCCAAGAGTTGAAGAGCCAATTAACTTCAGCACCACTCCTGATCCTACCAAATAACATTGATATGTTTACCATCTACACTGATGCTTCTAGGGTCGGGATTGGATGTGTTCTCATGCAAGATGGTAGGGTTGTTGCTTATGCTTCTCGACAGTTGAAGGAGCACGAGAAGAATTACCCTACGCATGATTTAGAATTGGCTGCTGTTGTTCATGCTTTGAAGATCTGGAGACATTACCTTTATGGGGTTAAGTTTGAGGTATTCACTGATCACCAGAGTCTCAAGTACCTGTTTTCTCAAAAAGAGCTTAATCTACGGCAAAGGCGATGGGTTGAATTTTTGAAAGATTATGATTTTGAGTTGCTTTATCACCCTGGAAAGGCTAATGTTGTAGCCGATGCGCTCAGTAGGAAGCGGACTTTAATGCAGCAGGATTGGAAAATGCTAGAAGATGTTGTGTGTTCTATGACATCAGTTGAGTCTCAGCTTTGCCAAGCCTTTATTGCTCAATTATGTATTGGGTCAACGGTTATGGAGCGAGTATTAGAAGCTCAGCCAAAATTGCAAGGTATGATTGGTAAATCTGGGATTGCTCGAGATGAAGATGGTGTGGTCAGATTTCAGCATAGAATGTGTGTACCTAATGTGAGTGAATTAAAGAATGAAGTGTTGGAAGAAGCTCATAGGTCAAAGTTCTCCATTCATCCTGGTGGTAAGAAGATGTATCAAGATCTGAAACGGTCTTTTTGGTGGCCGGGTATGAAGAAGGATGTGGCTGAATTTGTATCTAGATGTTTGGTTTGCCAGCAAGTAAAGGCTGAAAACCAGAGGCCGTCTGGGTTAATGCAGAAGATTGAAATACCACAATGGAAGTGGGAAGATGTCACCATGGACTTTGTCACAGGGTTACCCCGATCAGCAAAGGGTAATGATGCTATATGGGTGATCGTAGATCGATTCTCGAAGACTGCACATTTCCTGACAATGAAAAAGAAGCAATCTATGGAGAGTTTAGCTCATCTTTATATTGATAATATTGTCAGATTGCATGGTGTGTCGAAGTCTATTATTTCGGATCGAGACTCTCGCTTCACGTCCCGATTTTGGCAAGGATTACAAAATGCTTTTGGGTCCCAGTTGAAACTAAGCTCGGCATACCATCCCCAGACAGATGGTCAGTCTGAGAGGACCATTCGCACCTTAGAGGATATGTTAAGGGCCTGTGTTCTTGACTGGGGAGGAGATTGGGAGCGACATCTACCATTGGTAGAATTTGCCTACAATAACAGTTATCATGCAAGTATAGGCATGGCCCCGTTCGAAGCTCTGTATGGAAGACCCTGTAGATCTCCTCTGTGTTGGGAAGAAATTGGTGAAAGGCAGTTAATTGGGCCAGAAATGGTACAAGGAACATCAGATAAGATTCAGCAAATTCAGCGGAGATTAAAGGCAGCCCAAGATCGGCAGAAAAGTTATGCAGACAATAGAAGGAAGGATCTAGAATTTGCAGTTGGAGAGCATGTTTTTCTCAAGGTGTCACCAACTAAAGGAGTTTCAAGATTTGGAAAGCGTGGGAAGCTGCAACCTAGATGTATTGGACCCTTTGAGATTCTGGACAGGATAGGAAACGTGTCATACCGGTTGGCCTTACCCCCATCAATGGTGGCCATTCATCCGGTGTTTCACGTATCCATGCTCCGCAAGTATGTTCATGATCCATCCCACGTGATCAGCTATGAAGGTTTGGAGTTCCAACCGAATCTGTCATTTGAAGTTCAACCAATCCAGATTTTGGATCGCAAGGAACAAGTTCTCAGATCGAAGTCCATTCCATTGGTAAAGGTTCTGTGGGGTAATGCGCTTCACGAGGAGGCGTCGTGGGAGCTTGAATTGGAGATGAAGAAGAAATATCCCCACCTCTTCGGTATGTACTTCAGTAAAACTTTGGGACGAAGTTTCTTTTAAGGGGGAGAGAGTGTAGTACCCAATAAATTTTATCATGATTTAGTTCTATGATAATAAATTTGATTAAGAAATAATTGATTTGATTGAATTAGAGTGGTGTAGCACCCCTTATAAAATGTACATAATATAATAATAATGTTATTATTATCATTATTAGTATTATTAATATTTCAACTAAATTAGTATCTTAAATATATGTACATATAACTTATAAAAACCCCTATAGAAGGTTTAAGTGAAAGTAGAAACAAAGAGTCATTCATGTAACAATTGAATTCCTAGAGTAGTTGGTTAAGACACTTGTCCTTTCACCTTGAGGTCCAAGGTTCGAATCTCACCATCCACATTTGTCTAAATTTTACCCAAATTGCTTAATTACACCTTAACACTAAGATTAATTAAGATTGTTACTATTTATATTTCGGGTTGGGTTTTATTTTTGAGAGTTTTTATTTATTTTATATTTTTCCTAGATGGGGCCCATGATGATTAGAAATGGGTAGTTATTAGTTTTCTCAAATTCATTTTAGATAAATAGTTATGATTTTTAGTTTGGGCTGGTGAATAGTGCCATTCACATTCGTAAGAACGTAACTCTCTTCTTACCTTCCCCTTTTGGTAACTCCATGCCCCCCCCCCCACCTTATCATGAGTGATTAAGTTTATGGGGAGGGTCCTCATGGGGTAGCCCATGCACTACGGGAGCATGTGGGATGTCGTTCTTTTTCCCTTCCTGCCAGCCTGCCTCATCCAATCGAGTGCTTGGGACTTTGTTAAAGCCCTGGGGAGAGGGTTGGGTGTTGTTCAGAACGCCATCTACGGGAGGGAAGCAAGGCTCTGGAGAGTTCATGGATCCTGCAGAGGCTTCCCTGTTCTCCACGGTTTAAGGCAAGTTTAGTATCTCAACCATCTCTATTGTGCATGGATAGCTTATTAAACTTGTTAGAATTAAGTAAGAGGATAGTTTGGTTAAGTGCAAGCAGTACTGTTTTGGGTTAATCTGTTATGATTTTGGTTTGATTTTAAATTGACTTCCACCATGGCTGTTTAAACTTTGTTACAGGATAAATTTTGTTTGAAAAACTCCATCTTATGAGTTAGTATAAGCATGTTAATTTGATAATAATGTTATCCTGGAATTGGTTAGTATAACCATGTTATTAAACTTACCTTAAAAGGTGTATAGATCCAAATATAGATTTTTCCTAAAAATACTCAAGAAGACAAAAGTGTTCTATAAATACGGATGTACCATTTTCTTATTTTTTTACATTTTTGTAAGATAGTAAAATTTCTGCGTGAATAGTGTTTTCCGAGTGAATGGTGATTTAAGTCATGCTTAAATCACTGATTAGGTCTTACAAACAATTTTATTAGCATTAGGCATAGAAGACAAAAGTGATCACCAATATGTTAGCAATTTAATACTATTTTTCGGAATTATTTATGGTATAACATTGTTAGCATTGTTAGTGCGATAATAAATTAATATAGAATTATACTATTTTCATTCATTATACCCTGGAACATTGTGTTAATATCCTGGAATTGTGTATTAACACCATGGAATTACATGTTAATACTATGGAAATGAGAATGCCTTGGAGTCGTGGTATCCTGGATTGTAAATATAACTTGCTAATAATGATTGTCAATATAAGCATGTTAATTTAATAACAACGTTAACCTAGAATTAGCTAGTATAAGCATATTAATTTGATAATAATGTTAACCTGGAATTAGTTAGTATAACCATGTTAACAGTGTTATCTTGGAACCAGTTAGTATAAGCATGTTAATTTGATAATAATGTTATCCTAGAATTGGTTAGTATAACCATGTTAATTTGATAACAAAATTATCCTAGAATTACATATTTTGGTTTGATTTTAAATTGACTTCCACCATGGCTGTTTAAACTTTGTTACAGGATAAATTTTGTTTGAAAAACTCTATCTTATGAGTTAGTATAAGTATGTTAATTTGATAATAATGTTATCCTGGAATTGGTTAGTATAACCATGTTATTAAACTTACCTTAAAAGGTGTATAGATCCAAATATAGATTTTTCCTAAAAATACTCAAGAAGACAAAAGTGTTCTATAAATACGGATGTACCATTTTTTTATTTTTTTACATTTTTGTAAGATAGTAAAATTTCTGCGTGAATAGTGTTTTCCGAGTGAATGGTGATTTAAGTCATGCTTAAATCACTGATTAGGTCTTACAAACAATTTTATTAGCATTAGGCATAGAAGACAAAAGTGATCACCAATATGTTAGCAATTTAATACTATTTTTCGGAATTATTTATGGTATAACATTGTTAGCATTGTTAGTGCGATAATAAATTAATATAGAATTATACTATTTTCATTCATTATACCCTGGAACATTGTGTTAATATCCTGGAATTGTGTATTAACACCATGGAATTACATGTTAATACTCTGGAAATGCGAATGCCTTGGAGTTGTGGTATCCTGGATTGTAAATATAACTTGCTAATAATGATTGTCAATATAAGCATGTTAATTTAATAACAATGTTAACCTAGAATTAGCTAGTATAAGCATATTAATTTGATAATAATGTTAACCTAGAATTAGTTAGTATAACCATGTTAACAGTGTTATCTTGGAACCAGTTAGTATAAGCATGTTAATTTGATAATAATGTTATCCTGGAATTGGTTAGTATAACCATGTTAATTTGATAACAAAATTATCCTAGAATTGCATATTTTGGTTTGATTTTAAATTGACTTCCACCATGGCTGTTTAAACTTTGTTACAGGATAAATTTTGTTTGAAAAACTCTATCTTATGAGTTAGTATAAGCATTGTAAAATTTCATATTCCATCCATGCGTTAGTATCACCATTTCAGTTTGTATTCGAGTTAGAATCTATCCAAATTCTTCATAACTTGTTTATTGATCTCATTTGACCATATGGACACTGCTACTATAGAAGGGTCTGGGGCCAAACTGTAGAAATGCCCCTATGGGGAGGTCCTTCTGACCCCGAGGGCACGGGGGTGAAATCTTGGAGGTGAACTTGTTCACTGGTCAAGGTGGGGAATATCTTCCTCCGATTCTGCGCTGTAATCAAGACCTCATCGCCATTGCCTAGGTGATTTGGTATCTATATCTGTTTCTGACCTTCTAATAGTAGTTTGGGCAATGTGTCTGGGTCATTCTGCCTCTTCTGTCTACCTCAGATCGGAATTGTGATAAAAATATGGCCTTTGGGCTTTTTGTTATATCTGTATCTGTTATCTGTCTTTGTTCTTCAAATTCTACTGAGGTTTGAACTCCACTTATGAATACCTACATTGATTCCCGTCTTCTTCAATCTTTCTTCCTGCATATTTGGATATCACTCCTGCATATTACGATTAGTTATGCCATAGTACACCGATATAGTCTTTGTTACAACTTGTGGTTTAAATTATGATAGTTTAATTTGTTATGCTGGTACAATAGACGTGTTTGAATTCTATTTTTTGCTAAGTCTACCCGTAGACTTACACTTGATATTTCAGGCGAGATTGCTAGTGGGAGCGAGGAAGTAGATCCGAGTGAGCCCGAGTCGGTGGCGCGGGCGTGATCTTAGTAGTTCTTTTCCACTTGTTGGATCTACTTGTTAGTTCTTGTAAACTTTAAGTTTCAAATTAAAATAAAATTTGTAAGACTTTAATTTGTTTGGCTATTATGATATTGGACATTGCTGATGGAAAATTATATTCTTCCGCTGTAAAAATTTATATGTTTTATTTGTGCATTCTCAACCCGTCTTCCGTTCTGTTGGGTATTTTCCCACTATGGCGTCGCCCCTCGTATCCGACGGGAGTGTTATACTGAACTGGGTACGAGGCGGGGCGTTACACTTCCTCCCCCTTTCGGCCGGCCGACGGAGAGGGCTTTCCTTGGTTACCCTTGCAAAACAGTAGACAATAAACGAACGAAATTAGAAAATGGCAGTGTAGTAATAATTCCTTGCAATAAAAGTAACGAGATCGTGACCTGACACACACCTGGTTGGTGTGGTTTTAAACCCCTCTCGGACTCGAGTAGGAGGAAAATGCGATGATGAATGCAAGAAGTATGCAAGAGACGGCGCCCTTATGTAGGGAGATAGAGGATGCAGTATGATGAATGTAAAGAACTATGGAGAAAAAGGGGAAGAAAAGGCTTATTGGAGGAGCCGAGGGTGAGATCCGGCGGAGCTCCGGCAGCGTAGGGACGACGTGGAAGCGCGGTGGATGAAGGTAGCCTTCCTCTCGCGAGCCTGGACACCCGAGAAGCCGGCAGAACCTCCACCTACAAAAGACCCCACGGGTTAGAAATGACTCTGGTAGCCTCTGGGCTCCAGCAGCCTATCGGATCTCTTAGAAGCTCCTCCAGAACTGAGGGGGTGGGCCTCTATTTATAGGGCTCCGGAGGGTGGAGGCGTCCAGTACCCTGGACACCTGTATCAGGGAAAAAATATATTTTATTCTATTTTTATTCATTTTTTTGGAATATTTTTTGTGGAGGCGTCTAGGGCCCCGGACGCCTCCAACAGGTCCACCGAACACCACCGACGGCCGCACGCGGTTTGGCACAACGCGTGGTTTTGTGAGCGGCGCCTCGTGATTCAGAAATGGGCGCATCCAGCTGGCTGGACGTCTCCATAATTTGGCTTCTTTCACACACGACAAACCGTCGTTCGGTGGGCGACGCCCGTGAGGGAGTTGATGGAGGCGTCCAGGGGCCTGGACGCCTCTATAAATATATTAGTTTTATTTTTTATGTTTTGTTTTTATGCCAAAGTTGGCATTTTAATTTTTTATACTTGTTTTTATGGAGGCGTCCAGGGGCCTGGATGCCTCCATTAATATATTATTTTTTATTTTTTGTTTTATTTTTATGCCAAAGCTGGGATTTTATATTTTTTATACTTGTTTTTATGGAGGCGTCCAGGGGCCTGGACGCCTCCATTAATATATTATTTTTTATTTGGTTTTGGGCTATGAAAAAAATAAATTAAAAGAATGGGGGCGTCCAGGGGCCTGGACGCCCCCAAAAAGACCCACCCGGGTCCTCGGACAAGGTGTTGGCGGCTGCCCGGCAGACACCCTTCTTGGTTTCGGAACCTCTGATGCGTCGGACTGGTGTTGATGCCGTCCGAATGCCGTGACGAGATGATTCTGGATGCCAAAAAAGGTAGAAGAAGACTAAAGAAAAGGAAGCACTCAAGTGATTCAAAACGCGTAAGCCGTCGCGGGGTGTTGTATAGTGATATGAGACTTTCTCAGGAGACGTCAGGAATAGCGTGTCTACAGCTACCCCGCCTTGGCGTCTGCTTTGCAAGGGAGTGACACGTAGTGGAATGGTATCGAAGTGGAGTGAAATGAAGTGGGAGCGGACTGATAAGTTGATGTCAAGGTGTGATGAGACACGCTTTTGACGTTACTGTCTGGGATTTTTCCTAGAGTTTCAATGAGGCGACCTTGAAGAAGGTCTTTCAAATCTTGACGATTGCTTGGACGGAGATCAAATAAGGGAGGGTGAGATGTGCGCTCAGGCACGAAAAAATAAAGGAGACCAACTTCTCGGTGTGGAAGTACCTGGGTCATAAACCCGCAGATTTCACCTTTGATGAGCGGTTACCAGCCGATGTGGAAGTGCTGCGGCCAAGGTGGGTCAAACAAGGTAAAAAGTAAAGGAATATCTGAGGGTCTGTCCAAACAAGGGTCTCCTTTGGAAGAGCAGCGTAGGGCCGTTTCAAAGAAATTCAGTATTTCATTCGGAGTGGAATATCTCATATTTGTAAGAATTGAAGCACAACGGCTTTCGCAATCGAACCACTTGAATGATCTTCCGCAATAAATCAAAGTCCTATATGAATGCATGCTGGGCTTAAAGAAAAATTTAAAACAAACTAAAATAGAAAATAGCCAAGGATAATATTGTCAACTTGTTAAGAACGGGTCAGGATACCGATCAGGTGAGCCGACACTGGGCTGGGGCCCGTTTATCCACGCACCAACTCACTGAATGGAACCGTCGTCCCCATGCTACCACAAGTTAACGGCCTATCCGTACAACCCAAATTCTTCGGGATCATCACTATTTTTGTTGAAGGGGAGCTCAAATCCCAGATTCGTTCGGGCCGCAAGGTCCTTGACATGTTCTAGTAGCGTAGGTATCATATACTATGATGCATGACATGGTGGGACCAACCATTGAAAGGTGGGACAGGAGACAGGACAAAGACGTCCGTTAGTAAAACCTGCACAGACTAGCAAATGTTAGCAATATCAGAAAGTAGCAGAATCATAACAGAATCGCACCACAATGGAAAGGAGATCTAGCCAAAATCCTGACATTGACCGCTGATGTGACATGTTCCGTCCTGTAGCGCCCTACCCTTCCTATAAGAACTCCCCTTAGGCTAGTTCATTCAAATGCACCAAGGTGGATTTTGGAAGCTCAGGAGAGGAAGGAGAGGAGAATCTAGAGATTTCAGGATGGAAGGAGAGTCTTCCCGCGTTATGAAGAGGAGCAGGCCTAGCGGCGAGATCAGGCGACTCTCCGACCTCGAGGGTCATCTGAGTGGGACGATCATGTCGCATATGGTATGCTGATTCTTTTCAAATTTCTCCACGTGAGCCTTCTTCTTACTTCCTTCATTTCTTCTTCTTTCTTTTCTCTTCCAGCCATATCCACTCTTCCTAGGCCCGAGGAAGTTTTCCAAACTGCCATGGCTTTCAAAGCTAAATTCCAACATCTCCATCGGCATGAGGGCCATACTCTCGAAGTGGCATCTGCAGGGGCTCCTTATTCACGCCAAACACTACGAGAAGATTCGTATGGACTGGGCAGCTATGGGCGCAATAGTGGAGATCTGGCATCCCCAGACCCACACTTTTATCTTCCCGACTTTCGAGGTGACCATCCTCCTCGAGGAGGTGGAACTTCTGCTCGGATTGAAGAAATTCAAGAGTGACGGGAAGGTGAAGGCTATGCGGATGCTGACACGGGGGACTTCCGAAAGCGTCTTTGGAAGCTTCATGCCGCCCGAAGCAGCCCGAAAGGTTCGTACTCAAAAGGGAATTGATTTGCAAAAGCTCGCGGAATGGGTCATGGAGGCCTTGAGAGGGTTACCAGACGATGACTATTTGGAGGGAATCATGAAAGGGTTCACCATTTGTCTGGCGGGTGCTCTCTTGTTTCCTTATACCGACAACATGGTGGAGGAAGACCAACTGAGTGCTATCTGCGGGATCTGGCGTGGAAAGAGGGTGGGACCCGCTGTCCTTGCCTACCTATATAGTGGCCTTACTGCCTCGAGCATGGGTAAGCCTCCTTTTGGTTGCGCACTTGTCTTGAATTGCTGGCTTGATTTGCACTTTAAATTCGACCACCGCGAGGGAATGCCAACTGCTTCGAAGCTCTTCCAACAAAGCCCTCTTCATCACATAGCTGACGTGTTAGGCTTCGGTGGTACTGTAGTGAACCGCGTTCCGTGGCTGAAGAAACGTGAAGACTGGCGGTCTCACTTTCACACCGTGACACAAGGTTTCTTTACTTGCGCACCGGCATGTTTGCTTTCGCTTGAGCTCCTCATGAGGTCTTCTTGTGAAGTTGATCTCCAACTGATTGGTGCGACCGAGTTTGTCCTTTACAACGCGCATCGGTGTTGTCTCCAGATCGGCATTCTACGTCATTCGTTCCCACTACCGACTGGCATCGTCCCTTTGAAGAAGAGGGAGTTGGGCACGGAGGCGGATGCGAGGGAAGCGAAAGCCATTAAAGCTCCCTGGAAGACAAGTGTTGCGGGAAAGGCCTTAGCGCACGTGGGGGAAGAATGTGAGCTGTGGAGGGCTTATGTAACCGAATTGGGGAAGTTAAGGCCTAAGGCGCCTAAGCCCCTGATGTAGCTCATTCTGCTTTTCTGATGGAATAAAATCTGGCATGGATGTTTTGGACCCCCGTCCCCTTAATTATTATTATCTTTTTTTTTTGTTTTTCTTTTTCTTTGTGTTTTTCTTTTGTTTGGATTATATACATACTCTTATCTTTTTTTTCTTTTATTATATTTTTTTAAATTTTTATTATGGGGGCGTCCAGGGGCCTGGACGCCCCTAATTTTTTATTTATAATTTTTTTATTTTTTTTGTTTTGGGGGCGTCCAGGGTCCTGGACGCCCCTAATTTTTTATTTTTTATTTTTTTGGGTTTTTTTGTTTTGGGGGCGTCCAGGCGCCTGGACGCCCCTATGTTTTTAAAATTTGAAAAAAATAAAAAAAAGGTGGGGGCGTCCAGGTGCCTGGACACCCCAAATAAAGTGGATTCTATATATATGGGGGGGCCTGTTGACACCTTGAAAATGAACAAAGGTCGAAGCATGATTGAAAAGAGGGTCGGACCAACAGTGAAAGACCATTGATGAAGCTCGTCAACCATTCACCCGGCTAAAGCCCTTGTCGGCCAAGCTGATGCCCGGTGCCGATGTCACTCAGACGGCAGCACCGGTAGAGCAGCAGTCACTCGACTGATGAGACCTCCTGGCACACTTTAATGAGAGCCGCACTACTGCTTCGTCCAAGAATCCACGGATGATATGTCAGGGTAAGTCAGATGTCGGCTTCATGACAGATGTAATATGAGATAAAGATGAAGCCGGTACCGGCAGATGAAGATTGTAAAGGCTTTTACAAAGTCAAAACAGAAGAGGAATCGTCTCCACAGATTATATACCCGGCTGAGGTCTTCCCAGACTAAAGCTGATGTCCGAGCTCGTCACCATTCAAGTGACGATATCGATAAGATGATACCCGGTCTTGTCACCGTTCAGATGGCAATACTGATGAAACCCCTGTCTACGGACTGATGAAACCCCTGTCTACGGACTGATGAAAACCGTAATAATGATCTCGATACAAGCTGTGTCACCAATGGAAGACCCTTTTGGGTGATGATACCCTTGAAAGACCCAAATGGGCCTGTGTGAAGGTGGCGCCGAGAATCACTTGCCAAACCCAAAAGAGGGCGCCGAGAAGCTGAAGGCAGGCTCGCCGGGAAGCTTCAGGTGGGTCGCGCCATGATGAAGCCTACCGAGAAGGGGAAAATGGTTATAAAAACCCCCTCCCTTCGAACAGATAAGAAAGAGAGAGAACAGAGGGAAAAAAAAAGGGAGAGAGAACCGATCAAAAAAAAAGAGAAGAGACAGCAAGAAAGAAAGAAATCCATCCAGAAAAGGAGATAGGAAAGGAGAGAGAGAGAGCCTCCGCTGAAAAGAAAGAGAAGAAGTCTGAGAGAAGAAGAAGGAAAAAAACCCCAGGTGGGCTGCTCGGGGGAGGGAGAGGAGTCAATGCTCCACCCTCCCCCCCCCATGTTTGCTGTTTTCTTGATCTGCCTCCATATGTAATAGTCCATATCTTCGTGTTTGATTATTCATACGATGTCGAGAGTTATCTTTTCGCTTTCCCCTGTTCCCCTCCTCTTCTGTTCTTTGGCTTTTGCCTTGCAGATGATGTAAACAATGCTTATGAGATGAAATGAAATGAGCAATTGAAAGCCCTTCCCTTCGTCCCTCTGTGTATATATATACGTCTTCTATCTGAAATGTTCGATGGTTCATACGCTCCAGGTTTCAGAGTCTCCCTACGAATCTGTTCTTCAGAGGAGCGTAGATAGGATCCCTATCCCTATCCAATGGGCTACTGGGTTCTGTCTTCTTCCCCCCCTCCTGTCTCGATGGCAGATTCATCGCATATGTGTGAGTCCCTCTCAAGGCCCTCAATACCCCTTGTGCTGTTCAGGAACCAGAGACATTAATCTCTTGGTTCCTTGAACTGCTGACTACACAAGGATATGTTTACTCTGCAGACGGATGCTATTCCGTGGATTCTAGAGAATGACGATCTCGATCTCTCGACCCTCCATTCTAACCCCTTGGATGACTAGGGTTTGGAGTTTCGATGCCAAAGGTTCCTCAGTCACCGGTTTTTTTTTTAGATGCTATTGGGTTCGTCTAGGGGATCAGAGACAGTCATCTCTTGATCCCCAGACGGCCGGCGGCAGAAACAAATAAAGTCTTCAGAAATCCAGACGATGGTCTCGTTCCCCGTCGATTCTACCCTCCAGATCCCCCTTGGCCCTTTCTCAGGGAAGCATCCATGAAATCCCCCCTCCTGCACTTCAAATTCGGCTTCAATCGCAGCCAGAAAGCTCAGGAATCCCAGAAGCAGAGTATCGTTTGAGCTCTGTAAACCCTGAAACCCTGTAGCAATTCCACCTTATCGGCGTACAAAATTCCCCGCCGAGAACTATCCTGTCGAGAGGCCTCCCTCTTCAGCAAACCGACAAAAAGCCATCTAAACCCTTCATGCACACCTCCCAGCCCACAGGCTCTCGGCGCCAGGCTCCCGGCGAGGCCAGGAGCGTGCCGGGAAGCCACCCGCCGAGATCCCCCTTTCTTTTGCTAAGGAGGCCGCGCCGAGACCCCCTTTTTAAGCCAATAGACCCATGCCGAGAAGCCCCCCTTTGGGCCAACTAAAACCACGCCAAGAGCCTCTCCCTTTTGGCCAACTAAAGCCACCGCCGAGACTCTTCTTCTTGGCCAAATGAAGTCCAGTCAGAGGCCCATCTCTGCAATACCGTTTATCAGCCTTCTGATCTCTTCACACATATGTCCCGGGGATGTTCAGAGACCGTCATTGATGCTTTGAGAAGATACATTATTGAGGAAGACCTCCCCTACAGTCTTCATTCTCGATCCGGATTTCACCCTCATGAACCCAAAGGGCCATGTCATTGCATGAGTTCTGAGGGGTTTAGAGGGGATATTAATCGATGGTATAAAGGCAAGCGATGTCCTGGGGCCCGGTGCCCATCCTCATTCGGTTGTCATCCCGGCATTCTGTGGATGATGACCTATCTTCTCTTGGCATAATCCAAGTTGAGGGGACATGCTGCCAAAATTTACACATACCTTGCCAAGTAAATGTGATGCTTTTTATCTCAACCCCACCAGCCTGTGGAGTCACGTCCTTGCATGTTCTCCGATGGCCCTTTGAAGGGGGATATAGATGCAACATCGCGTCTGCACGGAGCGCGTCATGTTACGCCAGTACCTACTCGGATTCCGGGTCAATTATGCCCGATCTTTTACGGATCCCACCCTGCCACTGCATGGGTGGTTTCCTATTCCCTACTTGGCATGGTCCAAGATGGTGGGAATATGCCGTCGATTTTATCCCGAAAATAACCAACCCCTGCTTCGTCTAATTCATTTAACGTCCTGCAAGTGAACGAATTCCGTCTCTTTTGAACATGCGGCTTTACCGCTGTCATCCTCCTACCTTTAGCGTTTAATCAAGGGTTGTCCTTCCTTGGAGTGGCGTAATTAACGTCATAGCCTTTATGGTATGACAGACTTCTGGTCCAGACACGATCACTCACAATCGACTGACCAAGTCAGATCGAGCGCACAATAAAATCGTCACTCCGGTGACTGGCACGCCAATAAATCAATAAATAACAAATCATCAATAATAGAAAAAATATAGGATAATAAAATCTGCGTTCCCACAAGTTTGGCACGCCCGGTGGGACCAAGTCTCCCTTCATCTTTACGCTAAAGTAGGAGGCCCAGCGGGCCCCCCTCAAACTTCTGATTCCGTCCACTTTCCTCATTTTCAGGAATCTACAATGACGGCTGGAATCATGTCTGTCTGCTTCGACCAGCAACCGATTGACATGCATGTGCGAGAGGGCTACCTGGCGGTGCCTCTTACATTCGGATCAATGCCGCCTGCCGTTGGGCTGCCCAACTGCCTGGGCCTCGTCTTCACCGACCTTCTGCAGGTTGACAACGATGAGCAAGGCACTGCTGCGAGTGCCCCGATGAAGACCACTGATGAGAAAGCTAGCTTACTAAAGAAGACAGCTTCCACCGTTGTCTCCTGCTATGTCCATCATGTCCAAAGGAAGGACATGGTCCCCGCTGCTGCCCAGAAGGGGAAAAGAACCAACCGGAGAAGCCGGTGTGCCACTGCTAACCGTCGTCTTTCCAATTCTGGGAAGACGATGATGATGGGTGATATTAGGGCGAACCTTGACGGCCGCCCCAGAGAAGTCCGTCCGGACAGGATTATCCCGACCATCCCAACCAACAACAAGTTCCAAGTTCTGGCCACCAGGAGGGCCAACCGGGAAGCTGATGAAAGGAAGACGCTGGCACCCAAGCCAGCAAGATACAAACAGGTCTGGCGGCCGAAGAAGATATAGAGCTGGGTCCCAGCTCGAGACAGAGAGAATCTTACTGATATCACTGTTGCCCGCCTCAGAGCAGGGGGCAGAGGGAAAGAGAGAAACGACGAAAGAAATGCTACTGCTGTCTGTCCCAGGACCCGGGGGAGGAGAGATGAGACTGAGGATCAAGGAAGGAATATGACTGCTGCTTGCCCTATGATGAAGGGTAGAAGATATGAAAAGAGGGAGGACTTTACTGCCACCCGTTCCAGGGCCGGGGGCAGAAGATGGCAAAGAAAGAACCATGATGCTGCTGCCAACTGCTGCCAAGTTGGCAATGTGAGAAGGAGTGAACCAGTCACTGTGATTGCTGCAAGAAGACCAAGAGCCTGTGCCAGACGGGCTGATATCTTCAGATACTCCAAAACCGAGCATTTGAATGCTCAAGTGGCAAGACTGGCTTACCAGCAAAAGAGCCAGGACAGATTGATACTCCAACCTGAGCCACAAAGGCATAGCCCAGAGGAGATGAAGCAAGTGGTCCAAGACTACTTCCACTACCTAGGGAACTCTGCCCTAGGTCAACAAAGATTGTCTCGTGCTTTGGGCACCATGGATGAAGAAGAAGAAGAAACTCTGCAAGAAATGATAATCGGAGTCTCCTCCTCCGATTCAAATGATTATGAAGAAGGCTTCAGGGCCGGATATGACGAAGAAGACCTCTACAGGGAGGAAGTCAAAGAAAGAGTGTCGGTCTTTGACCGACTCGAATACCCCGACCAGGCAAAAAGAAAAGTTTATAGGCAGAAAGGAAGAATGCAAATCTTCACCTGTAACATGGCTGGAATTGCCAGGGGGCAAGGCATGTTACCAACTCAGCCAGATGAGTTGCTCAGGCTGGCAACCAGACCTGGTCCCGTCACAAGAAGAAGCCAGGCAGCCAAAGATAAGATGAAAGCTGATGATGCAGCCCGCAGAGTTACCACTATGACAGTCAACGTGGTGACAGCGGAAGAAGGGGATAATCCCTTCATTGATGATGCTGAAGGGACTTCAGAAGATATACAGATCCCATCAACCCTGGATCCCATGATCCAGATGATGTTTAGAAGATATCAGCAGGAGATCAGTGCTCTCAGAAGACAGCTCAATGAGAGACATGAAGCTACGCCGGTCTCCAAACAAGCCGAGCCTGTGGGGCCAACTTCCAGCTCTACAGAAATGGCTGCCCCTGCTAATCCTCTCCCGGCTGATAAGGGCAAAGCACCGAGCCAACCTACTCCACAGCAGACAGTGGCTCAGCCCTCTATATCTCAGACGCAACCTGCCGCGCCCATCTTTCGCGCAACTGTGATGGCGACTCCTCACAGCCAGCAACAAGCTCATTTCTTCCCAGAAGAGGTAGATCCAGCTATAGCCCACAAACTGATGATAGAAAGAATTATGGAGATGAAGCTGTCTGAGAAGACCGGTGATGGTGTAAGTACCTACGACGTGTACAAAGTACCGTATCCTCCCCAGTATGCTGCTAAAAGACTACCCCCAGGCGTTAGTAAGCCGCCGAAATTTGAGAAATTCAACGGCCAGGGCTCCCCCAGGGAGCACATAGCTTACTACACCACAATTATGGGTGATTTGGCAGCCGACGAAGCTTATCTGCTCAAATTCTTTGGCTCATCCCTCACCGGGTTAGCCTTTGAATGGTATTCAAGCCTACCAGCTGGGTCGGTGGTTGACTGGCCTGATATGCAGAGAAAGTTCCGTGACAGATTTCATGTCACAGAAAGAGAGATCACTATAGCAGAACTATATGCAACCAAGCAGAAACAGGATGAGACAGCACTAGATTACATCAAAAGGTGGAGGAACTTGGCTATGAGATGCAGAAGACCTCCTCATCAAGAAGATGCAGTGCAGATATGTAAGCAAAGCCTCAGGAGAGAGGTGCTAGAAAAGATGATCGGTGCAGATGTCAGAACATTTGACCGACTGAACAATATAGTGGCCGAGGTCAAGACGTTCTTGTCCAAGCGTCCGACCGCCAATGCTCCCACTATGCTGAAGGGAAAATCCAATGATCGACGGCCATCACATTCTGAGGCCAACACCGTCGATTTCAGGACCTTTGAACAACAAAAAGGGAAGAAAGGGGCAGATGAAGCTCTCCCGATGGCAGACACAGCAGAAAGAAAAGACAAGGTCTCCCTGAGAGACAAGATGAAAAAGGCTTACTCTTTTCCCAAGAATAAGATGACATCACTATTTAACTGGGCCTATAAGTTCAATAAGGTAACATTGCCTGAACTGAAGAGACCCGAAGATGCGGAAAAGAAAGGTGATCCGCTGTTCTGTCTATTTCACCGTGCGCTGGGGCACGCGATTGAGGACTGTTATGTCTTCAAAGATATCATGGAAGGAATGGTTAAGAAGGGTGAGCTGCAGCTGGGAGATTACCAGGTGAAGCCGCCTCGCCCACATGAGCCTCCACCTTGGAGAATGGCTGCCAATATGATCTCAGTCTACCAACAGCTGCCCAAGGAAGCCGCTGAAGAATGCACCAGGCATACCTATGAAGCTTGCTTCCTCACTCCACAGAGAGATCAGGAGGGATGGCAGATGATACCCATAAAGAGCAGAAAGAAGACTCCCGCAGCCAGTACCAGCGGAGCAGTTATCCGGGGTGTCACCCCAAGGCCTGAGCCGCCTCCAATAAAGCCAGTATGGCGTACAGCTGAGACCGGACCAGTCATCCGGATCCCTACTCACAACCGGAGGAGGCAAACTCCCCTCCCTGCACATAAAGAAGTAAGTCCTGCAGCCAGGCGTCTACAACAGTATATCAATGAGCTCGACGAATATGAGCAAAAAGAGCCCAAGCACCTGTTGGTGAAAGACTGTATACTCTGGGAACAGCTCGAGGAATTGAAAATTGAAGAGCAGCCAGAGGCAGAACAAAGAAAAGATGAGACTGAGCCCTTCTGGGGGCAGGAGCCAGCAAAGCCAAATTCCCAGAAGAAGAAGAGACGACCCAAGTCCAAAAAGGAGAAGAAAGTCGTGACAGTACAGTGCAATACACTGTCGGTACTCTTTTCCTTGCCTGGGGAGAATGGTGAGGATGAAGCATCAAATGCCCCGCTAGAAGCCAACCATGCTGAGGCCTCTACCTCAGCCCATGCAACACGTTCTGGGAGAAGATGGGGACGCCCACCACCAGCTAACCATAACATCATGTTCAGAGGGGAGCAGCCCTATCAAATCCCGGAACCAGAGATGCGAGGCGTCCAGGTTCCTCCCCCTGCCAGCTTATACCGGGAGGGAAGAAAAGCAGATGAAGCCCCTTCATTCCTGGAATTTCTGTCCAGTTTGGAGAACGAACAGTCAGTGCAGGTTATGCCAGCTACAAACAACAAGTGCCAGCAGTCGGCAGATAGAAAGCAGAAGCAGCATGAAGAAGATGAAAGATGTAACCCTTTAGCAAAGCCAAGGGCCGTTGCTTCAGAAGAAACATCCCAGGGAATCGACCTAGAGGATGAAACTGGCGCCAGGCATCAAAGGCCACAGGCACCACATGAACCTCCAAGACCCCGTTGGGTGGAGGAGATGAGGCTATCCAATGTCCGGGTGGGTAGCCGGATCATGAAAATGCTGAAGAAGCTCCCTACCAGGTTTTCCATCTGGGAGATCCTCTCTCTGAGTGAAGAAGCCCGCCAAGCCATCATTGATGCCTTGCAATCGCCGGCACAATATGAAGCACTCTTGACAGAAGTGAATTCTGGGCCCTCGATCACGTTCACAGAAGATGATATGTCGATCCCAAATTCCAGTCATAACAGACCGTTGTATATGAGGGGTTCCCTGAACTGTCAGCCATTGAGCAGGATATTGATAGATCCAGGGGCTGCTGTGAATATCCTCCCATACCGCATCTATCAGAAATACTACTTTGACCTGCAGCTTACCAAGGTCAGATATATGAAGATTGCGGGGTTCAACCAGAAATGTGAAACACCTCTCGGGGTGGCTGATTTCAACCTCACACTGGGCGACCTCACTACCGTGGTACGATTCTATGTAATCGACTCCAACACCACGTATAAGGCCCTGCTGGGAAGACCGTGGCTGCACGAATATCAGATAGTGCCATCCACGCTACACCAATGCATAAAATACTGCCATGAAGGAAAAGAAGAAAGGGTGTTTGCAGACCTACATCCCTTCGAAGTGTTCAAGTGCCATATGATCGATGCATCCTATTACACCGAGATGTCACAGAAGGATGAAGAAAGAGAGGCTGTGGTCAGCCAGAAGAGGCCGGTGACAAAGACAAAAAGTTGGTCTCCGCCGCCACCCAGGGGCTACATTAAAAAGCATGAGGTATCCTACATCTCCTATGCTGGAGACTTTGCTCGGATAACTCCTCCCAGCATCCGCCCGGATGATACTGATGAAGAAATGAAACAAAAGTACACTCAGGTGGAGGTGCCGCAGGGTTTATTTAAACCCATCGTCAGCCTTGAGTACCAAACGGTGCTACCACTGAAGACTATGGAAATCCCTCGCTTCTGCGAACCCCCTATTATATTCTACACCGGGGAGCCAGTCGAAGAAGATGATCAAGACTATATGGCCCCTGAAGAAGCTGCAAACCTGATGGTACCGATTACAGGCTTGGATTATACTACCCAACGGGTTTCACAAATGTTCTCCAAGATGCAAATGCCATCGATGCAGCCTGCTGCTCAGAAGAAGGCATTCAAGGAACTGTGGGATCCGCCTCGAGATAGTAAAGAAATGAGGAAGATCACTCAACACCCAGGATTGGGTTATACCCTCCAGGAATACTATGAGGCTGAGGTAGACGTCATATCTATCTCCTACCAGCACGAAGACCCTCCCGAGGTGGGATATGATCAATACCCCTTTGAAGAGGAAGAAATTATGTATCAATCCATAACAGACAATGAAGCCCAAGACAACCAGCCGGAGGCAAGGATGTCTGATGAGACTAAGAAGGGTTGGTGCTGGGAGAATCCATCTTGCAAAGAGGATCTGTTCCAGGCCGAAGCACAATTTGACACAGGAACCCCGGATGAAGACCAAGTAGCCAAAGAGCTGAGAGAATGTCTAGAGTTTGAACGCATTCTAGAAGAATTCCGGGCTCTGCAGGATGATGACCTGTCAAGGGAGCCCACATCAGAAGAGCCTCTAAGAACGGAAGAGTCTACTTCTAAATCTCCTGGTGAACTAGCCTCGTCCTCGGGACAGACTGAATAGAATCCAGTAATATTGGCCCTATATGATGCACCAGCATCCGCTGATGACCAATATGATGAAACAGAGGAGCATGAAACTGAAGAAGATTACATCCCAGGAGGCTTTATTGATTTGCAAGAAGCCCCGCCCGAAGTCGAAGATGGAGGCCAAGCCACCGTCGATGAGCTGATAGAGATAAATTTGGGGTCCGCGGATGAACCAAGGCCGACATTCCTCAGTGCACTGCTGGAGCCAGATGTCAGGGAGCAATATATACAGTTCTTGAAAGAATTCTGAGACTATTTTGCATGGACATTTGATGAAATGCCGGGATTGAGCTCTGATGTGGCACAGCACCGATTGGCAATAAACCCAGAGGCTAACCCTGTAAAGCAGCCTTCCAGGAGAATGCGTCCTGAACTGATAAATCAGATTAACAAAGAGGTTGATAAGCTGATTGATGTGGGGTTTGTCGAAGAAAACCAGTATACCACATGGCTAGCCAATATAGTGCCCGTGAAGAAGAAGAATGGGCAGATCAGAATATGTGTCGACTTCCGGGACCTTAATAAGGCTTGCCCGAAAGATGATTTCCCGGTGCCGATCACTGAAGTCATGATTGATGCAACTACTGGTCATGAAGCATTGTCATTTATGGATGGGTCATCCGGATACAACCAGATATGGATCGCTGAAGAAGACAGGGTGCACACTGCATTCCGCACTCCAAAAGGGATATTCCATTACAAAAGGATGCCGTTCGGCCTTAAGAATGCCGGCGCTACCTACCAAAGAGCCATGACAAAGATCTTTGATGATTTGCTCTTCAAGAAAGTAGAGTGCTACATTGATGATCTGGTAGTGAAAACCAGCAGAAAAGAAGACCATCTGCAAGACCTGAGGATAGTATTCCAGAGGCTGCGCAAATATGAACTCAAGATGAATCCCATGAAATGCGCCTTCGGCGTGTCCAGTGGAGAATTCCTCAGATTTATCGTCCGGCACAGGGGTATTGAAATTGACCCCGCCAAAATCAAGGCTATCCAGGAGCTCCCTCCACCAAGGAATCTGCACGAGATGAGATCTCTGCAGGGGCGTCTGGCCTACGTCCGACGATTCATATCAAATCTGTCGGGAAGATGTCACCCCTTTCATAAGCTCATGATGAAAGATGTACCGTTCCTCTGGGACGATGGGTGTCAGGAGGCCTTTGAGAAGCTAAAAGAATATCTCAAGACCCCTCCCGTACTGGGGGCGCCTATTAAAGGCAGACCCTTGATACTATATATTGCAGCCACACACTGTTCCCTGGGGGCAATGCTGGCGCAGATCGATGAAGAAGGTAGAGAGCAAGCCTTGTACTACCTAAGTAGGAGGCTGATCAGGACTGAAGAAAGTTACAGCTATATAGAAAAGACATGCTTGGCACTAGTCTTTGCTGTTAAGAAACTCCGACACTATATGTTGTCACATGAAGTCAGATTGATATCTGCAGCAGATCCACTCAAATACATATTGACTCAGCCAGTACTCAAAGGCCGGTTGGGCAAATGGGCAGTGATTCTGATGGAATTCGATATTACCTATATACCCCGAAGGGCGATAAAAGGACAGGCCGTGGCTGATTTCTTTGCAGAGCATCCCGTGCCTGAGAATGATATGCTGGGGACTGAGTTACCCGATGATGAAACACTCGAAGCCTGCCAGGCTCAGTCAGCTATGTGGCAGCTATTCTTTGATGGAGCATCCAGAACGGAGACAGATTCCGATGGAAAAACCAGAATACGGGCCGGAGCCGATATTGTGCTGAAATCACCAGAAGGGGAGGTGGTACATACTTCCTGTTCTATAAACAAGCCATGCACCAACAATGAAGCCGAGTATGAAGCTCTGATAATCGGACTGCATGTCAGCCTCAACATGGGTATCCAAATGTCGCAAGTATTTGGGGATTCAATGTTGATAATAAAACAGATTCAAGGGGAGTTTGAGGTGCGAAAGCCAGAGCTGAATCCCTACCACCAAAAAGCTGTGCGCCTCATGGCGAAATTCTATCATATTGAGCTCAAGCATGTGGGCCGTGGACATAATGCCCAAGCTGATGCACTGGCAAAGCTAGCCAGCTCAATAGCAGTCCCACCAAATGAAACACTGAACATTGTTGTTATAAATCGGCGGCAGGTCCCCAGCATGCTAGAAGGGTGCCCCGAAGAAGAAGAAGTTGCTACTATCAGCACATTACAGGCATCTGATTGGAGACAGCACTTGCTACAGTGGTTTCTGCATCAACAGCTGCCGCAAAAGAGAGAAGAAAAGATGAAGCTTCTGAGGATTAAGGATTCTTATGAACTCAGAAATGGGACTCTATTCCGAATAATGGCAGATGCACGCAAGAAGATTCTGCTCCGCTGCCTGTCCACTGAGGAAGCTTGGCAAGCGATGAAAGAAACACATGCTGGGACAGCAGGTGCCCCACTACAAGAAAAATCGCGGATAGCGACCGACCTAGCGGTCGCTATTCAGTCGTAGATCGGTCGCAAATATGCATTGCGACCGAACAGATACTATCTAGCGACCGAATATGTCGGTCGCTATATAATAGTCGCTATATGGCGACCGACATAATTCGGTCGCAGTATCAGTCGTTACCAGAGACCGATTATAATCGGTCGCCTGACCGGTCGCTAATAATTCGGTCGCTATTCAGTCTCTATTCGGTCGCTACATTTGTTGTATTTTAAAAAATAAAATTAACCTATCGGATTAAGTCGGTCTCAATTCGGTCGCTATTCGGTCTCGAATTATGTTGTATTTTTAAAAATAAAATTAACCTATCGGATTTATTCGGTCTCAATTCGGTCGCCAGTAGGTCGCTAAATTTGTTGTATTTTTAAAAATAAAATTAACCTATCGGATTGATTCGGTGGCTAGTCGGTCGCCAGTCGGTCGCCAAGTATAATTATTTAATAAAAGAAATATAACGTATAGTCGCTATTCGGTCGCAATTCAGTCTCCATGCGGTCGCTAATTTTGCATTATTTTTTTTTTAAAAATTTATTTAAACTGATAAATAAATTACCTGATAAATAACAAATTCATAACATAAATATAAAATCAACTACACAGACAACAATATCGACAAATCTCAAATTCATCACATACAAACACCTGATAAATAACAATTTCATAAAACAATAATAAATCAACTACACGGATCACAATCTCCACGAACCTCAAATTACACACAATTAAAATAAAATCACAAATTAATCATACATCCATAATAATAAAATGACAACATACACAACTAAAATAAAATCACAAATCCTCCACATATGTCTCATCCTGGTCATCGTCTCGTCCAACATCTCGCGACGGATGATCCTGTATATCATTTAAAAAAATTATAATCAAATCCTTAATAAAGAAATCAAGCATTAACAAGACTTAATAAAGAAATCAAGCATTAACAAGAGTATGCCAATAGTTTAAGCCAGCTCATTTTCATATATATAAATACACACACACAATATAAGTTCAAATTTCATCTTGTATTTTAAAAATGAAGTTTGAGCGCCGAGCTCAAACCGGGCATCCGATTTGGATTCCGTCAGTTCTGACAAGTCACTTTCATCTCCCCGGTCGTATTGGAATGATCGGCACGGCCATCCGACCGGTATTTCGAATTTTAGACCCCCGGACCCGTCCTAACAGTTCATTTGAACTAAGTGTATTTTAAAAATGAAGTTTGAGCGCCGAGCTCAAACCGGGCATCCGATTTGGATTCCGTCAGTTCTGACAAGTCACTTTCATCTCCCCGGTCGTATTGGAATGATCGGCACGGCCATCCGACCGGTATTTCAGATTTTAGAACCAAATGCCCCGTCCTAACAGTTCATTTGAACTAAGTGTATTTTAAAAATGAAGTTTGAGCGCCGAGCTCAAACCGGGCATCCGATTTGGATTCCGTCAGTTCTGACAAGTCACTTTCATCTCCCCGGTCGTATTGGAATGACCGGCACGGCCATCCGACCGGTATTTCAGATTTTAGACCCCCGGACCCGTCCTAACAGTTCATTTGAAATAAGTGTATTTTAAAAATGAAGTTTGAGCGCCGAGCTCAAACCGGGCATCCGATTTGGATTCCGTCAGTTCTGACAAGTCACTTTCATCTCCCCGGTCGTATTGGAATGACCGGCACGGCCATCCGACCGGTATTTCAGATTTTAGAACCAAATGCATAAGTTGCTGCTTCTCGCTGCCTCCATTCAGGTTTGTTAATGTTTTCTTCTATGAATGGCATAACAAGAGGCACAATGTCATCTCCCACGGTCCGTGCAACCAAACCCAAGCATGTTCCTCCAGCCATTGCAAGATTCCAAACTCCTTCATCCTGATCTTGGTCGTCTTCTTGCTTAAGGAGTGTCTCCAACAGCATAGGGACAAGCGCAGGTAGTGCCTGCTTGATAAAATAAAAGCAAGGGGTGTCAGAATCAGCAGAAAAATCCCCTCCATATTCATCTAAGATGTCAATCTCTTCATCGCATATTGAGCTCCAGAATTCAATAGCTTGTAGAGCAACAGGTTCCTCATCTTCCCTCACAGCTTTTGCAGTGATGTTAAATATGTCCTGCATATACGATGCAAGCTTCTCATAATACATGGAGGATATGGAGACCAAGCATTCGAATGCAGCCTGCCGTATCTTCACCTCAGGGGACAGAGTAGCTTCACAAATGACTCTCATGATATAATCCCTCTCCATATCATTCCCGAAGTTTGCCTGAGCAAATCCCAAAGAATTATGCAGAGCTCGAGTTGCAGCCAGCCTAACATCAATGTTTCCCTCAGAAGCACTCATGCCTTGAACAACCGCTGTCAATATCTTATTGACTTGCTCTTGATCAACTTCATCAGGGGAGACTTCTTCACACATGTAACCTAGGGTGTCCAAAGTTGCTTGCTTAACATCTGGCTGAAGTTGGTGAATATTTGACAAGAGAGAACTGATAAGTTCAGGCCATTGATTTTGACGCAACTCAATACCAGCAATCTTTGCAACAACTTGAGATGCAGTAGATCTTGCATCAATCACCGGTGAAGAGAGAGTCTGTAGTAAACATCCTTTGACCTGGGCCCTAACAGCTACATCCAATGATAACCATCTCTGCACATGCTCAAATTTTCTGTGTTGCTCCTTTGCATCCAGGGCATTTTTGAGAATCAAGCCTGCCAATTTACGGCTAACAACAGGCTTGTCATTATTTGCTAATTCACTCGAAAGAGATAGCAAGAACCCAGTAACATTTTGATCCTGAAATTGTTTTAAACTTTCCTCAGCATGCTTGCGAACCGCTGAATCTATTGACTGTGCATTCAAAAGAACTTGGGTAACTTCCATAGCCATTTCTGTATGGTATCTTCTCCGCCTTTCCCTTGCAGGGATACGCCCCAATGGCGGCCGCCGCCGACTATATATAATATCCTTCACTTCTTGTAACTTATGACCTATGCTCCTTTGTATGAACTGCCCTTCCTTTGCTTAGAGGTGCTGTTCCTGGCTTCCTGCCATGACAGTTACCAGACTTTGGGGAGATCTTTTCACCTAAATTGGCATATTTTATTCATGTCTACATGTTACTTTCCTTATATTATTCTAGCTTTATGAATATTTATAGATCTGTATCCTCCCCCACTCAAGTGAATAGAATTTATACATATCTTTTCACTTTCAGTTCTAACCAAAATCTCTATACACCTATGGAAAATCCTGCAGAACAGTCTGCCTGTTGATTCTAATATCCAGAGGATAGGTGTAAGATGATATTTAGAGTTAAGAAAATGATATTTTCCCCTCCTCAATCTAAATTCTTATATTTTGTAAGATGATATTTAGAGTTAACAAATAGAAAATCAATCAAATAAAATACTTACCGGAGGCTGCTGTGCAGGAGGTGCAGGAGGTGCTCTACTACTATCAATTCCCAAGGATGTGAGCATCTGGGAGACGGTCTGAGCGACGATGGTTGAGATATTCTGAGAGATATTCTGAGAGACGGTCTCGTTGACGATCTGCCTAAACATATCTGGAGTCATGGTCGGGGCGGCACTGGAAGAACCATCTGGGGCTGCTGGTGTGGTAAATGGAGAGGTCGCATGTGAGACCGAACTCGAGCATGATGATAACACCCTAGTCGTGCCCAAGCTATGTCCAAAACCATAAACATGTCCTTTCTTGGGTGCCCCAGATGCTGCAACCCAAATGGCAGGATCCAACTCTGGACGCTGACTGTCATCCCCGTACCTCTCATCCATTCGTCTACTATATGAGTCCTGCAAAAACCAAAAAAAAACAAAACCAAATTATTCTACAATTTAATCTTAAATGAAAACTATTAATGTATACACTTACCGCTACCTCCCGAGCTTTCTCACTAATGTAAGCATTTGTCCCTTTCTTCTTATGAGTTCGATCAAAAAGTTCATGAAATTGAGCTGGCCGCTTTAACTGTGCTTCCTGTTATTCAAATAAATCACAGTTTCATAATAGAAACAAAAAATTTATATATGTAGAAGTGTACTTACTAATCTCGCTTTATGTGTTGCAAAGGAGACAGAGCCACCCGTGTGTAAATTCGCTTCAGGATGCGCTGCTCTGTTTTGCTTTGCTTTGTTTGAATTGGCATTCCATTTCTCCGCTTCCCAAATGTTGCACAGCTCTGTCCAATACTCCTTTCTCATCCACACAGGCCCATGCTCCTTCCATATGTTCTTATCAGTACTTGCACATGCTTTTTTTGCATATCTTCGGGCATTGTACATAAGATGTTTGAAATTATCTCTTGCAGTAGCTGTCCATGCAAATCTAGCACGTAACTCATCTGAATGTTCTGTGAATCGATGATTCCTCTATATATTAACAACAACAAAAATTTATATGTTACATAACAAAGTGGGTTAAAATAATAATTGAAAATGACTTAATATGATAAAATAAGATAAATACCAAGAACATAGAGAACAATAAATCCTGAACACCCATCGGAAAATCAGCAAAGCGATGGATGGGGCCTGGAAAATGTGCTTGAATTGTCTTTGTAATAAATTGTGATGCTTGGGCTGGCTCTATTTTATTCCTGAAATTAAAAATATTAATACCACAATGACGAATAAATAACAAAAATAATGCATTACGTACCCTTCATTTATCCACACTGCCCGCATCGTCTCATTACAACAGCCCTCCCCCTCATGATGACTCGCCTCGTCATCAGCACGTACTATACGAATTAAATAGTATAAATAAAACAAACTATCAAAAAAACATAAATATGCAAATGAACATACCTGACTCAGCTGGGGGAGGTGTAGATCCACTCGCCATGTGTGATGGCGGTGCATAGGCCGTCAATGTACCCGTTGTCAGTGGTAACGGTGCAGAGGCCGTGGGTCCTGTAAGGATAAGAATCAGATAACACAAAAACATAAAGAATTATTTTAAACAAATACTCAAATGAATTATACATGAAAGTATACATACCTACTACCGGTGGTAGCGGTGCATCCCTCGGTGGTAACGGTGCAGAGGTCGTGGGTCCTGTGAAAATAAGAATCAGATAACACAAAAACATAAAGAATTATTTTAAACAAATACTCAAATGAATTATACATGAAAGTATACATACCTACTACCGGTGGTAGCGGTGCATCCCTCGGTGGTAACGGTGCAGAGGTCGTGGGTCCTGTGAAAATAAGAATCAGATAACACAAAAACATAAAGAATTATTTTCAACAAATACTACAATGCATTATACATGAAAGTATACATACCTACTACCGGTGGTAGCGGTGCAGAGGTCGGTCGTAACGGTGTAGAGGTCGTGGGTCCTGTGAAAATAATAATCAGATAACACAAATACATAATGAATTATTTTCAACAAATACTACAATGCATTATGAAGGGAAAGTATACATACCTACTACCGGTGGTAGCGGTGCAGAGGTCGGTGGTATATGTGCAGAGGTCGTGGGTCCTGTGAAAATAAGAATCAGATAACACAAAAACATAAAGAATTATTTTCAACAAATACTACAATGCATTATACATGAAAGTATACATACCTACTACCGGTGGTAGCGGTGCAGAGGTCGGTCGTAACGGTGTAGAGGTCGTGGGTCCTGTGAAAATAATAATCAGATAACACAAATACATAATGAATTATTTTCAACAAATACTACAATGCATTATGAAGGGAAAGTATACATACCTACTACCGGTGGTGAAACGGAAGTAAATCTCCTCCCGCTACCCTCTCCCCTCCCACCTCTGGGAGTCCCACGCCGTCCTCGAACCATATCTTCAACTGGTAATAAAATACATGCATATTCATCAAATAGTGAAAGAAAGAAAGTTACAGAGTATTAAAATTCCCAGATAAAATTGTATACCATTAATCAAACATTCTCCATTTCTTCTTCAGATGTTGGAGATATAACAAATTCAGCATTCACATCTTCATTATCAGATTCATTTTGATCACTAATATATTCCTCCTCTTCGGAGTCCCCCAACTGTATTTCTGGTTGTTCTGGATCGACTTCCTCCACTTCATTCTCTTTAGATAAAGACGGTGCCTCCACAGATTCATCACTAGAAGCAGGCAAGTCTACATCATCACCCAAGTCTGATTGAAAGAATTCGGCATTCACATCCAACTGCTCTGTTTCAGTCAAATCCAACTCATAATCCGGGAAAAGCCTTGTCTTAACCTTGCAAACTGCCCACCAATCATTTCTTTCTTTATTTCTAGACGATGGATACTTTGTATAATAGACCTGCTGGGCTTGTGCGGCCAAAATGAATGGATCATAAGTATTCAATTTAGACTTATGTCTGATATCGACAATCCCATATGTTGTGTCATTTCGAACAGAATTAGGATCAAACCAATGACACTTTAACAGAAATATATGGTTGTCATCTCCGAGATATTGCAATTCTAAGATCTCCTCAATAATACCATAATAATCACATTCGTTTTCATTATATGTACTTCCTTTCACACATACCCCGCTGTTCATTGTTGACTTATTCTGCCCATATTGTCTAGTGTGAAATCTATACCCATTCACAATAAATGCTGGATATGTACGTGCAACTTTCGATGGGCCATAACTGATCACTCGAATTCTTTGATCAGTAATAAAATCATTTTCAACCTACATATGGACAGCACACTAGTCAGAATTTGTCATTGACCCAACAAGGAGAAAGAGTAGTAATAATACTTACACGATATTTCAGCCAAGAAGCGAATGATTTTTCTCGTTCTTTTTCAACCTCCATGTCAGTGAGATATGGACATCTTTGGATTAATTCTGAGTCAAATTGTCTGTATTACGACCATTGGAGCATTATAGATGGAATGAAAAATAATAAGTTATAGACACAATGTAATTTGAGCAGAGAACTTACGCAACATAAGGTTCAACCTCCATACAATTTAAAAGGATGTAAATTTCTGCACAGTGCAATTCTCTATCATTTAGCATCCGACTCGAGGAACGTCCATACGCACGTCCAGGATACTTAAATATCGACAGTCGCTCAGAGTGAACGGAGTCTCCCCCATCATCATTACGTGGTGGCCGAGTTCGACGAGTTTGTACCTCAGGTTCAAAGTACATTGAACAGAAATTTGATATTTCTTCCATAATGTACGCCTCGGCAATGGAACCCTCTACTTTTGCCTTGTTGCGAACTTTCATTTTCAATTCATGCATACACCTACCAGAATGTTCATAAGATAATGAAAAACACATCACCATGTAATTGAATTATGAGGAGAAAATATATATATATTACCTCTCAAATGGATACATCCATCTAAATTGTACTGGCCCTCCTACTTTAGCCTCATATGGTAAGTGTATAAGCAGGTGCTCCATTGAATCAAAGAATGATGGTGGAAATATCTTTTCCAATCTACAAACTGTCGTGATCACATTCTGTTCAATAGTTTCCACATCTTCATACCTGAGCTCTGATGCACATAAAATTTTGAAAAACTGACTTAACTCAGTCACTGCTCCCCATATCGCCTTCGGCATCATATCACGAAATACAATAGGTAACAACCTCTGCATGAACACATGACAGTCATGACTTTTCATTCCATATATTTTCCCCTCATTTGTATTCACGCAACGAGCAATGTTAGACACATAACCATCTGGAAATCTCAACTGTTTTAGCCAAGAGCATACTTCTTTAATCTGTGCAGCTCCAAGGGCGTAACTTGCTTTCGGTTTAACTGTTTTACCATTTCTATCAATAAGGTACAGTTCTGGACGTTTACAATGTATTTTCAAGTCTAAACGGGCATTCACATTATCCTTTGTTTTGCCTGTTATGTCCATAACAGTGTTGAACACATTATCAAAGACATTCTTCTCAACATGCATGACGTCGATGTTATGTCGTATAAGAAGAGTTGACCAATAAGGCAATTCCCAGAAGATACTTTTTTTGACCCAATTGTGATCCTTCCCAAATCCAGGGAGTTGTCTTGTGCTGCTCGACAATTGTGCTATATCTGGTAAGTTCTGTACACGTGCTGCTAAATGTGGACCAGACAACCGTTCAAAATCAGCTTCTTCCAATTCAATTCTGTTCTTTAAGAATGCATCTTTTTGCCTTCTAAACGGATGGTCCCTTGGTAGAAATCGTCGATGACAATCAAACCAGCATGACTTGCCACCATGCTTAAGTACAAATGATTTGGAACTGTCCATACAGTAAGGACATGCTAGTTTTCCATGAGTGCTCCAGCTAGATAACATTCCATATGCAGGAAAGTCGCTTATTGTCCACATCAATGCAGCCTTCATAGTGAAATTTTGTTTTCTGCATGCATCATAGGTAGTAACCCCATCAGTCCATAACAACTTCAACTCATCAATCAACGGCCTGAGATATATGTCTAATTTTTTCCCAGGACTTTTTGGACCAGGGATCAATAATGATAGAAATAAATGCTCTCGTTTCATGCACATATTTGGCGGAATATTATATGGTGTCACGAAAACTGGCCAGCAAGAGTAGGAAGTCACTGAACCTCCAAATGGATTGAATCCATCAGTACATAAACCCAGCCTTACATTACGCGACTCTTTTGAGAAAGTAGGGTGAGCACGGTTAAAGTGACTCCAAGCTTCGGCATCTGCAGGATGACTGATTACATTATGTTGTCGACGTACTCTTTCCGCATGCCATCTCATATGTTGAGCTATCTTTGGTGCCATATACATTCTCTGCAATCTCGGTGCAATAGGAAAATACCGCAATGACATATATGGTATATCTTTTTGCTTTGAATTGTCCCCTTTCTTAGGCTTGAATCTATCATGACCACATATGGAACATGATACCTTACTTTTAGCCTCATTATAATATAGCATGCAATGATTAGGACATGCATCTATTTTCTCATATCCAAGCCCTAAGTCAGTGACCATCTTCTTTGCACGATAAAAATTTTCAGGTAATTTCTCATCTTGTGGCAACATACTTTTGATAATCAGTAACAAACGATCAAAACAAATCTCACTGATGTGAAATTCAGATTTCAAGTTCAATAATTGTGACACCGCAGACAGTCGAGAGTGATTTTGACATCCAGTCCACAATGGCTCATCAGCATCTTTGAGTAGCTGATAAAATCTTTCAGCTGTCTTGTTTGGCGGTTCTTCATTATGTACATGCTCCTCGTGAACATTGAATCCTGGACCAGCAGCATCTATGACCATATCAACATATGAACTTCCACTTCCAACATTGGCAGGCTCGTAGGTCGACCACAATGTTTCACCATGACATATCCAGTTTGTATAATCTTTAACAAACCCCTTTCTGTATAAATGACGTTGTACATCCCATGTTGTCAGCCACTTCAAATTCTTACAGACTACACAAGGACATCGGATACGACCCTCACAATCTACAGCTTCAATAGAATTTCTCAAAGCAAACTGAATGAATCTCTCAACTCCATTTTTAAATTCTATAGACACCACCTGATCAACTACTCTACGGTACATCCATGAACGATCTTCAGACATTTTCCCTATGCGAATGAAATGTAAACACACAAAACTTTAACATGTTTAACAAAATAAAAAGTACAACCCTTACCTCACATCGTCCATGTCTGCCATTTTAAATAGGACGGAAATATCATTTAGATCTTCACTTTTTAACCCATCTGTGAAGGTTTGATCGCACGATTAATTACTATATGTGTTGTGTTGTTTGCTAAAAATTTCGGCAGCATCTCCCCACACCTCTCCGATATACCACAAAATATTTATTGATTAAGAAATTTTCTTAAACACTTACTAATAAGTGGTTAAGAAAATAATCAAAATCAATAAAGGTATATCAGAGAGGAGTGAGAAGACGCAGCCAAAATTTTTAACAAACAACACAAACACATATAGTAATTAACCACCTAAGTGCGATCAAACATTCACAGACTGTCCAAACGGGACAATTCAAGACTTTGAGTTAGATATACACATTCTCATCATTCAAAATGAGAACGTGCATATCAATCCCAAAGTCTTGAACGGGTAGGTTGATTGGCACGGGCTTAACACGCTCTCCTAAGATGCGTGCAATGTTAGGTTGCACCCACGCATCTCAGCTCACATACAACACCCAACTAATTAAATATTGACAAGATAATAACACAATCTAAAAACATAGCAGTAACATGTGAAATTGGCAATACATGTACACAATGAAAACAGGAATTTTATTTTAACATCCAACATAAAGACAACACTTTCACTAGCTATTTAGCAGAAATAAAATATAGCATGATACTTTTTAGCTTAAAGACAACACTGTCACTAGCTATGCAGAAATCAAGTAAAGAAATTGATGGTATCATTACTGAATAAGACAATAATAAAACACACTTTACTTTTCATCCAACAATACCCTAACTATTAAAATTAACAAAACACATAACCGACTAAATAACACTAAACTAAAAATAAACCTTAATTTAATTACGAAAATACAAGAAAATAACACTAAACTCAAAGTGCATGTTTTTCTTTCTGAATCAATAACCGCACTTCTTTCTTCTAACCACTTTCTTCCTAAAATAATGAATGGGGCAGCCATTGACCCAATGTCACACCAAGCTCCATCATCATACGTGACTGTTTTGAACTTCTTAGAGAACTCCACAAATACACGGTCACCCTCAATAACAATTTCTCCGGTCTTAGCAAGTGACTTAACAATGTCAGGTGAAATCCAATTCTTATCTTCCGACTCATGTACATCAATTTCTGCTCGTTGTCCATTAGGTAAATATGCAGTAAAAATAATCGGAAGAGGAAGCATACTGATTACAAAATGTAGGACCTCAACTTATAAAAATAAGTTGATTCCCTTATGCTCTGATACCAAATCTGATGCAGGACAGAAACATTTATAACCATTAAATGACACTTTTTCACTCATCAAAACATACAATGTTACTTTTTGAACATTAGTAAATATGGTGCAATCTTAAACCCCATTTTATTACTGAGGATGGATAAGATAGTATGATAGGTCTTTAAACAAACAGATGGAGGAAGAAAAACTTTTAGAAAAACATTGTAACTAATCCTCATAGGTACCTGACAGCCTGTGGCCAGCTAGAAACTTCTTGATGTCAAGGTGACTGGAATTGTAATAATATTTGACAACTTATAGTCATAGAAGATTTATGAGAATGAATTGAGAAAAGAGATGCAAATAAGGGGCTTTACTTGAGAGAGAGGATGGGTCAATTGTAAGGCAAAGAGTATGTTATGCTGAGCGCACACATGGATATGGATGTTAGATGTTACCTATCAGATATAGCAGATCTACTCTCTTCCTTAATCTACTAAAGTAATATACCAATAATCCTATACCTGAATCTCTGATACTAGAGCATAGGGCCAAGTTATCAAATGGTTATAATTTCTTTTAGGTTTCTGTCCCTGTAACCGCTTGAAAATTATGCTTGGTATTCAGCTTATCCTGACCTAAAACATGAATATGCTTTCCATCATGCTAACAAGCATAAATACACTTCGTATACAGTTGTGGAAAAGATTATTTGACAGAAGGATAAGTGATCACACAGCAGCAAAAGAAATAAATTGGGCATTATGCCATGGAGATCAAAGATAGAAGCTATGCACATACTATGAGTGTTGATGGAGAGTTCCAGGGAGAATAAATGAATGTGCATATGGGCTGCTGATTTAGGTCAATATGATAAGGTGCAGATTCAACTATTCAAGTTAGTTTGTGGGCCATGGTCAGGTCAATTGTGATGAGCTCGAAGATTTAATTGCTGAAGACTTACTTCGTCATCAGGCCCTTGTTGGCATAGCTCCACGGGCCCATGGAGGTAGTCATATTCCCAAACGAGGCATCTTGACGTGTTCTACGTCATTGGGTTCTATGGATCAAACCCAAACTGAAGAAGAGGAAGAGGAGCTGTACCACACAAACCTACGGCGTGGGTCACTCGATCAACATCTTAACTCCGAAATTGAAGACGACTGGTCGGAGGATGTCTCAATGGTATCTATTCATCAACTTGTCAGTGTTGACACTGGTAGGAAAAGGATGAAATCAGAAGAAAAATATGCTTACCTCAAATGTACAGGAATTAGACTCGAGGTTTCAGGGTTGGGAAGCCGCAACAATATCGGTAATGATATTTATCTAGGTTTCTCTTTGGACACTCTCTAGGGTGGGCAGTCTATTTATTTTCTTTGTCCTCTCTGGAGGTAAGGTGGCATGTCCCCCTCTGTGTTGAATCCTTTTCATTCTTTAATAAATCTTTATATTTTATGGGAAAAAAACTTCAATGCATTGATATCTTGAAAGAGATCTGGAGCAAAAGCAAAACTAAGAACTGTATATCAAATGAAAGAAGCATTTCTGATAACATAGGGATACAACAACGTTTTGCTCAAACTCCCAACTACCTTGTTTTTCCTTTTATGCCAATATATCATGACTACATATACACGTGAGGAGGTGCATGGCACATGCACTTTGAACCCCAGTTGCACATCTTTTAAAAGAGTTGCATCATTGGACCAGTTAAGAAGTCCCATAACAGAGTTCATGCAAGGCTAAATCATATTGCTGATTCTTATAACATTATTCTTGTTGTTGTTGTTGTAGCTACTATTGCAGTTGCTGCTGTTAATGCTGCTGTTGATGTCATTGTTACTTTAAGAGGTATAAATGAATTAAATTTAATTATTGAGGTAAAGATAAAAAATTGTTTATCTTTTCTATCACTTCTCGTCAACACTTTTACCTCAGCCTCCCTCAGTTTTCTTGACTTTATGCACCTAGACCAAGAAGCATCATGCACCAACAATAATCCCAGCTGCCCTGTCTTTCACAGTCCACTTTCAACACAGCAGCACTCCTCTTCATTACTTCGAGATACCTGACCTCTAGCAACTATGTCTGATGTGAGCTGGTTAACAAAGATCGTGACATATGGTAAATGGGAGAGAGGTTATCAGACTTCAGTCACATAAAAGAATAGAAATCTTCGGTTGCTAAGGGAATGTAAAGGGATGGAATAGGGTTTCTGATTCATTATAATAGAAACAGAATTAATAGAAATTGGGTAGACGATCAAGAAAAACTAGAAATTGGGTAGGGCTTTAAATGGAGGACAATGGAAATAAAAAAAAAAATGAATTCTGGAAACTAATAACATGAGTTAGCAGAGAGTAAGAGATGAAATATAATTGGAAATGAACAAAAAATGGTGTTTTCCAAGGAAAATGAGGTAAAAATAAAAACTCTAAGCAGGTAAATATAAAGGGTCGCGGCAAGTAATCGAAGAGTCCTAGCTCGATCACCGGTCTCATAGCTCGGCATAGTCTAAGAGATGGTTTCCAAACTCGGGCTGCCACAACCCCAACATGGAGGTATTAGCTCAGGCGCCATACCAGATGATGCAGAACTAGCAAGGCAGTTACGGTGAAGGCCACAAGATGGGGGAATCTAGTCTGCACAGTCAAATCTCCTTTGGAAGGTTATGAGTTATCACATTGAAAGCAGAAGTCCTGTCATTCACTTATCCCTCGAGAATCTCCGCCACCGCCTTGCATATCAATGCCTATGGTTCGAAGCGCATGGGGATATGGATGTTGCACTGATGTCAACCACATGACCTCCATTCCGCCAAATTCAGACCAAACCATTAAGTTATGAGAAGCCAAAGCGTCGTTATCACATGCCAATGTCACTCGATGCCGTGATATGTTTCATATCTCTTAACCCACGTCACTCCGAAAGACGAGCCACTCTTTGTAGTTCTGTCAAATTTGCATGTCTCCTTAACCTAGAAGTCTGGGATCTTTCGACTCACAGTGTTCCGGTGCGAATCATATACCGTACCTAGAACAACAAACTCGGGTCAACAGGCCTCCGATATGAGACTGATTGTGACAGAGGTGGCGATAGAGGGGGGACGTTGGCTGAGTGGGAGGCCGCGGCGGTGAGGGTGGAGACCGGTAGAGGAGCTCCGACGTAAATTCGACCGCACGATCCCCCTCAAATCAATCCTCTACGAGATGGACGGTGAGCTCGTGGAGTGACCCGACAGTATATGTCCAATCTCGCTAGTTTTAAATCCGACTTTATCATAAATGCAACATCTTGCTAATTTTTAATCACCAGTAACTTAATTTTAATTATTATTCTAAATGAAAATTTGGGTTCCTCGTTATTTTTTGTCTCCTTAATGTCGTTTCTAGGTTAAGGACTGCCTTAGAACTGGTCTAACTTAATTAACAGGTAAATCCGTAGTTATTCTCGTGTGATCAAAGTACATAAATAAGTGTTTTTTAGAAGAATGGTAGTACAATAATCTCTTTTATAATATTAGAAATATGCAAGTGTTTGCCTCTTACAAAATGATGCATGACTCGTAGGAAAAATATTTATTCATGAAACACATTCATGAAAACAAATAGACAACATGCTAACATAGGCATAAACGTAAATAAACCCTAAGCATAGTCTATCTATCAAGACATAACTTAATATAGATGGAGATATCTTTAAACCACCAACACTAACCCCTCGAAAGTTATCATTGTAAAAGGCACAGAGGTGGTGCATGGCGAAACCCCAAGTTCCAGTGTGGGCCTCCAAGTAGGCCGCCAAGGCTGCCAAACTCCCAGAGTCCCGTGGTTGCCCAACACGCGAAGGCGCCCAAGTACTAAAGTAGTCGACCTACAGGGAATGTTCAGAAGGCATGTTCTCTCAATTCCGAGCACACAATGACAACATAACTAGCCCCGCATTCCAGGTTAACAAGCAAGACTAGCGCATTATTCCAGGTCAATGTCAACAAGTTTCTTTGTCAATTATTTCACGTTAACAAGCATGACAAGGGAAACATAATCAAATTTTGGACTTCACGGATGAGAACAAACCACAGAGGTGCCCTGCCTCTGCAAAATTGGAGATGGAGGTGGAAGGAAGGCAAGGCCCAAATATAAAACTGCATAATCGATTTGGCTGTTAACTGAAAAATATGTAAAAAGCTGTGGATTCCTGTTGCCGCCGAAGCAGCTGTCCTGCCCACCACGGGAAGGGGAGGAAGGGAGGAGACCGTCGGAGGCAGAGGGGGAGGCGGAGTGGGACGGGAAGGGGAGGGGGATCAGAGGGGTCAGGCCGGAGGGGGAGGGGCATGGGGATGGGAAGGAGATCTGAGGGGGACGGGGGCGCAGGCCGCAGGGGGGAGGGGAGGGGAGCAAGCCGGCGACGGGGCCGCAGGGGGGAGGGGAGTAGGCCGGCGGGGGAGGGGAGCAGGCCGGTGACGGAGGGGGAAGGGAGAGAGAGAGAGAGAGAGAGAGAGAGAGAGAGAGAGAGGTACCTGCGGAGGGCGACGACGGCAGGGCGAGCGGCGACGGCGACTCGACGCGAGCGGCGCGGCGACGGGCTCCGGCGGAGGGGGGCTCGGGCGGGAGGCAGCACGGGGAGGGGGGCTCCGGCGGAGGAGGGGGGCTCGGGCGGGAGGGCTCGGGCGGAGGGGGGGCTCCGGCGGAGGGGGCTCGGGCGGGAGCGGGGAGGGGGGCTAGGGCGGAGAGGGGGCCGCAGGGGAAGGGGGCTCGGGAGGGGGGGCTCGGGCGGGAGGGGGGGGGCTCGGGCGGGAGGGCTCGGGCGGGCGGGGGTCGTAGTAGGAAGTATAACGGCCTCAGCGACCGACTGGAGACCGAAGTTAGCGACCGATTAGCGACCGATATACATGCGGTCGCTGAAACGGTCTCTGTTATGCGACCGATTATTTCGGTCTCCGAATTGGTCTCTATTTGGGACCGACTAGCGACCGATTAAATCGGTCGCTAATGCGGTCGCTATAGCCACTTTTTCTTGTAGTGCCCACCAGGCCGGTCCCAAGATGAAGATAGAGATTAAGAAGCTGGGCTACTACTGGCCCACCATGTTCGAAGACTGCTGTAAATTTGCAAAATCATGCCAGAAGTGTCAAGAGCATGCTACTGTTCCTAGAAGGCCACCCACAGCTCTGCACCCTACAATCCCTAGCTGGCCGTTTGCACAATGGGGAACTGATGTAGTCGGGCCATTGCCAACTTCCTCAGCCGGACATAAGTACATACTGGCCATAACAGATTACTTCTCCCGATGGGCGGAAGCTATAGCATTAAGAGAAGTGACTAGGGAGCTGGTCTCCAAATTCATCAAGCAAAACATTATCTTCCGGTTCGGGATCCCCAACCGAATAATATCTGATAATGGAAGTCATTTCAGAAATCAAAAAATCTATCGGCTTGCCGAGAAGTATAAGATTGAATGGAGAACCTCCACTCCCTACAATCCATAGGCAAACGGGTTGGCAGAAGCTTTTAATAAGACCTTGTGTACATTGCTGGCCAAAGTCGTCAGTTCCAACAAGAAGGATTGGGAAGAGAAAATGTATGAAGCTTTATGGGCATATCGCACCGTCTTCAAAACACCTACAGGGTGCTCACCATACTCATTGGTGTACGGCTCAGAGGCAGTGGTCCCGCTGGAGCTGGAAGTCCCGTCACTCAGAGTGGCGGTCCAATATGACCTAGCCCCTGGCGAACAGACCAATACGGAAAGAAGATTAGAAGAACTGGCTGAATTGGAGGGGAAGCGCCTCCAAGCTCAGAAGAATATCCAAATGTATCAGGCCTGCATGGCCACTGCATTCAACAAACTCGTAAAAGGACGAGAGTTCAAGAAAGGTGACCTCGTTATGGTCAAGAAAAGAGAAGTCATGGCGTCCAACCCAAAAGGAAAGCTAAATGCTAATTGGGAAGGTCCCTATGTGATATAAAGGATCTACGAAGGTGGGGCCTATATGGTTGTCAACCATCGAGGGGAGATCCAATTCTCGCCACTCAACGGTAGGCACCTAAAGCTGTATCATGCTGCACAACCAACATTCTCCGAGTAATCGGGCCAAAAGCTACCCTTCTTCCTTGGTCTAGCGGCACTCCGCCCTAACCGAGCTACCCTTCCTTCTTGGTCTAGCGGCACTCCGCCCTAACCGAGCTACCCCATTTCCTGATTTAGCGACACTCCGCCCTAACCGAGCTACCCTTCTTCCTTGGTCTAGCGGCACTCCGCCCTAACCGAGCTACCCTTCCTTCTTGGTCTAGCGGCACTCCGCCCTAACCGAGCTACCCCATTTCCTGGTTTAGCGGCACTCCGCCCTAACCGAGCTACCTCTTCCTTGGTCTAGTGGCACTCCGCCCTAACCAAGCTACCTCTTTCTTGGTCTAGCGGCACTCCGCCCTAACCGAGCTACCCTTCTTTCTCGGTCTAGTGGCACTCCGCCCTAACCAAGCTACCTCTTTCTTGGTCTAGCGGCACTCCGCCCTAACCGAGCTACCCTTCTTTCTTAGTCTAGTGGCACTCTGCCCTAACCAAGCTACCTCTTTCTTGGTCTAGCGGCACTCCGCCCTAACCGAGCTACCCCATTTCCTGGCTTAGCGGCACTCCGCCCTAGCCGAGCTACCTCATTTCTTGGTTTAGCGGCACTCCGCCCTAGCCGAGCTACCCATTCCTCGGTTAGCGGCACTCCGCCCTAATCAGGCCACTTCATCTTGGTCAATGGCACTCCGCCCTGATCGAGCTACCCTCTCCTTGGTCCAGTGGCATCTCGCCCTGCCTAAGCTGCTCTCTCTCTCAGCTCGCATACCAAATAAAAGAAAAGAAGAAAATAAAATAAAAATGGGGTTAAAAATAGTGATACCCCGCCAGTCTTGTTCAGACATTCTGAACAAGGGCAAAAATGGCCAAAACCCAGCTGTGGTGAAAACCTGAAAGGGCATTGTAGGCAAAATCGGGTACCCCGCCACGTGAAAACCCGAAAGGGCGCGTGGGCAAAAGCAAGAGGGGGCTGGCTCCGGTGAAAACTCGAAAGGGCACTTGGGTCAGTAATGTGGTAATCCCAAAGAAAAGCCTCACCTCCCGCCATAAAACTCCTCGTCAATCGATCGGCGCCTTGCCCGATCGACGATTAGACCCACTCAGTATAGGCCCTACGTCTATCCTGATAAAAGCCCTCATACCTTTTCCCAGGTTCCACCGCGATGAAAGCCACCATTGGTCGATCGGCACCTCGCCCGATCAATGATAAAACCCTCTCCAGTTTAGACTTTACGTCTATCCTGATGAAATCCATGATATCCTTGCATTGGTATAAACCCAATACCGATGATAAAACCTGCTGTTGATCGATTGGCACACTGCCTAATCAACGATGAAACCCATCCAGTTTAGACCCTACGTCTATCCTGATAAAAGCCCTCATACCTTTTCCCAGGTTCCACCGCGATGAAAGCCACCATTGGTCGATCGGCACCTCGCCCGATCAATGATAAAACCCTCTCCAGTTTAGACTTTACGTCTATCCTGATGAAATCCATGATATCCTTGCATTGGTATAAACCCAATACCGATGATGAAACCTGCTGTTGATCGATTGGCACACTGCCTAATCAACGATGAAACCCATCCAGTTTAGACCCTACGTCTATCCTGATGAAACTTATGACATTTTTGCATTGGTATAAACCCAATACCGATGATGAAACCTGCTGCTGGTCGATCGGCACACTCGCCCGATCAATAATGAAACCTGTCCGGTTTAGACCTTACGTCTATGCCGATAAAACCCATGAAACCCTTGCATTGGTATAAACCCAATACCGATGATGAAACCTGT